>OY986975.1:5202727-5594031 GCA_963920575.1 Narthecium ossifragum | reverse complement strand
CGAGGTCGGCGTCGACGCGGCTGAGGGCGAGGTCGGCGACGGCGCGGTTGGGGTCGGGCGAGGTCGGCGAGGTTGGGGTCGAGCGACGTGGGGAGAGGAGAGGAGATGGATGAAGAGGAACAGAGAGGGAGAGAGGGGGATGGGTGAGGGTGAGGGATAGAGGGCGAGGGGAGAGGGGACGGCTGGACGTGAGATGGGACTCACGTCCCATCACTCTCTCTCTCAGCTGCTAATGGGCGGGAATGAGTGGGAATTTTGAAAGGATGAAATTTTAAGATTGAATCTGAACCGTTGGATGTGTTTGTAGGCAAATCCTGACCACTTTTTATGTTTTATAGGGGGACATTTCAAAAAACGTCCTTCCTTATATAATAGATTTTTCCATAACAAAAGAAAAATAAAATGAAAAGGAAAATGGGTGACGTGAGGCCATGGACCAACACGTCCATTGCCATGCAGGATATTGTTGGAGCTTCGTCGCCGGATCTTCGAGACTGCCGGAGATGAGGAATGCCGTCCAGAGGGACCAGATCTCCGTCGCCGTGGGAGAACAGCAGCTGGACTTGATGAAGTCAGTTGGAGCTAGAGAAGTGTAGACGCCGGCTGGAACAGGGGACGTGCGGCGAGCAGCAGGGAGCAGCAGATGTGCGGCGAGCGGCCGGAGTTGGTGCACCCGAGCTTGGAAGTTTGGATCCGATCTCCGTTGTTGTAGGAGAATGGCAGCTGGAGCCAAGGGGCATAGGCTGCGTCGTCGGACCGTCGGAAGACATCGTTCACCAAGCGTTGATCACGCGGGTTGCTGGAGACGAGGGGAGCACCTAAATTTGATCTCCGTCGCCATCGAGGAAGTCGGCTTTGAGTTGGGTCCGACGAGGATGCGCCGGCTGCTGGAGCGACGGAGAGGATGCACCGGGCCTTCTCTTGCCTGAGCGTCTGAGAGGGTCTGTGGTCGGTGCTGGAGCGACAGAAAAGGATCACGGGATGCTCTTCTCCTGCCTTCTTCTATCTTCCTTCTCTCCTCCCTCTCTGTTTTTGCCAGTCGCACCTTCCTTTCTTTACTTGCCAACCGAGGTTGGAACAGGGGAAAGCAGGGGAAGCGTTATTCTTTGAAGCCGTTGGACATGAGGGAGTGCTTGGATCTGTTCTTCATCGCCGTCGCCGTCGAGGAAGCTGACTGGAGCGCCTCGCTGGAGGTCTGGGCCGAGCGGAGGGATGGAGCTTGCGTCGTGAGTCCGGCGAAACTTCTTGCAGCGGCAACCCAATGACTAGAGCTTTGGATGGGTTCCGGCTGCGTCGACGGGATCGGCGTCTTCCGGTGGTGCACGACTTCAAAGCATCGACAGGACCTCGCCATCTTCAAGCCTCCGAGCTCTTTTCGTCTCCGGCGTGGGCGTCTTGGCAAGACCTCGCCATCTATCTCCGGACGTCTCTCACAAACTCCCAGCAGAGCCTTCACGCCATCTTTGCCGCCGGAGCTTCTAAGTCCGTTGGGCGTGGAAGAGTTGTTGCCGTCCAAAGGGACCAGATCTCCGTCGCCATGGGAGAACAGCAGCTGGACTTGATGAAGTCGGCTGGAGCTAGAGAAATGTAGACGCCGGCTGGAACAGGGGACGTGCGGCAAGCTTTCCTCTGGCTGGACGACGACGACGGCCTGGGTTGGCCCAAGGCCGACGACGGCGATGGGTTACCCCCTCCGCGTCCAAGCCTTCTCTTCTGATTTCTTTCTCTGCTACTTCGCTTTCTTCCTTCGCTTTCTTCCTTCTTTCTCTGCTACTTTTCCTTTCTTTCTCTGCTACTTATGGATGCTCTTCGTCTTCAAGGCCGCCGGGAGGGAGAGAGCCTTGGCTCGATCTCCGTCGCTGGCGAGGAATCAAACTAGAGCAACCTTGCTGGAGATCCAAGCCGCAAGTGACGAGCAAGTGAGCGAAGGTTGAGCCACAGGATCGACGACCCTCCTACAGCGTCGACCCAGAGACGCGAGCGTCTCAATGGGTTCCGGCTGTGTGGGCTGGACCTACGTCGTCCGATGATGCGCAACTTTGGAACGTCACCAGAACCTCTTCGTCTTCAACCCTCTTCTTCAGTTTCCTCCTTAGCTTCTCCTTCGATTTCTTCCACCAGCTTCTTCTTCAGCCAAGAACTCAATGCCTTCAGCCAAGAACTCAATGCCTTCAGCCAAGACCAGCTTTCAGCCCGTTCTTCAACCCAGCTTCGACCAGCTCTTTTCTTCAATCGCCTTCAGACCATTCAGAACCCAGCTTCGATCCGGCTCAGACCAGCCTTCCAGCGTTCTTCCACCCAGCTTAAACCAAGCTTCAACGCCTTCAGCCAAGACCAGCCTTCAAGCGTTCTTCCACCCATCTTCGATCCAGCTCAGACCAGCCTCTTTCTCAAGGCCGTGCTCCTCTATTTATAGGCACGAGAGGCCTATCTCTTTGTATGGAATGGGATCATGGATCCCTTAATCAAAGGGTGTTGATTGCCATTGAGAATGCTCATCCTTTCATATAAGGATAGCTACAATGGGATCAAAGGGATGCTGATTTTATATTTTTATATATATATATGGTATGGACGGGTGATGCTGATTTCATATTTCTTTTTTTATTTATTTATATGGTGTGGACGTATATGTAGCCCATTTGGAGATATACTGATTTTTGTTTTGGCGGATTTATCTTTTGAAATTCGAAAGTGCTGTTCGAATCTCAATTTTGAATATTTCTCATGTCCATTGTTATCTAAATATTTGTCCAGATTTGATAAATCATCTGTGAATATTTTCTCCCGTACAGAATATTTATCTGAATTCTGAATATTTACCGGGATTTTACCAAAACATCCTCAATGGTCATATATGTCAGACCAAAATATTTTGAGGGCGGAATGGTTAATTTTTAGACAATTATACCCTGAGGGCGTGAATTGACCAAGATAACCCTGGGGCTAGAGGTTTCAATAAAATTACTAGAATATCTCTGCGTCCATATGGCTTATTTAGATTGCCGTCAAAGCCATGCAAGGTTATTGTAGAATGTAATGGGGAGTCCAGGCCTGTATTCTGGCCCAAATTCCCAATACGCCCTTGGGCGAGTGAAACTACCCAAATGCCCCTGGATGCCATCGAAGTTAGGACAAGCATTTATCGGACATTTCAAATATGTTTTAAGCTTGCTTGAGTCTATCTGATGTTATTTTGGCTCAAACAAACCGTGGGTACTTCGACCTTTTGGTCTAGCCAAAATTGATGTTAACAAACATGATTATATGCAACTCCCCGATGAAAATGTCACCGTCGACCCCATATTTGAGGGGAACTCCACGTGGGGCCCATTCAAGGTAATGATCTATATTATGCAACAACCTACTCACTGTCATGTACAAATGCTTCATAGCATGAACCTTACAATTGTATTCGAGTAGAATGCTGTTGGGGCTATTGATGGGACATATATTCCTGCAATTGTACCCGTGGAAGATCAACCAAGGTTTAGAAATCGCAAGGGGACAACATCACAGAACGTTATGGGCGCTGTGTCTTTTGATCTCCAATTCGTCTATGTTGCCGTCGGATGGGAAGGCTCAGCAGCGGATATGCGGGTCCTAACTTGGGCGCTTGGCCCCCATGGCCAGTTTACAGTTCCACAAGGTATTGAGCCTTGTCAACTATACTTGTATATTTATATACTTTTGCAAACTTGATCTAATGTATGGATCGTATATGACATGCAGGAAAATTTTATTTAGTCGATTCCGGTTACGCAAATACAAGGAAGTTTATGGCACCGTACAGAGGATTACGGTACCATATTGCCGAATTCCAAAACATCCGCACAGGGCGTCGGGCTGAATATGCGAGTAAAAGAGAGATATACAACCATCGCCATGCACAACTGCGAAATCACGTTGAACGGGCATTTGGCGTTATCAAAATGCGATTTAAGATATTGAGAATAATGCAACCATATCCTTTCGAAGTGCAACGTAATATAGTAACGGCGTGTTGTGTAATCCACAACTATATTATAAGGAATGGGCAACATGATTCCTATTTATCTCGAACAAATCGGAGATCGGGACCTCGAGTACCAAATGTAAATGGAGATCCACAGAACATGGCAAATTTAGATGATTCTCGTGCGGGGGAATTGCTGCGTGATAATATTGCAACAGAACTGGGCAAACAGAGAATAGTGGAAGAATCACTTGGTTAACTAGTATTCTAGGTTTTTGTTCAACTTGCGTAATATTTACTCCGTTTTTACACTTTGATTTATTTTTTTATGTAGCTGTTATGATTCTTGATACTGATTCAAATATATACTATTTGTGGTTGCAGATGAGTTATTACATCGTCCAACAAGACAGCTTACGCCGCGCTCGATGAGGCACGTTTCGACCAATGCTCGAATTATTGTACCGTTGTCTACGTAGTTGTTGTTTGCTTTGCTATCCTTCTGATTTATTTTCTTCTCCACTGATGTATTTCGTTTAAAACTGGAATGTGGCTCTTTGTTTACTGCTTTTCAACTGGCATTTAGAATATGCCAGTTTGCTTGTGTATCTGATTATAATATTTAATGTTTTAATCATGTTGATTATGTCGACTATTTTATTCAGCAGTTAAGGTGAATATATGCATTATATTATTAATGAAACGAGAAAATATTTATTACTTAAATTATATTCAACATTTTTTTATGTGGACTAATTTCTAATTGTTTGAATTATATTTACAATTGTATTATCATATAATTAATGACACTACCAATATTTCTCAACAAATATTCAACATTTTTTATGTGGACTAATTTCTATTATTTGAATAATAATATTAAAATAATGTTTTAATATATGCATCATAATATTAATAAAACGAGACAATATTATTAACTAAATTCTATGCTTTATCATATTATCTGTATTATCATATTATTAAATATTTTATTAAGTGAAGCTGAATATTATATGCATTATTATCATATTATTAATTAAACAACCAATATGTGTCATAAAAAAAGTAAAAATTAATTTTATTTTCCACTCACCAATCCCTATTCCTATTCCACCTTTTCCATCCAAACACCATTTCTTTTTCCCACTCAATCATTGCTTTCTTACCCTACTTTTCAACCAAACACCAAATTAGAATAACTTTTATCCCAGCTTTTATCCCTGCATACCAATCCCTATCCTCTCTAATCCCGAAATTATTTATCCCGCAACCAAACGATACCTTAAAGGTTCTCTCTCGAGTCGGGTGTGAAGGAAGAGGATGAACCCGACCCTTATTTATACTTTAATGCCACTTGCATGGTGGATTTTACCATCATACCTTGCCATATCAGAACGGTGTAGTCAGCCGAGAAACATATTTCAAACGGGAGAGCGGTGCTGCGGTGGTGTTAATGGACCTTAAGATCCGATAATAAGATCCGCATCCGGATTCTGCTGCAAAATTATTTTTTTTAGCCTAATAAAACAACGTCTAAGCCCTCTCTCTCCCCTCTCATCCGCGCCGCACATCCGCGCGACTCGCCGGTGTCGCCGTCTCTTCACGGCGACCTCACCCAACGAGAGAGGTGAGCCGTTCTCTCTCCCTTCTCCTCTTCTTCCTCCCTTATCACCCTCGTCCTTCTTCTCTTCTGTTCCCCGGCCCGGAAGAACCGCCGCCTTTCCTTCCTGGCTCTTCGTCGGCCTGTCCTCCACTATCGAACGTCGATGCTTTGAATCCCCAAGGGAGCATGTGAGGACTTCTCCCACTCATCTTCTTCTTCTTCTTCTTCTCGTCATTGAGTCATTCATTTTTTGCTCGACGAGTTATGTGACAAAGGTTTCATTTTTCTTTAGGTCGCGGCTGTGTGTGAAGAATCTGCCCAAGTATGTGGGCGAGGATAAGTTGAGAGACTTCTTCTCTCGGAAGGGTGGCGAAGTTACTGATGCCAAGCTCATGCGTACCAAGTATAACTAGTTGATGCCCATCTGTTTTGACTTGTTTTTTTTATGTTCAGATTATAATGGAAGTTTGATTCCATGTATGTTTTGGTATTGAATCAGGGATGGGAAGAGCAGGCAGTTCGCTTTCATCGGGTTTCGCACCGAGAAGGAAGCGGAGGAGGCTCTGAACTACTTCAACAACGCCTATATGGATGCTAGTAGGATTACATGTGAGGTATATGTTCGTACCTTCTGTATGTATGTCACAATGGAGAGTATGTGCTGCAGATGGACCTGTGGGTTTGCTTAGTGGTGATGGCTGTAAATTATGCTTATATAGGCAGTTGGGTTTGAAGGTGAGGTGAGTTGTTAGGGGACTATTACTGTAACAATCGAGGTAGAAAAAGAACATTGTTAAGGGTTTTGATACAGGATGTAAAGTTGTAGTAGATGGGATGTTTTAGGACTACTAGGTGGATCTCTAGCTCACACTTGGTGCAATTCTTAATCTGCAACTCGTGTTTCATTGTTTTCAGCACTTAGTTGATTACGTACAAATGGCGTGCTAGCTATGCATCTCTAACGAAATCTTATGGACTATAGGTTGGCCTACATCGTTAGTCTCCTAGACTTGGTTTTTGAAGGTCTCATTTTTGGCAAACTTGCTTTACTTTTTGCCGAAAATTAAATTATCAGCCTCAAGAGAAGAGTACTTATTTCTATGCTGCAACAACTCTGGGATGCTAAGGATATCCGTGTGTTAAGCATCAGTCTCATGATTATCAATCATCTTCATGTGGACTTCCGATAAGTCCTCATAAATGCGAATCGTTACTGTTCTATAAGAGTTCTCTGTTGCATACTGTAACTAAATTGAGCTTATCTAGAAAATGCTCAAAAAGGTCTAGATCCTTGAAGAAGTCTAAGATCATACTTTAGTGATATCTATATTGAGTCTAAACCAAGTATAAGCTGTCTGAGTGGTACTTATGTGCACTGGTTTGAGTTTCAAGAACCAATTACACACATAATGCATTGAGCATGAGCATTGCCGATCTTCATTTGCAATCTCTTTCTTCACATAAAAAACAATATGCTAATGTGGATTTATGCCCACAATGTCAACCTTCAATGGATTTAATAATAAGTTGCATGATACATACTCCAACACAGAGGTAGCTGTCTGTAGATTGTTAGCATTAAGCATGAGTGCGTGACATTTTTCTATTTTCATCAGATTGCTCGTAAGGTTGGTGATCCAAATATTCCACGTCCTTGGAGTCGTTATTCTGCAGAGAAAGCCAAGCATTCGTCTGAAGGCAATGAGGGAAAGCTTGGTCTTGGAGCCTCCAAATGCCAAGGTTCTTCGGATAACGTTCAGAGAAGTTCTAAAAGCAACGAGAAAAATGATCCCCAGCTTCAAGAGTTTCTTCAGGTTATGCAGCCACGGGTTAAGTCAAAGCTGTGGGCTAATGATACCTTGGTAACTGCTAATGCTGTCAACAAAGATGTCAAAGCTGGTAAAGATGGGTTTAAGAAAAAGCACTCAGCTCAGGTGCACATTCAAGAAACTGATGGAAGCAAGATAATTCCTGGGACTCCATCTAAGTTCACACATGAAGAATCTGCCGAAACTTCTTCTCCTAATAAATCGAATGAAATGTCCCAAGATGTCGCCATATCCAACATGGACTATTTTAAAAGTCGAGTTAAAAAGGATTGGTCAGATTCTGAATCCGAGGATGAAGATGTTTCTAAAGAGGGCACAGGTGATGAAAAGAACCCAAGCCAAGAGGTAGATGAGGAGAGTCATGATGTTGATACAAAAGCAACTCGTGCCAATGCTGGGCAGCAGCAAGTTGAGTTGAAGGATTATTCAACTCCAGAAGATTCTGTTGATGACAATAATGACAAAGATAGTACAAAGCTGACGCTTAATGACCATGAAAACCAGGCTTTGGAAACTGGGCGTCTATTTGTCCGCAATCTTCCATATACAACAAAGTATGATGAATCTATTACCCTATAACCTTCAGTGTAATGCAGATTGCTATGTAATAAGTTCATAAACTATCTGTTCCACATTAGATCATTTCAGCTCTGTTCGTTTCTGACTAAGTTTATTTCTTTTATTTGAGCACAGTGAGGATGAATTGTTCGAGCTCTTTAGCAAGTTTGGTGATGTGTCTCAAGTCCATCTCGTCATTGATAAAGCTACAAAAAGATCCAAAGGAATAGCATACGTGCTTTTCACGTTACCAGAATCTGCAGTTAGGTAATGTCGAGAAATTGATTAAATAGTACTTAGTTATACTTAGCAAGTTGTATCCTACGCATGAGTATTTATTAGTAGACTAAAGCTGGTCTGAGTCTATGGTTTCATGTTTTTGTTTTGACTGCACTTTTCATCTGCTTCCCTTTGTGTAGGAGGCTTTGATTGTTCAGGTGTTCTTAAAAACGGTAGACTTATATGAAAGTTGGTTATATTATTTGAGGTAAATGTTTTCAAAGATTAGTATGGTAGTGTCTGGCAGCCTTTCCCTTTCTGGTTGCAAGTTCATCAACGGTGTTGCACTGTGAGCTCTTTTATATTTTTTCGGGCTTTACCACACTTCTTCTATACTGAATAGTGAATAATTGCACAAAAAAGCTGGATTAGTCTTTGAAGTCATCGGTGTAATTTTCAATAACTAAGATTCCTTCTCTCCATTGGATCTTCTGCAAAAGAAAGAGTCGGGATGTCTAATGCAGGTGATAGGGAGTTTAGAAGAGAATACACCCAATTAAAAAGGAGAGTTGGCAGCTGAATATGAGAAATAAAAGCAAATATGGTTAATGGGATGGATAATATAGACAAAGTATATTGGTGAAAAATTGAGAAAGTGGGTTTTCTATGATCTACAGAAAATGGCAAATGGTTGTGTTTTATACTGAAGATGATTTTCTTGTTCTTGAGTATCCAGAGAAGGTCTGGACTTATGGATAGGCCTTAAAGGTTCCTTTTAAATGTATCCGCTATCTTATATTAGACAATAGGTTGTGATTGAATAGTAGACGCCCAGTGTGGAATGATTTCTGTGCGCCTACTAGGTCAATAGCAATTTGGTGTAAATGTGGAATTTACTGGCTTAGCCAAATAGGTGAAGCATTGTAGCGGGCGAAGACCATTGGGATTTAACACTGGCCTGTCATTATGACTAGGTTAGGTTTTGATGGTGAAGATTGGCTTGACTTCAGGTTGAGCATTTGTGTTGAGGATTATATCTTGGAACCATATAAAGAGGCACAAAGGATTTATAGTTTGGGGGTGGTTGAGTTTAGTAGGTTTGCCAGAATAATCATCGGTTCAAGTTCAGCTTGTGCTTGGCTCAGCAACAGGCTTGATCGGACTTGGCTCCTACCTGAAGCCAAGCTCGATCTCATATTTGATTTCAAGGTGAACTACAATATGCTCGATCATGCTCAGGTCAAAGCTTGATCAAGTCTTGATCAGGGTAAGGAGCCGGACTTTTGTGAGGGATTTGCCAGCCGTATCTTGATTTAATATCCAAGCTTATTTGGTAGAATGCGAGGGTTTTTGGCCCTCAGCGGGTGGTGGAGTACTGCAGCTTTTTGTTGGAGTTGAATGATTAAGATTCTGTTAGCGAAATCTAGTAGAGTCGAGATGGAGTCATTAGTGGGTGTTTGACCTGGTGGCTCCTTGCTGCCTGATTGTCCAGCGTCTTTTTAATACTTTTTTCTTTTAGCTTGGTACTCCTCCTCCCAGTTGAAAAGCTCAACTAATAAAAGAAAGGCTAAATTACCTTTTTGATCCCTGTAATTTCATTGTAATGTTTATTACGTCCCTGTGTTTCTAATTTGGCCAATTTGATCCTTATACTTTTAATTTTGTGTCAATGTGGTCCTCGCCCTCATCTACCGTTAGAGAGGCAACGGCGCCGTTGGTCACGTGAGGCACGTGACCAACGGCGCCGTTGGCCTCTCTGACGGCAGATGAGGGCGAGGACCACATTGACACGAAATTGAAAGTATAAGGATCAAATTGGCCAAATTAGAAACATAGGGACTTAATAAACATTACAATGAAATTACAGGGACCAAAAAGGTAATTTAGCCTAAAAGAAAAAACATTTCAAAGCTTAAATACAAAGGCAGGCGTGTCAAGCACCATTGGATTGTTTTCTTTGTATTGTGGCGTGATTGGAATCATTGTCGAAAGCAAAGGTCAAGCGCCGTTGGATTATTTTCTGTGTTGTGATAATGCGATCAGAATCATTGTCAAAAGCAACTCTTTAACAAAGGAATCTGCATTTTATTTGGGCTTTATTGGAGCTAGTTTGTCTTAGTATGTTTGGCCACACTGTCTTTATGGTCGAAAATCAGATTTTGAGATAATTATTGGAATGATGGCAGGACTTGATGATGCTATACGGTTGATTGAATTCAAGTTTGAGTCGTATCTGCTTGATTTCAATTGATTAGCTCGTTAAGGCTTAACAAGCCATGCTAAGGATCTACAAATAAAGAAACTCTAAATCAAGAATGGCTCAACATTACTGAAGCCGAGCTTGATCATCAATGTGAGGTTCCAAAGTCTTTTCAAGCTGACTAAATCTAGCTTGGCTTAATGAAGTTGGCTTCATTATACCCATTTGTTTCAGTATAGGGTCCAGCTTCATTATACCAATTAGTTTCAGTATAGGGTGTAACTGATTTGTGGTTGTTACATGACATTCTTTCATTTCATACCTGCATATGCTATTGTTTTTTTTTTTTCATTTGGGGACTCTATACATTGCTTCTCTTTTTGGTTCTCTCCTGATTTTGGATTGAGATATCTTGAATTGGTTTAACTTTTTTGTTTCATAAAACTTTTATTTTGAATCCTTTGAAAGACGTTTTTGCAGTCAAGCATTATAGGTAGATAGCATAGATTCTAAGTTAATAGGATGATTTTTTTCTTTATTAGAAAAGTGAGGACTATGGGTGTTCTCATCTAGATAAATTCTTAGAATGATGTATTACATTTTTTTTTTCCAACTTTGTTTCTGATTTTGGCACCGGGGGAAGATATGCTGTTCATACTATAGTTGATGACTTGGTTAAAGAGGAATGCCTTCAGTCTAATGGAACTTGAGGGAAGATATGTGTTGTTATCATAAGTATTTGGTATTTCCTTTATGACCCTATCTTGGCCTTATTTAACCCTGTTTGTGCTGTTGTCGACATAAGAATTTTTCTAACTCGGCTAACTTGAAGTGAGAAATCCTTAAACTCCATAAGGTCCCTAGTATTTTCATCACCATCCTTAGTTTCTTGTTGCTGGAATGTTTTCCATACAAAGCTCAATGAGTGACCTCAAGATTGACAGACTTCTGCTGATAAAATATTTTATGAAGTGCTCAGAAAGGTCAAACTAAGGTTTCTGTGTTTTACTCATTATATTTGCATACTTAGTCCTCTTACCAACCTATTTAATTCGGAATGATCGGTATTCAATGACAAGCCAAAATAATGGGAAAAAATAAGGATAATTAGGAGGCTGAATGCAGTATGGAGCGCATTAAAAAAAGTTACTTGGTGGTTCTTTTCCTGTCTGTTCATACTGATATTGAGCATACTATCATTGCTGTAAGTACGTGCATAATATTCTGCAAATTATAAACTGACACATCTTCAGTGAAGTTGAGATCTGATAATAATACTAGCATTAATGTAATTTGAGAAGTTCTTTAATGTTGATTTGCATTTTAATATCGTTTATGTACGTAAGACAAGGAGAAATATCAGCTTGCAGAATATGCTCCAAACTGAATGGCCTCTTCTTTTACTGAAATTCAACCTTATGGTGACAATTCTTTGGCTTTCTGTTGTTTCAACTTACTGGTACAATAACATGAAGAGAGCTCACACCAAGTATTGAGGTGATTATCTCTTGCTTAAGTTAACATATTCGGCAAATTATTGTAGGCCATTGCCACTGCTGTATGGAACTCGTTTATCGGCAATATTGATCAAGGGCTTGATTTTGAACCTATATGCGTTCCATCAGCACCTTAGTTGTAGGATCCTTCAAAGCTGGTGTGTTGTGTCATCTTTTGGCACTAATTTACATCGTTTCTAAGCTGAAACCATCAGGAAACTCTCTTTGAATCTACAGATTGATGCCTTTTTCTTAGCTTTTTTTTTGTCTAATAAGATTCAAATTATTTTCTACTCAAATATGTTTCTAATCAAAGTTCTTATGCTGTATATGACCTAAGCTAGTAAGCTCTATGATATTTTCAATGTTATGTACTTCGCATAGTGAAGAATTATTCTAATATTGACATCTTGAACTCTTTACTAGGCATGTTGGTTTTGAGTTATAAGATGGCTTTCTTTTGGAGGATTCGTGCTTACCGGCTTCTGTTCATATACTTCATTTGATAACAATATCATTCACTTGGGTTTATTTCAGGGCATTGGAAGAACTTGATAACATTATTTTTCAAGGAAGATTGTTACATGTTATGCCTGCAAAACCACAAGATTCATCTAATGGGAAGCAGGAGTAAGTAAATGGCTAGGTTATGATTTTATTTCTTTTTAAAAAGGGAAAACTGTGTTTTTGATTAGGCTTGTTTTGATTTTCCTGTCTCCTCTCAAGGTCTAAGTATGTCTCTGGCCAAGATACAAAAACTTTTAAGCAACACCGTGAGGAACACAGAAAGGCATCTGAAGCTAGTGGAGATACACGATCATGGAATAGTCTTTTTATGCGCTCTGACACTGTAAGTTCCTTATTGAAACACAGGCCATAAAGACAAAATATGTCCTAATATTCTGCAATGCATATTACATTATTCACTTAACATTTGTAGACCGGATCATGATGGTTAGTTTGTTGTCAATGATTGAATGTGCTGATCCCCTAAGCTATCAACTAGCATGTCATTTTCTGTTTCCAAAGTGCCTTAAATGATTGTTGAAGAGTTTCATTTCTTTTGAACAATGTATAGTTTATAATGTATTTTTTTGCATATTTTGTTTGATTGTTGGGGATATTTGAGGTTTTGAACTCATTACAAATTTATTGCAACAGACATATGAGTCTGACACCCGATGCTCATTTAGGCATCCTAGCCACTACATTGCTTGTAACAGAAATTTATTGTCACCATCATTTGGAGAATTATGGCGCATTTGCATTAGCAAAGTTTGATTATGCTGATCTTTATTATGACACGTTAAAATGCTAGTTATCTAGACAACAATTATTTGTGCAATTCCACAATTTTGGGTTTTGTAGCTCGTTTCCTAGTAGGATTCAAATTGGAGACTTGATGGGATTTGGTGCTACAGCATGAAGACTTTGAGTTAGAGAAGGATTGGTATGTGGGATTAGAATAGGCTCAATCATTGCTTTAATAGTATATTGTTAAATAGGAGTTCATGTTTGAGATTGAATTGGAGTAGGGTCCACTCCTATTTAGGGGTCTTGGACTCTCAAGTACATGGGGGGTCTCTTGTCCTTGCTGCCATGTAGTTCTTAGAAGTGTGGTTGAGGAGAGAGTTTTATTGACTGTTGTCCTTGCTAGTCTTTGAGTTTGGCACTAGTTTTTTGTGTTTAGTTTCTTAGAGATAGTTTTGAGTCACTCTTGTAATAGTTTGTTCTCTTGGAATTTGTATATTGGTATTGTTTGTTTTTCCTGATTTCGGGCTTCGACTTTTCATGTCGTCAGATCCTTTTGGTGAATCTCGATGTATTTTGGTTCGCTTCTGCTCCCAGCACACAATGCCACTTTTTTGACAACATCATCGCCTCGGATGCTTTCTTTATCGTTGTAGTGCTTGGTATTCCTATCATTTTCCCTTTAGCATCTTGCAATATTTTGGTGGACCACTAAGTATGTGTATTGCAAACATGTTATTTATGTCCGTATAATTAGATTTTATAGACATGCATACTATATTTCCCTATTTTCAGTGAGTTTATTGTATTTTTTCAGCATTTCAACATTTATTTTACTCCTAAAAAAGAATTCTAGGTCTTTTATGTCTTCACTCTTGGGTTTTGTTCCTTAGAGCTCCTCATAAGTCCCTTTTTGGGAGAATAATGGGAGGATAAATCTCTCACATGTTATGTGTATGTCGAACTTCATGTTCATCCACTTGTTATTAATACTTCAATTTCGTAGCTTGTATCACAATTTGTGCAAGTATTTGCTGGATACTTACATTGGGTGTTTACACATTTGAACATTGGATGATTGAATGTTGTTAGTACTTCTGCTTATTCTAATGTTAATTTTGTACAATCTAAATACTGAATAGGTGGTTGAAAACATCGCTAGGAAACATGGTATCAGTAAAACTGAGTTGCTTGACCGCGAAGCTGATGATACTGCAGTACGTATTGCACTTGGAGAAACTCAAGTTATAGCAGAAACAAAGAAAGCTTTATCAAGTGCTCGAGTCAATATTTCTGCTTTAGAGGGGCATGCTTCCAACAAGACTGAAGATCTCAAAAGAAGCAAAGAAGTAATCTTGGTGAAGAACTTGCCTTATAGTACTGGTGAAAAAGATCTTGCAGACATGTTTGGGAGATTTGGAAGTTTGGAGAAAATCATTCTTCCCTCAACCAAAGTGTTGGCTTTGGTAACTTTTCTTATATCTTTCTATGATTGTGTGAGATAGTTATCTTGATTTGCTTATTAAAAAGTTCTTATCTTAGCTTGTATCAAATTTGCTTATTTAACAGTTTTTTTTCTTTGATTTCTACAATCTTAGTATCAGAAACTGCATTGATTGTACGCATGATTGCTAACGGAGTATGGAGCCTATGCGAATGGCATTGAATTTATTTACATCCAATCTTGTGATTTGAATGACCGGTAATAAACAACTTGTGCCGTGATGTATTGAATTACTTGTTGTGTATGATAGTCACTGTGGTATGGTAGTTAAGTATATGTGCATTGGACAATTCAAGGATTGCAATGTCGATTGGGAACCATGTTGTCAGCTGAAAAATAGCGAGACGATGGGGAGTCGGCTCGATAACGCCGACTGATTCTAGCAAGAATCCTTGATGCCGATTGGCTCAGGCGAAAGTCAATCGGCTCGGCTATGTAAGTTAACAGATCTGGATTTCGGGTCTGAAATAAGTACTCTTCACAAATAACTAAACTAAGTGCTTAACGGGATCACTTATTTGAACCTGTTAAAGCAACTTAAATCCTCTTCGTAACTTTTCTTGAAACCCTAATTGATTTCACCCTCTCCTAGCATCCCCTCTTCCCGATGGACCCCGGCAGCTTCCAGGCGACGATGATCTCCCTCGGTGGCTTACCAGGTTCTCGTCTCCCTCCTCTTCCTCCCTGGTGCTGGCTTCGCTCACTTGTGCCATTGGCACAGTGGGTCGACATGGCCGGTGCACGTGCCACCGGCCTCAACATGTGCACTGCAATCCTTGGGATAATTGCCTTTATATCCTTATCACAATGTATTCCACCGAGTGATATGGAGCTTCGCAACATTGTTTACCAGACTTTTAAACTTGTGATTGTTCAATCTGTCCTCAATCCTTGCAATCTGTTTGATTTTGTTTAGGAAAATAGTTCGTTTCAAGCAATTGTTATCAGATTTGTCTACCTTGTTTAGGAATTGTTGTGGAAATTTGTTCGGAGTAACATTTGTTGGATGCTTTTTGCATTTTGAATATAAAGAATCCTGTTTTTGGGCGGATGAATTTTGTATCCTCCGAATCAAATCTCAGATCGAATATGTTCCCTTGACAATTTAACAAGTTTGAATTTACAAGTTCTTTTGTGAGATAAATCATGCTGTAGATAGAAATTTTGTTGTGATATTTGATAGCCTTGATATAGAAGCGGCATGGAATTATGTTTTTAATGGATTCTCAATCTCTACGAGGCATTTGCTTGTATAATGACCTGGTTATGCTCTGAACTGTATTATGATAAACTTTTCCAAAGTATATGTGATTATCACTCCGTAGTATTTTCTCTACAAATATATGCTACTTTTAGCTGTTAAACTAGAGGTGGAAATGTAGTGTGCATCAATTCTATGCTTACATATGCACATACCCACCATCGCACACGCGAAAATAATGTGCATGAATGCTATGCTTACATAAGCACATGTTCAGCATCGTACATGCAAAAGTTGTCCCTAAACCATGAAAATCTCATACTTGTACTTAATGGTTTTTTTAGGCTGAATTTTTGGTGTGGTGAGGGACAGGAAGAGTTGTTGTAGGATGGGTTTGGCGGGTTTAGCAATAGTCTAAAAGTGTAAGAGCTTGAAATAGTGCATGCACATATTGGGCTTCCAACCACTCCTTGCTTGACTTGAACATAGCTCCTCATTATCCTACTAATCTGCTATGAGGTTATTGCCGTTGAACACTAGAATTTTGCATCCAAAATCAATTTATTTGTCTTAAAAACCTTTCAGTGAATAATGAACCTTTTCGTATTCCTGCACTTGTGAAAGCGAGACTTCTAAACCTATCTGTCCAATAAAGTTGGAGCTGTTAAGGATAACAGTTTCAGTCAAGAGAAAACATGGCAAGTTAAGGAAATCACACATGAGGTGTTTCTAAGGAGGAATTGTGCAATAATTACAACTTGCAAAACAATAGGGCATGAGCTATGTTTACCCATTGATAAACGTTTACTATTGTGAGACACATGAAATGTTGTGCTTAAAGATTTACCCTTAGTGATATACTTGGGTAAACCAATTGTCCTGCTCACGGCTTGAACCTACTTGTGCTTCGAAATAAGACTTTAATGTGACATGTTTATATCACATTTATAAGTTCTTCAAATATGGTCTTCATAAGCCATATGATGATCACAAGGCATCTGTTGACCACCACAAAAGGTCGCAAGTGTTCCTCTAAGCATCTTGCAAGATCATTCTTGGAACTAGCAATATTTTCCATGAGCTGAAAACTCAACAGGAAATAAGTTGAAAATAGAATGTGATTGGAGCAAGTGTTAACTGATCAATAGAAAAGAATCATGTAAATGACTTAGAGAGGGGTTTGTATCCTTCTAGCTTAAAAACTATGTTAACTTGGAGATAATATTGTGCCAAGAAATTGGCAGGTTCTCTATTCCCACCAATAATCCGCATAGACAATAAGTTATAGGTGTCAAGCATGGGTTGCCATGCCACTGGCATGTCTCGTGCCGGCTGGACATGGGCCATGCCAACTTCCAGTTTGCATGGTGTCTAGGAGATGTGCAATGATGGGCTTACTGGCACTGCAAGTATCGATCGGCATGTTTAAATTGTTATTGACAGTGTCGGGTTCAAAAGCATCTACTGGTAATTCTTATGGTTATTGGAAAAGAAGGAATGCCTTTTCATATGGGCCTGTCACCGCATTCTGAAAAGAAGTCTGAACCTCTCTATCGTGTTTTTTGCTTGCTTACCCTTATTGCCTCTTACTAAGCAAGCTTTTTTATCTTTGGCATGAGCCATCTATTTGGGGCTTCACTATAAGTTCGTAATTACGTAAAAATGTCAAAGGCAGTTTCCTAAGTGAGTATTATAATGCCTCTCAAAAGTAAAACTACTATAATCATGGTAATTTGATAACCAACAACTTAAGTAGGGTGCTAAGTGGGTTTTTTATTTATTTATGTGTAACGCGATTTATGCACATCATAATATCATATAATTTTCTTGATCTACCTTGGGGCGTTGTGTGCTGATAAGGAAATCCCTTTCCCTATGCAAGTTTAGTGACTGTATAACATAATCAAACTCCTATATTGAACAAAGTTTTATAGCCTGAAAGTAAATCTAGATTTTTGTTGCTGGTTATAGTAGCCATTTTCCAATCTATTGGATGTTTACATCCTAAAAGTCCCAAGGTAGGTCAGAGATTCGCAAAATCTCAAAGGTCCGAAAGATACTCTTTAGATCCTCATCATGTTTTTAATGTCGTTGGAAACAGCCGCATGCATTAAACTTTGTTAGTCGTGTGTTTGGTCGTTGCAAAAGCATGGCATTCTGTAAATCGAAGATTTTGCACTTATTTAGAATTCTTCCATTTTAATTAGGCTCTTCAAGAAAACTTAAGGTGCATCTTAGGAGATGGTGTGATTAGGTGTGGCACTATAAATCCTGAGTAACCAAGGTGTCCTCTTCATATGCACTTTCGATCCTTTTCTATGAAGCCAAGTCTAGTCTTTAATCTTCATTAGGCAATTGAGAAGTTTACCTCTTATTTAATGTGCTCTGCATCTCAGTTGCATGTTACTTGTTTTAATCGGATAGGGGCTCTTCTCTCTAGACCATGTAGGAGCCAAAGCCATCAATTGCACGGCTCTAGCCTGCCTAGACCATCGGCTCAGAATTTTGGCTAGGGTATTAATGGTGTAGATTCTTCTATAATGGCATGCCATCCTTGACACATAGAACACAGCTATATTTATGGAATCCTTTAATCGTTATTTTAGTCATGACTTGTGCTATCATGCTGATTGTGTTGCTAGTGGCTCTACGTAGCAAATTGTCCATTTCTTTTTGTTAGGATCTGAGCATCCCTGATATTGTTGTTTTCTCATGGTGAGGTTGCAGGTAATCTTTTTGCAAGCAGCTGAAGCGCGTGCAGCTTTCAAGGGCTTAGCATACAAGCGATACAAGTGAGTTAGTTCCTTTGTAGTGATTGTCTTCAATCATGGCTTTGATTGTCTTGATTAGGCTTCTCTTGGTTCCTTCCATTTCGTGATGAGATCTTTTAGATTGATCCATTGATTGACTTCCATCATCTATTCTTCATAGGTCATACTCATAATGTGGCAGCTTATTAATAAAAATAAAAATAGTGCTAGGATGTTGCAAACTCATAACTTATCAAATAAAATTAATTAGTTGATGGACTCAAGATTGAGTCCAACCTTTGTCCATCCAAATGGACTCCACTGGTGGAATCTTCTTGTGATGCCTACTTTATACCGTTGATTGTCGTGCCGGTGGCATTTGTCTTGCCAGTCTTTAGCGTTAATGATATGTGCCATATGGTGCCTACACTAGGCACAAACCCTGTGCTGACGGCACATAGCCTCTTCAGGAGGGAATATATTGGGCATGGACCCTGACCCTGTGTCGAGTACTTGTATTGTGCCGGAAAATTACTGGCATGATACATATCAGTGGGCATGGATCGTGCAGACCAACACGACAATCCATGATTGCAGTTTCCAGCCATTTAAAATGTTTGGAGGCAATGTCCTATCAACTAATGGTATACTTTTCAGTTCTTGTTTAATAATCTTGCCCTTCTAGGAACTGCTTTTGTTGTCAAAACAATGACTCATCTGTTAGTTATTACACCATTGTGCAACTTGCTTTTCTTAAAGCTTGTGGCAGACTTGTTTGGTCGTTTTATAGCAGAACAGTAGATAATGTCTATCTGCAAAGTAAATGATTTCATCTTAATCTTTTCGGTTACAATGCTATTTGCTACTTTATAATCAGTGCACATTGATGTGGACTGATGTTTAGTTCCTCTCTTACTTGTTCTAGAGATGCTCCATTGTACTTAGAATGGGCTCCTAGCAACATTTTATCTCCAGACCCAACAACAGTAAGAGATGATCGGCTGAATCCTCTACGAAATGAAATTGCTAAGAGCGTCTTACTTGGAAAGCATTTGCAAGACATTCCAGAAGAGGAAATTGATCCTGATAGGGTTGAGGTTTGACAATCGGTGCCTTTATTGAGAAATATTGTGTTCTTATTAATATTATGCAGAAGATGTTTGATACTTGATGTAGCAGAAGCATAGAGTTCATTTTAAGTTGATTCGCCAAGAAGTGGTCTGTCTGTCTCTGTTCTTATTCATATGAGGCCACAAGAAGATGTGTACTACTTGATGCAGCTAAGCGATAAAATTTTATTTTGAAGTTTCTATAGTTGATTTTTAAAGTTACTGATTGGTTTTATGGTCTTGCCATTTGAGCTGTTTTGGAATTTTATTCCCGCTTGTGTTGGTTATGAGCGTTCTTAGTGTCCTTTATGATTGTGTTTGGTTTCTTAAGTTTCTTGCCTTGCAGTCTTACAAAAGTTCCGTCTTCCGATAGTGCACCAATTTTGCAAGATGACTGTCATTTAACATTATCGACTTTACTGAAAAATGTTTTCTGTCCAGCATGAATTTTGATAGTGTACTGCAGACTATAGCACAATTATTGGCTGAAACTGAAATAATTAGTGAAACATAATCAGGAAATCCTGTTATTCGGTACCTGGTAAATGCATCTTATTGAGGAATGATAAGTAGGGAATGGACTATCTGAATTGAGTACTTGTGGCATATATCTTAGCTTGTATTAAAAGTATGGCTCTTCTTGTTCTGGCATCAAGTATTCTAAGTGAGGTGCCATGTTCTCTTTAGATTTTGGGGCACATTGGATTTTCCGTAACCTCCATTTCCAGACTGTAACTGCCAAGTTCTTCTGCCTTCTTGTTAAAGACCTCCATGCTCCAGTCTCATTGTTTAGTCTTTCACGAGGATGATTTATGACATTGATGTACCAATTGCTAAAATTCAGCAGTTCGTACCTTTGAAAGACCCAATAACTTCCTTGAGTTTCACGACATATTCTCTGATTGTTGAATCTCTTACATCCAGCAAACATGGTTATGAACTGATCGCAGTTGGCACCTACTAGAATTAGCCTAATGTCCTCTTATCAACCATTATTTATAGCATTGCATATTTGCATGGACTACTATCATTGACTGCTCATCTTTGTAGTGAATTAATAATGTGCAGTGGCTACTATGTTCATTGGCTATCCAAGTCATCAACATTCTTTCCTTAACGATAATCGACTTGAAAAGATTGTTAGCAGTCTCACATAAGGAAGTGACAAAGTTAGCAGGGTGGTTTGTTACATTGCTCGTACATCAAGCCTTCTACTGGGCATGTTCTGAAGGACGTTAAGGGCCTCTAGTGAATGGCATATGTAGCCCCCAATGCCAATGCATTCACATCGACTATTAATCTGTGATCATAGACTTATTTCCTCATAGTAAGAAAATATCCATAGCATGTATGGACAGAATACGAAAGAAAAAGGAAATATAAAAAACGCTTTATTTCTGCTTTTACTTCTTACTACTTGTGGTCACTGGTTTGACAATGGACAACAACTATTGTTGTGATTGTGGGAGGAGTGAAATGTTTAGAGAGGTGAAGTTAAATAGGTTAACCAATTTAGTTGAAACTGGATATGATTCTCTTCACTCCAATCCTGTTTGAGCCGACTCTTCTAAGTTTAAAAATTGATGAGGAAACCGGAGGGATTCTACACACTAGAGAATAAGGCAGCTCATAGGAGTAAGAGGCTCTAAAGAGCTGCCAGACCCATGGACAAGGCCTCGCCCCTCTCAACAAGTCTGGCTGGATCGCTCTTGAAAACTTTTGATGGCGATCAGTTGAGCTATACTGTGTCTTGGATCTTACATCAGGAAGTGAAAAGGAAATAGCAAATTGGTGACGCTTCCATTATGCAGCAAGAGCTCTGCTTTCTTTGGCTGCTAAGTCAATTACAAAGCTATTATTTCTGTTTATAGCTTGATCTAGTTATTGTCGGATAGATATGAAGGTTATCCAAGTAACCAATATCTTAGTGCCAAACAAATGTAATTTTTTTGCATTTGCCTACAGCATTACTTATCTTAATTGGCCAATCTTGAATGCGGTCTTATCTTCTTGACTGATTGAGAACAGATTTCATGGCATTTTCTAGATACTAATTAAGATTTGTATTCTCCATGCAGTCACGATCGGTGTTTGTTAAGAACTTGAATTTTAAAACAACAGATGAGTCTTTAAGAAAGCACTTTATTGACAATATGAAGAAAGGAAGCATCAAAAGTGTGAAGGTGAAGCTAAGGATTCATATTTTTCTGGACTTTTTACACTGCAATACCTTTCCTGTCCTAAATATATTTCTCTGAGCTGTTTAGGTGAAAAAGCACATAAAGAATGGAAAGAATGTCTCTTTTGGTTTTGGTTTCGTTGAGTTTGATTCTGTGGAGACAGCAACAAATATTTGCAAAGAGTTACAGGTTCGGTTCAATTTTGAGTTTCATGGAACTCTGTGGTTAGATTGCTTTAGTGACCTCCATTAATGAGGCAATGTGCATAATCCAGAAAGTCTGACTTTTTGATATGCAGGGAAGTATTCTGGATGGGCATGCTCTTATCATGCAACTTTGTCATGCTAAGACAGATGGCAAAGTTCTGAAGAAAGACGAGAAAGATAAGAGTTCAACCAAACTGATTGTGCGAAATGTGGCATTTGAGGCTACTGAGAAAGATTTAAGACAGCTATTTAGTTCTTTTGGCCAGGTAATTTTTCTTCAGTTCTCTATTTAATTAGATGTATAGCTGGCGTTCTGTTGTATTTGACTAAGACATAAATTGATTAATTTGTAAATCCTTTAAGAGACCCAGAAATTGCCTTTATGACGACTCATAATTTAAGGTGCACTAGTCTATGCAATGACTTCTAGTTTCCTATCATAATTGATTAAACAATAGAAGAATGACGTGGAAAAAGGTGGGTCCTGGTTCTAATTGGCAGCCTAAGGATTAGAACCTCATAAGGCCTTTTGACAGAGAACAAGAGAAGTCTGTTTATATTTGGTACAATAACCTAGCTTGATAAAAGGAGAACTTTATATTAAAGAACTAATGTTAAGGAATATGATTGCATCCTAATATCATGTTCTTTCTTCTTCTGGTCCCATACCTTCGATACCTACTTGCCTGGATATTAGAAATCAACAGCGATAATTTCATGGCATTTATGGAAGATTGAGTAAAATTCCTACTGTGTACAATAGTGGCATCGAGTATGCTGACTGTTAACAGTGGATTTAAGAGTACAACTAATAGTTGAAGTTGCCCTGTATTTTGTACAGAGAAGCCTACAGTAAACAAGCTCGGGTCAGTGTATTACGCTTTATCATTGTCTTCTATCCGTGTATTTTTCGAATTATTTCTTCACTAGTTCTGTTTGTCATTTTGCCATCATCTTTGCTATCTTAACCACTTAACGTAGGAAGAGACCATCTGTATAATGGTTTGTATATCAATCATAAACCAGCACAACGGCTTCCAGCATTTTGGCTGCATTATCCTAGTACTTACCTCTCTTCACAATCTTTAAGATGTTCTTAGATTCTGCTTGATTCCCATGTCATTATGGTGGCTTCTCCCACAACATCTTAGATTAGTCCATGACTTATCTCTTCTCAAGTCTGCTGATTAGAGGATTTAACATTTTTTATTTGGGGTTTTTACATATATATCCTCAAAAAACTTTCAAATTACGTATTTACCCCTACATTCTTCATATTTTCATATATACCCCTGAAAAGTTCAAATAATCACAGAAAATACCCTTCCGTCTACCTCCGTCTGGTTAAATAACCTAACCATGGGGTAAATTTTAACCGGGCTGGTAACTTTACTTAAATACCCCCTCTTTCCCTTCCCTTCCTCCATGGTCTTCTCGAGTCCTGGCGTTAGCCTCGGCGCCACCACCGTCGCCTCTGGCATCCCCGCCGTCTTGGGCCTTATCCCACCCCAGTAGCCGCACAGCGCGTGCCACACGTACACCTGCTCCACCGTCCCGTACGCACGCTTGTGGTCCTTTAAGAACGCCGCCATCCCGCAGCCGTTCCCGGCGGGGCTCCTATAATCTCGGAACTTATAGTTCTCCTGGAACCTTATTAGCCCGCATGGCATCTGCTCGCCGGCGGAGGTCCGGTTCATGCCCTCCCGTTCGGAGATGGGGTCGTCATCGTGGCAGATGGCCTGCCATCCGTCGTCGGGAGCCAGAGTGGCATTGGAAGGCACGTCCTGAAGGAATGGGTGTCCCAGGACGGCCAAGCTTGAGAGTTTAGTTAGGGGAGAGGTTGCTAATGCTAAGGGCGGCCAAGCTTGAGAGTTTAGCAGCAACAACAACGGCAGCCTCTGGTCCCGCAGCCGCCACTACTGGAGCACTTATCTTCCTCGGCTCAGCGCTTACTTCAACAGACGTGATGCATGAGACTCGGGGTGCCAACCTCGCCGGAAACCACTATCCATCACTCAAGGAGTCCTGGCTAAATCTAGCTCTCCAAAACAATTGTGCTTGAGAGGATTGGCTGGAGCCTGAAGAGCTATATATAGACTTTATTGTGGGATTTTGGTGAGTTGGGGGTGATCTTTTATTGGCCGAAAGGATGATTAACCAAAACAGAGGATTCAAGTGCCTAAGGATGATTAACCAAAACAGAGGATTCAAGTGCATGTGCATACAAACAGCTAGTTACTCGTATACTCTTACAGGCTGCCGGAGACCTTCAGGTACCAGCCGGAGCCTGAGGGAGGCCGGAGGCGGTGTCCGGCCGCGACCGGAGTTCGAAGAAGATGATGGGTTTGAGGTGGTGCTTAGAGGTAGGATGAGATGGCCGGGTTGGAGCTCGCCGGAGATGCAGTGGCTGGCCGGCAAAGGGTGGCTGGCGGTGGGTGTGTGAAGTCATCGTCTCTCTCTCTTCTTTTCTCTCTCTCACTCCCGGCTCTCTCTATCTCTCTCATCTTCTACTCTGGTTCTCTCTCTTTTCTCAGCCACATGTAAATCACCCATTGGTCAAAAAAGTCTAAAGTAGATAAAAGGAAGTCAAAATTGTCTACTTTTGAAATTTGAAGGTAATAAATGTAATTTACTCCAGGGGTAAAACTGTCTTTTCTCCTGCTAACGTTAACGGCGTTGAGAATATTCCCACTGGATTCCACGGCAACTAACCCGAAGGGTATTTTTGATATTATTTGAACTTTTAAGGGGTATATATATGAAAATATGAAGAATGTAGGGGTAAATACGTAATTTGAAAGTTTTTTGAGGATACATATGTAAAAAACCCTTTTTATTTATCATAAATTTGCCACAATATTGCTATAGATTGCCCGTAAATTTCATTTCCTAGCATTTTAGTCAATGAATTAGTTTGTGTATATTGGTATGTTGCATGGAAGCGCTTCAAAACCACAAGATTCACCAAAAGATCGAAGTGATCGAGAAGTCGAAACTACGGTATGTGGTGAGGAACAAAAGGAATAAGCATATCACAAAAAATGCGGATTATATGTGGTCTGGCAAGTGCCCACGAACAAAGATCAAGTCACTAAATCCTCATTTCTTGTGGTGTGTTTGTTCCTTTTGTCCCTTATCACATATTTTCAGGATTTCGAACAAAGATCAAATCTAGAAGTCATACTTATGGTTGAAGTTGTTGCTAGTCAAATTGATACGTAATAACTATATAGGCAAAAATTAAGTAATTATTGATATACCTATTGTAATTTTCTTTGAGCAAAAGTTCATTTTAGTCGCAATTTGATTAGATTCTGTACTGTATAGAATCGAAATTGTAGTGTCAAACTGGTCGTCCTTTTGGGATTTCAGTTCATAGTGGACCACATTGAACTAGTGGAAGAAACTGACGTGAAGTACTTGAATGTGTGCTAAATGATTGATCACAGAGAATTTTGACTATAAATTCAATAGCAGAGACAAATGCTGTATAAAAGATCTCAATTCATCGGAAGAGTTTTGGCTCTGTTTGTGCAACTGGAAAACCCTCTCAGAACGGGGTTGAGCTTATTTCTTCCCCAAAAGACCTGGCTCAAAAAGTAGGACCCAAGCGCTTTCAGGCCCAGCCCTGCCTGGGCTCCCATTGCCTACATTGTAATTAGGCCAAAGTAAATCCCTGACATGTCACTAATGTGCTACAAAATCAAGCCAGTGTTAGGCTGACAACTCTGGCTTAGGTTTGAGCTGGGATGTGTTGGGGTCTGGTATATGTGCCAGGCTTGGGCAATGGTTTGCATGTTCGTTCAGCTCCTGACAACTCCACTGGGCACACAATTCTATGTAACATATGTGATGGTTTTGATTTTTTCACTTAGTTCCTATCTTTTTTGTCCGACCCTCAGTAAAAAGGATGCTTTGTGCCACATAAATTCAGCTGCTAAGATTTGAAGCTGTTTATGGACTGACAATCATCCGGCTTGTGACATCCTGCTAACAACTTGTGTGCATTACGTGAAACTTGTTTTTCTTTAGCCATCATCCAGGTGCTTTACCTTAACTGCTGTGCTGCACTGTCTTCAGATTAAAAGCTTAAGGTTACCAATGAAGTTTGGCAGCCACAGGGGTTTTGCATTTGTGGAGTTTGTCACGAAGCAGGAGGCGCAGAGTGCTCTGCAAGCTCTGTCAAGCACTCATCTTTATGGTCGTCATCTTGTAAGTTTTTCACCCTATCTGGTAATCAATACATGATGTTTTAGCTTTCTTCATATCTAAGTTTGAGCTTTATTTTCTCATTTCAGGTCTTAGAGCAAGCTAAATCAGGAGAGACACTGGAGGAGTTACGAGCAAGAACTGCTGCGCAATTTGTTAATGAGGACAATGGATTTCAGAAGCTGTCAGAAAAGAAAAGGAAACTAACAAATGTTCTGGATGAAGCCAATGTTAAGTTTAAGAGAATTATGGGTTAAATTTAGTTATCTTTACCATAGAATAATTTAAGTGTAGATGTCTGTTATTTCATTAGTTGTAACCTAGTCGCCTTAATTTTATTAATTCTCTTCGTTTTAGGTGGTGTTTAAATCTTTCCATTATTCCAAGGGGTTTTTAGCATTTGAATTTAGTAATGTGGTGTTTTATGTTGAGTAAATTACCAACACAAAATCTATGCTGTGTATGTGCATTTGAATCTCCATTTCATTGTATATAGGACTCTTTGTCAAGATTAGTCCAGATTTGATCAGCTGAAAAGTAGTCTTTTTTTTTTTTTTACAAATTAAGCCGAAGCTTTAGCCGTCAGGCTACAGGACAATCAGCTAGCCCTAACCCGGGCCTGACGAGCAAGCTCATCGGCCCTCCATTTTCCTCCATGGGGATATATACAATAGCAAAATTCGAAAAAAACTCCCAGTCTCCACCAAACATCATTAGAAAAAACTCCCAGTCTCTATCAAACATCCAGCAATGCTCCGCAAGGTGTCTGCAGCTTTCTAAGAATCATAACAATCGCCTTTGTTGAATCACACTCCACCGATACTCGTCGTTCTCCCTTGCTCTCGGCTAGTTGTACAGTTAGCAGTATGGCACACAGCTATGCCTGTTTCACTGAATTCACCATTGTACCACCAGCTTCCCATTTCACACCATTTCCATCATCACAAACCACTCCCCGACCAGCTAAACCACTTCCCCTACATTGGATTGAAGCATCAGTTTGGATTGTAACACCTTGCCACTCTTTCCTCGGTCTAGGTTGCTGCTTCCTAGGATTCAAAAACAGGAACTCTTTCACATGCCACAACACTTTCCTCACAACTGCATGCATATCATTCACTACATTATCATAGAGTACCTGGCACCTTTCCTTCCACAGTATCCACAACATGTATGCTATCACAGATTTTAATCTCCTAAGATCATCAACCTTACCAGATTTATCGAATGCTGCAAAGCAAAAGTTTAAGTCCAGCATATCTGGTATGTCCCGAAAATCACTAAGCACATGCTCCCAAACTTCTCTCTCTCGCAAACCTGCAGCCAAAGAACAAATGGTCAGGGCTTTCCACCTCCAGGCAGTAGCGAGGGCAGCAAATTTCAGTAGTTAAACAAAGTCCCCAAAGCTTGTCCCTTGTCACCAACTTCTCATGTCCCAGTTTCCACAGAAATTGTTTTGCTCTTTCCCTAGCTGAAACTCGTCAAATGCTCCACCAATCAATTTCCCCTTCATAAGATCTACTGGCTTCAAGGAATTGGTAGCACGATTTAGTAGAAATAACCCTTGAGGCGTTCCCACACCCATCTTGGCTTCCCTACTGCCTCTCTATACTCAATAGGAATAGGACGAATCTCCTCTATCAAAGAAGGATGGAAGATAGAGGAGAGGGCATGGGCAGACCAGTTCCCATTAATGTCAATAAGATCACTAACCTTCATTGATGGATCTTGATAGGAAACATTGTACATAGCACCAAAGTTCTTCAAAGGCCCGTCCAATACCCACCAGTCATCAAAGACTTTTGCACTGCAGTCTCGGTGAACCGGCCATCTCAGTCCTGCTCTCAGCTGCTCTGCTGCTTTGCACACAGATTTTCACATAAGAGTTGCCCTAGCTGGCGGCTTACCTTGAGGAAGTCCCCTTGGAATCTTGTAGTTAGCTCTCACCACCCTAGTCCATATAGACTCTGACTCATCAAGAAGCCGTGATGCCCTCCTCATGCGCAGTGCCTTCTGCCAAAGACCCAGGTCTTTCAAACCAAGCCCTCCAACACTTTTTGGTCGACACACTTGATCCCAAGCTACCACCGAAATCCCACCCCTGCACCCTTGCCATAGGAATTGACGTATCAATATCTCGATGCGCCTAAGGACTGATAAGGGAACTGGGACAACTGACATTGTGTAGATCGATAATGACTGAAGAACTGCTTTCGCTAAGGTCACACATCCGGCCTCTGAAAGCTTCACAGCATGCCACGATGAAATTCTAGACTGCACTGCTTCCACCAGATAATTAAAATCTGACACCTTTAACCGACTGTAATCCAGTGGTACCCCAAGGTACCGCCAAGCACCAGTTTTTTCCCCGAAGCCCAGGAATTTCGTGACTCTCTTCTTTCTCCTACTTGAAGTCTTCGGTGAAAACTTAACACTTGATTTGATCGGGTTGATCTATAGCCCGGAAATAGCTTTGAACTTCTTCAGAACATTGAGCAGCTTCTGTGCCTCCTCCCTACGTGCCTTGGTTATGAACAAGCAGTCGTCGACGAACAATAGATTGCTAAGACCCACTCTTCCCCGATCAAATTTAGCACCTTCCAAAGCCAGTAGTGGCCGCTGCAGAAGCTTCGAGAGTACCTCTTGTTAGCCCTAATATTTGTTTCGATGATGTCAATATATATTTGATGATAAAACATAGGTTTAATATTATTATCCCTTAAATAGGAAAGCATTAAAATCATATTTAATGTGTTTTTGTACTGACGGTCGATGCGGACGATGCATGGATCGATCGTGGGGTATGACGGTTGATGCGTGGATCGGCCGCGGAAGATGATCTTGGGAAAATAGGCTGACGGTCGATAGACCGATCGACCGTGGCCTATGTGACCATGTCTTGGAGGCGCGACGGTCGAACGAGGTATCGACCATGAGAAGCGATTTTCGCAATAGAGCCTGACGGACGATGCGACGGTCGACCGTGAAGCGTGACGGACGATGTGTGGATCGACCGTGGCTCAAGAAGAGCATGGCGGACGATGTCACGGATGATGCGACGGTTGACTGCCAGCCCAGAAAAGAGTCGTTAAAGAGCCGTTGCAGGAGAAGAAAATAGCCATTGGGAGGCTATTTAGAAGGCTTTGAAGCTCAGCTATAAAAGAGAAGTTGCAGCAAACTTGCCAAGAACTTAAGGGAAGCTAAGGGATTATTGTAATCATATTCTAGCAAGTTTCTATATCTTATTAGTGAGCTAAACCTGTGTAAAACTACTTCAAGTGTGAAGTAGACTTTGAGAGAAATATCCTAGAGAGATATTAGAGAGATTGTAAGGTTACCAAGCACCCGTAAGCTTGATGGATAGGTTGCCAAGCACCCGGAAGCTTGGTGGAAAGCTTGTAAGAGGTCTTGCAAGTAGTAGAACCTCAAGGAGGCCATTGAGTGAAGTGGATGTAGGCAAGGTTGGCCGAACCACTATAAAAATTCTGGTGCAATCTCTCTAACTCTCATGTCATATCCCTTGCTTAAATATATTATATGCTCTTATCTTTAGCAAGCATATGATTTAATTAGATTCCTCCTGTGAGGACCCGTACCTCCAACCCGGTCCGACCGCGTTAGGTCGAGGGTCTGGGTTGTGGTTTGGCTCGGTTGGCCTTGGGATGCGATCGGTTGATCGCATCGCTGTTTTGACCCCAGTGGCATTTTGGTAAATATGCTCCCTGGTGGTCAGTTTCACACCCGCGTTACACACACGACCTTGGATTGATGTATGTGTTTGATTAGAACCTTAAGGGTGCGTCCGATCGGAAGATCGGAGTTCGATCGGGAGAGATCGAATCGGACGGCTGGGATTGATTCCAGCTTTCTATTTAAGCTCCTTCTTTCTCTTTCTTTCCTTCTTTTCTTCTCATGCCGTTCTCTTTCTTTCTCTCTCTCCTGCGACTGAGCTAGGGTTTGGAGGCGCGGCTTTCGAGGAGCGGATTCTGACGATCGGAGTTGGGGGATGCATGGAGGAGCTGCCCTACTTCATCAGGTAGGTGTTTCTACCTCGATCTTAAGATCGGGTTATCCTAGGATAGGTTTATTGCCCTTTCGCTGTAGGAATACTTGTTAGAATACTGTGTAGTTCATTGTGCATGTGGTATAGATGCTTTGAAGTATTCCTACCTCGCGATTTTCGTATTCTGACGGCTGGTTTTCCGTATTATTGCCGTTTTGCCGATTTTCGCCCGTTTTGACCTAGATAGGAGATTTAACCATCAAAAACGTGATTTCTTCATACCATTGATTTCCCCATCGTTAATTACACTTGCTTGCAAAGTTTCATCAACTTCCAACTTGATTTGATCCTTGAAATCCAAAAAATTGTATTTCTGGCACTGTTCCGAGGAACTATGCCAGAGGCTCGACGGTCGATCGGTGCATCGACCGTCAAGCGTTGATACACTCTTTCTGGGCCTGACGATCCATCGTCGGATCGACCGTCGCATCGTCCGTCAGGCTCTGTCGGATTTTTGACCTCCCACGGTCGATGCATGGATCGATCGCGGGATCCTCCCTTTTTCCGATTTTGCCTCACGGTCGACCGTCGGATCAACCGTCAGGCTCTGTTTGGTTTCGGGCTTCCCAAGGTCGATGGGTGGATCGACCGTCGCCCTTAGGGTTTTCCTTGTTTTGGCCTCACGGTCGACCGCCGGATCGACCGTGGCCTCACGGTCGACCGTCGGATCGACCGTCGCATCGACCGTCGCATCGACCGTGGGCCCTTGAACAGTGTTTTCTGGTTTTTCTCAAATGGCTTTAAATTGTGATTGATCTTTAAACATGTTGGGAAGTTTACAAGTGGATTTTTGGAGAGTTTTCAAAGGATTTCTATCGAGTTGGAGGATCGATTCGAGTATTTTCCTTTTGGGCTAATTTATGGCATTGATTGCATTTAATACGTGTTGGATTGTAGTTAAATGCTTACTTAATTGCCTAACCATTAGCTAGCTATGAGTACTAGCTAATGTGGAATTGTAGAACCTTAGCCCCTTGCCGACGAGTGCCGAGGGCTATTGTATATCTGTTGAACCTATAACTGATGCTGTGGCATGTAGAGACATCTAGGATAGATGTCTGCATAGGTTCATGCATTGTGTGCATTAGAGGCATCTGAGGTTAGGCTGGCGATGGTTTGGGTCGCCGATCCGAGGCTCTCGGGTAGCTCGGATCTAGCCTTAGGATCGTGGCTGGGTAGTCAGGACTAGGGCGTGATTGTATAATTGGAATCTCTTGTATTGAGGATTTGCGATAGCTGGCTTTGATTAGTGTTTGAGGTTTAGAGGTCGTGTTGGTCTTCCAAGGCCAAGGGCTAAGGATGGTTGTCGGTGCCCCTGACATGGTCCCCAGGTAGTGGCTTCCTGCTGGGTAAGGGTGATCCTACTGGTTCTGGTTCTCTGATTCCTCCCAGCGTGTTTGGTTGATGTATCCCAGCGTGGTCGGTTGAGAAGAGTAGGATCCTTGGGGGTAGTCGGCATGGGTCGTGGAACCCCGTGGCATTCCTTAGACTTGAGCGGGGAGACAACACTGTTGTTGTTTTCCTCCTTTCAGTGTGCCGTAGAGTAGAACCCTACTGAGCTTATTGCTCACTCCTACCCGGGCTGCGTTTGCAGGTGCAGGCGTCAGTTCTTCTTCAGTAGAGCCGGCGGGATCAGCTTTTGGTGGTGCGACTACGTCCAGAGGTGTTTGAGGTTGCTGGAGGACAACTGTTGTACATTTTTGATAATATATATGTTGTAAACATTTCGAGGACTTTTGGGATTATGTATTATATCTATCCTTGGAAGACTTCTTGTATCAAATATTGAACAGTACAACTGATGTTATATAAATTGAATATCCGTTTACCTATGGACTATAATTTGTTTAAATTTATCCGTCTTTCCGCATTTGTATCGCGCCAATTGAAGATGAATAGAGATAGGAACCCTCACGCCCCATCCTGGATGGGTTTTCTGGGTCGGGGTGTGACACCTCATGTTTCGATTTCCATAAATGATTTTATCGTATAAAGCCTAAGATAACCCCCCCTCTTAGAACTTCAATTGGTATCAGAGCTAGGTCTCTATTTTTGTGGTGTAACAACCCTTAGAGGATCCTAAATCAAGATGGAAATCATAGAGGGACAATCTACCAATAGGCCACTCTACTTTAATGGAACAAATTACACCTATTGGAAAACCAAAATGGAAATTTTCATTCAATCCATGGACTATGATGCGTGAATGATAATAGAAGATGGAGATTCTATCCCTTTAAAAATCATTGAGGGAAAAGAAGTTTCAAAAGTTAAGAATGAATATAATCCTACTGATTTTAGGAAACTTCAAGTAAATGCTAAGGCTAAAAACTTTCTATTTTGTGCCCTTAGCCCTGATGAATTCAATAGAATTTCTGCAAGTAAAACGGCTAAGGAAATATGGGAAAAACTTGAAGTTACTTATGAGGGAACAAGCCGAGTTAAGGAGTCTATGATTAGCATGCTAGTTAATGATTATGAGCTATTCTCTATGAAGGATGATGAGAATATAAATGAAATGTTTACTCGCTTTACCGATATTATAAATGTTCTTGATTCTCTTGGTAAAAGCTATTCTAATGATGAGATGGTAAGAAAGATCCTTAGGTGTCTACCTAAGACATGAGATCCCAAGGTGACAACAGTCGAAGAAGCTAAAGATTTAACTAAGATGTCCCTTGATGAGCTAATGGGTTCTCTCATGACATATGAGATGAACATGGAGAGGAGCAATGATGGAGAAAGAAAGAAAAAGAAAACCATTGCTTTCAAGTCAACATATAAGGATTCATTTGACTCAAGCGATGAAGATGATGATGAGGAGATGCAAAAGATCACAAGAAGAATCCAACGAATCATCAAGAATCAAGGAAAGAAAAACCCCAAAGGTGAAAAAGGAAACTCCTCTTCTTACTTAAATAAAATTACTTGTTATGAGTGTAGGAAGCCCGGACATTACATGTCGGATTGTCCAAAGCTCAAGAAATTTTCAAAGAAGAAGAAGGCCAAGGAAGAAAGTGACTTGAGCTTCACCTCCGAAGAAGAAGAAGAAGAAGAAGAAGAAGAAGAAGAAGAAGAAACTGCAAATCTTTGTTAAACTGCATTCGAAGTAAAAGAAAATAAAATTAACAAATGGAAGCGCAAGGTAATTAAAGGAGGATAACAATTTGGGTTAAAAGGTAATAGAGGTATGTCTTAATTTTCGATATATGTGAGGGCCCGTCCCTCAGACCTGACTCGATCACGTGGGTCGAGAGCCGGTTTCCTGTTGGTTTGGTTCCGCGTCGGGCACGATCGGACAATCGTGTGGCGGTTTTGGACCCCGAGGGCATTTAGGTAAATATGCCTTCTGGTGGTCGGTTTCACATCCGCGTTCCACACACTGACTTTGATTGATGTATGTGTTTGATTAGAATCCCTAGGGTGCCTCCGATCGGGGGATCGGAGCTCGATCGGGAAAGATCGATTTGGACGGCTGAGATAGATTTGGAATTTTTATATAAGGCCTGTCTCTTTCTTCTCTTTCCTTCACTTCTTTCCCTGTCGTTTTCTCCTCTCTCTCTTCTTCGGCTGAGCTAGGGTTGGAGACTTCGGCTTTCGGAGCTTGGATCTTGGCGGCTCGGCTGGTGGCACGCGTGGAGGAGCTACCCTACTTGCTCAAGTAGGTGTTTCTACCTCGATCCTTGGATTGGGTTATCCTAGGATAGGATTATTGTGCTTTCGCTGTAGGAATACATGTTAGAATGGTTTGTAACTCTTTGTATGTGTAGAGTAACTCATTTCCTGTATTCCTACGTTGAGATTTCAGTATTTGAACGGTTGGTTTCCGTATTATCGCCGTTTTGTCGGTTTTGTCCATTTGGACCTAGATAAGAGATTTAACCGTCGAAAACTGGATTTCTTCACTCCATTAGCTTCTCCCCTGCTAAATATACTTGTTTGCAAAATTTCATTTAATTCCAACATGATTTGATACTTGAAACCCAAAGAATTGGATTTCCGGCACTGTTCTGATGAACTGTGCCAAGGCTCGACGGTCGATCGGTGCATCGACCGTCAAGTGTTGTTTTACCTTTTCTGGGCCTGACGGTCGACCATCGGATTGACCGTCGGGCTCTGTCGGGATTTTGGGCTCCCACGGTCGATGGATCGATCGACCGTGGGATCTTCTCCTTTTCGCCATTTACCTGACGGTTGACCGTCGGATCGACCGTCAGGCGCTGTTTGGTTTTGGGCTTCTCAGGGTTGATGGGTGGATCGACCGTCGCCCTTAGTTTTCTTCGCATGGGTCTCACGGTCGATCGCTGGATCGACCGTGGCATCGTCTGTGGCCTCACGGTCGATCCCCGGATCGACCGTGGCATCGTCCGTGACCCTTTAAACTCGGTTTTCTGGTATTTCTTGGTTGGTTTTGATGGGGGATTAGTATCTAAACATGTTGGGAAGCATGTGAGGGGGATTTAATGAGGTTTTCAAAGGATTTCCATTTGGTTTGAGATTGATTCCATTGTCCTCTCCTTTTTAGAAAACCTATGGTTCTATTTACAATTAATACATGATTGATTGTAGTTAAGTGCTTATTGATTGCTTAGTCATTAGCTAGCTATGAATGCTAGTTAATGAGGGATTGGGGAACCTTAGCCTCTTGCCGGCGAGTGCCGAGGGCTATTGTATATCTGTTGAACTTATAATCTGTTGATGTGGCATGTAGAGACATCTAGGATAGATGTTTGCCTAGGCTCATACATTGTATGCATTAGAGGCATTTGAGGTTAGGCGGGCGATGGTTTAGGTCGCCGATCCGAGGCTCTTGGGTAGCTCGGATCTAGGCTTAGGACCGTGGATGGGTAGTCAAGAGTAGGGTGTGATTGTTGATCAAGTCTCATGTCTTTGAGGATTCACGCTAGTTGACTTTGATCGGTGTTTGAGGTTTAGAGCTTGTGTTGTCTTCCAAAGCCAAGTGCTAAGGATGGATGTTGATGCGTTCCCGACGTGGTTCCCCAAGGCTTGGTATTCCAGCTTGGGAAGGGTGATCTTTCATGTTACTGTTTCTTGGCCTCCTGGTAACTTGTTCAGGAGAGAGGTTTCATGACAAGAGCCCTTGGGACATCAACTGGGTTATGGGACCCGTGGCATCCGTTAGACTTAGGCTGGGAGACAACACTGTTGTTGTTTTCCTCCTTTCAGTGTGCCGTCGAGTAGAACCCTACTGAGCTCATCGCTCACTCCTGCCCGAGCTGCGTTTGCAGGTGCAGGCGGTAGTTCTTCCTCAGTGGAGCCGGCAGGATCGGCTTTTGGCGGCGCGAGTACATCCAGGGGCGCTTGAGGTTGCTTGGAGGATTACCAGTTGTACCCTTTTGATATATATATATGTGTATATGTTGTAAACATTTTGGAGAACCTTTGGGATTTTGTATAAATCTGTATATTGGAACTTAGATATTGTACAAGTTGATGATATATTATAGATTGAATTTGTTTCGCCTCTGGAATACAATTGTGTAATTTAATTATCTTTTCCGCTTTGTATCGCGCCGGTTGATGATGAATAGTGTTAGGACCCTCACGCCTCGTCCTGGATGGGTTTTCTGGGTCGGGGTGTGACAACTTGGTATCAGAGCAGGCTGTAGGTCCCAGGGATAGTATTAGGCTTGCGGTTGAGGTTTTGAGCGCGGTTTGGGATAGTTCTAGGAGTAGAGCATCCATGTGTGCTTGACTGTGCTCATGTGTGTTATGCTTTTCCTTTAATGATTGCTGTTGTGTTTTGTTTCTTACGGGTGGACACTTGTCGTCTCTGTTGAACGTGCAGATGCCAGGGAGCAGGGCTAGCTGTCCAGTGTTGGGTCAGGGTACCGCGCGCGACCAGCGCGCTGCCCGACGGGCCTTAGGGGCCAACACAGCCGTGCCCCATGTACCTGCACGAGAGCCAGAGCCGAGGATTGAGGTCGTGCTGGAGGAGGATGCTTCGTTCATCGCCGAGGAGGTCTCACCTCCACTCGACCAGCGTGCTGTTGCGACAGAAGTGGTCGATTTCCAGAGGCTGAACCCTCCTAGGTTCAGCGGCACTGGAGGCGACCCAGCAGTGGCGGACGACTGGCTGGAGGGAGTCAGTCGCGTCCTTGACACTCTGTTCATCCAGGATGACCGAGTTCGGGTCAGACTTGCCGCGTTCCAGCTCGACGGGGACGCTTTGGACTGGTGGCGCTCTTTCCAGGCCGCCAGGGACGGGAGTGACCCATCGTGGGCCGTGTTCCGTTCTTCGTTTCTCGGCGCGTACTTTCCCCGCAGTGCGCGCTCGGCCCTTGTCCGCGAGTGCCAGACCCTTTCTCAGGGTACTCAGTCGGTTGTTCAGTACGCTGCTAGGTTCACCAGACTTGCCAGATTTGCCGGGGCGGTATCGGCGGATCCTCTTGCCAGAGCTGAGCAGTTTCAGTGGGGGCTTAGGCCCGAGCTCAGGCATCTGATCGCGGCTCAGCGATCTAGCACGTACGCATAGGTGTTGGACTGCGCCTTGGCAGTTGAGGCTCAGTTGCAGGAGCCGGGGCCCAGGGCAGTCCAGCCTGCGTCGTCTGCGAGCACCAGTGGCGGAGTGCAGCCACAGAGAGCAGCTCAGGGCAGAGGAGGTTCGTGGATGCAGCGGAGGTACCCACGACGCTAGCAGCCGTACCAGCGTTACCCACCCCAGCACCAGCAGCAGCCCAGGCAGGGAGGCCAGCCACTTCTTCCGGCTGGGCCTCAGGGGCAGACGTCCGGAGGAGGCCAGAGCCAGCAGCTAGCGCTTGGTCCTCCTGTGTGCTTCGAGTGCCGACAGACTGGGCACTTTCGCAGAGACTGTCCGACGTTGAGGGCACAGTTCGCTCGTGGCGGAGCAGGCGGAGGTTGGCGGACACCTGGCGCCGGGAGAGGCAGAGGTCGCGGCGGAGGTCGAGGCGGACCCAGAGGGGGAGTGTACGCACTTCCAGACCGCGAGTACCCAGACTTTGTTCAGCCACCCTTTCAGCCTTACCAGTACCAGCCACCCCAGCAGGCTCTAGCACTTCCACCAGCTCCAGTTGACCTTCCTGTTCTCAGAGGTACCTTCCAGCTTTTCAGTTCATTTGTAGATGTTCTGATAGATTCTGGGGCATCTCATTCCTTTGTAGCTAGCGACTGTGTGGCATCGCTAGGGCTAGAGACTGAGCCACTTGGGGTCACACTACACTTAGACACACCCGTCGGCGGAGGAGCTCGTGTTGAGCTGATCTGCCGTTCTTGCGAGTTGGAGGTTGGGGGCCTCCGTGTCTTTCTAGACCTTCGGGTGCTAGACATGGTCGGGTTCGACGTGATTCTCGGTATGGATTGGCTGACATCATACCGAGCCGTCATCGACTGTGGCCGTCATAGGGTGACTGCTTGGACACCTGACGGCTCTCGTTTCATTTTGTTGGGAGATCGCCAGTCGGCCGATTCCCTCTTGTGTGCTTGTCTTCCCAGGCGCGAGGGCCAGCTGTCAGCTTTACTGGCGCGCCTTTCCTTGTTCGCTGCAGAGGGCAGTCGAGAGGGCAGTTTACCTGTAGTTGTTTGTGAGTTTGCTGACGTCTTCCCAGACGAGCTACCAGGCCTTCCTCCTTCCAGAGCAGTAGACTTTCAGATAGATCTTGTACCGGGTACCGGGCCGATCTCTCTGCCAGCTTTCAGGATGGCACCAGCAGAGCAGAGGGAGCTGAGGGTCCAGCTGGACGTGTGAGGACCAGTCCCTCCTTTCCTGTGGCTCGTGTTGACCATCAGGGGTAATTTGGGAAATTACGCCTCGTGGGTCGTTTCACACTGGCTGTGCACACACAGACCTTGGTTGATGCTTGTTTTTGCTTAGAAGGGTTAGGTGGACCCTGGTTCGGTAGTCCTGGGCTTGAGCTTGTGTCTCAGCCCAAGGTTGCCGTTTTGGGCAAGGGAGATCGATCTCCATGGCAATGAAGATCGATCTCTCTGTGCCTAGTGGTCGCCGTTCTGGGCAAGGGAGATCGATCTCCATGGCCATGAAGATCGATCTCTCTGTGCCTGGAAGTCGTTGGCGGTGGCCGTCGCTTCCCCTATCAGGGGAGGGAAGACTTTCCCTCCCCTCCCCCAGCTTTTCCCCGCCTTCGCCGGCTTTCCCCCGGCCTAACCCCCCCCTTCCCCCCTTCCTTCCTTTCCCCCGGCTTCTCCTTTCTTCTTCCCCCTCGCGAGAGCTCTGTTTCTTCCCCATGGCCGGCTGAGCTTTTCTTCGCCGTTCTTCCTCCTCCGGCCACCTTTCCTGGAGCTTGAAGGCTCGTTGGGTTCGTGGCGAGGCGAGGAAGATCCTAGGCTTGGTCTTGTGGATCGAAGCTGCGTTGTGGAGGTAGGGTTCTTCTTCTAAGACTCCGGTTGCTTCTGGGGTTTTGAGATCCGGATTTGTTTTCCTTAGATCTCCATGTATAGATGTTGGTTTTTGGTTTGGAAGCCATGAGTAGCTTCGTGGCATTGAGATCTACCAGCCCACCTAGTTTGGTGGGGTATGGTGGCGGTTTCCGACGGTGTTCCTCGCCGTCCGGCCGCCGGCGCGACCCAATCATGATCGATCTCATGGGATGAGATCGATCTTGGTCGGGGTGGCCCAGCCCGCCCGAGCGAGAGCGATCTCCCTGGGAGGGAGATCGATCTCTTGGCGGCTGGTGCCTGTGCGGTTTGCGTCCACGTCACCTACAAGATCGATCTTCATATGGGTGGAGATCAATCTCGTGGGGGTGACCTGGACTGGTGCTCCTCGCCTCGAGGAAGATCGATCTCGCTGCTATTGGAGATCGATCTCCTTCAGTGCAGGAAGGGTTTTTGCTCGTTTAAATGTTGTTTTGCCCGCGAGGCTTCGCATACAAGTGGTTTTTACTGTTTTGCCCTCGGGGCTTGTCCTGTTATGGATCATGCATGAATGCTTACCGCTTTGTGGTTGAACCGAGAGAGTGATGTCTCTCGGGGTGTGTAGAATAAATGGGCTGACTGTATGCCCTTACCGCTTTGTGGTGAACTGAGGGAGTCATGACCCTCGGGAGTGTTTAGTATAAATGGGCCGAAAGGTGTGCCCTTGCGGTGTTGGTTGTTTACAGCTTTATCATATTTTTATCCTGCCCTGTTTTCCTGCGCATTAGTCATGCTAGGATAGGTTGGGTCTGTGTTGACTCTGCTGCTGAGTACCGAGTGATGGTAGTCTTAACTTCGGTTGTTCCGCCAAGTGTGGAGATCCCGCTTGGAGAAGGGTGTCCTACTGGTTGCGTCGTGTCCACCCTATGTCAGGGAATGTCGGAGTTGCCCACCCCTGAGCAGTGGCGTTATCGGAGATACGTACCTAGGACAGGAACCCTTCGGGTTATTGATGGGATTGTGGGATCCTTGGCAAGCCTCGGTACTTGGCATCAGAGGGTGTCCGGTTGCTTTACCCCTTGTGCGTGAGAGTTGTAGAGTAGGACCCTGCTGAGCTGTTGCTCATGCCTACCTGGACTGTGTTTGTTGCAGGTGCAGGTGGCCGCTCTGTCCCCGTGTTACCCCCTTGGTCGTCCCGTGACAGCGCGCCAGCTCCTGACTATGTCTGAGGGTCAGGATGGCTTCGTTTGCGTCTTTGAGGAGACCCCTGTGGGTGTTGTTCTTTTGTGGACTGTTGTCCTTGTACTCTTCTTTTGTAGAACTGTTGTTCTTGATCCCTGTACTCTATTATATGTTTTTATAATAGATGTTGTTGTTTAGCTTGCTTCCGCCCTTTCTCTGTTTGTTGGCAGCTGTTTCCGCCAGCTGTTCTTTAGTCTCAATTGTTTCCGCCAATTGAGTCTAGTGGTTGTAGGTTTTCCCCCTTGCGGTCCCGGCCCGGGTGCGCTCTGCGGGTCGGGGCGCGACAGGACGGGTTGATCGGCAGAGGTTTCATCCGTCCCAGCACGTCACCTTGGGCAGCTCCTGTCTTGTTCGCAAAGAAGAAGGACGATACGCTTCGTCTTTGCAATGATTACAGGAAGCTGAACAGGGTGACGGTGAAGAACAAGTATCCGATGCCGAGGATCGATGACTTGTTCGACCAGCTCCGAGGCTCTTCGGTCTTTTCGAAGATCGATCTCCGTACCGGCTATCACCAGTTGCGGATTCGGGATTGCGACATCCCGAAGACGGCTTTCCGTATGAGGTACGGGTTGTACGAGTTCACGGTGATGCCGTTCAGCTTGACGAACGCACCGGCGGCGTTCATGGATCTGATGCAGAGGGTCTTCCGACCGTACTTAGATCAGTTTGTGGTGGTCTTCGTCGACGACATCCTAGTCTACTCACGTACCGCGGAGGAGCACGGGCAGCATCTGAGGACAGTGTTGCAGTTGTTGAGGGGGCATAGGCTATATGCCAAAGCCTCCAAATGTGAGTTCTGGCTTCCTGAGGTGCAGTTTCTGGGGCACGTAGTGTCAGCGGCAGGTATTTCAGTTGATCCGGCCAAGATCGAGGCAGTGCTACAGTGGCAGAGACCGGCGACAGTGTTCGAGGTCCGCAGCTTCCTCGGCTTGGCGGGTTACTACCGGAGGTTCGTGCGGGACTTCTCCAGGGTTGCAGGGCCGCTGACCAGGTTGACACAGAAGGCGATCCCATTTGTTTGGGACGAGGCTCGTGAGCAGGCTTTCATCCCGTTGAGGACCAGACTGACGAGTGCACCGATCCTTATAGTTCCAGAGCGAGGCGTCGGCTACAGTGTCTACTGCGACGCCAGTGGGGAGGGTCTAGGCTGTGTGCTTATGTAGGAGGGCCATGTGGTGGCCTATGGTTCCAGGCAGCTGAAGGCCCATGAGAGGAACTATCCAGTCCACGATCTTGAGCTTGCAGCGGTGTCTTCGCTCTGAAGACGTGGCGGCACTACCTCTATGATGAGCGGTTCTCGGTGTACTCTGATCATAAGAGTTTGAGGCACGTGTTTACCCAGCGTGACCTCAACCTCAGGCAGCGGCGGTGGATGGAGCTTCTAGAGGACTACGACTTCGAGTTGCATTACCACCCCGGTAAGGCAAACGTCGTGGCAGACGCTCTCAGCAGGCAGACCAGAGACAGTAGAGTGACCTTGGCAGCAACGTCAGCTCGGCAGTGGCAGATGCTAGAGACTGTCAGTCAGTTTGGGCTTGACTTTGAGGACCGGGCGACAGGTGGTTTCCTGTATGCTGTTCGCAGCATTCCAGTTCTTTTGGCCAGAGTGATCGAGGCACAGGCTGGGGACCCAGAGCTCGTGGAGACCCGTGCGGCGGTAAGCACCGAGCACGCGGTTGAGGGCTGGACAGTGTTGACAGACAGTGGGCTACTCTTCAGAGGCAGAGTTGCAGTTCCAGCAGACCCGGCGTTGCGAGAGGAGATCCTTCACGAGTTCCACCACTCCTGCTTCGCCGTTCACCCCGGGAGCACCAAGATGTACCACGACCTTCGCCGACAGTTCTGGTGGTGCGGGATGAAGAGGTCAGTAGCTGAGTTCGTCACCAGATGCCTCACCTGTCAGAGGGTGAAGGCAGAGCACAGGCGGACCCCAGGTTTGTTGCAGCCACTTCCGTGCCAGAGTGGAAGTGGGAACATATAGCTATGGACTTCGTCACCGGGCTACCCAGGTCACCGAGGGGGAATGATGTGATTTGGGTCATTGTCGATCGATTGACCAAATCGGCTCATTTCCTCCCCATGAGGACTACAGATCCAGTTGCCAGACTGAGTCAGAGGTACATTGACGAGGTAGTACGACTGCACGGCATCCCAGTGTCGATAGTGTTAGACAGAGATCCCAGATTCACTGGCCGGTTCTGGAGCAGCTTCCAGGACTCTTTGGGGACAGCACTGACTTTCAGCACAGCTTTTCACCCTCAGACAGACGGGCAGTCAGAGCGAACTATCCAGATCTTGGAGGACATGCTCAGAGCATGTGTGCTAGACGCTGGAGGTACTTGGGAGCAGCACGTGACTTTGGTGGAGTTTGCCTACAACAACAGTTTCCAGGCCAGTTCGGGTTTTGCACCCTTTGAGGCGTTGTACGGCAGACCGTGTCGCTCACCGGTGTGTTGGACTGAGGTTGGGGAGGCGTCCCTTACCGGTCCGGACATCATCAGACAGTCGTCAGAGAGGTTGGCTCATTTCAGGCGGAGGCTTCTGACTGCACAGAGCAGGCAGAAGAGCTACACAGACCGCAGGCGACGACCCCTGGAGTTCGCAGTTGGCGACAGAGTGCTACTGAAGGTGTCCCCGCGCAGAGGGTCGATCAGGTTCGGTAGCAGGGGCAAGCTAGCTCCGAGGTTCACGGGTCCTTTTGAGATCATCAGACGCGTGGGAGCAGTCGCCTACCAGTTAGCTCTACCTCCGCACATGTCAGCAGTTCACCCCACCTTCCACGTGTCTATGCTGAGGAAGTACATTCCAGATCCTTCTCACGTGATCAGACACGACGACCTTGAAGTGGAGGAGGACGCCACCTACATAGAGCAGCCAGTACAGATCATGGACAGACGGGATCAGGTGCTGAGAGACAGATCATTACCGTTGGTCATGGTCAGGTGGAGACATGGCAGTGCAGAGAGTTTGACTTGGGAGCGAGAGGATCGCATGCGTCGGGAGTTTCCCCGACTGTTCAACTCTTCAGGTAGTTCCTTGTTGTGGGCGTTGGCGCCCCTAGTTGTAGCCTGGTTTGTGCAGGTAGGCTTAGTTGTTTCTTTTTCCCCCGGCTTCCACCTTGAATTTTGGGACGAAATTCTTTTTAAGGTGTTTAGGTTGTGAGGGCCCGTCCCTCAGACCTGACTCGACCACGTGGGTCGAGAGCCGGTTTCCTGTTGGTTTGGTTCTGCGTCGGGCACGATCGGGCGATCGTGTGGCGGTTTTGGACCCTGGGGGCATTTTGGTAAATATGCCCTCTGGTGGTCGGTTTCACATCCGCGTTCCACACACTGACTTTGATTGATGTATGTGTTTGATTATAATCCCTAGGGTGCGTCCGATCGGGGGATCGGAGCTCGATCGGGAAAGATCGATTTGGACGGCTGAGATAGATTTGGAATTTCTATATAAGGCCTGTCTCTTTCTTCTCTTTCCTTCACTTCTTTCCCTGTCGTTTTCTCCTCTCTCTCTCTCCTTCGGCTGAGCTAGGGTTGGAGACTTCGGCTTTCGGAGCTTGGATCTTGGCGGCTCGGCTGGTGGCACGCGTGGAGGAGCTACCCTACTTGCTCAAGTAGGTGTTTCTACCTCGATCCTTGGATCGGGTTCTCCTAGGATAGGATTATTGTGCTTTCGCTGTAGGAATACATGTTAGAATGGTTTGCAACTCTTTGTATGTGTAGAGTAACTCATTTCCTGTATTCCTACGTTGAGATTTCAGTATTTGAACGGTTGGTTTCCGTATTATCGCCGTTTTGTCGGTTTTGTCCATTTGGACATAGATAAGAGATTTAACCGTCGAAAACTGGATTTCTTCACTCCATTAGCTTCTCCCCTGCTAAATATACTTGTTTGCAAAATTTCATTTAATTCCAACATGATTTGATACTTGAAACCCAAAGAATTGGATTTCCGGCACTGTTCTGATGAACTGTGCCAAGGCTCGACGGTCGATCGGTGCATCGACCGTCAAGTGTTGTTTTACCCTTTCTGGGCCTGACGGTCGACCATCGAATCGACCGTCGCATCGACCGTCGGATCGACCGTCGCATCGACCGTCGGATCGACCGTCGCATCGACCGTCGGGCTCTGTCGGGATTTGGGCTCCTACGGTCGATGGATCGATCGACCGTGGGATCTTCTCCTTTTCGCCATTTACCTGACGGTCAACCGTCGGATCGACCGTCGCATCGACCGTCAGGCGCTGTTTGGTTTTGGGCTTCTCAGGGTCATGGGTGGATCGACCGTCGCCCTTGGTTTTCTTCGCATGGGTCTCACGGTCGATCGCTGGATCGACCGTGGCATCGTCTGTGGCCTCACGGTCGATCCCCGGATCGACCGTGGCATCGTCCGTGACCCTTTAAACTCGGTTTTCTGGTATTTCTTGGTTGGTTTTGATGGGGGATTAGTATCTAAACATGTTGGGAAGCATGTGGGGGGGATTTGATGAGGTTTTCAAAGGATTTCCATTTGGTTTGAGATTGATTCCATTGTCCTCTCCTTTTTAGAAAACCTATGGTTCTACTTACAATTAATACATGATTGATTGTAGTTAAGTGCTTATTGATTGCTTAGCCATTAGCTAGCTATGAATGCTAGTTAATGAGGGATTGGGGAACCTTAGTGTGAGGACCCGTCCCTCCATCCCTTCGGCTTGTTGTTTACCCCAAGGGCAATTTGGGAAATTGCGCCTTGGCGGACGTTTTCACACTGGCTGTGCACACACAGGCCTTGCTTGATGGTTGTGTTTGTTAGAAAGGTTAGGTGGACCCGAGGTTGGGGGTTCTGGGCTTGGGCCCGAGTCCCAGCCCAAGTTTGCCTTTCAGTGCACAGAAGATCGATCACCTTGGGGTGAAGATCGATCCTGTTGCTAGCAGGATCGATCATGCATGCAAGGATGATCGATCCTACATGTGCCTGGAAGTCTTTGTCGGTGGCTTTCGAAGGACGGCCACCGCGGTGGCCGTCGCTTCCCCTGTCAGGGGAGGGGAGACTTTTGCTCCCCTCCTTTGCCTTTCCCGCGGTTTCTCCGGCTTTCCCCGGCCTTACCCCCTTCCCCTCCCCCTCCTTCCTTCCCCTCTTCTTCTTCTTTCCCGCGAATGCTCTGCTTCTTCCCCTGTTCCGACCGCTCCTTTCTCTCCTCCGTTCTTCCTCCTCCGGCCACCTCTCCTGGAGCTTGAAGGCTCGTTGGGTTCGTGGCGAGGCGAGGAAGATCCGTGGCTAGTCTTCGTGGATCGAAGCTGCTCTGAGGAGGTAGGGTCTTCTTCTAAACTCCGGCTGTTTGAGGGTTTTGTATCCGGGTTTTGTTTTGCTTAGATCTCCTTGTGGAGTTGTTCTTTCCCGGTTTTGAGGCCTTGAGTAGCCTCGTTGTACTCAGATCTACCAACCCACCAAGTTTGGTGGGGTTTGGTTGTGTTTTCCGGCGGTTCTCCGGCCGGAAGCACGCCGGAACCCATCTTTGGGTGATCGATCCTTCTGGGAGGAAGGATCGGTCCTCTGGTGTGGGCTTGCTGCGCCCAGTACATGATCGATCTTCTTATGGGAGGAGATCGATCATGGGGCCTGGGTAAGCATGGTTACCCTTCGTCCCGAGAATGATCGATCTTCCTGGGAGGAAGGATCGATCTTCCCTGGTGCGACTGGAAGGGTGCCCTCTGTCACCAAAGAGATCGATCTCCCTGGGAGGAATGATCGATCTTCTTTGGCTCGACAGCGAGGGAAGCTCACTGTTGCTTGGATGATCGATCCTTCCCTTGGTGAGGATCGATCCTTCAGTAGCAGAGAGGGTTTTCAAGAGTTTTGCCCGCGGGGCTTCGCATGCAAGTGACTTTTTACGGTTTTACCCTCGGGGTTTATCCTGTAATGAATTATGTATGAATGCTCATCGCTTTGTGGTTGAACTGGGAGGGTGATGCCTCCCAGGTGTGTAGAATAAATGGGCTGACGGTATGCCCTTACCGCTTTGTGGTGAACCGAGGGAGTCATGACCCTCGGGAGTGTTTAGTATAAATGGGCCGAAGGTGTGCCCTTGCTGTGTTGTTTGTTTACGGCTTTATCATACTTATCCTGCCCTTTTTCCTGTGCATTAGACATGCTAGTTCAGACTGGGTGGGGTTGACCCGTGAACTTCGGTGATCAAAGGCTAAGTGGTGGATGCCGTTACCCCGACTTGTCTCCCCATGCTGGTGTTCAGCATGGGTGAGGGTGTCCTACAGGTATCGTCTGGTCCACCCTGTGTCAGGGACCGTCGAAGGTAGCCCAGTCCTTGAGCAGTGGCTATCGGAGGGACGTATGTTGGACAGGAACCATGGGGGGGGAGAGACATCGATGGGATCGATGGACTCCCTGGTTAGACTTAGTCTTTGGTCGGGAGTTAGGGGTCGTGTTGGCTTTGCTGCTTGGAGTACTGAGAGATGGTAGTCTTAACCACGGTTGTTCCGCCAAGTGCGGAGATCCCGCTTGGAGAAGGGGGTCCTACTGGTTGCGTCGTGTCCACCCTGTGTCAGGGAATGTCGGAGTTGCCCACCCCTGAGCAGTGGCGTTATCGGAGATACGCACCTAGGACAGGAACCCTTCGGGTTATTGATGGGATTGTGGGATCCTTGGCAAGCCTCGGTATTTGGCATCAGAGTGTGTCCGGTTGCTTTACCCTTGTGTGTGTGGGAGTTGTAGAGTAGGACCCTGCTGAGCTGTTGCTCATGCCTACCTGGACTGTGTTTGTTGCAGGTGCAGGTGGCCGCTCTGTCCCAGTGCTACCCCCTCGGTCGTCTCGTGGCAGCGGGTCGGATCCTGACCATGTCTGAGGGTCAGGATGGGTTCGTGTGCGCCTTCGCGGAGACCCCGGTGGGTGTTGCAGTTTCTTTTTGGGGACTGTTGATCCCTTGTGGCTTTTGTACTAAACTCTGTTAACTCTTTTATTACCGTTTTTGTAATAAATGTTAATGGCTGTGGTTTAGTAGCTTGCTTCCGCTCTTTCTCTGTGCTGTCCAGCTGTTTCCGCCAGCTGGGCCTTAGTCTCAACTGTTTCCGCCAGTTGAGGCTAGTGGTTGAGGTGTTCGTTTTTCCCCCCTCGTGTCTCGGCCCGGGTGCGCTCTGCGGATCGGGGCGCGACACTTAGCCTCTTGCCGGCGAGTGCCGAGGGCTATTGTATATTTGTTGAACTTATAATCTGTTGATGTGGCATGTAGAGACATCTAGGATAGATGTTTGCCTAGGCTCATACATTGTATGCATTAGAGGCATTTGAGGTTAGGCGAGCGATGGTTTAGGTCGCCGATCCGAGGCTCTCGGGTAGCTCGGATCTAGCCTTAGGACCGTGGATGGATAGTCAGGAGTAGGGTGTGATTGTTGATCAAGTCTCATGTCTTTGAGGATTCACGCTAGTTGACTTTGATCGGTGTTTGAGGTTTAGAGGTCGTGTTGTCTTCCAAAGCCAAGTGCTAAGGATGGATGTTGATGTGCTCCCGACGTGGTTCCCCAAGGCTTGGTATTCCTGCTTGGGAAGGGTGGGAAGGGTGATCTTGCATGTTACTGTTTCTTGGCCTCCTGGTAACTTGTTCAGGAGAGAGGTTTCATGACAAGAGCCCTTGGGACATCAACTGGGTTATGGGACCCGTGGCATCCGTTAGACTTAGGCTGGGAGACAACACTGTTGTTGTTTTCCTCCTTTCAGTGTGCCGTAGAGTAGAACCCTACTGAGCTCATCGCTCACTCCTACCCGGGCTGCGTTCGCAGGTGCAGGCGGTAGTTCTTCCTCAGTGGAGCCGGCAGGATCGGCTTTTGGCGGCGCGAGTACATCCAGGGGCGCTTGAGGTTGCTTGGAGGATTACCAGTTGTACCCTTTTGATATATATATGTGTATATGTTGTAAACATTTTGGAGAACCTTTGGGATTTTGTATAAATCTGTATATTGGAACTTAGACATTGTACAACTTGATGATATATTATAGATTGAATTTGTTTCGCCTCTGGAATACAATTGTGTAATTTAATTATCTTTTCCGCTTTGTATCACGCCGGTTGATGATGAATAGTGTTAGGACCCTCACGCCTCGTCCTGGATGGGTTTTCTGGGTCGGGGTGTGACAATATATGTCTCCTCCATTACATCTTCTTATTCCATTTCATGTTTAAAAATGGTTTAAGAAAGTCTTTTCTGTGAAGAATTGATTACTTTTTACAAATGACCATTTTTGATTGTAAATCTTCATTTGGTATCCTGTTTTGACATGATTTTAAACCTTCAATGTTGATTGTAAAACTTTCTATTGGTTCTCTTAAGAATTTGTCATCATAAAAAAGAGGGAGATTGTTAGCCCTAATATTTCTTTCGATGATGTCAATATATATTTGATGATAAAACATTGATTTAATATTATTATCCCTTAAATAGGAAAGCATTAAAATCATATTTAATGTGTTTTTGTACTAACGGTCGATGCTACGGACGATGCATGGATCGACCGTGGGGTATGGCGGTTGATGCGTGGATCGACCGCGGAAGTTGTTCTTGGGAAAATAGGCTGACGGTCGATGGACCGATCGACTGTGGCCTATGTGACCATGTCTTCGAGGTGCGATGGTCGAACGAGGTATCGACCATGAGAAGCGATTTTCGCAACAGAGCCTGACGGACGATGTGACGGTCGATGCGACGGTCGACCGTGAAGCGTGACGGACGATGTGTGGATCGACCGTGGCTCAAGAAGAACTTGGCGGACGATGTCACGGATGATGTGACGGTCGACCGCCAGCTCAGAAAAGAGCCGTTAAAGAGCCGTTGCAGGAGAAGAAAATAGCCATTGGGAGGCTATTTAGAAAGCTTTGAAGCTCAGTTATAAAAGAGAAGTTGCAACAAACTTGCCAAGGACTTAAGGGAAGCTAAGGGATTATTGTAATCATATTCTAGCAAGTTTCTATCTCTTATTAGTGAGCTAAACCTTTGTAAAACTACTTCAAATGTGAAGTAGACTTTGAGAGAAATATCCTAGAGAGTTATTAGAGAGATTGCAAGGTTGCCAAGCACCCGAAAGGTTGGTGGATAGGTTGCCAAGCACCCGGAAGCTTGGTGGAAAGCTTGTAACAGGTCTTGCAATTAGTGGAACCTCAAAGAGGCCCTTGAGTGAAGTGGACGTAGGTAAGGTGGGCCGAACCACTATAAAAGTTCTGGTGCAATCTCTCTAACTCTCATCTCATATCCCTTGCTTAAATATATTATATGCTCTTATCTTTAGCAAGCATATGATTTAATTAGACTCCTCCTATTTCGATTTCCATAAATAATTTTATCGTATAAAGCTTAAGATAAACCGCCCCTCTTAGAGCTTAACCTCTTGCATAAGAATGAAGAGGTAAGAGGACAGAGGATCCCCTTGCCTCGGCCCCCTACTAGAACTAAAGAATCCCGACCTGCCATTGATGATCAAAGAGAATTTAGGAGAAGAAACACACTCAAGGATCCATCGCACCCATACCTTCGGAAAATTCATCTTCAAAAGGACCCTCTCAATCATCCTCCAGCTCACTGAATCGTACGCCGCGTTGAGGTCCACCTTGACAGCCATCATAGCTCCCTCCTTCGGTGCTTGCCTAAGCAACTGCATAGCCTCCTGGGCAGCGCCTATATTATCCACTATAGATCTCCCGGCAATGAACGTGTACTGTTCAACGCTAACCAATTAACCAAGAAGCGACTTCAACCTGTTGGCTATGACTGTAGAAATGACCTTATAACTAGCATTACATAAGCTAATTGGCCGGAATTCTTTTACCCTCCGAGGATTCTTAACCTTTGGGATGAAACACACAAAGGTATTATTCCATCCCGCAGGCATCTTTTCTGTCTCAAAGAAAGACTTCACCAACTGGCAGAGATCAACACCTAGGACACTCCAATACTGAACATTCATTTCGCAGGGTATACCATCAGGTCCAGGCTACTTATCTCTCCCCAATTGAAACACTGCTGATTTAATCTCCTCATCCGTAACATCCCTGATCAGCGATAACCCATCCTCCGAACTGATGGTTGGCAACACAGGCAAATCCACTTCTCTTTTCCTTTCCTGTCTCCTCCATAGCTTAGTGAAGTAGTTTTGGAATACTTCTATAACTTCCTCGTGACCTTCAACCACTACACCATCAGCATGCATGATCTCCGTGATCTTCGAAAGTGGGTTGAAGCAGCAGGACACATATCTATGAAAAAATTGGGAATTTCGATCACCATCACACACCCAATTCCTCCTTGAGTGCTGAGTTCTATATCGATCATGTTGGACCTGTAGGGCAACCAGTTTATTTTCTAATTCTCGCATTCACCCCTCCAAATCTTCAGATAAAGGACCCTCCTCTTCCATAAAATACAAGCCATGTAGTTGTTGGAGAATTACATGTTGTGAATTGAATAAATCTAAAGCATCAAGCTTACTCCATCTTTTAACATTTGTCTTGACCTCCTTGATCCTCCCTTGGAACACATACTGCAATGACCCCCTTCGCCTACGTTTCCATGCATTCTCCATAACCCTCTTGAACTCTGGCGTCTCCAACCAGAACTGCTGAAGATGAAAAATAGACGGGCCATGTAACTTTTCTTTCTCCTCCAAACAAACCAAAAGTGATCGGTGGTCTGATCCCAATCTATGCAGGTGAATTACTTCAGCCCCAGGAAACCAATTGCGCTATGCTTGATTGTAGAGTGCTCTGTCTAGCCGCTCGAGCACCCGCGAAGGACCCAGTCACCAGTTACTCCAAGTAAAAGATGGACCGCGGTAACCTAAATCCAGTAGCTTACCCGATGAAATGAACTTTTGAAAATCCTGAACAGAACGGTTGTATCTGAATGGTCTGCCTCCTCTCTTCTCCGATGGTGCTGCCAGGACGTTGAAATCTTCAACCATAAGATGAGGCCAGCCCCAATCCTTGATCTTTTGCAATATGGACTGAAGGTCCAGGGGGGGGTGAATTGGACTCTTTTACGAAAATACAATAGATGAAAACCAAGATAAAATGCTAGAAGACTAGTATGTTTGTTTAGATATGAAAACTATAAATAAAGCATGTAATGAAGGATGAGAGAAAGAGTTAGGAGACTTGCACAAGATTTTATAGTGGTTCGACAAACCTTGCCCACGTCCACTCTCTCAAGGGCCTCCTTGAGGTTCCACTACTTGCAATTCTTCCTTAAAAGTTTTCCCACCAAGCTTCCGGGTGCTTGGCAACCTTACAAATCCTCCAACAACTGTTGGAGCTCCCCCCCCTCCCCTCAAGCTTTCGGGTGATTGAGAACCTTACAAATCACTCCAAGCAACTCTTGGAGATTTCTCACAAAGTCTACTTCACAACTTGAAGTAGGTTTACAAAGGTTTAAGCTCTCAAAAGAAGACTAAAACTTGTTACAATGTAAACTAATATCTTTCTTTGTCTTATACCAAGTTTGCTGCATCTTCCCATATATACTTGAACTTTAAGACCTCAAAAAGCAGCTCCCAACGACCACTTTGCTTTTCTGCAATGACTCTTTAACGGCTAGTTTTTAGACTGGCGGTCGACTGTCGCATCGTTCGTCACGATCTTCTTGAGCTGCGGTCAATCCACGCATCGACCTTCAAGGTTCACGGTCGACTGTCGCATCGACTGTCACATCGTCCGTCAGGCTCTGTGAGGAAAAACACTTCCCAGGGTCGATGCCTCGTTCGACCATCGTTTCTCCTTAACCGAGTCACATAGTCTACGGTCGATCGGTCCATCGACCATCGACCATCGCCACTATTATCCTCCGCGGTCGATCCTTCCATCGACCGCCTCTTTCCACGGTCGATCTCTTCATAGCTCGCGGTCGATCTCACGGTCGACCGCCGCATCGTCCATTGACAACAACATCTCTCAAATATGAAAGTTAAGGCATGCTTTCAACATATATTTTATCACATATATATTTTAACATTTAGGAATATATTGGCATCATCAAAACATCATCAAAAATACTATTAGGACTAACATGGACCATAGTTATGCTCTTTCTCTCCACGACCGAACTCCGTAGACGACTGACAGAAACCATTGCCCATACCTCTCCGAGGTGAAAACACCATGGATGGCTTGGTCTGTGAATGAGATGCAATGAGCTCTGCCAACTGACACTCTCTAGATAGCAAGAATTCCTCCTTTCCTCCCATCAAACAGTAGCAACAAAGTCCTCCAACCTTGACCCAAGATTTCAACTATGAAAGGGAAGTGCTCTTGAACCACCACAACCTCCAGCAAGAAAATAAACTCCACATTTCTCTCTCTCAATAGCCTCCTACATACCCCAACCACCCGCCGAGGCCCTAGCTCGTGGCAGTTCCACACCAAGAATTTGGTCGTTAAGCCACCATGACAAGGTCGTGCTCCTCGACCTCTGCTTCCTGCCTTAGCCTCTTCTGTCGGCCTGCTCCCCCCATGGAATCCACCATGTAAACATCTTCTCTAAACTAGGTTTGGTCCCCGCCCATCCGCGGCAGCTCCTCCTCATCCATTACAGCTTCCCCGTTGTTTCCTTTGGACTGCGACGGCCCCAAAACAACCATATGGAGAGCCGCGACACCTCCTTGATGAATTTCCTCCAGATCCTCTACCTCCCATGGCGGATCCTCACCATCCTCGAGCAAGCGGTGGCCAACCGGCACCACCAGGGGTCCTGGCCGTGAGAAATGTCCCCGTTCCCTCGCTACCCATCTAGCCTCTAAGAGCCCTAGATTCGCTACCTTTTCATTCTCATTACTCAAGTCCAGAACACCAAACCTGTTATAGCTCCCCAATCCAGGCCTATTCCAACTACCAGGCCCACTCACTTTAAGATTATTCCCTATCCTCCCCAAGACTGGTCCAAGCCCAGCCTTCCCACGACCCAAGTCCTTATTCCCCCCATACTTGCACTAGTATTACCCTTCTCACTGGGTGAGTCACCTTGCCTAGCCACCTTAGATGGTTGAACCTGCTTCGGATTCCTATCCCCTTGCTCAGCTTGATGATTGGATGCCTCCGCTACATACAAATCTCCTACCTCGCGTGTGAGGACCTGTCCCTCTATTCTTGTAGCTCATTGTTGACCACAAGGGCAATTTGGTAAATTGCGCCTTGTCGGTTAGTTTCTCACCCGTGTGCGCACACAACCTCTGATTGATGATTTTGTTTGACTAGATCCATTTAGGGTTTTTTTGACCTGTGGATCAATCCAAGCTAGTGTTGGATCGATCCAGCTAGGTCTTGGATCGATCCGACTTAGTCTTGGATCGATCCGAATACTGTAGCATGTCGGCATCTTTCTTCCTTGAGAGGACGGCCGTCGTGGCCATCGCTCTCCGCTGTCAGAGGAGAGAAGACTTTCTCTCCTCTGCTTCCCCTTTTCCCCTCCTTCCCCGACTTTCCCCCTCCCTTTCCTTCCTCTTCCTCCTCTTCACCTTCTCTGCTGCTTCCTTCTCCTTTCTTCTTCTTCCGCGGCTCTGCTTCCCCTGTTTCCGGCTGAACCATCTTCTCCACCGTTCTCCCTCCTCCGGCCACCGTTTTGGACGTTCCAAGGCTCGTTGGAACTGTGGCGGCGTGAGGAAGATCTTTGGTGTGGTTTGAAGCTCTGTTGGTGACCGGTTTGCGGAGAATCAGCCGAGGATTGCGTTTCCGGTAGGTGTTCTACCTACGTGAGTTGTTTAATGGGTTTCTCTTAATCTAGCCATTTGATCTTGTTGTTCTTTGTGTTGTTGGCTTCCTATTGCTTGGTATAATTTCTGGTTTAAGTTTCATAAGCTTTGGTTGAGATTTTAGTAGGATTTAAGCATGTTAAAGCTCGGATTTTTCCGGTTTTGCTGTTCTTGAAGAACAACCAACTTACGGCGCGTTTTCCAGTCAATACAAGCATGATATTGACCTGTGATGAACATAAGAGTTGTAGATCTCTGAGTTATCTTTCCATCTCAGCTTATTTCATAATTTTTCGATTTTACTACGAATTGTGATGATTTTTCTCGTGACTTGCGACGAGACTGATTTGAAGCTGGTATGAAGCTGTTTGGATTGATCCAAATATTCCGGATCGATCCAATATTTTCTGGATCGATCCAAATGTTTCGGATCGATCCCAAAGCTGACTGATGGTGTTTTATGGACTATTTTTAGTGGTTTGGATTAGCGTTTTCCCAGTAATCGAGCCGTTGGATGCTTTTGGATCTTGGATCGATCCCGGTTGCACCCAAGATGGTCTGTTCACTGAGGGCAAGTTGGATCGATCCATGGGTATGTTTGGATCGATCCAGTGTTTTCCAGGAACAGTGTATGAGGGTAGCAGAAAATGGCTTTCTTGGTTTTTCCGAGTCGGATCGATCCAAGGACAAGTTGGATCGATCCGAGTGTGCTGAATCGATCCAAGGACAAGTTGGATCGATCCAAGGGGCAAGTTGGATCGATCCGAGTGTGTTGGATCGATCCAACGTAAACTAGAATGCAGTTTTGGTGGTTTTGCCCACGGGGCTTGCCATGATAGTTTGTTTACCGCTGTAATGGTATGTTTAGTGATATTGCTATAAACTGCTGGGTGTTATCGCTTTGTGATTGAATCGGGAGTGTGATGACTCCCGGAATGGTGTAGAATAAATGAGCTGACTGTATGCTCTTTATCGCTTTGTGGTTAACCGAGGGAGTCATGAACCTCGGGAATGTTTAGTATAAATGGGCCGGAGGTATGCCCTTGATTGTTGCCTGTTTATACTGTTGCATGCCTTTCTCTTGTACGTGTATTGTTCATAGCATGCATTGTTGTTTGGGGTTTGTCCCTAGTACTCCTGTATCAATTGTTAAGAGGTGCATGTCGTTACCCCGACATGTGTCGTCATGCTTGTTATCCAGCATTGGTAAGGGTGTCCTACATGTGCTGAGGTTCTCCTTGTTGTGCTAGGAGAGAGGTGCATGGACAGGAACCCTGGGGGTATCAATGGGATTTGTGGGCTCCCTGGCAAGCTTTAGCTTTTGAGTTGGAGTTTAGAGGTCGTGTTAGCTCTGTTGCTTTGAGTGCTGAGAGATGGTTGTCATAACCACGGTTGTTCCGCCAAGTGTGGAGCTCCCGCTTGGAGAGGGGTGTCCTACAGGTATCGTCATGTCCACCATGTGTCAGGGAATGTCGGAGAATGTCCACCCTTGAACAGTGGCTGTCGGAGGGACGTACTTTGGACAGGTACCCTTCGGGTTATTGACGGGATTTAAGGGGTCCTTGGCAGGCCTCAGTACTTGGCACAGAGTTAGTTCGGTTGCAGTTTCCCCTTCCTTGTGTGTGTCGTAGAGTAGAACCCTACTGAGCTTAGTGCTCACTCCTATCCGGGCGGCGTTTATAGGTGCAAGTACCAGCTCTCCTTCGGTGGGCCCCAGTTGCTCGTACTGCGGTGGCGCGACGACGTCAGAGCATGTTTGAGGGCCAAGATGGCTTCTACTGTGCCTTCCGGGAGACCTCTGTTGATGTAACCTTTTTGAGTCTTATAACATCTTTTGTACTTGAGAACTGTTTATGTAAATCTTAATGTAACTCTATTGCATGTACAACTTTGTAATAGCAGATATTAGATTTGCTTCTGTCCTCTGACTGCTTGTTGTAATTGTTTCCGCCGGTTGTTGTTAGTAGATGTAGGAACCCCCCCCTCGTGTCCCGGTCCGGATGGGTTTTCTGGGCCGGGGCGCGACATCGTAAGCCACGTCACCTTTAGCAACCCACACTCTCCTTTGACTAATGTCAGCATGTTGTGGTCCCGCACCGTTACCCAAGCCGATAGCGAAAGAATCTTTGCTGCCATGTGGTATCGTCCTCGTCTCCACCTTTGTCGGAACCGTAGACGGAGCCGATGGCCAGTTGCTTCTCCTACGCGGTGGAACTGAGTGTCAGGCCCCTCCGCCTTCCACTCCCAGTTGTTCCATCCCCATAACACAATCATCCATCCCTTCTCCCTCAGTAGCTCTGACCTAGTTCACAGGCCCCTAGGTATTGCCCTGCTCCAATCCATTCTCCACCTCCGGTGCCTCTGCCGGTCTCTTCCCCTTCACCACCTCCGGCCAGTTGCTTATACTTCACACAACTACCAATAAAATGACCAAGCCCATCACAATAATCATAGATATCAATGTTTTCATAGATAAAATCCTGCACAAAATAATCAAGATCCACATCTGGATCTCCCTCTCCCACAACTTGGCCCAACCTTGCCGGTGCCGAGATATCCACCTCTACACACACTCTCGCAAACCGACTCCGGTCCATGAACGTCATTGCCGTATCCACAACCAACAACACCCCTCCTTTCTTCACCACATCCCTTAACGCCTCTGTTTCACCAAACTCAAATGGTACATCCGACAACTGCATCCATATCGGGATCTTCGTGAAATCCAACGCCCTTGGTCGGAAGAAATTCTTCCAACGGATAAGGGGCAAAATCCTTCCATCCACCATCCATGGCCCCCTTGTTAGAACACTCATCAAATCCTCTTCATTCCCAAACTTAAAAGCAAAGACTCCCCCAACCCTATATGTAATCAAAAACGGATCCTTAGTGCGCCACATTCTGGAAAGTCGTCGTCGGAGAAACTCCAACCTAACTCAACATCCAACGAATTGCCCAAAGAGAGTGTGGCTCCACCTCTCTCGCCCTTTCTGTAGCACCTCCGGCGGCACCACAACTTTATCAGCATACTTCTCCTTAATCTTACGGAGAACTTCCGCATGAACAACATCAGCTTCGCTCTCCTGAACACTAGCTATCTTAGCCCATGACCAGGACCCATTAGTCGCCTGATTCACAAGACCATTCGCACACGGAGAGTGACTAAAACCCTTTCCCCGAGGAGAAGCGCCATCTTTTCTGAAGGGTTGAAAAGTAGTCCAGTGGCAATCTTTGATTTTTGTGGGTTATCTTTTATGCATAAAACCTGTTCCTTATTGAATTTGAATCTTCTTTGGGTTGTTATAGAGCAGAGTTCCTAAAGCTCCTTGTAAGGCTTGTTGGAAGACCCTGTACTTACGGCATGTTTGATTCGCACAAGGAATGAGAATGTGAATGGGAATGGGATTAGGAATGGGAATGGAATGGGATTGGGATTAGGAATGGTCTATTACCAAGGTGATTTTGTAATATCAGGATTGGAAATGGGAATGAAGCATTACCATATTTGGTATACAAACAGAAGCCTTGGAATGGAATAGGAATGAAATACAGATGACTAAAATACCCTCTTTTTTTAACATAGAGAGATCCAATTAAGGGTAAATTAGTAATTAATAAATAATGTAGCGCAGCAGTGGTGGAAGAAGATCCATACTTTAGTAGGCAGATACTTTTGCAAGTGGAAGAGAAAGGCTTAAGTTTTGTTAAGGAGGGCATGCTGGGAGTGACGGATTCGAAGGGGTTTGTAGCATATTAGTCAAGTAAATTTTGTTTAATTACATATCAGCCCCTCAAATTCCGGCACCATATCAGTCTTCTTTCCACTGATATGGTTAAATTTTAAGAGTGGGGATCTTGTTAAATTTTAAAAAATACTATAAAAATATTCCTGACTTTGCTTTTAAGGAGTAGACGGGTTTAGGTGAATTTTATTTATTTACCCAAGCCAAAAAGCTATATAAATTATTGCATAATGATGTTATCAATATTTCTATGCTTTAACCCGGGTCAAGTCCCTTAACCAAACGGAATCAGACGGTAGACCTTTTTTGTAATGATTTGAGAGACTAATATGGTATTATTATGATTTGAGTGCTGAAATTAAAAGGTCTCGTTTGTTACGGGGTTAATTTTATTCCGGGTTAAAGGATTTTATCCAAGTCTTGAGAATAACTTTGTAATGATTACTTAGAATAAGGGAGAAGTAGAGTGGAGAATGGAAATAGCTTTGTAATGATTACTTTGAATAAGGTAAATGATGTTTGGTCTTAAAGGGTGAAATAAGTAGTGGATTCAGAAATATGAATTCAGAAATATTTCAGAAATATTCTCCTCCTTAATCGGGTTAAGAGTTATTCTCGAAATTTATTCCCGCACCCAACATGGTAAAAAGATATGAGAGACTTGATACGCTAAAAACCCCTTTGTAAAAAGTGGTGACTTATTAGTTGTTATTATTTGGTTTGGATAAAAGTGAACCTGAGACAATTCTGCTCGTCCTTTCTGAAAATGGCATAAATGGTATCGCGCTTTGAGACACTTGTGCTCGTCCTTCAAAATACAAATCTAATAATCAGTATCACTAGTATTTGTCTATAAACATGGACCTTTCCTAAGACGCCGTTCATTTTTAGTAGAAGCTATTTTGCACAACCAGACCATCCAAATACGTGATTAATCGTCTTCCTTTCGACTATAAATCTAGAAAGCCAAAAATAAAAATAAAGGAACAATTAACCTGAAAAAAAATATTGTTCATCAAATTCGGCTTATTATGATAAAATAAACAGTTCCAACTTATCTCCAAAAAACTTCCAACTTACACATCGGTCCTTTAAAACTTTCAAACTACATATATATCCCTCAAACTTGGCTTCTTAGATGATAAGAGTTGATGAAAGGATATTGTAGGTATACATCTTAACTCATTTCGATAAAAACTTAAGTTGTTGATACATACACACCATTTCACTCAAGAGCATCTTGTGGCCTGGTTTTGCCCCCCTATTGTGATCTTGGAAGAATGCTTGGTTGGATAACTAGATGCTGCCATTCAATCAAAGATTTTAATCAACCACAGTAGTTGGATGGAGAGCTATATATATATAAGAAATGAAAAAAAGTTACCTTTATCTGAGTCCTATTGTAGGTGTAGGTGACATGAATGAGCGCATCCTTGGTCTGGATCACTGCTGGGTATGAGAACTCCATGCCTGGAGTTTCCTCCAATGTCATCACTTCTAGCCAAGAATCTCCATCATCCTCTGAGCAGCCCACCTTGAGCTGCCCTCTAGATTCAGTATTATAGACGACCACGAGACGACCATCTTTGAGCTTAACTCCATCGATGCCTATTTGAAGTACTCCAATTTATGTGTAAGACACTTCAAAGAAATTGAGCAATCGAAGGAGGGTGTTGTTGATGTGCAGACCAGAATTCGGGTTGAGAAGCTCAGTAGGCTTCGCCAAGCTCCAACTGAGGCCTCCGTCATGTGATTCTGACATGCAAATCCTACCTATGCTCTTGAAAGACCGCAGTAGTAGGCGCAGTGACCCATTTGATGTCTGGTATGGAACAGGCTGAATTACGCTTATGGGTTCATCTTTGACGTATATAGGTCCATACTTCTTCCAGGTATAGCCATAGTCAGATGTAACCTGAACTATTTAGAATTTACAAAGTGAACACTATTGTAATCACTGAAGAACATCAAGAATCTGACATGGCAGTATTATTTGGATTGAAATGAATCATAGTACCTCCATCCATGCTCCCCAGGAGTTCCAGCTTTCCACGGAGGATCCACAGAGCAGGCGACCATCGTCCAACAAGATTGGCTGCAACACAATACTTTATATCAGATGTCATTAACCTTCTGAATAATTTCTATCACTTAGTGGTCTTCTTAATAAAGCCGAATGCCTCCATGCCTTGTTCTTGATGGGCCCAAGGATTCCAGGAGGAAGTTGCTCCCTTTCCTGCCAAGTTGTGCCATTGTCCGATGATCTTTTCACAAACCCGCTCCATCTGCAATTTTATTCAGCGGAATTAAGCATCGTTCTGATGAGGAATGCCTCATAGGAATATATCTCCAGGTCAAGGTAACCTCAATCAATTAAAACAGATGAAAAAATGGCACAATCTGAGATAATCAATTATTCTACTCAATAGTAAGAGAGAAAAAAAAGACCCTATACTTCCTCGCTAATGAGCCCTTACTTCATTATGCAATCAAATCAATTCCTCCTGTATGATTTCTGAGTTAAAATACAATCATGATCTAGACTTTTTAAAAGTGATGAAAATGCTGTAGAGTAAAAGTACAATAGATTAGCAGAAAACTCACTTCTCAAAATCCTCCCCAATCTTGTAGAACAGAAGCAACTCCTGAGACGGAAGCTTGAACAGAACTGGGTTCCACATAGGAACACCATCTTGCGAATCAGCAACCCAAGGAGAATCCCAGACGCCATTCTGCAAAAACCAAATTGACCAACATAGCTAAAATCACGCAAGCAAAAACGAGTCATTGAGGAAGAGTTTGACAATGACCCACTTTGTATTTCTGCAACCAAATCTTGACATCAGGAGCCCCTTCCTCAGAGCCACCAAAGTAGGCCACAAGAAAGTGATTGTCCTCAATCTACACAAACAAGAGAAACAGGCCCATTTCAAGAGATCATCAAGAGCTCAGCCATACTCTGAACTAACACAGAACTATCACAGAGGCAATTATACATAAAGAAAAGGGGCAGGAATCAGACCTCAACAATGGTGGAAGCATGACAACTACTGAAAGGAGCAGAGCCAGCAGCAAAGGTGAGCTCCTCCTTGACAACTTGCCAACCACCATCGCTACTACTATTGTACTTCCCACTGCTCTTGTTGCTACTTATGATACTAATATCAGTATAATTAGGTGTACTGGGTTGCCATCTCTCCATGCCACTATGCTCAATCCTCAATCGCCGCGCTCGTTCGGCCACCGACCGGCTCTCGCCTCCTCGGCCGCCTCCGCCTCCCCGGAACTCCGCATCTTTCCTGGAACCCCAAAACAACTCCAATCCTTGTTGTTAGCCTATACAACACAGTAAATGGGAATAAGAGATAGAGCTATAAGCTATTTAGTTACCAGTGAGAGGCCGGAGAGAAGAATCCGGCGGCGGAGAGGCGGAAAGAAGCCCCGGGACGGGGAAAGATACTAACTTGCGATCCGGCAGCACAGTATAGACAGAGCAACAAGGCAGCGAAGACCGCAGCCGCCGCGGCGCTCCACCGCCACCGGAGCTTGCTGTAGATCGCGCCGCCAGAGGAGGAAGTCCGTGGCATGGGTCCGTGGCGGTGGGGAGTCATTTGGGCCGCCGGCCGGTCAACGACGAGGAGTCCAAACAACTCCTAGGCATCAATAATGGAGAGTTGCAGCGAAGACTGTCTAAGAGCATCTCCAACCGGTACCACTCCAACCGGGCGGTAATTTGGACTGCATTTATGCAGCTCCTCGCCAAGGCGACCAGTGAGAATGAGCTGTATTTTTATTTTATTATTTTAATAATTCTTATATTACCCGCTCGTATTCTTCCCATCTATTTCTAAATTATTAATATATTCTATAACTAAAGTACCTTAATTATAAAAATTAAAATAACTTTAAAATTACTGATTTATTTAGAATAAATAATACTTCAATGAAAAACTCTTGTCGATCCCTACAAAACAAGACTAATATTGAATACTTTTTAATTATTATTTATCTATTTGTAAATAAATTATTTTTTGACTAGTTTTTTTTTTCATCATTGGGTTTTTAAATTATACATCAGTACGTGGGTTTTTCATTAAATTAATTCTAATTATAATTATATTATTGGGGGAATCGGCCAACCCCCCATAAGTAAGACTTATGGGGGCAATAAAACATAGCAGACTGTTTTTGGGGTGAAAACCCCAGACAGCTTTCAAAATCTTTTTCTTAACCTACTCATGCGGTATTTGGGAATGGGAACCGCGTGTCATAGGATGGACACGCGCATAGATATGGGCCCCGCCTGCACGTGGCAACACAAAATCCAGGAGTTGAAGCCATTACTCTTATTTTAATTTGGAGTACGATGGGACGGGACCCATTAGTATCACTATCTCACCATTAATAGGTCAAAAGCTTTACACGTGGCCATGGCATCAATGTAATGGGACAAAAAACTTTACATCGCACTGGGGCATTTCTACTTCCAAGCAGGCTAGTAGCTAACTTCTGACACAAAAGACACGAAGAAATTCACTAATTTTGCTATCAAACTATAACTGCTGAATAATTGTGAACTGATGTGGTGTGACATATGGCATGGGTCCATATATAGGATGATATATATTTATGAGTTTCAAGGACCTAATCTGTGAGGACCCGTACCTCCAACATGGTCCGACCGCGTTAGGTCGAGGGTCTGGGTTTGTGGTTTGGCTCGGTTGGCCTTGGGATGCGATCGATTGATCGCATCGCTGTTTTTGACCCCAGTGGCATTTTGGTAAATATGCTCCCTGGGGGTCAGTTTCACACTCGCGTTGCACACGTGCCCTTTGATTGATGTATATGTTTGATTAGAACCTTTAGGGTGCGTCCGATCGAAAGATCGGAGCTCGATCGGGAGAGATCGAATTGGACGGCTGTGATGGATTCCAGCTTTCTATTTAAGCTCCTTCTTTCTCTTTCTTTTCTTTTCTTCTTCTCCTGCGTTCTCTCTTCTCTCTCTCTCTCCTGCGGCTGGGTGCTAGGGCATCGGAGGCGTGGCTTTCGAGGAGCGGATTCCGGCGATCGGAGATGGGGGATGCGTGGAGGAGCTGCCCTATCTCTTCAAGTAGGTGTTTCTACCTCGATCTTTGGATCGGGTTCTCCTAGGATAGGCTTATTGTACTTTTGCTGCAGGAATACTTGTTAGAATGTTGTGTAGTTCATTGTGTATGTGTTATAGATGCTTTGAAGTATTCCTACCTCGCGATCTCCGTATTCTAACGGCTGGTTTTCCGTATTCTCACCGTTTATCGGTTTTCGGCCATTTTAACCTAAATCGGTGATTTAACCATCAAAAATATGATTTCTTTGCATCATTGGATTCCCCATCATCTTTTATGCATGCTTGCAAAGTTTCATCGAATTCCAACTTGAATTGATCCTTGAAATCCAAGAAATTGGATTTCCGGCACTCTTCTGATGAACTGTGCCTAAGGCTCGACGGTCGATCGGTGCATCGACCGTCAAGTGTTGTTACGCTCTTTCGGGGCTCGACGGTCGATCGGTGCATCGACCGTCAAGTATTGATTTGCGTTTTCTGGGCCTGACGGTCGATCGTCGGATCGACCGTCGCATCGACCGTCGGGCTATGTCGGGATTTTAGCCTCCCAGGGTCGATGCATGGATCGACCGCGGGATCTTCGCTTTTCGGATTTTACCTGACGGTCGACCGTCGGATCGACCGTCGCATCGACCGTCAGGCGCTGTTTGGTTTTGGGCTTCCCAGGGTCGATGAGTGGATCGACCGTCGCCCTTTGGTTTTCTTCGTGTTGGCCTCACGGTCGACCGTGGCATCGACCGTGACATCGACCGTGGCCTCACGGTCGACCGTCGGATCGACCGTCACATCGACCGTGAGCCCTTGAACATGGTTTTCTGGCTTTTCTTGAATGGCTTTCAATCGTGATTGATCTTTAAACATGTTGGGAAGTTTACAAGTGGATTTTGTAGAGTTTTCAAAGGATTTCTATCGAGTTTGAGGATCGATTCGAGTATTTTCCCTTTTGGGCAAAACTATGGTTTCGATTGCATTTAATACATATTTGGTTGTAGTTAAATGCTTCTTTGTTTGCCTAACCATTAGCTAGCCATGAGTTCTAGCTAATGAAGAATTGTGGAACCTTAGCCTCTTGCCGGCGAGTGCCGAGGGCTATTGTATAACTGTGGTCAGTTACCTGTGGCGTAACTGTGGAACCTTAGTCTGTCAGGTGCAAGAGAGCACTGAAGACTATTGTATATCTGTGTTCATGCTTTGCTTAGATGTTTGTTGGTTAGCATAGATATTCTGTATTTGAGGCCTTTGCTATGCTTACCCTTTGGCTAGCTGTAAGCTATGCCTAGCCCTGTATGATTAATGACATCTTGTTGCATGCTTATATCGTGTTATCTGTGCCTGAGCATTGCATGCATCTTGATTGCATTAGAGGCATTTGAGGTTAGGCGGGCGATGGTTTGGGTCGCCGATCCGAGGCTCTCGGGTGGCTCGGATCTAGCCTTAGGGTCGTGGCTGGGTAGTCAGGTTTAGGGTGTGATTGTATGATCTGAATCTCATGTATTGAGGATTTGCGATAGTTGACTCTGATCATTGTTTGAGGTTTAGAGGTCGTGTTGGTCTCCCAAGGCCAAGTGCTAAGGATGGTTGCCAGTGCCCCTGACATGGTCCCCAGGCAGTGGCTTCCTGCTGGGTAAGGGTGATCATACTGGTTCTCTGTTTCCTCCCAGCGTGTTTGGAGAATGTGTCCCAGCGTGGTCGGTTGAGAAGAGTAGGATCCTTGGGGTAGTCAGCAGGGGTTGTGGAACCCCGTGGCATTCCTTAGACTTGTGCGGGGAGACAACACTGTTGTTGTTTTCCTCCCTTCAGTGTGCCGTAGAGTAGAACCCTACTGAGCTTATCGCTCACTCCTATCCGGGCTGCGTTTGCAGGTGCAGGCGCTAGTTCTTCTTCAGTAGAGCCGTCGGATCAGCTTTGGTGGCGCGACTACATCCAGAGATGCTTGAGGTTGCTACAGGAAGATTGTTGTACTTTGGCAGTTTGTAAATTATGTACATTTTGAGGACTTTTGAGATTAATGTATTATATTCTTTCCTCGGAAGATTTGTATCAAATATTGATTAGTACAACTGATGTTATGTAAATTGAATTTCTGTTTCACCTCTGGAATATAATTGTTTAAGTTTTTCTATAATTCCGCTTTGTATCGCACCACTTGGAGATGAATAGTGTAGGTTTCCCCTCACGTCTCGTCCTGGATGGGTTTTCTGGGTCGGGGTGTGACATAATCGGTATGATCACCCTAGTAGATTACAGTTCCGGGTAAATTTCCAAACCTTTCCAACTTGCTCACCCTTTATAATTTGTTTAATCCATCTCCATCTGGTCTCCAAACCAGTCGAATTTTTAGTCCATCATTAACTTTTTCGGGTTTTCTCTTTTCTAAGTTTTCCCTCTTTCGAGTTTTCTCTTTTTCAATCTTTGAAATTTAGAACAATATCAAAAGAATTTTTTGTTTTCTAAGTTTTCTATTTTTCCGAGTTTTCTCTCTTCTGAGTTTTCTCTTTTTCAATCTTTGAAATTTGGAACAATATCAAAGTTAAAGTGGTGAGAGAAAACTCACACAAAAGAGAGAAAGCTTAAATGAAAAAGAGAAAACACAAACCAAAGAGAGAAAACTTAAATGAAAAAGAGAAAACTTAAACGAAAGAGATAAAACTTAAATGAAAGAGAAAAAACTCAAACAAAAAAGAGAAAACTTAAATGGAAGAGAAAAGACAAACCAAAGAGAGAAAACTCAAAACAAAGAGAGAAAACACAAAGTAAAGAGAGAACTTAAATGAAAGAGAAAAATTTTAACTGAAAGAGGGAAAACTTAAATAGAAAAGAGAAAATTTAAACCAAAGAGAGAAAACTCAAACCAAAGAGAGAAAACTTAAATAGATGAGAGAAAACTCAAACAAAAGAGAGAAAACTTAAATGAAAGAGAGAAAACTCAAACCAAAGACAGAAAATACAAACCAAAGAGGAAAAATTTAAATGAAAGGAAGAAAACTTAAATCAAAGAGAGAAAGCTTAAATAAAAGAGAGAAAACTTAAACCAAAGAGAGAAAACTTAAATGAAAGAGAGAAAATTTAACTGAAAGAGAGAAAACTTAAATAGAAAAGAGAAAATTCAAACCAAAGAGAGTTTTCTCTTCTCTTTTATGAGTTTTTTCTCTTAGGAGTTTTCTCTCTTTTATGAGTTTTCTCTCTTGTGAGTTTTCTCTCTTTTACGAGTTTTCTCTCTTTGATTTGAATTTTTTTATCTTTGGCTTGTGCTTTCTCTCTTCTGTTTGAGTTTTCTCTCTTTGGCTTGATTTTTCTCTCTTTAGCTTGAGTTTTCTCTCTTTTATGAGTTTTCTCTCTTTTAAGAGTTTTCTCTCTTTGGTTTGAGTTTTCTCTTTTCTATTTAAGTTTTCTCTCATCCATTTAAGTTTCCTCTCTTCCGAGTTTTTTCTTTTCTAAGTTTTCTCTCTTTTATGAGTTTTATCTTTTCTCTTTTATGATTTTTCTCTCTTATGAGTTCTCTCTCTTATGAGTTTTCTCTCTCTTACGAGTTTTCTCTCTTCTCTTTTACGAGTTTTCTCTCCTCTTTTATGAGTTTTCTCTCTCTTAGGAGTTTTCTCCTCTTTACGAGTTTTCTCTCCTCTTTTACGAGTTTTCTCTCTTCTCTTACGAGTTTTCTCTCTTTTACGAGTTTTCTCTCTTTGGTTTGAGTTTCTATCTTTGGCTTGTGTTTCCTCTCTTTAGTTCGAGTTTTCTCTCTTTGGTTTGAATTTTCTCTCTTTAGTTTGAGTTTTCACTGTTTGGCTTGAGTTTTCTCTCTTTTACTAGTTTTCTCTCTTTCGCTTGAGTTTTCTCTCTTTGGCTTGAGTTCTCTCTCTTTGGCTTGAGTTTTAAATGACAAATAGGATATTAACCTAGAAGGACCGATGAAATTAAAATAGTAAAAATAGAAGACAGCTCTCTCTGCATGTCGCCTTCGCCTCGGAAAAAGAAAGTAGAAACGTGTACATTTCCACGTGCAAGCACGAAAGCACCAATTAAATCGCCCCATAAAATATCACTACCAGTGCCCAACTTTGCCACCATTCTCAGAAGGGCCCTACATGTGTATCCTGGCCAATGAGAGCGTGACCTCATTCGATCCACGATAAGATAACGTATGGTGATGGAGGAAATTATCGGGCAGGGGGGACAACTTACTCGCGGAACAATATAACTAATAAATAAATGAGGTTTAGCCAATTATCCGTATATTATTTAAAGGTATTTTGTGCAGAATACTAAAATGAAGACGAATCTTCCACTCTAAACATTGAGAATTTCAATTTAATATGCATTAAGATGTGAAAAACATTGAATATAGATAAAAACATTACATCTCTTCATTGCCATGTCGTTCTCACAAATGTTCAATCAGTGCATTTCGAAGTGCAAAATGTGCTTCTTTGTCCTTGATCTTTTTAATGTTTTCTGTATTTTAGTTAATTATGTAATATATATTTTTTTCTGTATTTTAGTTAATTTTATAATGTTTTCTATATTATAGTTAATAAAGCTTAAATATGCGTTTCGTCCCTGAAGTTTCGGACCAGTTTTTATTAAGTCCCTATACTTTAAAAATTCCCGATTGAATCCTTGGGTTTTTCGAACCGGACTCAATCTCATCCCTCCGTCCACTCGCCGTCCGCCCACTGACGGCGGCTCGGCCCAAAACCGAACTGACCCGACCCCGGTCAAGTGCAAAGCACATGACCCATACCATATTGGCGCCAAAGACGTTGGGTTCCTCGTAAACCCAACCCAAGTAAGGTTTTAGCCCGATCATCGCCCGATCATCCCCTCCTCTCTTTGAATCTCCGGCGATCTAGGGTTTGAGAGGTTCCTCCTCTCTTTGAATCTCTGGTGATCTAGGATTTGAGAGGTTTGATCCCCAAGCTAGGTTCCAAGGTTTCATTTAGTGGCATTCCAAGCTTCCATTGGTCGTGGATGATCAGGTAGATTCACCTTCGAGGTTCCAAGGTTTTGTTTGAGGTCGACGAATCTCTCCAGGCAGGTACACATCCATTTGAGTGTGGTTCCAAGCTTCCATTCTCATGCTTTTTACGCTTTGTTGATATAGCACCCAATGCCCTGTCAACCTTATGCGTTGCCATTAGGGGTAATGCTTTGGAGGGACCTGCTTTGGAGGGACCAGGGAATCAGGGGACCCATTTTTCACAATTTGGCGGGGGGGTGGGGGGGACCAAGGGACCTTTTAGGATCTGATTTTAGCACATCTCTTTATGGCTTTTTCTGATATGTGTGATATGAGCACTTATTATGTCTTCTTTTTGGTACATTACATGTTTTTTATTAGCCAGTAGCATGTGCATAGTAGTTAGGTTCTTTGTTGCTGGCTGATATCAATTTTATAGTAAGCATAGAAAGTTACATCACTTTGTTGTACTACATTAACTGTTTTCTAATTAGTATGATATTAGCACTTAGCATGTGTATAGTATATATACTACATGTGGTTATTTGGTTGTCTGCTATCATAGAAGATGGTTCTTTTACAAATGCTTTGCTATATAATAGTATCAAGTATTTACATGTGGTTTTTTCTTGCTTATGCTCTTCATATGATGGTTGGTTTATCTGTTTTGTTAAATAATAGTACCAAGTATGTATGTAGCATACAATGTTGCAATTTCTCCTATGTTTCTCAGCATGGCTGCCAAGACAGCAGAGCCTCCTTGCGGCCCATTTGATATCCAGATCCATCACGCTGGCCAGTTGGTTTTTGGTAACTTGACCATCAAATATGTGGGGGGAAAAGTTGATGTATTTGGGAATTGTGACCCTGATAAGCATTATTGAATTTGAAGATATGATGAAGCAGCTGGGGTATGTTACATACATAAAGCTATGGTATGTCATTCCTGGAGCAAGCATGGATGTGGGTCTAAGACCATTAATGACAGACAAAGATGTACTGGAAATGGCAGGCCCAGCAAGTGTTGCTGGAGAAGTTGATGTTTACTCTGAGCATGCTATAATCGAAGGACCTGTTGTCCTTTCAGACAAGGAGCTAGATAGGGAAGTACATAAGAAGAAAGGAGGTAGGGGGAGTGGGGCCAGTGATTGGGATGCATTTCAGGTTGATTCTGATAGCTGTAGTTCATCACAGGTTTGTTATGATCCAGAGGTTGAGGGCAGCAGTGAAGATGGGGAGGGAGATGAGATTGACTATACTCAATTTCTTATTGGAAACTGTGGGCTGCTCTTGGGGGTAGACAGTAGTCATGGGGGTGTTGGTGGGGAGGGTGAAGAAAATATAAGAGAGAGTAATGGGGTGGATGAAGAAAATAGAAGAGAGAGTGATGGGGTGGATGAAGAAAATAGAAGAGAGAAAGGGCCTGTGAGTGAAGGGCATGGGAGAGCAGATAGGGAGGCTACTGATGATGCCAGGGGAGCTGCAGATGCTGGGAGGGGCAGTGACAGAAGTAGAAGGAAAGGGAAGGCTGCACAAGAGGAGGATGAGTATGTGAATGAAGCAGATGTTGAAGACAACAACTCAGAGTACATGCCAAGTGATGAGTTGGTGAGTCTTTATGACTCTGATGAGGATGCTGCCACTTCTTACCCAGTATACAACCCAGACACTGACTTGGCTGGTAACATAAAGCCAGTTCTTGGGACTAGATTCCCATCTGCTGAGGTGTTCAAGGACTACATCAGGGAGTATGGAATTAGAGGGGGTTACAGTGTGAAGATTGTTAAGAATGATAAGGAAAGGGTTAGAGCTATATGTGCTGATGGTTGTGAATGGAGGATCCATGCCTCCAAAATGCAGAATCAAGATAGATAAAGACATTAAAGGGCCAACATACTTGCAGTAGGAGTTATAGAAACCCTCTTGTGAATGCCGCTTGGTTGTCAAAGAAGTATCTTGATGACTTTAGGATTGATCCTGACATGAGGATAAAGGTTCTGCAAGCAAAGGTGAAGAAGGACTTTTTAGTGGACATATGTAGAAGCCATGCTTTTAATGTGAGGAGGAAGGCAAGAGAGCTCATACAAGGCAGTTATGCAGAACAGTATGCAAGAATAAGAGACTACTGCCATGAGATCATAAGAAGTAACCCAGGCAGTACATGTGTAGTTAAGGCTAATAGGTCTGCAGATGGTGTACATTCAGTATTTGAGAGGGTGTACATATGCTTTCAGGCATGCAAGCAGGGGTTTAGGGATGGGTGCAGGCCTTTGATTGGCCTAGATGGTTGCCATTTGAAGGGCACTGTTAGTGGTCAAATCCTTGCAGCAGTAGGGAGGGATGGGAATGACCAGATGTTCCCAATATGCCACGCAGTAGTTGAGGTAGAGAATAGGGAGACTTGGACATGGTTTTTAGAGCTATTGCTATCTGACATTGGTTATGATCAAGAGAAGAGGTGGACATTCATCACAGACCAGCAAAAGGTGAAACTACATTGGCTGTGTATTTCATTTATTTTAGTTTCATTCCAGCAATGCAAGATCTATTATTGCTTTTAGTTTCATGAGTCTGTGCACAGAGCTTCATCACTTGAAGCTTATGATCTATTTAGAGCATAACATCATAGCATTTCACATCTTTGTATTTCATTTTTCTTAGTTTCATTCGAGCAAGGCATGATCTATTATTGCTTTTAGTTTCATGAGTCTGTGCACAGAGCTTCATCACTTGAAGCTTATGATCTATTTACAGCATAACATCACAGCATTTCACATCTTTGTATTTCATTTTTTTTATTTTCATTCCAGCAAGGCATGATCTATTATTGCTTTTAGTTTCATGAGTCTGTGCACAGAGCTTATGATCACAACAATGCAAGATCTATTCTTTGTATCACAGCTAATTTATTTTTTTATGATCACAACAATGCTTTGTAGGGTCTCATTCCAGCAATGCAAGATCTAATGCCTGGAGTGGACCACAGATTTTGTGTTAGGCATCTATATGCCAACTTCAACAAGCTTTTTAAGGGTCTGAACTTGAAGCAAAACATGTGGAATGCTGCTAGGTCTACCACTAAGGAGTACTATGACTTAGTCATGGATGAAATGAGACATGTAGAGCCAGAAGGCTTCAAGTACCTTAGTGCTCTAGACCCTACGTGGTGGTGTAGATATGCATTTCAGTTTCACCCTAAGTGTGATCTGCTGTCAAACAACTTGGCAGAGGCATTCAATAAATTCATTTTGGATGCTAGGAAGAAGCCTATAATCACAATGCTGGAGGATATTAGGATAAAACTGATGACAAGGATGAGGGTAAAGAAGCAACAGATGGAAGGAGTTAATCAGGACATCTGCCCTAGGATACGGAAGAAGATAGAGGATATCAAAGTGGAGACTAGGCACTGGTATTGTGAATTGTTTGGTCAGGAAGAGTTTGAAGTAACATGCCAAGATGACAAGTTTGCAGTCAACTTGGCTGAGCAAGTATGTAGTTGCAGGAAGTGGGGATTGACAGGAGTCCCTTGTGTACATGCCACTGCATGTATATTTAAGATGAGGAGGAGGAGGCCTGAGGACTATGTCTTACCATGGTGCAAGAAGGGCACCTACTTGATGGCATACCAACATCACATTAGACCTATCAATGGTCACAAGCTATGGAAGAGGGTTGGTCCTGACAACATTTTACCCCCAGTCTATAAGAAACAGCCTGGAAGACCCAAAAAGCTGAGGAAAAGGGGACCAGAAGAGGGGCCAAGCAGTCATAAGCTCAAGAGAAGACACACAAGTGTTAGGTGCACCAATTGTTGGGAGTGGGGGCATAATAGAAGGACATGCACAAAACCTCCATGCTCCAAGCCTACCTATACACCACCAGCTTCCACAGCTGCATTTAGGACCCAAGAAAGGGGTGGGACCAGTATACCAACAGCAAGAAATGCTTTTAGGACCCCAGGAAGGGGTGGGACCAGCATTCCACCAGCAGAAAGTGTATCATCCATTGGCAGAGCTCCTAATAACATCCAGGTATTGTATATGTTGCACATCTACTACCTTAGTAATTTATATGTTGCACATCCACTAGCTTAGTAATTTATATGTTGCACATCCACATGATCTATAATTTATATGTTGCACATCCACAGATCCACTAGCTTAGTAATTTATATGTTGCACATTCACAGATCCACTAGCTTAGATATCTGATTTCTTTTAGTTTCTTTTGTGTATGACCCAAGAAATGCTTGTTCTATGACCCAAGAGTTGCATTTAGGACCCAATAAATGTTTGTTCTATGTGTGCAAGTTTGTCAAGTGTTTTATATATTAGATCTGTGTTCTTTAGGGTGTTTGACTGATTTATTTATTGCATTTGTGTTGCATCTATTGTTACCTGTAGGAGGACCATATGCAAGCAAATATCCACCAGCCATCAAGACAGCCATGGATACCTGGGGGGATAGCAAATGCAAAACAACAAATGGATACCATCAGGAGGGATGCAGGAAGAGGAACCAGGGCAGTAACACCAAGAGCACCAAGGGCAAGGGGAGCAAGAGGAGCAAGAGGAGCAGCAAGAGGAGCAGCACCAGGAGCAAGAGCACCAAGTGCATCAGGTGCAACACCTGGACATGGCTGGATGCCTGAAACAGCTCAGCCAGACTTCTACATGCCTGGATCAAGCCAACCATTTCCATCACATCACCAAGGATCACTGCCCCAACAAGGAACAAGTCAACCATCACCTTTACAAGCCCAAGGTGAATGGTGCCAGGCTTATGATCATGAAGGCAGACCAGTTACTGCTCCCTTCAGGACTCCCAGGGTAGCTGGTAAAGCCTCTGCCTCCCATTTGCAACAACAAGCCAAAAAGTAGGGTCTTATGTTTGTATAGTGATGTTTTTTATGAAAGTGAAACAGGGCAGCTGTTAAATTTTTGTGTATTCCCTCCTGTTTGTGTAGTTGGTGTCTACAATGGACAACACAATAGATTTTTTGTAACAGTTGGTTGTGTTTGGAATGACACAGCTGTTATGCACCTGTTGTATGCCCATTTTTTTGTGAAACTGAAACCCAGCTCCACCACTATTGCTTGCAGAATAGATTTTTTGTAACAGTTGGTTGTGTTTGTAACAGTTGGTTGTCAAACAAGTATGTGTATGGTCTTATGTTTACATGTTTGTCTTGAGAATACAGCTCCACCACTATTGATCTGCTATGTTGTTCAACTTTGTGCAAACATAGGATTACAGGATATGCACACATTTTCATTCATTCAGCACACCAAAGGAAGTTACATCAACTAAGATTACAGGAATACAACTCCACCACTATTGATATGTTATGTTGTTCAACTTTGTGCAAACATAAGATTACAGGAAACCCAAACATTTTCATTCATTCAGCACACCAAAGGAAGTTACATCAACTAAGATTACAGGAATACAAACATAAGGACACACAACAGTACTATGGCTAACCACAATTTCCTATTTCTGTTTTGCAGTTTCTTCACCTCTAACACCAACACATTGTTTTCATCTTCTTTATGTTGGCAACATGCTCTCAACAACTGAACTTGTGCCATGTTTTCTGCCTCTTTGGACTTCAACTTCTCCAATTCAGCTTCCAATGCTTGCATCTTCATCCTCATTTCAATGTTAGATAAATTTCCATGATCACCAACGTTCCCATCTACCCAATTGAAGAAATTACACCCACCATTCTCCTGCAATAATTCAATTCAATTCAAAACTTAAGCAATTTCTTCTTTCAGTGAATGCAGCTATTGTGTAGAGTTACCTTGTGGTCTGGGCATCCAAAAAATCTCCTCCCAGGATTTTTGGTTGTTCGGGAAGTCCATAACTTTGATTTTTGTCCACAGTAACACAGAGGAGAGAGTGAAGAGGATGTGGAATCGATGGAAGACATTCTAATAGGCCAATTTATGGCCAATTTGTGCAAGAAAGCTTCAATGCAGAAACCTAAGCAAATTGAAGAACCCTAAAATGTGAGTAAAACCTAAGCAAATTGAATGACCGGGACAAATGTGAGTAAAACCTAAGCAAATTGAAGAACCCTAAAATAAAAAACACCAAGCTCGGGAGACGCTTACATGGCTCGAGGGCTTCAATAGACTAGTTTCAATCACTACTGGTAGATCTCTTTGAAACCTTGGATTGGAGCTCTCAACCCCTAACTGGATCACTCAGCTCGGACTGAGCGTGGAGAAGATGACATGAAGACGACGGCTAGAGAAACCAACGACACTTAACCTTGGATCGTAGCTCTCTTTGGAACCTTGGATCGCAGCTCTCTTTGGAACCTTGGATCGCAGCTCTCAACCCCTACCCGGATCACTCAGCTCGGACTGAGCGCGGAGAAGATGACCTGAAGACGACGGCGAGACCAACCAGCGAGAGAGACTTAACTAAGATCAGGCTCACCTGGTCCATTGGCCGGGTTGTCGGGTCGGTTCGGTTTTGGGCCGAGCCACCGTCAGTGGGCGGACGGCGAGTGGACGGAGGGATGAGATTGAGTCCGGTTCGAAAAACCCAAGGATTCAATCGGGAATTTTTAAAGTATAGGGACTTAATAAAAACTGGTTCGAAACTTCAGGGACGAAACGCATATTTAAGCCTAGTTAATAATATAATATTTTCTGTATTTTATGCACTCTTTTTTTATTATTAATTACCTTAAGTATAATGTTGTTATTGAAGGAATCTTTTTTTTAGAGGGGAACCATTGGAGTGCATCAACTGCATTATAGAGCCAAAAGCAGGTTTGCTGGAGCGTTGGAGTTGCTCTAATGGATACTTGCATGAAGTGGTAACTAACAGATTAAAAATTTAACGGCTATTCCCATGTGTGTCGCGGTAAACTTATTATATATTATGTATATGTATCACTGTATTCTTCCATATCTACCTTATAAGATTATGTGATAGTTGCTTTTATGACTCAGATTATAACTCATCATCTGAATCATAAAATTACATACGTGGCATGCACATGTGACATAAGATTGTAACTAAATAAAAAAAAAGAGAGGATAGTGGGCTGATGTGGCGTAAGTTATTATAGAGATAGAAGAAGAGAGGAGAGAAACAAAGAGTGGGGTGAGCAGTTAGCCGTGCCAGGTGGCACGGGCCCACCACCTAATAACATATATACCCATATAAATATCAAAAAAATCTAAAACATACCCCTATAACCTCATAAGATTTAAAAACATCGTAAAAATACCATCTTGCCCTTAACCTACCCTCATGAGTTAAATCTTAGTAAATATGAATAAAAGATAAAATGGTAAATTTATAGGTTTTTTTTATGTTTTAGATTTTTCGATGTTTACGGGGTATATATGTAATATGGAAGAATATAGGGTTAAATATGTTATATAGTAAGTTTTTAGGGGCACCTATATAAATAACCTAAAATTTAAAAATGAATAGGTACTTTCGTAAAAATAAGATAAAACAGAAGAAACATAAACGAAGGGAAACTTGGAGCCGGGTCCGTAGAGAATGTATGTTGGAGTTGGTCTAGTAAAGAATTCGGATAATTGACGTTAAGTCCCTTGGGGAGAAAATATTTAGATGTAGGTCTGGATACATTTTCCTTAAGACATTTAGTCTTCAAACCGACAAATACACTTCGTTTTAAAAATTTTATGACTAAAATACCCTTTCTCTCATTTGATGGCTGAGGACTCGCCGGAGGATGATCGCCGGCGAGGAAGGCTCGTAGGTCGCTGGATCGGTGGAAGAAGGGTCGTATGCGGCATGGGATTTAATCCAGCGGCTTGGTTTAGGTTGTTAGGCAACGGAGGAGATGGATCTAGGATGGGCGGCTGCTGTCCAGTTGGAGGAAGTGGATGTGAGGACATGTCCCTCTACCCCTGTGGCTCGTTGTGGACCGCAAGGGCAATTTGGTAAATTACGTCTTGCCGGTTTGTTTTATACCCGTGTATGCACACACTGACCATGTTTGTGTTAGTGTTTGATTAGAACGGTTAGGTGGACCCGGAATCGAAAGATCCGATTGGGCTTGTGTTTTAGCCCAAGTCTAGATTTCTTCACCTAAAGGATCGATCTTTCCTTGCTAGAAGATCGATCTTTTAGTACCAGAAAGTCAAGGCGCGATCGTCATGAAGGATCGATCATTCATAGGTCGGTTCGTTTGCCTATAAAGCGGACGCAACCTTCTTCCTTGAATCCCTTTGAAATCCGCCGTTCTTGAGCTCAGATCTGGCCGGATTTTGAAGCGATTGAGGACGATCCAAGGCTTAGCAGCTGGGATTGAAGCATCACTTGCCTAGGTAGGGATCCTACCTACTTTGTTTCCTGTTTTTGAGAGTTTCGAGTTTCCTTGTGTTCTTAAGCTTAGATCCGTCGCTTTGCATGTTTGTTTTTAGCATGCTTACCGGTTTTGGACTCGTGGTCCTTTGTACTACAAGATCCAAGGTTTTGTGGGATTTGGTGGAGTTTTCCGATGATATTTCTCTCCGGAGGTTCACCGGAGAACCCAACAAGATCGATTATTCGTGGTGAATGATCGATCCTTCTTGTTGGTCATGCTGAGCCCGAGCGAGGATCGATCTTCTGGTGGAGAGGATCGATATGTGTTCCAGGGTAGCATGGGATGTCCTCTGTGGTGAGGATGATCGATCTTCCTGGGAGGAAGGATCGAGAAGATCGATCTTCTTTGGCTCGACAAGGAAGATGTTGATGACACGCCTTGAAAAGTGTCGTTACCTTAACAAGAACGCCAAAATTACAAATTTATAATCCGAATCACTAACTAACTACTTTATGGGTCGATAGCAATGAGTCCGAGTCGGTCCACATGGAAAAGAAGTGTTAAGTCTAATTACCTCGTATAGTTCTAAATCAAAAGATTGAGAAAGGAAAGGATTTTTGGTTTTTAAACTACTCTTAACTAATATTAAACTAAACTGAATAATAATAAGATAAACGGCCAAGAGATTTCTAATCCGTAATAAAGAACTAACTAGGTCTTCCTAGGATAAAAGCAATTCAATTAAACGTTAATAGTTTTAACTAGTCGATAGGTGAATGGCTAGAACCCCTACCGCTCAACAAAGATTTGTAAGAAGTCTTCATCGGAATGACTTAACATCAACGAATGGATATTTGGTGAATAAATCAAAGTGGTTCTAGCACTTTGAGATCGCCTAATCAATAAAGATAAAGAACGAATTGTAGGTTATAATCATAGGTTTTAATGGTTCTAGCATTAAGGTAGTGGTTCTAGCACTCCTACAATCATAATCTAGGGTTTGGAATCCAATCCTAAGATCTAACATGGTTCTAGTATGAAAGCATCTTGGACAAGTCCTAATCCTAGTCTCTAACATGCAATGCTCAAAACCAGCGATCGTAATCTCTGCGTAACTTTCACATTCAAACTCGAAATGAGATGATTCAAGATTCGGTGGAAAGCTAAGGAGGAGATCTACAACTTTTGTGTTTTGAGGTTTCAAAGATTCCGGCTGTAAAACCACGGAAAAACCGAGGAAAGACAGGCCGAATTCTAGGGCACAAAGAGCATACAATTCATTCACTATAATAAATCAACACCAATAAGATATGACAATAAAAGATTATTCCATTAAAAACCATTAAAAGAATACATGCTCAGATCCATGGAAGTCCCTAGAAAGATTCTCTAATACATCATAGAAATCCCTAGGCTAGAGATTAGTTACTCATCTTAGGAAGGAGATCCGTCGATGAAGGTTGTCGCCGCGCTCAACCCATGGATCTTCCACCAAAGATCTAACCTAATTTGTGGAAAAGAAACTAAGAGAAACCCTAAGAGATGAAGAAAATTCGGCCATGGAAGGCTGCCAAAACGCCTCTCACAAGGTCTAGTTATAGGCCTTAATCAAACCCTAACTCGGATTAGATCTCAGCCCTTTATTTTTCCCGCAGCATCAAAAGGGATCGATCCCCTTTGGAAAGCGGATCGATCTTCTTCGTTCGTGAACTCAGGATCTGGATTATGCCCGAACAAGATCGATCCCCTTTGGAAAAAGGATCGATCTTCTTTCCACGGTTGAATAGAGTCTTCAGGTTCGGATCGATTCGACTTGTCTCGGATCGATCCCCTTTGAGAAGTGCTTTTATTTAACTCTCTGTCACGCCTGTGGCTGGAAAAGAGATCGATCTTCTTGCATTGAGATCGATCCTCTTTGCTTCAATTGGCCCGCTTCTTGCTGGAATAATAAGATCGATCTCCTTTTGATGTCAGATCGATCTGAGTTGCGCAGAATTGCCAGAATAGCTTCATTTTAGCACCAAACTTGACCTAACCTTTGTTGAAGGCTCTTATACCTGAAATATACCATAGACTATCAAAATAGCATTGCTCGGAGACTAACAGGACCTAGTTAAAGGGGCGATTTGTGCACTTTTCACGCGTTATCAGATGTCCCCTGTCGCGAGAATGATCGATCTTCCTTGGAGGAAGGATCGATCTTCTTTGGCTCGACAAAGGAGATGCTCTCTGTCATTTGGAAGATCGATCCTTTGGTGACAAAGAGGGGTTTTCATTGGTTTTTGCTCGCGGGGCTTTGCCTGCAGTTCTTCTTTACTGCTTTATGAATTTGTACATACCTTTAAGCATGTTAACCCCATATTAGGGGTAGTGGTGAACCAGGAGAGTGATGACTTCTGGGATGTTTAGAATAAGTAGGCGAGTGGCCCTACTGGTTTCCCTAGCCTTGCATGTCGGCGTGCGCCGAGGACTTTATCTGTGTGGTGTGCCTTCTATTGTTTGTGGGGCTACTTCCCGATGCAGGTTGCTGGTGAACTGGCTGTTAGTTGGTGGTGGTACCACTGCAGCAGTTCTAGACCTTAATAGTTGTTCACCACCCCGGGCCGATAGAGTGCCGAGCCCAGACCTTGTTTGTGTTATCATCACATATTGTTGCATGCTTAAATGTTTTATATTCGTATGATCATAGCATGCATCTCTTTGAGCATTAGTTGCATAAGGTTAGGGCGTGGGCGATCTGTGGGTCACCGTCCCGAGGTTTGGAAGCTCGGATTTAGCCCTAGGATCGGGGTTGGGTAGTTTGGACCAGGTTTGAATTGTGGTGTACAGTTGAATTCGATGATAAGCCTAGATGACTTATACACATGTTATTTGATGATTGTAGAGGTCGTGTCGATCTCTAGTCGAGTTTTGATCAGGTGTAGCCAGTGTCCAGCTATGTCGACTGTTGAGTAGAGGGTGTGCCTACTTAGCGGTGCCATTTTCTGCCAGTAGTGACGGTTCCCTGCTTGTGAGTCAGCAGTGTCGGTTCCTGCTTACTGAGCGTGACTCATCATGTGACCAGTTCTTCTGGAAAATCATGATCGTGGACCTCAGGGATATGCGGTGGGGTTATGGGGCCCCCTTGTACACCTAGGCTTTACTAGAGGGCGACATTGTTGTGTTTCACTGTTCCTTCTGTGTGTCGTAGTGTAATTTCCCTGTTGAGCTTAGTTGCTCACTCCTACCCGCCCCCGTTTTGCAGGTGCAGGCGTTAGCTCCTCTTCGGTGACCCCTACCGAGCAGTTGGTCGGCGGTGCGGCGGTGCGGCGGTGCGGCGATGCCAGGCGGAGTCTGAGGAGTGGTGATTCTTTACTGCTTTGGAACCCCTTTGCTAGTTAGTCTTCTAGGGAGTATAAATGTTGTATTTGAATCTTCCCCTCTTCGAGGATATGTATATTAAACTTTTGGATTTGTAATCCTTGGTTTGAGGTTATGCAAATTGTCTTTTGTTAAATTGAGGGTGTTTTGATGAATTGTTAGGGAGACCAATAGGTTAGAAGGAACCCTCGCCAAATTAATCTGTGTTTCGTTAGGTTTCGGTTCGCGTCGCCCGGCCCGGTTGGGCTTTCGCGGGTTGGGGTGCGACTGTGGAGGTCGGCGTTGTTCCGGTGATGTCATGTGAGGACCCGTACCTCCAACCTGGCCCGACCGCGTAGGTTGAGGGTCTTGTTCGTTGGTTTGGCCTGGTTGGCCTTGGTTCACAATCGGGTTGATTGTTGCGACCCCAAGGGCAATTTGGTAAATTACACCTTGACAGTCGGTTTCATACTCGCGTGGCGCACACATGGCCTTATAATGATGTATGTGCTTAATTAGACCATTAGGAGTACTCTAGATCTGAGGATCTGAATTTGATCACGAGGATAGAGATATGAGCGGTTAGAATCAAATCTGGCCGATTGGACGACCATGATCTAATCTTAAGCCATTAGAATATAAAACCCCTTTAGTTAGCCTTTTTCTCCCGTTAGGGCTCGGTTGCGAGAGAGATCGAGAGGAGAGATCGCGACAGAGAGAGGAGGGAGGTCGCGACCCGATCGGGGGAGAGAGAGCGACAACCGCTGGGTTCCTCCCGTCGACTGCGAAGGTGGAGCTTGGCGACATGTACGATTGACGGCGGGTTTCCTTCTCTTGACGGCGGAGGCCTTGGACAAGGACGAAGACGGCGACTGGAGACGAAGGAGGAGAAGAGCTCGGCTAAGATTGAACCTAGATGTAGGGATCTCTACCCTAATCTTGGATTAGGCCCTAGGAATGGGTTTTGATGCTAGTGGCTTGGATTTGTTGGTTGATTTGTGAATCTAGTGGTTGCCGGTTGATGTTACGCTTTCCTCTTTGCTGCCATTGTTTGGATTTATAGGTTTTGATGATTTTTGAAAATAACTAGTGTAAAGTAATTAGTAGAAAAAAAAAGTGTGGAAAGTAATTAATGGAAAGTAACTTATAAAAGTCACTACTGAAATTGAAGAAACTCATGTTAATATCCAACTTGAATTTTGGAAAGTAATTAATGAAACTAATGGAAAGTAACTTGAGTCTTGATGATGAAATCATGGAAAGTTTCTGAGTTATTTTCCGAATTAACTAGAGGGAAGTAACTTGAGGATAATAGTTATTAGTAACTCATATTAATAATTGACGTTAACTTGAGGATAATAATTAACTTGATGATAATAAAAATCCCTTGGGGAGAAAATTACGTTAGGTAGCTTGATCGCCGGCGAGGAGGGACGATCGGCGGCCGGGGAGATTGGAGGAGAGGTCGGTCAAGCGTGGGGAGTCGATCGAACGGCTTGGATCATGCCGTTTACCGGCGGTTTAGGCGGATCCAAGGTAGCTCGTTGGTGGGTCTTGAGGATGCTGGAGGTCTTGGATCGTGCCGGATCTCGGCGAATGTGGCCGGAGGCGGTGAAGGAGATGGGGGAGGGTGGCGGAGGAGCTCAGAGAGGTGGCGGCGGAGCTCGGGGCGGAGGAGTTTTCCACCCAACTGAGGCAGGTCTTCCAGCTGATAGACTCCAATGGCGACGACAAGATATCACCGCTGGAGCTCGGCGAGGTCTTGCTCTGCCTCGGCCACGAGAAGTCAACGGCGCCGCGCGAGGCGGAGGGGATGGTGAAGGTGGCCGACTGCGACGGTGATGGGTTCATCGACTTCGTCGAGTTCTTGTGGACTATAAGAGAGAATAAGGATCTTGACGGATCTGGCCGGAGGTGGCGGAGGAGCTAGGGGAGGTTGGCGGAGGAGCTCAGGGTGGCGGAGGAGATCGAGAAGATGGCCGGATGTCGGGATCGTTAGGAGATGTCGAGCGGCTCGTGAGGAAGGAGGAGGGGCATTTTGGTCTTTTAAACATAAAAAGGTAGTAAAAAGGAAAGTTATCTTGGACTCTAAGCCGTACCATATTTTTCTGAGCACTTATTGACAAATCCCCCTAAATAATTTCTTGTTTGGAAAACGTTTGTGGATGTTATATACATGTGGAGAGCTGCTTCTCGCACCCCCTTACACAACCCTCACCGGCCCCACTCGAAATTTTCCACTTATGCCCCCGGCTTCCCTCCGCGCAATCGTTGACTTTCCTTCTTCTTTTTTTCGTTGACTTTTCCTTCTTCTTTTTTAAGTTTTGTTTCTTTTGTTTTCTCATTAGTTTAGTTTTTTATATGTTTTCTTTATTCATTTTTATCAATTTTATTTCCTTTTTGTTATCAGTTTTATTTTTCTTTTTGGATAAGCAGTTTTTTTTACTATATGTTTTTAATCTTTTGTTTATTTTTTAGTTGTAGATTTTGGGAGTAATTATTTGTAAAAATTTAAAAAAGTATAAAAATATGGATCAAATTAAAAGCTATATATATGAAAATAACAAACATACTAACAGTTAAAAAATGCATTGTGTTTTGTGAAAAGTCTCATAGTCCAATATTGATTTAACCATATTCAGTGAAAAGTATATATAACAATACATAAAAGAGAGATATACAAAAATATATTAAAATATAAATTCTAATCAATATTGCCTCCAAATTCTACTCCTGGCGTGCTTGGTGCTGTACTTATTACTTCGTATCACAAATGAACATGTGCCATATAACGAGTGACATTCCTTTACCTTTGTACGATGAATGTTGCCACTACCACGTTGGAATGGGTGGTACAGGGTAATGAGGGTGTAAGAAAACTTGCACGAAGTGATTGTCAACATGGGCAATAGCTATTTCTCGACGCTTTTGGTTTGGAACTGGAGGAGTCTTTAATGACAAGTGAGTAAAACAACCCCTAATATTCTTGGACCTCTTTTCTCCAAAATGGACTAAATACCCAAAAGTTCTTGTGGCCGGTCTAGGATTGGGTCCAAACAAAGGACCCAAGATCCTTTCCCTGAGAAATAATAAATAGAACGCATTAAAAAAAAAAAACAAAACTGATAAAAAAAACAAAACTAAATAAAAATTAAACAAAACTGTAAAAAGGAAACAAAAGAAAGTCATAAAAGAAAGGGGGAGGAGAATTAAACAAAACTAGAAAAAAGAAAAAAAAAGAACACAAGGGCATAATAGTAAAGGACATGGGGATAGTGGGCGTGGGGGGTGAGTAGCAATTTGTAATTTCATGGATTGCCATCCCGGTAGCCTGCGGGCATGGTACGTGCCTCCCGGACCGGCACACCACCGTGACATTCTCGTTTTTCCTCCTCCTTCTACTTCTTCTTCTTCTTCTTGTTGGCTCGGTACGAGAGGGGGGGGGGGTTCGATGCCGCTAACCCCCTAGCACGGTACGTACCGGGCGGCGTGCACAGTGCCGGACCGGCATGGAAATCCTTGGCCCATTTCATCTGGACTCCTAGTTGAACTGAAACTTGCTTTGGATAGCATCTACCAAGATCCGCCTGCACTTCGACTCGAAATAGGATGGCTTCCTATTTCTGCATGCCAAGTATGGAATCCCCCGTGCCATCTTCCATCTTTGCTGCGTGATCCCATGAAGATCGATCTTCTCTATTCATGTCCTCCGCAAGAACAAGGGATCGATATTCATATCCCATGAAGATCGTTTTTTCCAGAAAACACATTTCACTGCGAACTAAAAGATCGATCTTCTATCCCAAGAAGATCGATCCTTCATATGTCGGCAACAAAGATGAATAGTGCAAAAAATCTAATTTATTGGATTTGATCTACCAGAAATTGTCGAAATCAAATGAAACTTGCAAGGTGGAACAATTGAGGGTGGGGAATCTAATGGTACCAAGAAATCAAATTTATGACGGCTAATTTTCAGATCTAGGCCAAATTAGATTGGGTAATGAGAAGCATGGGTTTCCCGAGACAATGGATTGATTGGGTAATGAAATGCATAACTATTTCGCACTTTGCTTTCATTGTAAATGGTCAAATTATAGGGCAGGTCACGTTGTGGAGGGGAATCCATCAGGGTGACCCGCTATCACCCTTCTTGTTTGTGCTGGTGTAGGTTTCTTTGTCTGTTATGCTCAATGATCCAGCGCACGGCCTTAATGGAGTCACGTCTCGATCGGGAGAGATCTAATCGGACGACCGAGATCAGTTTGGATCTCTATAAATACCCTTCTCTTTTCCTCTCTATTCCCTTCTTTCTCTCTTCTCCTCCTCTCTCTCGTTTGGCTGCTGACTGAGCTTTGGGCTGCGGTTTTTTGGCACGGATCCGCGATGATCGGAGTGAAGGATCTCGTAGATCGCCTGATTGTCTATACATGTAGCTGTTTTTACTCAATTCCTACGGATTGGTTTCTCTAGGATTGAATTAATGTGGTTTTGATGTATTTGTATTTATTGGAATGTTATGTAACTTGAGAGAGTAGTGTAGTAGAGTGTTTAGAACACTTCTACCTTGTCGATTTCGTATTCTATCGGATGAATCCTGTATTTCTCATCGTTTCGTCCGTTTCTTCGGTTTTCAGCTATTTCGGCTTGGATATGAAATCTACCCGTCAGAACTTGAATTTCTTAGTGTCATTAGGTTCCCCACTATCAATTGCACATCCCTCCAAAGTTTGGTTTGATTTGGATTGGTTTTGATAGATCGAATCCAATAAATTAGGTTTTTGATCTGCCTTGCTCGATCTCTTGTTTGTTGGTGTTCTGTCTCGTCTAAAGAAGATCGATCTTCGTGTGCTAAGAAGATCGATATCTTCCTTGACAGAGGGCTCTGTTAGGAAAGATTGATCTTCTTGAGAAGGAAGATTGATCCCTTTTTCTCCTGACAGAACGCTTCCATTGGCAAGATCGATCTTCTTGAGAAGGAAGATCAATCCCTTTTTCCCAAGACAGTTAGCTCCCTTTGGGAAGATCGATCTTCTTGAGAAAGAAGATCGATCCCTTCTTCCTCATACAGAACACTCTCTTAAGGAAGATCGATCTCCCTGTGAGGGAAGATCGCCTTGACAGAGTGCACGCAGATAGAAGATTGATCTTCTTGGGTAAGAAGATCGATCTCTTATATGCTGATTGTTATGTATGATTCAGATTTTTATGATTTTGATTTCCTTTCAATCCGGGTCTCTTGCATGTCCTTCCAAACGATGTTTTACTTGGGAATTCAATGGATTTGACTGATTCTTGGAAGGGTTTTAAGTTAAGGTTTTCCGCTCTAAAATTTATTTAAATGTCTTGTATGCTTAGAGTAAATACCTAGGGCAGGCGGTGTGCCCATTTCTATTTCATTCGTCGATCAACCAGGGAGTCGTGTCACGCCCCGACCCAGAAAACCCATCCAGGCTGAGGCGTGAGGGGAAACCTACACTATTCACATCCGATACGCCGCGATAGATACACAAAGCGGAATTAATTTGAACATAAAGACTTCCAATGGCATAAAGGTAAAACTAAATATTACATTGTGGAATAAAACTCAATCAAAAGAGGGAACATGATTCCATATATTAAACATTAAATACAATATCCTCACAGGGTAATTTTAAACAAAAACGCCAAAATATACATCTGTCCCTCTGAGACCTCAAACGCCTTCGGAAGTCGACGCGCCGCCAAGACCTGATCCAGCTGGAACCACTGAGGATGAGCTGACGCCTGCACCTGTAAACACAGCCCGGATAGGAGTGAGCAATAAGCTCAGTAGGGTTCGATTCTATGACACACTTAAGGGAGGAAAACAACAACTGTGATGTCTCTCCGTCTAAGCCTAAGGAATGCCACGGGGTCCCACAACCCCTATCGATGTCCCAAGGGCTCTGTCATGAAACCTCTCTCCTGAACATATTACTAGGAGGCCATGAAACAATAACATGCAGGATCACCCTTACCCAAGCAGGATTCCCATGACTTGGGGACCCACGTCGGGAACGCATCGACACCCATCATTAGCACTTGGGATTGAAGAAGCACCACGACCTCTAAACCTCAAGCAACAGAAAGTAGCCAACTAGACCCATCCTCGAGAATACAGAGATTTGGCATAACAATCACGCCCTAGTCCTTGCTATCCAGCCACGGTCCTAGAGCTAGATCCGAGCTATCTGAAAGCCTCAGATCGGCGAAGACCCTATTCACCCGCACCCTAGCCTTATGCTCTAATGCAAACAAGATGCATGGAATGCTCAAGCACAGATAGAGAGATATAAGCATGCAATAATATGACATCAATTATACAGGGCTAGGCATAGCCGATAGCTAGCCAAAGGGGTGAGCATAGCAAGGGTCTCAAATACAAATAAGCTATGCTAACAATACAACGATTAGAGTAAAGCGATAAACACAAATATACAATAGTTTTCAGTGCTCTCCGGCACCTGATAGACTAAGGTTCCACAGTTACATCGCAGGTAACTGGTCAAAAGTCAAGCGACAACAACAGAGCCAATTTCGGCATTACAACGACGTCCACAACCATCAACCGAAATTGCTACAAGGGGATACAACCCCGCCAACAAGGCACACATACAAGATATATAATCTAACAGTACAACGGGTTACGCCACCGGCGCACGCCGGTAATCAGTGGGGCTATTAATCAAAGCAGTAAGCTTTTCTAAGCATGCAGGGCACATCTCCAACCCATTTATACTAAACATTCCCGGGGGGCCTCACTCCCCCGGTTACCCATAAAGCGATAAAGCATCCATAAACTACATTTTTATACACACATATATATATAGATATAACATGCTTACCGGGAAACTGCTTGAAACTCAGTAGAAATCGATAAACCGATTTGAAATACAACTTACGGCGTAACCCGGAGATAAAGTAGTCAAAATACCGATTTAAAATATTATAATAATCACTACTTATCATCGGGAAAACCCCACGAGAAAACCGGGTTGAAAAGAAATCGAAAACATGGAATTTGGATCAAAATGTGTTGGCAGCAAACAAGAGATTGATCTTCACGCTTTGTGAAGATCGATCTACTCTTCGTAGCCAACCATCAACAAACAAATGATCGATCTTCATGCCCCATGAAGATCGATCATCCACAAAGGGGTCTTCTATCTGAGCAAAAGGGATCGATCTTCTCATCGAAGAATGTCACGCCCCGACCCGCGTAGGCCTAACTGGGCCGGGCGACGCGAAGCGGAACCTAACCTACTGTAGAAATTTTGGCGAGGTTTCCCTCTAATTGTAGTGGTTACCCTAGCAATTCTTAAACATCCTGTATTAACAAAAAATACAACCCCAAAGACTGAACTGATATAATATTACAAATCCTCAAACAGGGAAATTATATATTTATCACTCCCGTAGGAGACTATCTATAACAAAAAGGTGTAAAGCTGTAAGGATCGCCACCTCTCAAGCACCGCCACGTCACCAAACACCGGCCCGGTAGAGGCGACCGAAGAAGAGCTAGCGCTAGCACCTGCAAAACGCAGCCCGGGTAGGAGTGAGCACTAAGCTCAGCAGGGACACTACACTACGACACTCACAAGGGAGGGAACACAACAGTGCCGCCCTCAAGCAAGACTTGGGTGTGTAGCAAGGGTCCCATAACCCTTTGTCGGTGTCCCTAGGCATACCCAAACATGGTCACCCTAAAGAGTTGGGCCCATCCTGGATACACCTAGTGTCGCAGGGTTCCAACTGTGGTCACCCTAACGAACTGGGCCCACACTGGTAGCCACTGCGGGCAGGAACAGACACTGCCTGGGCTGGACTCACTCCGACGGCCCCCAAAGGACAAGAACCGACACCGGTTGCACCCACAACATCTGGCTCGAGACCGACACGACCTCTATAATCATCAAGCAACACGTATTCAGGTCATCTAACCCTATCATCGAAAATGACTGAATACTACAAATCGAATCCTGGACCAAGCTACCCGCAACGGTCCTAGAGCTAGATCCGGGCTACCCGAAAGCCCCGGATCGGCAACGCCCTACACAGATGCAACTAATGCACAACACAATGCATGTATGGACATGCACAGGATAATACATGTAAGCATGCAACAATATGTGATGATATAAATAACAAGGTCTGGGCACGGTACCCTGCCGACCCGGGGTGGTGAACAGGTAAATAAGGTCTAAGGACTGCTACAGTGGTACCCCCACCAACTGTCAGCAGTCCACCACAACACCTGCACCGGGAAGCAGCCCCGCAAACAACAGCTCATAGATATCACAGATAAAGCCCTCGGCACACGCCGGCATGCGAGGCTAAGGAAAGATGTAGGGCTACCCGCCCGTTTATTCTAAACATCCCGGGAGTCATCACTCCCCCGGTTCACCATTGCCCTATTATAGGGCTAACATGCTTAACCATATGTACAAGGTATAAAGCGGTAACAAAAACCGACATACCAAGCCCCGCAGGCAACAGCCATGAAAAATCCTCTCTGCTACTAAAGGATCGATCTTTTCCTAAGAAAAGATCGATCTTTTCCTAAGAAAAGATCGATCTTTTAAGTAACAGTGAGCTTCCCTCACTGTCGAGCTAAAGAAGATCGATCCTTCCTCCCAAGAAGATCGATCTTTCTCGAGACAGAGGGTACCCTTCTTGTCGCGCCAAGAAAGATCGATCCTTCCTCCCAAGAAGATCCAAACTTCTCCAAGCAGAGGATCGATCCTTCATCCGGTGCATCATGACCAACCCAGAGGGATCGATCCTTCCGGATGGGTTCTCCGGCACACTTCCAGCGAGAAATACCGCCGGAGGAGACATCCAAACTTAACAAAACTCTGGGATCTGATAGATCAAGATCCCATGAGTCCAAAACCGGTGAAAACACGAGAAACAAACATGCATATTTAGAGATCTAAGTAAAAGCACACAATCAAACCGGAAACTCCAAAAACCCGGAATAAATGTAGGTAGGAATCCCTACCTAAGCAAGAGCAGCCTAAATCCAAGCATGTACGTCTTGGATCATCCTTAAACGCCTTCAAAAATCGCAAGATCTGAGCTTCGATCTCCGGATTTCAAAAGGGATTCAAGGAAGAAAGTCTCATCTACTTTATAGGCAAACGAACTGACTTATGAATGATCGATCTTCCCCAAGGCAAAGATCGATCCTTCATGACGATTGCACTTGACTTTCTGGCACCATAAAGATCAATCTTTTAGCAAGGAAGGATCGATCCTTTAGGTGCAGGAAGCTAGACTTGGGCTAAAACTTAAGCCCAAGCCCGGATCTTTCGATCCCGGGTCTCACTAACCATTCTAACCAAACATTACCATAAACATGGTCAGTGTGTGCACACGCGGGTGTGAAACAAGCTGACAAGGCGCAATTTACCAAATTACCCTTGCGGTCCACGACGAGCCACAGGAGTAGAGGGACGGGTCCTCACAAAGAAGATCGATCATCCCAAAGTGGGTATTCAGTCTGGGAAAGAGGGATCGATCTTCTCATCCAAGAAGATCGATCATCCGAAAGTGGGTGTTCTGTCTGGGGAAGAAGGATAGAGGATCGATCATCCTCAAACACACCCTTTGTCAAGAAGAGGATCGATCTTCTTGTCCCAAGAAGATCGATCTTCTTCAAACGGAGCAGAACACTTCAACGAAAGTGATCGATCATTTCATCCAAATGATCGATCCTTCATACTCGGCAGAGAAGAGTGAATAGTGCCGAATAGTGTCTGAGATTCAATTTCTTAGATTTGATCTACCAAAACGTATCGAAATCAAACCAAATTTGGTAGGCATGTGCAGTTGGATGTGGGGAATCTAATGACTAAGAAATCCAACTTTGGATGATCAAATCCTTCGAATTAAATCAAATTATCCGAAAGCCGACAAAACCGATGAAAAACTGAATTTGTTGGATTTGGTGGTGGGGAATTCATTTATGCAATAAAAACCAAACTCAGATCATGAAATATCAGATCTGAATTCGACCCCGTCGAAATACTGACAAAAATACGGAATCCGTCCGACAGAATACAGAAATGAAACCATAGCTAGCTTCAAAACATGCCAAGGAATAAGAATACCGAAAATCAAAGTAGTCCAATGCACACAACAGCCACAAATCACAAAAAGGCGATCCTAGGGTTACCAACTCATAGGAATTGGGTAGAAACACCTACATGTAGCAACAAGCAGGCGATCTACGAGATCCTCAACTCTGATTGCCGCTGATCCACGCCGAAAAGCCGCAACCAACGAGGAGTGAGAGAGGAGAGAAGAGAAAAGAAAGAGAAGAGAGAAAAGAAAGAGATATTTATAGAAAGTTGGAATCGATCACAGCCATCCGATTCGATCTCTCCTGATCGAGCTCCGATCTTCCGATCGGAAGCGCCCTTAAGGTTCTAATCAATCACATACACCAATCGAAGGCAGTGGGTGCAACGTGGGTGTGAAACCGAGCACCAGGGACCAAATTTACCAAAATGCCCCTGGGTCAAAAACAGCGATGTGATCAACCGATCGCATCCCAAGGCCAACCAAGCCAAACCACAAAACCGGACCATCGACCAAACACGGTCAGACCAGGTTCGAGGTACGTGATAAGTCACTAATTATTCCTAATTAAACCCCTATAATTACCTTTGTTAGGCCTAGAGTAGGTGTATTTGATATCATGTTGCTTGATTTCAGGTTTAATCATGGTTTGAGAAGAGATACAAGAAATTCGGCTAAAATGAAGAAAAAGACTGCTTCGTCGCCTGTCAGGAAAATATGCGCCAGATATTCTGTATAAGTCCAAATATTTTTAAAATTTAGTACATGATAGAAGACTTCAAGCTCTACAATATTCATGTTGGACACTTTGCGAGATTCCGGATGGAGTGATAGCAGATTTGAAGAATACATGAAAATCCATAAGTTGGAAAGCTGCACCGTCGATGCTGAAGAGAATATTCTCCAAATATTCTACATTAATCAGAATATTATGAAATAAAGTGGAGATGACAGAAGACTTCCATATCTAGCACTTTTCTGTTGAAGACTTTCCCAGATTCCGTACAGATTGGCTTCAGAGTTGATTACAAATCGGAATTCCGAGTAGAAGTTGAAGAATAAGGAAGCTGATGACGTGGCAGTTATTAACCCAGTCAAACTGGGAAGTCCGATCGATCGGTTTGAGTCCGATCGATCGCTCCGATGACGTCAGCGACCCGGAAATTAGGGAAATTAGAGTTTAACCTCTGTTAGGACTCCTAATTCGCAGGTTGAGGGTTTCTAATATAAAAAGGGGTCTTCCAGCCGAAAAATATCATCTTTTGGAGCACTTTTGAAGGAGAAGGTTAGGGTTTTGAAGACGGTGATCTTTCCGCGGGGATCGACGGCTTCATCTTCTACACCTATGGCTGATTTCCAAGAGATGAGTGGCTAGTTTTCTTGTTCTTAGGAATACCATGAAACCCTAGTGTAACTTTTGATCTTTCTTAGTTGGATTTTTGTGAACTTCTCTAAGTATAATCTCATGAATATGGTTTTAATGATTATAGAGTTGAAGGAACAGAGTTCCGTTGACGTATTATTAGTCCTACATGATGGTTGTACTTGAGTGTAGAGATTCATGAGATAGTTTGCATGTGGTTTGTGATTTACCTTTGAGATAATCTATGCTACGTGAAGATAAGTCATGCTAAGGTCATTAGGAGTAGAATAACTTAAGATAATGGTAGGACCAAAGATGATTTATGCCAAACAAAGATAGGTTATGCCGTAGGGAACATAAAACCTTCTTTTAGGGATTCGTGTGAGCTTGTAGCCACGATCCATAATACTTAGAGAAGTGATCAAGATGATAACTATGGAAGATTAAGGGTGAAACTAGGGTGGATTGTGTATTTCCTAAGACATCTTTTTCCATATGATTAAAACCATAATATTTTCTTTTGCTTTCTTAGATAGTTTCAGTTAGATCAATCTCTCATTGAAGTGTTTGGTTTAGATCAAGAGTTTTGAGAATCGATTTTGGTTTTCCTAGTAATTCCTTGTGGTTCGACTCCGGATTTCACCACTAGTCTACCTAGTAGTATTAGTGATTGAACAAGGATATAAATTTAAGATTTGATTGATGTTAGCAACGTTTTAACGACGACGTTTGCGAGTGATCAATTTTTGGCGCCGTTGCCGGGGAGTTTCGACGGTTAACCAATTGATTTTCTCTTAACTCATTTTCTTTGCTTCATTAGGTTTTTATCTTTCTTATTTTTCCCTTTCTTTATTTTCCACTTTTTAGGAATTTTCTGACAATTTTCTGGAATTTTTGCAGCATTGGAACGGATTTTTCTTGGAGAAGAGCACAACTCGGCAGACACCTGGAGCGATCGGTCGGACTTGAATCCGATCGATCGGACCGCGCCATCTGCTTTGAAGTGGACTTCGAGTGAAGGAGCTTGCGGCCTGGAGCGACCGATCGGACTGGAAACCGACCGATCGGAACTGCGCAATCAGCTAAGCCTTTTTACTTCAAATTTTTTTCGTTTCAATTGTTGTTTTCCGGGTTTTGTCCTCTCCTCCGAATCTTCTATTTTCTTTTTCTCTGTTTGTGTGTGATCTTGCATGCAAGGTAGACGATCTTTAAATACCCCGCTGGAACCTTTGGATCTAGAACTAGAGACCACACTCCGAAAAGCTAGTGCCTTAGGTCAACAATCTTTGAGTAACTTGCAATCTATTCACGAGACCTTTGTCACCATGGCTGAAAATGAGGGATATGTCATCAACCCTAATGCTAATATGGGAAGGGAGGCTAATAATAATAACAATGGGGGGGTACAACGTGTTCCTTTGAGAAATCACTTCTTGCCCACTGCCTACACTTACACTCCTTCCATTGATCCTCCTGCAATCACAGCCTCATACTATGATATTAGACCCCAAACGATTCAAATGTTACCCCACTTTCAGGGTTTAAGTAATGGGGATCCTTATGAGCACATTCACAATTTTATCGATATTATCACTACACTAAAATTGGAGAACTTTAATGATGATGCCTTTAAATTAAAACTTTTCCCCTTCTCGTTGAAAGATAAAGCTAAACACTGGCTTCAATGTTTACCTCCACGCTCAATCACAACTTGGGACCAACTTCAAGAGGCATTTTTAAGAAAATTCTTTCTCATAATTAAAACTGAGAAATTCAGGACTGAAATCCTTACCTTTGTTCAATATGATGATGAGTCTTTCCATGATGCCTGGGATAGATTTAAAGATCTTTTGAGAAAATGTCCCCATCATGATATTGAAAAGTGGTTGTTAACGCATAAGTTTTATAGAGGCTTTAATGAAAGATGTAAAACTAGGGTTGAAGCTTGTTGTGGGGGTATTCCTTTAGACAAAAATGATGATGAGCTCTGGAACCTTTATGAACAAATTTCCATTGATTCTCAACAACAGTATACACACCCTAGGAGTCGGCCTACATCTAAGGGAACCTTTGAAATTTCTGGATTTGATGCCCTTACTGCACAAATAGCTCTCCTTAATAAAAGGTTTGATAAATTGGAAATGAGACAAGCACCTGACCCTCCACTGTTCCAAAATCAACCTCAAACTTGTGCACTATGCTCTAGCCTTGAACATCACATTACCGACTGTCCCCTGGCTCCTTCACTTCCTGAATTCGTTCAGGAACAAGCAAACGCAGCATATGGCTTTACTAAACCTGAGAATAATTCGTATTCAAACACACATAATCCAGGTTGGCGGAACCATCCCAATTTTAGTTGGAGACCACCTCAACAGTCTGATAGGTACCCATCTATACCGCATGCAAATCCAAACACAGGGTACTCTGCACCATATCAACAAACTGCACCTAACCCTCCTCCACAAGCACCCTCTGACCCAACTTTGAACGCAATCATGACTACTCTTGCAAATTTGAGTTCTAGCATGAATAACATGAATGAAAACATTACTGCTAGCATGGTTGAGCTTAAGAGTGAGCTTAGGAGCGAAATTGCTTTGATAAGAAATGATGTTAATTCGCATGCTCACTCTATATCCAAAATAGAGACACAACTAGGGCAACGGGCTAGCACAGTGTCTAAGCAAGAAGATGGTCATTTACCTCGTCAACCAGTTATAAATCCTAGGGCCTTGAACCACATAAATACCCAAAACTTTGAAAGTGCAAAAGCTGTAGTAACCTTAAGGAACGGTAAGCAAGTGGATACACTTCCTGACACTGCCCAGAGCGACGGATGCGTGGATCGACCGTCGAAGATGTTCTTGGGAAAATAGGCTGACGATCGATGTGACGGTCGATTGACCGATCGACCGTGACCTATGTAACTTGGCTCAAAGGAGCGACGGTCGATCAGTGCATCGATCATGGGAAGCGGTTTTCTGTAACACAGCCTGACGGACGATGTCACGGTCGATGGGACGGTCGATCGTGAGGCTTGACGGACGATGTGTGGATCGACCGCGGCTCAAGAAGAACCTGGCGGACGATATCACGGACGATACGACGGTCGACCGCCAGCCCAGAAAAGAGCCGTTAAAGAGCCGTTGAACGAGAAGGAAATAGCCGTTGGGAGGCTATTTGGAGGGGTTTGAAGCTTAGCTATAAAAGGGAAAGGGCAGCCAACTTGCCAAGCACTTAGAGGGAGCGAAGGGATTGTTGTAATCATATTCTAGCAAGTTTCTATCTCTTATTAGTGAGCTAAACCTTTGTAAAACTACTTCAACTGTAAAGTAGACTTTGAGAGAAATATCCTAGAGAGATATTAGAGAGATTGTAAGGTTGTCAAGCACCCGTAAGCTTGGTGGATAGGTTGCCAAGCACCCGGAAGCTTGGTGGATAACTTGTAAAAGGTCTTGCAAGTAGTGGAACCTCAAGGAGGCCCTTGAGTGAAGTGGACGTAGGCAAGGTTAGCCGAACCACTATAAAAATTCTAGTGTAATCTCTCTAACTCTCATCTCATTTCCCTTGCTCAAATACATTATCTGCTCTTATCTTTAGCAAGCCTATGATTTAATTAGACTCCTCCTATTTCGATTTCCTTAATTGATTTTATCGTATAAAACCTAAGATAAACCCCCTCTCTTAGAGCTTCAATTGGTATCAGAGCTAGGTCTCTATTTTTGTGGTGTAACAACCCTTAGAGGATCCTAAATCAAGATGGAAATCCGAGAGGGACAATCTACCAATAGGCCACCCTACTTTAATGGAACAAATTACACCTATTGGAAAACCAAAATTGAAATTTTCATTCAATCCATGGACTATGATGCATAGATAGTAATAGAAGATGAAGATTCTTTCCCTTTAAAAATCATTGAGGGAAAAGAAGTTCCAAAAGCTAAGAATGAATATACTCCTACTAATTTTAGGAAATTTCAAGTAAATGTCAGGACTAAAAACTTTCAATTTTGTGCCCTTAGCCCTGATGAATTCAATAGAATTTCTGCTTGTAAAACGGCTAAGGAAATATGGGAAAAACTGGAAGTTACCTATGAGGGAACAAGCTGAGTCAAGGAGTCTAAGATTAGCATGCTTGTTAATGATTATGAGCTATTCTCTATGAAGGATGATGAGAATATAAATGAAATATTTACTCGCTTTACCGATATTATAAATGTTCTTGATTCTCTTGGTAAAAGCTATTCTAATGATGAGATGATAAGAAAGATCCTTAGGTGTCTACCTAAGACATGGGACCCCAAAGTGACAGCAATCGAAGAAGCTAAAGATTTAACTAAGCTGTCCCTTGATGAGCTAATGGGTTCTCTCATGACATATGAGATGAACATGGAGAGGAGCAATGATGGAGAAAGAAAGAAAAAGAAAACCAATGCTTTCAAGTCAACATACAAAGACTCATCTAACTCAAGCGATGAAGATGATGATAAGGAGATGCAAAAGATCACAAGAAGAATCCAACGAATCATCAATAATCAATGAAAGAAAAACCCCAAAGGTGAAAAAGGAAACTCCTCTTCTTACTTAAATAAAATTACTTGTTATGAGTGTAGGAAGCCCGGACATTACATATTGGATTGTCCAAAGCTCAAGAAATTTTCAAAGAAGAAGAAGAAGGCCAAGGAAGAAAGTGACTTGAGCTCCACCTCCGAAGAAGAAGAAGAAGAAGAAGAAGAAGAAGAAGAAGAAGAAGAAGAAGAAGAAGAAGAAGAAGAAGAAACTGCAAATCTTTGTTTAACTGCATTCGGAGTAAAAGAAAATAAAATTGATAAGTGGAGCCGCAAGGTATTTAAAGGAGGATAACAATTTGGGTTAAAAGGTAATGGAGGTATGTATTAATTTTCGATATATGTCTCCTCCATTACATCTTCTTATTCCATTTCATGTTTAAAAATGGTTTAAGAAAGTTTTTTTTGTGAAGAATTTCATACTTTTTACAAATGACCATTTTGATCGAAAATCATCATTTGGTATCTTGGTTGATAAAATTTTAAACCTTAAATTTGAACCTTCAAATTAGTATCAAGTCCGATTTAAAACTTTCTTTTGTTAAGAATTTTTTTTATCTATGATTTTTCTCCCCTCTACCAAATCTTTTTGACGATGTCAAAGAGGGAGAAATATTGTGATATCAGTTTTTGAAAGTTCTTATAACTTTATATTCTACATACTTGAAATCTTTTGATGTTTAAAGGATTTACTAGAGATTTCATGAGAATATAATTCATGCTCAAATATCATGTCTCATGTTTCTATACAAAGAGGTACATAGGTCATATTTAGCACTTTCATATCAAGTCTGATATATCTTTTTAGTAACATATGACTTACATGCTTCAGTGAAATTCACTTTAGAACATATTTTATGAGGAAAATGGATGCACAAATTAAGAGGAAGCCTTCAGGGTTTTATCATCACAATTTAAAGGTTGCCATCATCAAAAAGAGGGTGATTGTTAGCCCTAATATTGTTTCGATGATGTCAATCTATAATTGATGATAAAACATTGGTTTAATATTATTATCCCTTAATTTGGAAAGCATTAAAATCATATTTAATGTGTTTTTATACTGACGGTCGATGCGACGGACGATGCATTGATCGACCGTGGGGTATGGCGGTTGATGCGTGAATCGACCGCGGAAGATGTTCTTGGGAAAATAGGTTGATGGTCGATGGACCAATCGACCATGGCCTATGTGACTTGGCTCAAAGGAGCGAGGGTCGATTGGTGCATCGACCGTGGGAAGCGGTTTTCGTAACAGAGGCTAACGGACGATGTCACGGTCGATGGGACGATCGACCGTGAGGCTTGACGGACGATGTGTGGATCGACCGTGGCTCAAGAAGAATCTGGCGGACGATGTCACGAACGATGTGACGGTCGATCGCCAGCCCTGAAAAGAGCCGTTAAAGAGCCGTTGCAGGAGAAGGAAATAGCCGTTGGGAGGCTATTTGGAGGGGTTTGAAGCTCAGCTATAAAAGGGAAAGGGCAGCAAACTTGCCAAGCACTTAGAGGGAGCTAAGGGATTGTTGTAATCATATTTTAGCAAGTTTCTATCTCTTATTAGTGAGCTAAACCTTTGTAAAACTACTTCAAGTGTGAAGTAGACTTTGAGAGAAATATCCTAGAGAGATTATTAGAGAGATTGTAAGGTTGCCAAGCACCCATAAGCTTGGTGGATAGGTTGCCAAGTACCCGGAAGCTTGGTGGACAACTTGTAAGAGGTCTTGCAAGTAGTGGAACCTCAAGGAGGCCCTTGAGTGAAGTGGACATAGGCAAGGTTAGCCGAACCACTATAAATATTATGGTGCAATCTCTCTAACTCTCATCTCATATCCCTTGCTTAAATTCATTATCTGCTCTTAGCAAGCATATGATTTAATTTGACTCCTCCTATTTCGATTTCCTTAATTGATTTTATCGTATAAAGCCTAAGATAAACCCCCCCTCTTAGAGCTTCAGTAATTGTAGATTAGTTATCCATGGGATAATTGTGGAGCCTTAGCCTATTGGGTGTCGGAGTGCACTGAAGGCTATTGTATAACGGCGTTGCCGATTGTTGTTAAAGAATCAGGTTGGATTCTTTATTATACTGTAGCTTAACTTGTTGAACTCAAATGATGATGTGGCATGTAGTGACATCTAGGTTAGATGCTTGTATAGGTTTATGAACTGTATGCATTAGAGGCATTATAGGTTAGGCGGGGCCATAGGTCAATCACTGATCCGGAAATCTCAGGTAGTTCGGATCTAGCTCTAGGATCGAGGTTGGGTAGCAAGTTTAGGGCGTGCTTTTGTTTATAGGAATCTTTTGTTATCCAGGATATATGTCTAGTTGGCTACTATCATTGTTATCGAGGTTTAGAGGTTGTGTCGCTTCTCCAAGGCCAAGTGCTAAGGATAGTTGTCAATGTCCATAACGTTGTCTCCAGGCAGTGATTTCCTGCTGGGTAAACGGTGTTCCTACTGTTTCTGGTTCTTGTTTCCTCCCAGCGTATTTGCTTGATGTTCCCAGCGTGGTCGGTTGAGAAGAGTAGGATTCCTTGGGGAATCGATAGGGGTTATGGGACCCGTGGCATCCTTCAGACTTAGGCGGAGAAACAACATGGTTGTTGTTTTCCTCCCTTTCGGTGTGACATAGAGTAGAATCCTACTGAGCTCTATTGCTCACTCCTACCCAGGCTGCGTTTTGCAGATGCAGGCGCCATCTCTTCTTCAGTCATTCCAGTTGGATCAGCTTTCGGTGACGTGATGACTTCTAGAGGCGCTTGAGGTTGTTGTGGGACACATGTACTTTTGATAGATTTTGTATATAGACATCCCTCGAGGATTTTTGTTAAATGTATAATTTTTCCGTCTTGAGGAACTTTGATAAATATGTATATGATGTCTAAATATTACAACTTGATGTTAATTCAATAAAAATCTTGTTTTTTCTAATCTTAAATTATAGATCGTTAGAATTACAACTTTGCCATTGGAAGTCAAATGTTTAAATTAACTATGAATTCCACACTGTATCGCGCCAGATTGGACTTGAATAGCAGTAGGAACCCTCATGCCCCGGACCGGATGGGTTTTCTGGGTCGAGGTGTCTGGTCCGGGGCGTGACAATGGTAGTCTGGGCTTGTGAAATTTGGGGACATGGCAGCGGGCGTTGAGGATGCAGCGTGCTACGAAGCTGAGGCTCTCGAAAGACTCCTTATGGAAGAGGGTTGTTAAAGCTAAATACGGATGGCAATGTATTTTACCACCTAGTACTCCCTCTAGGAGCTCTTTGGTGGCTTGACGTAGAATTTGTGCGTCGGTGGCGGATTTGAGGATGGGCATGCACTAGATCCTATGTCCCACAAGTGGGCTACATGTCCTTAAAGATTCGTGGACCATGGACTTCTTGCTAAGAATCCGACCTTTATTGTCACGCCCCGACCCTCGTAGGCCCAACCGGGCCGGGCGACGCGAACCGGAACCTAACCTACTGCGGAAATTTTGGCGAGGTTTCCCTCTAATCATAGTGGTCTCCCTAGCAATTCATAATCATCCTGTATTATACAATCAATCACAAACCTCAAAGACTGAAACTGAATATATACAAAACCTCAACAGGGTAAAAGTTATACAAAATCTCTCCCGTAGGAGGCTAACTAAGTAAAAGGGGTAGAACTGACGATCGCCGCACCTCAAGCACCGCCAGACGCCGCCACGTCACCAAACACCGGCCCGGTAGGGGCGACCGAAGAAGAGCTAGCGCCAACACCTACAAAACGCAGCCCGGGTAGGAGTGAGCACTAAGCTCAGCAGAGACAATACACTACGACACTCACAAGGGAGGGAACACAACAGTGCCGTCCCCAAGTTTACCCTAGGTGTATACAAGGTTCCCATAACCCTAGCGGATGTCCGTGAACGCATGCCCAAAACACTGCAGACTCTCAACAGGACACTGAACACTGTTTGGCGGGCAAGGACACCGCTGGGTAAGCACTCCTCGTGTGAGGACCTGTCCCTTTATTCCTGTAGCTCGTTGTTGACCACAAGGGCAATTTGGTGAATTGCGCCTCGTCGGTTAGTTTCTCACCCGTGTGCGCGCACAACCTCTGATTGATGATTTTGTGTTTAACTAGATATGTTAGGAGGTTTTTGACTTATGGATCGATCCAACACTTGTTGGATCGATCCAGCTAGGTATTGGATCGATCCGGACACTGTAGCTCGTCGGTGGAGTTGCGAGGACGGTCGTCGTGGCCGTCGCTCTCCGCTGTCAGGGGAGAGGAGACTTTCTCTCCTCTGCTCCCCCTTTCCCCTCCTTCCCCGGCTTTCCCCTTCCTTTCTTCTTCTTCTCCCTCCTCTTCTCCTTCTCTTCTTCTTCCTTCTTCTTTCGCGGTTCTGCTTCCTCTGTTCTTCCCGGCAGCCACCTTCTTCTTCGCCGTTCTTCCTCCTCCGGCCACCGTTTTTGGCGTTCCAAGCCTCGTTGGAACCGTGGCGGCGTGAGGAAGATCCCTGGTGTGGTTTGGAGCTGGGTTGGTGACTAGTTTGCGGGGAATCAGCTGAGAATTGCGTTTCCGGTAGGTGTTTTACCTACGTGAGTTAGTTTAATGGGTTTCTCTTAATCTAGCCGTTTGATCTTGTTGTTCTTTGTGTTGATGGATTCCTCTTGCTTAGTAGAATTTATGGTATAAATTTCATAAGCTTTGGTCTATATTTTAGTAGGATTTATGCATGGTTAATCTCGTATTTTTCGGTTTCTGCTATTCTTGAAGAACAGCCGGCTTGCGGCGAGTTTTCCGATCCGTATGTGCATGTTCTTGGCTTGTGATGAACATAAGAGTTGTAGAGCTTCGAATATACTCTCAAACCCTACTAATTTCATAATTTTCTGATTTTCCTATGATTTGTTATGAATTTATTACTGGAGGGTTGCGTTGCAGCAAGTAATTGGTAAGTTAGTTTGATTAGCGGTTTTGATTAGTGTTTTCCTGTTAATCCAGCTGTTGGATGTTTCTGGATTTTGGATATGTTGATCCCGAAATATAGATCTACTGGAGTCGACACGACCTCTAAACTTCAAACCACATGTATTCAGGTCATCTAACCCTATCATCGAAATCGACTGAATACTACAAATAGAGTTATGGACCAAGCTACCCGCAACGGTCCTAGAGCTAAATCCGGACTACCCGAAAGCCCCAGATCGGCGATCAACCCATCGCCAACGTACTACACAGATGAAACTAATGCACAAAGCAATGCATGCTATAAGCACACGCATGAATATACAGATAAGCATGCAACAGTATGTGATTGTATATCAGACAAGGTGTGGGCACGGCACCCTGCCGGCACGGGGTGGTGAAGAGGTAAGTAAGGTCTAGGAACTGCTACAGTGGTACCACCATCAACTGTCAGCAGTCCACCACAACACCTGTATCGGGAAGCAGTCCCGTAAACAACAGCTCACAGATATCACAGATAAAGCCCTCGACGCATGCAAGGCTAAGGAAAGCCGTAGGGCTACCCGCCCGTTTATTCTAAACATCCCGGGAGTCATCACTCCCCCGGTTCACCACTGCCCCTATTATAGGGCTAACATGCTTAAACATATGTACTAGATATAAAACAGTAAAGAAAATCATCATACAAAGCCCCGCGGGCAAAAGCCACTTGAAAACACCTCTCAGTCACTAAGAGATCGATCTCCCTTCCAAAGGGGATCGACCTTCTTTGTCGCGCCCCGACCCGCGAAAGCCCAACCGGGCCGGGCGACGCGAACCGGAACCTAACCAACGCGGAAAAAGAACGACGAGGGTTCCCTCTAACCTATTGGCCTCCCTAGCAATTCATCAAAGCCCCCAATTAAAACAATATCAAAAGGCTAAACCTCGAATCTCAGAGTTAAAACTCAAGTATTAATTATACAAAACCTCGGAGAGGGGAAGTTCAAATACAATATTACTCCCGTAGGAGACTATCTAACATAAGGGTAAAAACGGTAAATATTGCCACCTCTCAAAAGCCACCAGGCGCCGCCGCACCGCCGTCCAACTGCCCGGTAGGGGCCACAGAGGAAGAACTGACGCCTGCACCTGCAAAACGCAGCCCGGGTAGGTGTGAGCACTAAGCTCAGTAGGGATCTACACTACGACACACAGAAGGAAGAGGGAAACGCAACAGTGTCGTTCTCAAGTGGAATCTGGGTGTATACAGGGGTCCCATAACCCCACCGCGTGTCCCTGAGGCCCACGATCATGGTCTTCCAGCCGAGCTGGTCACATGTCAGGTCACACTCAGTAGCAGGAAACGACACTGCTAACTCTCAACAGGACACTGAACACTGTTTGGTGGGAAGAGACACCACTGAGTAGGCAAAATCTCTACTCAAGAGTTTTAAGAAAAGCCGGACACCGGCTACACCTCGGATCCGACTCGAGGCCGACACGACCTCTACAATCATCAAACATCATGTGTACCAGTCCTCTAAGCCTATCATCGGATCGACTGGACATCGCAATTCAACCGGGTCCTAACAGCCCAACACCGGTCCTAGGGCTAAGTCCGAGCTTCCAGCCTCGGGACGGCGACCCAAGGATCACCCACGTCCTAACCAATGCAACTAATGCACACAACAACGATGCATGCTATGACATACACAGATAATAAGAAAGGCATGCAACAGTATGTTAGGCATCATAAAAGTCTACTGGATCGCTGCAGCGGTACTACCAACCGCTGCCAGCCGATCCGCAGCGGGTCCCGGCATTTCGACGGTTCCGCGACCGTCAACCGCGGACTCCTGCAACGGGAAGCAACCCCGAAAACGATGATGTACAAAACACAATATAATATTATATTCCGAAATATAATATTATATTCAAAAACACCCAAAGCCTCTACTTAGGGGCTAATTGATCCCGTCGATCCGACGTCCAAACGACGTCGGATTCAAGATCCAACTTAACTACCAGTAAGTGTATATACCAGGATCATCATATCCAAATTTCATAAACATCCAACGGTTGGATTAACAGGAAACATTAATCAAAAGTCGCTGATTAAACCAACTTACCCTTTAATTGCTGCAACGCAGCCCTCCAGCAAACAAATCATAAGAAATCGTACATAAATCGGAAAACTATGAAACAAGATGGAATCGAAAGCTAACGAATAGTTCTACAACTCTTATGTTTATGCAAAGCCAAGATCATGTACTCGCCGGCCAGAAAACTCGCCGCAAGCCGGCTGTTTCTCAAGAACAGCAGAAAACCAGAAATCCGAGACTAATCTTGCATAAAACCTACTCAAATCTCAACCGATTGACATGAAACTTAACTCAGTTATTCTAACATGTATAAGAAACCCAACAAAGCAAGGACCAACAAGATCCAACGGCTAGATCTCAAGAAAACCCAAAAAGAACATCAGTAGGTATAACCCTACCTAGCTGCGCTTTCCTCGGCTGATTCCCCGCGATTTGATCGCCAACAAGCTGCCAAACCACACCAGGAGCCTTCCTCTCGTTGTCAAAAATCCAACGAGCCAAAGAACACCCAATTTGGTGGCCGGAGGAGGGAGAACGGAGGGAAAGAAGTTCGCCGGCGGAGAAGGGAAGAAACAGAGCACTGCGGGAAAGAGGGAAGGAAGGAAGAAGAAGAGAAGAGAAAGAGGAAGAGGAGGGGAAGAAAAGGAGGGGAAAGCCTGGGGAAAGGCCGGGAAAACGGGAAAAAGCTGGGGAAAAGGGAGGGGAAGACTTCTCTTCCAGACAGGGGAGAGCGACGGCCGTCCTCGCGAAAGAGAAAACCCACCGACTCGATCATGATCGATCTCCAGGGCATGTGAGATCGATCTCCTTTGCAATCGAGATCGATCTCCTTAACCATCCAGATCGATCTCCTTTACTCAGAAAGGCAAACTTGGGCTAAAACACAAGCCCAAGCTCAGATCTTCCGATCTCGGGTTCACCTAGCCATTCTAAACAAACACGAACACAGACAAGGCCAGTGTGTGCACACGCGGGTGTGAAACAAACCAACAAGGCGCAATTTACCAAATTGCCCTTGCGGTCTACAGCGAGCCACAGGTGTAGAAGGGCAGGTCCTCACATTCTTAGTACTTGGGAGAAAACTTGTCCCTGTCAACCGAAGGAGATCGATATTCTCCACCAGAAGGATTGATCTTCTTCGTGACATGGAACCCGCCATCTCAACCCAGGCAAGGATCGATCTCTCTCCAGCCGAGGGATCGATCCTGCTCGGGCTGGGCTTGACGCTCCACAAGGGATCGATCTTCCCTCAAGGGAGATCGATCCGAATGGGTTCTCCGGCGACCGGACGGCGAGAAATACCGTCAGAAAATACAATCAAATCACCCAAAACTCTGGGATCTGGTAGATCAAGAAACCACGAGTCCAAAACCGGTGAAATCATGGAAAACAAACATGTATTTTAACAGATCTAAGCAAAAGATCACAATCAAACCGGAAAAAAAACTCCAAAAACCCTAAAGATTGTAGGTAGGATCCCTACCTATGCAATAGCAGCTTCAATCCAAACTACTAGGCCTTAGATCTTCCTCAAACGAAGCCAAATCCAGCAAGAACACGGCTGAAATCTCGGATTTTCCAAAAAAATCAAAAGAAAAGGTTTCGTTCGTTTTATAGACGAACGAACCGACTCAAGAGAGATCGATCTCTTTTGAGAAGAGATCGATCTGCCTTGCCAAATCGGGTTTGACTTTCTGGCACTAAGAGATCGATCTTTTAGTTAGGAAGATCGATCCCCTAGGTGAAGAAAGCTAGACTTGGGCTAAAACTTAAGACCAAGCCCGGATCTTTCGATCTCGGGTCCCACTAGCCATTCTAGCCAAACATTAACACAACCATGGTGAGTGTGTGTACACACGGGTGTGAAACTAGCCGACAAGACGCAATTTACCAAATTGCCCATGCGGTCCACGACGAGCCACAGGAGTAGAGGGACGGGTCCTCACATCCTAATATTCTTAAAGGAAATCTCATCCTGAGATTCGATAAAGGTAGGGCTCGGAAACAAAAAGAAACAACTACACTAGAAGACAGGACAAAAGTTACCTCGAGAAGGGAACAAGTGCGGATACTCCAGCCGCATGCGTGCCTCGCGCTCCCAGGTCATCTCCTCGACGCCTCTGTGCCTCCACAGTACCTTGACCAAGGGAATTGTCTTGCCCCACAAGACCTAATCCCTCCGGTCAAGTACTCGAACAGGCTGCTCAACGAACGTCACGTCTGACTCAAGTGTTCGTCGAAGGTAGAATCCTTAGAACATATGTTTCTTTTTTGTGAAGTTTCTTGTAGGGTTTGGAAGCAAGTCTTTAGAGGAGATCCGAACTTCAGCATGACGAGAGGATAGTATCGATTGCGGGAGATTCTGGAATCCTCGTCATCCTCAGACTTGGCGAGGTAGCGAAAGGCTAAGCTAGGCTATAAACTGTGGGAGATATGAAAGGGCCGCAATAGATGGACCTTTGATGGCACGGGCGGCTCATCTTGCGAGATGGCAAGGTCCACCACTTAGTTTGCTAGGGAGGGGAGCCTTCAACGCTTGGCTCAGAGATGGGGGGAGGTTCATGCTCTTTCTGTTCCAAAATAAGGGTTTGTGGTCATTCAATCAGATGCTTCTGTGACTAGACTGAACACCGGTTTGGGTGTGGTCTGCTTCTCCGAGGATGGCGCGGTCATGTGGGCTAGGGCAGAGAGTTCAGAGATAAGGGATGTGTTTTGGGCTGAGCTTGAGGCCTTTGCTATGGGGCTAGGTGAAGCTCGGCGACAAGGATTGCATAGGGTGAACTTTGAGCTGGACTGTAAAAATCTTGTCGACCATTTCAATGGTCGGTCTCATTGGCCGGATAGTATACGAACCTACCTGCAAACGGTATGCTGGGAGGCGTTGATTTTCTTTGTACCACGTGTGGATAACAAGGTGACGGATGAACTAACCAAGTTGGGTAGGGGTAATTCTAAAAGTTGGTCTTGGTTTAGAAATCCAGGGCCATATAACAGTGGTCCCAAGGATGGTTTTGTATAATGATCGTTGATGTGTTATGAACGTGTCGTTAAAACATTGCAAACTCAATCAAATATTAAATTTATAATCCTTTTTCAATCACTACACAACTAGGTAGAATAGCGGTGAAGTCGGGAGTCGATCCACAGGGAAAATGTTGAAAACTGAAATTAATTCTCGAAACCTTAAAACTAAGGAAAAGAATCAAAAATAGAACAAAGTTATCTAACTAATAAAGAAAAGAAATAAAAGGTTGACCAATTCGAATCAATGGAGTAGTTACTTAAGAGTTACTCAATCCGCTCTAGTTTCGCCTTCAATTTTCTCTAGTTATCCTCTTGTTCTATTATGTAAACATTATGGATCCACAACTTCTTAAGCTTACATGTATCCCTAAAAGAAAGTAAGTATTTTCCAAATGCATACTTTATCTTCGATTAGCATAGCTTGTCTTCGGGGTAACCTTAGCACAACCTATCGTCACTAAGCATAAAGTATCTCATCGGTTATTCACAAACCACATTAAAACTATCTTATAGATCTCTACCATCAATCATCGAGATCAAGTAGGCCTAAAAATACGTCAAGGAACTCTATTCCCTCAACTCTATTAACATTAAAATAAAATCCATAAGATCATGTCTTGAGAATATTACAAGAGTCAAACCAAAGAAAATAGAAAACTACGTTAAGATTTCATAAATAATCCTAAGTACAATGATGTGCTGTCGTAGGCACTCAAAAATAAAACCAATACTCTTCAAAATAAATGTAGTAGTGCGAGTATGAGTCGATCCCACGAGGAGTGTCTAATATAAGTTTTGTGGTATGTGAACAAAGATGGGGGGTTTTGAGTGAAACGAAAACAATAAAGAAACAATCTAAAGCGAAAAATCGAATTGAATCAAGAGAACAAACCATGGTCTAAGTCAACATCCACCATCGGAATCCAACAACTGATCATCGATGTAAGTATATATCAATTCATATCATGAATATTTACCGTTCGAATTAAATTCGAATCTCTCCTCAATTATAGTTAATTAGAAACAAGCGATCTAATCAACCCTAACTACTAAACAACCTAAGACATGCGCTGTAGATTTAATCTAGTATCAGCCTTAAAAAATAGGGAGATCGATGAAGCTAAACAACACAAGCACAAGTGGTTGCATTTAATTTAGTTGAATGTTCTTCCTAAGACCTAACAATCTCTGAAACGCAGTAAATCAATAGATCTTAGTTGCCTCGCAGATTAGAGGGATCAAACAATTACGGATTTGATATCCAACCTAGCAGTAGATTACGGTGAATAATATACTAGTAGGCCTCCTAGCAATTAGACGAAATAATCATGAATATAATCACAGAATAACATTCAATACTCAAGTATAAACTGAACAATTAAAATAGATTAGGTATCACAGTTTCATTGATTCCGAGGTTTCAGTTTCCTTGACCAAGAATCAAGATTTAACCACGCAGGGCTATCAAGAACAACCATCCAAAAGATTCCATAAAGTTAGAAAAAGCTAGGAAAAATATAAAAGAGTCGAAAATAGCAGCCAAAAGAATCCAGAAATTCCCCCCTCAAACCCTAGAAAGAGTCCTATTTATAGCCTTAAGTGTTTCCATCCTCGGATTAGATTTGAACCGTTGATTTTCTTCACTGCGAAGGTAGGATCGATCCTACTAGGGAGAAGGATCGATTTTTCTTTTCTGAGTATTTACTGTTTTGCCATCCAGACTGCGCCATTGGTACTAAAATTATCTTAACTTCCTCTAGGAAACTTGGAATCACGAACCGTAAAATTCTCCAGAAACTAGATTTCAAGAGCTTTCCAACAATATATGGACCATCATCTGGTTCTTCATGAGCAGGTCCAGTTTAATCTTTAAAGTGGATCCATATACTCTTTTCAGCTTCTTTTCGAACTTAAGGACTTCAATTGCATCCTAAATCAAAATATAGGAATAATGAGTGTATTTAGGTACCAAATAAGCACATGAGACTAAGTATTAAGGGATAAAAATATAATATTATGCATCATCATCATACAATAATTAGCAACTCATCTTTTGGATGAACGCCACCGGATTGGAATAGGAAGCTGTCACCATCCGCATCCTATTCATGTTCTTTTTCCTTCTCCAAAGATAGTCGAAAAGATGAGAAATTCGGATTGAATAACCCTATTTATAAGAGCTCTCAAAATTAGAGTTTGAGTTGAGTTGGACTTCAATTACAACTCGGGTTTTCTGAATTAATTCTGACAGTCTTACTCCGAGCGCAACTGGGCCCAATCAGTTCTTAATTTTGAAACCTTGTCCAACACAAACATTGTAGATTAGAAAGTCCTCTGTCATATCCCGAATATTTCATAACGTTGATAGACTAGTTTTCCAGCAGCTATATATCTTTATCTTCAATCCATCAAGAGTCTCGCAAAATATCCAACATGAAAGTTGTAGCTCTTGAAGTCTTCTATCATGTATTATATTTTTAGAACATTTGAACTTATACAGAATTTCTGGAGAATATTCGCCTGATAGGCGATGAAGCAGTTTTATTACATAAATTCATCTTTTTAGCCAAATTTCTTGTATTTCTTCTCAAATCATGATTAAATCTGAAATCAACTAACAAACTATTAAATACAACTACTCTGGGCCTAACAAAGATAATTTAAGGGGTTTAATTATGAATATTTAGTGACTCATCATCAGTTGTCGTTAGCATCGAGTTCCCCCGACTGGATGCTTGTTTGTGGGTTTTTGTAAGGGGTTTTGCCTTTATATTTCACCGGCCTCTCGGCTTATCTTAAAAAAAAAGTTTTCTGTCATAGAAGTTGTTGAGATGATTTGAGGTAAACATATCGTTTAATCAGCACAATTGCAGCCGGCGACAGTCAAAAAAATCATTTCCTTCACCTTATTGTCGTCAAAGTATCCACCATGTTTTCTCTGCATGACTATCATATTATTATATCGTTTCGTGGTCTTCTAATTGCATCTCCAACATTTCAGTTAGTCCTTTTCAGTTTATCACTGCTGTGCAGCTTTTGTTCTATGTTTACCCACCTGCCGGATAAAATTGCCTACCATTTCTGTAATATATCTCTATTTTTGAGACGGAGGACACTCAGATAAAATGCCTCCCTCTGGGGACATGGAATAACACTCTCTTGGAAGAGGTGTTATGTTTCAGTGTTTTTCTGCAAGTTTCAGGGTTTTGTAGTATAATAATAGTGGCTTCTGTATCACGGTGGACCTATAGACCTTGAGAAAGGCTATGAACATGTTTGTTGAAGTACCCACTTTATTAGAGGGAACTTTTGTCGCCTGTTGATGAGATCGAGGACTTAACAAGAGCCCTAGTGAGTCACAAGTGTTTGTTTGATGGCCACTTTTGTTGTGTGGTTCGGCAGAATAGAGTTGTCATGTCCCCGCTTTGAAAAACCTCGCTCAGTCATTTTGAATTTGACGAAGGGTGATTCTATATACACCTATAAATCTTTCAAGTACATCCCACTAAAACATTTGATATAATATCAGAGATATCTTTTATATAAAACGTTTAAATTACCCTCCTATTCATGTTCTTCTAAACTCACCATCATCCTTCCTATTCATGTTCTTCTAAGCACACCCCCCTCACTCACCCCACTCCTCCTTCAACCTCTAACGAAGCTGCCATCACCACTTCCTTTTCTCCCTAACTCTAAAACCCCTCTCTCCAAGGTGAGGCATTGCCCCATACTTCCCTCCCATAGCCACATTACTCCTCAGGTTGCTCCTCACCTTCTCCCTCCATGGTGTTTGCTCTAACGGAGGCGTAGGGCTTCAAATGGTGTCGGGTAAGGCGTCGTGGGATTCGGATGGAGAAGACAAGGACCAAAGTCCCGCTGAAAAGGTACAACTTCTTCTTCCTCGTTGTGTTCTCGAGCATAATTTTCAAGATCCCCGGCTGCTTGAGTTCGGACTGGTATGACTGAATTATATGTATATGTTCGGCTATACGAAGCCGAAACATATAAATTACATCGATTGCATATAACCGAACTTTACTAATATGTTCGGTTTATTCCAACCGAACTTACAAATGCGTTCAGTTTAGTCCAACCGAATAATTTATACCTTTTCGGTTTAATCCAACTGAACATTATACACTCTTTCGGTTGAGCTTAACCGAAATAATTGATTATTATCAGTTTTAATCAACCGAACATTATCAAGGCACGCTATTTTATGAAATATTACGCCATACTAGCTTGATTAGATCATTAACGATATGGGTTCACACTCCAGGCGTATGTTTCTACTGCCGATAGCGCTGTCGGAAATGCTATTGTTCAGGACTTTTTGGAGGCCTTTACGACTCCCACGGTATGTATTAAAAATGAGATATTTAATTGCATTATTATTTGTATTTACGTTCAGTGCATTTACATACAGGGCTAACACTGATTCAATTATGCAAGTGCAGATATTTTCCAGCCGGGAAACTCTTATCCATTGGGTTCAAGATTGGGAGGCAAAATGGACTAGTAGTGGTGATCCAACACTCCGAGGCAGCAGGACCTGGTAGAAGGGCAAGGCTAACGTTTGCATGTGAGAGAAGTGGGGAGTATAGGAGCTCGGCCAAGTATAGAGAGAAGCAGGGCAAGAAGCCGAGGAAGTTGACAACCAAGGGTGCAGAAAGAAAGACAGTGGAAACCAGCACAAAGAAATGTGGATGTCCATTTAAACTGAAGGCAGTGAAGCTCCCATCTGATGATGACTGGATGGTGAGGGTGGTGTGTGGGGTGCACAATCACCCACATGCAAGACACCTCGAAGGCCACTCATATGCCGGGAGACTATCATCCTCAGATGAGGTCATGATGGTTGCTATGTCAGAGCGCTTGATAAAGCCAAGAGACATATTGAATACTATCCAGGCCCACAATATATCGAATGTGTCAACAATGAAGAACATATACAACGCCCGGGCAAAGCATAGAGTTGTTGAGAGAGCGGGGAGATCGGAGATGCAGTCTCTCCTGCACCATCTGCACGAGAGTGGGTACGTTGAGTGGCACACAACCGACGAAGCCACGTCTTGTGTTCAGAGCATCTTCTGGGCACACCCTACATCGGTGGAGCTATTGCGTGCCTTTCCAGAGGTCCTGGTTATGGATTGCACGTACAAAAGTAACAAGTACCGTCTCCCGCTACTTGAAATAGTTGGAGCTACATCAACGAATCTCACATATGCAGCGGCCTTTGCATATCTCCAGTCTGAGACGGAAGGCACTTACTCATGGGCTCTAGACAAGCTGAATGATCTGATGGATGGATGTGTGAAGCCGCGAGTTATCGTGACAGATAGAGACTTGGCCTTGATGAATGCAGTAGAGCGCGTATTTCCGAAAACGAATCACATGCTCTGCAAATGGCATATCGGCACTAACATCCTCGCCAACTGCCGCAAGACGTTCGAAACCACTGAGAAGTGGAATTCATTCTTGTGTACGTGGAATTTGGTGGTATCCTCATCTACCGTGGATGCTTATGCTGTGAACCTCCAACACTTTGAGCGCACTTTTATGGGATACCTAAAAGCCATTGAGTATATCAAGGACTCATGGCTAAATAAGTACAATGAGAAGTTTGTGGCTGCATGGACAGATTGCTATATGCATTTTGGGAACACCACTACAAACAGGGTAGAAAGTGCACATGCGAAGTTAAAACGGTATCTGGGAGCAGCCAATTGCAGTTTTGACACATCATGGAAGACAATTCACCAATTAATCCAAGGGCAGCACACGGCGATTCTTGCTTCCTTCGAGAAAAGCAAACATTTTGTGTAGCACAAACTCAAGCTTGCACTATTTCATGAGCTGAGAGGTTTTATATCAAGGCATGCATTGGAAATTGTGCATCCCGAGACTGAGCGGGCAGATTACATTGGTGTGGAAGCAGCCAGTTGTGGCTGCGAGGTGAAACGTACCCATGGCTTGCCGTGTGCCCATGAAATTGCTGGATACAAACAAGAAGGTCGTGCTATTCCACTAGCGTGCATAAATGCCCACTGGAGAAAGCTTGACCTTTCAGCCACAAAGCCTAACACAACTCCTGGATTGAAGATCACGACCGAGTATGGCCATATCGATGCCCGATTCAATTCGTCAGATGAAGTGGGTAAGGCGCATATTTTGAGGAAGCTCAAGGAACTTGGGCAACCACAGTGCACCTACATCCTCGAGCCAGATGTTAAGTTACGGACGCGTGGTCGTCCTAGTGCAAAGGAAAAGAAGGCCGAAGCCTCCACACGTCGTGACCCTTCCGCGTTCGAGTACATCTCTTCTTTTAAGGATAGCAACTCATCAGCAGTGTCAGTTCCACCGGTGATAAAGGCTACTCATATAACCACAGCAAGGGTCAAGGTACATACGGAGAAGAAGCCATCACAGAGGGTGGCACGGACTCGATCAGCGGCCAAGGCCCGTCCCACTGCCATATGTAGCCAAGACATAAACGAGTTCCCAGTTCAGTTGCGGCCGTACATTGAGAATATTACAGATGTGAGACCTGATGGCAATTGTGGTTTCAGGGCAGTAGCTGGGCTCATGCAGTTTGGCGAGGACAACTGGGCCCAGGTGCGAAGGGACCTCCTCGGTGAGCTGATAGCTCACGCCGAGGAGTATGGTAAATTGTATATCGAGGGGACAGAGAGGGTTGAGGAGCTCAATACGAGACTATCGTGCTTTGATGAGTTCCCTCCAACTGCGCATTGGATGACCATGCCAGATATGGGTCCTCTCATTGCTTCGCGTTACTCCGTGGTCCTTGTTCACTTATCGCAAGCCCAATGTCGGACTTTAGTGCCGGTCCTTGCTACCCGGATTGTGTGGTCGGTCCATCTATTCCAATACCCCGGCACGAAGTCGAAGTTCCTCGTATATCCTCGTCCAGTCTTCCCGGTGGCTATAAACTGGGAGGTAGGCTTTAGTGCTTCTCCCGGGATAATCTGTACAATCCCGAATTGACGAAGTACCCTATCTGGATGATAGGGCTCGACATACTCCATACCTCGCAACGTACCGAAGTAGAAGCTGATATTATCTTCTGGAAATGGTACCCTTTCCTTTTCATAAGGATCCCAATCAACCTGTAATCAATGCAAAAATAAGTACCATATATGAACATATGTATGTTGAATAATTTGTAGCTATAAGTTTCAGCTCACATGCTCTCCCGTTAGATTATTCAGTGCCTCACGCATGTTCTTTACGTTCACGACAATATCACCACCATCTCTACTCGAGACCCAGCGTTTCACGCGCGGTTGGTCCCATGTGTAGTGAGGATTTCGGTTGCAACTCACGATTGACGGCAAATGATCGTATGCCCATGCCTGTACGAAATCAAACATAGTGAAGATAAATAATGGTATTAGGAGAGAATAAATAAAATGCATGTCCGACATAAGACATTACCTCAAGCAAAGTAAGATATCCACCCATCTGCTTAGTTGCCCACCTACTACCGGCACCCAAATGTCGGTATAAGTATGCTAGGGTTGCAGCACCCCATGCATACTGACTAGTAGCCTGCACATCTCTGAACGCAAGTAGGTACGACGCATGTACTTTGATCCCTGACTTATCAGAAAATAGCGTGCACCCCACAAGGTAAAGTAGAAACGCCTTTACCGAACGATCAAAACCGACCTTTTCTATAGTACATTCTTCCTTCAGCCAACCAAGCTTTAGCAACCCTTTGTTATCCTCTAGGTGCTTGTAAGCACTATCGATGGCGACTCCCAGTTGATCGGAGACCAACTGTGATGCATTGACAATGTTCAGTCTGCGGCAATCCAAGGGTCGTCCCTCGACTGATATGCCTAAAATGGATCTCACATCGGAAAGTGTGATGGTCATCTCCCCACATGGCAGGTGGAAGGTGTTGGTCTCCGGCTGCCATCGCTCAACAAGTACAGAGACGATCACCTTACTGATCGTCGTGTATGTACAATCCAGTAGATTTCCTAAACCTGATTGATGGACAGCCGCTCTAAATGCGTCATCGTTGAGGCCGTGCCAGGACTTCACCATGTACCCATAAGCCACACATTTCAATGGGAGGCGTTCCTGCATTGTTAAGACATCGAGAATTAAATACGTGTTGCAATAAAAAACAACAAAATTAAAATTTGTGTGGTAATAACGAAACAATATACCACTCCACGCCAAATGCGACATGCGACGTGAGTCCTGAACTCCGTTAGGACACTCTCGTCCTCAGGCCCGCCAGGAATGGGACCGCTTGTATCAAATTCTTCTTCTTGTTCCCCACCCCATTCCTCCTCATCTGCATGATCACCACCACCCCCCCTCACCACCACCACCCCTCACCCAACCCTTCATATGCCTCGTCCTCTTCATCATATTCCTCTCTCCGCCGTCGCCTCTCAGATGCCGTGGGCCAACGGCGTTCAATCTCCGGGACCAACGACGAGCTCTCCCCTATTTGCTTCAAACGAGCCCCTTTACCTGTCCGACATCAATGGTTAAGTTAAGGTTCCAATCGGCCGGTAATATCCACCCAACAAGATAGTTTTATATAGCCGAACTAAAATCATTTGTTCGGTTTTATATAGCCGAACTAAAATCATTTGTTCGGTTTTATATAGCCGAATTAAAATCATTTGTTCGGTTTCATATAGCCGAACTAAATCATTTGTTCGATTTCATATAGCCGAACTAAAATCATTTGTTCGGTTTCATATAGCCGAACTAAAATCATATCTTTGGCTGAGTAAAACCGGATATTTAGACTTAGTTTGGCCATATACGAACGAACTATATACATACAGGGCGGCCTCACGATGCCGAATTGTTTGCAGGAAAAAGCAAATATACGAATGGGATGCCTAAATCCGTTACCTCTTCCGGTCTCCTTGGATTTCGCCTTCCCTTTCTCCATTATTTCGTCTTCTTTTCCCTCGATCTCTTGCCGTCGAAGAAGCAATGGGCGGGCCGGCTCGGATGAAGGCGTTTGTAGATGACAGCCGGTCTTGTACGCCGTCAGATGTCGTCAGATGCCGAGAGAGTGTTCGGCCGTGGAAGACCGGAGCTCGCCGGAGAAGGGAGGCTCGGCGGTGCCCAGCCGTCAAAGGGGATCGTTGGGTAGGGGGGGAGTGGGGTTGGGGGGTGTTGGGGTGTATGATGGCTAAGGGCATTTTAGGGTTATTATCCAAATATTAGTGGTGTACTTGGCAAAATCTATTATTGCAAATTTTCCTAGGGTGTATTCAGAATTTGGGGTGTACTTGGAAGATTTATAGGTGTATATAGAATCATCCTTTGACAAAAACAATACCAGAATTGACGGAGTGGACTCCATTCCGGAGCAGCCAAACAGTCATTTTGAAATTTTTTTTGCACCGAGTCATAAACAGTTGGTAGGGGAGCCACTGATGCCAAACATGGAAAAAACCATTTCACCACAGAAGAATGCTGTTACGAGCGGTCTACTCGTGATCCTCTCGTAATGGGTCTCTACTGCTCCAATCGATCAGAATCGGCCTTATCGGACTTGATTTGAGTCCAATTGGCTGAATTGACTAGCTGGATCGGATCTGGCTTGAGCTGGATCGGATCTGGCTGAGCCTGATTGGATGGGACTTGACTGGGTCAAGTCTGAATTGATCTGGATCAGGTGGACCAGGTTCAATTAGTTGGATCTGGCTGAATCAGTGGTTGGGCTGAACCGGACTGGACTTGACTGAACCAATTTGGTCAAGTGGCTTGAGGAATATCCGACGGCTGAGGATCGTCGGAGTGGATCGCCGGCGTAGGGGCGGCGGCGGCGGTCGGGATAGTGGCAGGACGGGTCGCGGGTTGTTGGGGAAGAGATCCACCGGAGTGGATTGGTCGGAGGTGGGCTAGATCGGCGGGATCTAGAGGTCGACGGCGGTAGGATTTGGGTTCACCGGCGTCGAGGACGACGGGAAGGCTCAGGGATGGCTTAGGACGTCGGGATATGGTCTAGGAAGGTCTGCGGGCTACTTTGGAGGGATCTGGGAGTGAGATCTGGGTTGGGCACGGGATGACGACGATGGGGATGGAGGTCGGGTTGGTTGTGGATATCACCGGAGACGGTGATGGTGGCTAGGGACGGCGGGAAAGGGTTGGCCGGAGTCGTGGGAGATAGGGGAAGGCTTTGGCGGTCTTGGTTGGCGACGGGGGAGGCCGGAGAAGGCTGGACGGAGGTATGGCCGGCGGTGGAGCTTAGGGCTTGGCACGGGAGAGAAGAGGGAGGAAGGAGATGCTGACGTGGCAGGTGACTGGGAGAGAGGGCTGACGTGGCGCTGACGTGGAGGAGAGAGAAAGTGACGGGAGAGAGAGAAACACTGATGGAGGCGGTGCCAGCTGCGGAGAAGATGACCGACGGGGAAGAAGGTGGATCTATGGTGGATATTTGGTGGAATCTACTTTACTTCTACTCCTATGATATTCTACTCCTATGATAACTTATCAACTACTCTTAATCATTCATCTCATGCATCATAACCTAATACAAACTACTAAGGTCCTTTTATAGAGACCTTGACAGAGTCCTAATCCACTAGAAAAACCCCCTTGCTTAATTAGCAAGTAATAAGGTTTCTGACTCAACTCAACTTCTTAACTCAAAGGGACTCTTAATTAATTCCTAACAATCAACTAGGACTCAATAAAAGACTAATGATAAATACTAATTAAATACTCTAGTTTGAACTAGGGAAGTCCAAGTCAAACTAAGAAAGAGGCTGAACCAGTTTGGTTCCTCTTCTGGGTTCGGGTCCAGTTGGTCGAGTCGGATCGACTCGTATCAAATGCACCATAAACAGGTATCGCAGTTTCAGCATACACGGAGCAAACCAGAAAACAAACCACCACCAGGGGTTCTCCTAGGGCCTGTTTGTTGCGCGGTACCCACGGAATGGTATCCGCGGGAGCGGATCCCGCATGCGGCGTCCATCGAGAGGACACTGAAAATGGGATCCGTCCTTTCCAGGATCCCCTTGAGATCCAAAAGGATTCGGAATCCACGCGTCTCTCATCCCGTAGAATCCGCAGGCATCCAAACACGCCCTAATCAGCACAGCAGCAGCAATAAGCTGCTTTAATCTTGATAAGCACCAATATATCTGAAGACATGGATTCATCCTGCCAGCGTAATAGAAGAAGATAAGATTTAAGCATGTGCAGTGCATACTATATAAGAAACACCAATATGGAAGAAAAGAAAATTGTGCTTTCAATTGGAACATCTGAAGAAACAGTGGATGCTATCAATTGGAACACATGCAAAACCATCCTAAGGGGCTGGAAGGCGCAACAGTATTGGTACAGGCACTTTTGCAGCTCAAGAGGAACTGAAGCCTCCACTTGTTGCTGCTGAAGGATTGGCTTGATACATGACAGGAGTTAGGCCAGAGGCAGGGCCATTGGAGGCAGGTGCGGTCGTAGCTCCCGTGGCGGTGGGATTCAAGGGAGGAGGCCTAGGTAGAGGAGCCATCTGCATCGGCATGTTAAGGTGCGCCAGGTAGTGCCATTGTTGTCGGGAAAGTAGGAGCAGTCCCATAACCCACCAATATCAAGGTAACAATTTCAACGTATAGTTTATCAGCAGATTCAAATGATATCTTTGACTGACAATCTCAGAGGAATTGGTACCTATTTAAAGACTGAATTCATGCAACATCAAAGAAGGTTGAACTTGATTATGAGCAGGGGCGGACCTATTCAGAGATTAGGGGGGGCCTGGCCCCCCTGAAATTTTTTTTTTACCTAACCTTTCGTGGGCCCCACGCCCCCCACCCCCTATCCCAATGTCCCTGGCCCCCCCTCATGCACTGCCTTCCTCCCTTGGCCCCCCCTTGCTTGAAAGGCTGGGTCCGCCCCTGATTATGAGGCTGAAAGACAAAAAGCAAAGAAAGCAACTGCCTGAGGTCCAAGCAAGCAAATTATAAGAGTATATGTTAAGATGGATATCAACCAACACCTACCTCTAGAGTTTCTTGAATGACCACAAAAACTATAAGTCAGCTAATCCGGAACAAAGAGATGATTTTTCTCAGCACAAATATTTCATTTGCCTAACATTTTCAAGAAAAGCTTATGGAACTTCCGGCATCTTAACAATAAGTTTTGATATCTCTTTGTGGCGGATTGGCCTTATACAGGACAGAGCATGCCCACGTGGATGTGGAGGTGTAGAGTCTCTTCAGCATATTTTTGATGATTGCTCGTTTGCTCAACGAGTATGGGAGCTTCTGCTGCCAAGGAGTGTCAGGCTGGTTCTTTACGATCTCATGGCTCTATTGGCAACATCCTCTTCCGCCAATGTCTATAAAAGGTGGATGAAAGCACTTGTTGGTTATGAAATATGGCTTTTTTGGAAAGAGAGGAATGAACTCATCTTGAGGAATAGTGAAGCTCTAAGAGGGGGGTTTATCTTAGGCTTTATACGTTAAAATCAATCAAGGAAATCGAGATGGGAGGAGTCTAATTAAATCATATGCTTGCTAAAGATAAGAGCAGATACTATATTTAAACAAGGGATATGAGATGAGAGTTAGAGAAATTACACCAGATTTATAGTGGTTCAGCAAACCTTGCCTACGTCCACTTCACTCAAGGTCCTCTTTGAGGTTCCACTACTTGCAAGACCTCTTACAAGTATTCCATCAAGCTTTGGCAACCTATCCACCAAGCTTACGGGTGTTTGGCAACCTTACAATCTCTCTAATATCTCTCTAAGATATTTCTCTCAAAGTCAACTTCACACTTGAAGTAGTTTTACAAAGGTTTAGCTCACTAATAAGAGATAGAAACTTGCTAGAATATGATTACAATAATCCCTTAGCTCCCTCTAAGTCCTTGGCAAGTTTGATGCCCTTTCCCTTTTATAGCTGAGCATCAAAGCCCTTCAAATAACCTCCCAACGGCTAGTTTCTGCTCTACAACGGCTCTTTAACGGCTTTTTTCTGGGCTCATGGTCGATGGGACGGTCGACCGTGACACCGTCCGTCAGGCTCTGTTACGAAAACCGTTTCCCACGGTCGATGCACGGATCGACCGTCGCTCCTTTGAGCCAAGTCACATAGGCCACGGTCGATCGGTCCATCGATCGTCAGCCTATTTTTCCAAGAACATCTTCCGCGGTCGATCCACGCATCAACCGTCATACCCCACGGTCGATCCATGCATCGTCCTTCGCATCGACCGTCAGTACAAAAACACATTAAATATGATTTTAATGCTTTCCAAATTAAGGGATAATAATATTAAACCAATGTTTTATTATCAATTATATATTGACATCATCGAGACAATATTAGGGCTAACAAATAGCACCTCCACATCGGCAGCCTTGGCTTGGCGGACCTGCAAGATGGCAGGGGCATTCTGGCATAGTAAGGGGTGGGGTGGTGGGAGTCATGTACGAAGGACTGCTCAAGCACAGGTTATTGATCGAAACAGAGGCTCTGTTTTGCAAACGGATGGAGCCTGGTGTATTGGGTCTTCGACTGCTGGGATTGGCGTGGCTTGCTGGGAGGACGAGGGGATAGCACTGAGCCGGGCCTTATCTGAGAACGTAATGATCAGCATAGTGATGAGGCGGAGTTGTTGGCGGTCCTTCGGGCACTAAAGGAGGCAATAGCGTGAGGGATTCACGATATCATTAGAGTCCGACTTGAGGAATACAATGAACTCCATCAATGGTAGAGAGGTGTGGGTGACAGGTATGGAATCCATCCTTAGGAGTATTTGGAGTCTGACTGCTCTACTAGGCGGAGTTATTTTCATGTATGTACCGCGTGTGGCAAACACGGTGGCGGATGATCTAGCATGCCGGGCTAGGCATGCGGCTGCTGACACTGTGTCAGTGACCACACCGCCTTGATGTAACCTGAAGTAGAGACATGTATCATTCAGCATCTTGGCTCAACTCAGTAAAAAAAAAAATTACAGACTTAATTTCTTAATATATAAGGATATGAACTTTTTTTGTTCGCACTCTTTCGGGCGAAAAAACAAGCCTTTGTTTCACCACTCCTAACACAACCCCAAATACACTTTCTCAACAAGTCCTATCCTTCAATTTTGTTGCATTGAGCTCTACTGTAACTTCAAAGCAACTTCAGTTATATTACCAGAGAGTAGAACTTTTTTCATCATCTTTAATCTAGAAAACAAAACAACATGTTTTTGTTTTTGATTAGTTGAGCCAGAGGTAGGGATATTTACAACACAAGGACGAGGGCCTCATGCCCGGCCTCACATTGCCGCACGAAGCTAGAGTCCGCACGGCGACACCACGCCTCGCATCTTTCTCAATCCTTCTCAATTGACAACTCAGGAAAGCAACCCATTTCTCCTATCTATCATATATTTATTGATGTTATGTATAGCCGTAGATCAAACTGGCCCCTCTTAACTCCTCGAAAAATGATCCCCAACCAACCCGTCCTTTGGTTGGCTGGCAGCCAACCAAACGTGGCAGCTATAGATCGCTGACACATGGCTGTGAAATCGATGGTGGAGGAGAAATGTGAGCCATTTACCCACGTTTAGCTACCCTAGCCCATCAGTGATTCACCCGGGTGCTTGGCCCTAAGCCCGGCGGCGGACCTTGGCTACTCCACCTGACCTACACCACCCGACCTCTTCTCCTCCACCCAGATCTCGTCTCCTCCACCCGGACCTCCAGCGGGCGGCTCCTCCACCCAAGCCTCCTCCCGGTTCCTCCCGGCTTCTCCTCGACCCGGACCTCCATCGAGCTACGCATCTCCCGGCGGATCCTCCCCCGACCTCCTCCCGGCGGCTCCTCCACCCAGACCTCCTCCCGGCGACGCCTCCACCCAGACCTCCTCCCGACGGCTCCTCCACCCATACCTCTACCCAGACCTCCTCCCCAGACCTCCTCCCGAGACCTCCTCCACGCAGTCCTCCTCCCGGCGGCTTCTCCACCCATACCTCTACCCAGACCTCCTCTCCAGACCTCTTCCCGGCGGCCCCTCCACCCAGTCCTCCTCCCGGCGGCTCCTCCACCCAAGTGTTCTTTTTCTTAGTTTCCACTTCTTATTGCTGCTACAGGAATTAAGTGAAGCAGAGAAGCAGGTTTGGAACAATAGAGCTGCAGAAACTATGGCCACATACAAGAAAGAAATGGAAGAGTACAATAAATCAATTGGTGCAGACAAGAAGGAAATCCCCCAGCCATGAAAGAACTCGTGAACAACAGTTCAACTTGTCCGGTTGAACATGTTTCCTATAGCTGATCCATTAACATGAAGGGACTACTTTCTCCTAATCCATTAACTGTTCTCACTGCAGTGAGATTTTTCTTTCTTCTTTTTCTTTTCTTTGGCTTAGAATTGAGAACAATTAGATTTCTGTTGAAGGAACAGAGTGCCAATGGAATTTGATTCCAACAAAAGTCCTGCATTTTTTGGTTAATTGTTGGCATGCTATCTCAATAGCATTTTGGCATTGGTCTATATGTACTCATTTTGGCTGTATTTTCTATCGGAATGACTCGTTGAAAAGCTCTTTAAAGCGAAATCTTGTTCTGCTTTGCTTACAGAACAAAATGAACAAGGGATTCTCACAAACTTTGGCCCACAAACATGAACAATGAATGAGCATCCAACTTTCGAGCAAATTTGTTTACAATTTATATCTCGTGTTCCAGAAGAACATAGTTCTTTATCCAGAATCGTCCATTGCTCTATCTACAATTTATATTTCGTACAATGAGGAAATTCTGATGTGAAACAGAAAAACAAAAGAATTTCGCCTGAAACGGCTCTGTTACAAGCTTTCACATTCCTTCAAAGTTTTATATACAACACTTACACAAGCAAAGAAGAAAGACTGCAGTACCAGATCCCACAAACGCTTAAGTGGGAATGTTCGAAGAAAATATTCAGGTAAGACTCTACATGTTTCTGGCCTTACTCTCCTCCATACACAAGTAACTCACAACTGCTCATTACTACTCCGTTACCTCCGTTACCAAGCGACAGGTACCTGGTTAGAAAAGAGAAAAATGGGAATGATGCTTTACAATAATAGCTTCCTTTTGTATGAGAGGAAGATAGCCTTCATTGATGCAGATAGAAATCATAGGCTAACCTCTTCGAGCAGAATTAACCTCGGGTCCAAGAGAGACAGAAGGGAGAACAGAACAATGTAAATCTCATACAAGCCAGTTGATTCTGCTGCTCCGCCATGGCGACGAGGTGTTGGTGATCAGCGGCGCCACGGAGAGTGGATGCAGCTGTTTTTTGGCTGAGAAGGAAGGAGAAGGAGCCGGTCAAAATTGATTTAGCTGAACACACGTGTTGATCATCCATGCATGCCACGTCAGGTTGGCTGATTGCCAACGCCACGTTAGACGTCAGGTTGGCTAGGAATCACGACTCTAAATCCTCTTCATAGCCCTCTCTAGCTAAGAGTTGAAAAGTATCTAACTTGTACACCTGCCTCAGCAAATCAATGCACTTTAGGAATGGGCTTCGTCAACATATCCTCTCCGCTCCGTGCACTGGCCTCTTTCTCTTTCTGGTACTCCGGATGTATCACCCATACTCAGAAGAATATGAACCATAGCCAAAAATTGGTCACCAATCATCTTACATTGGGCCAATTACAGGGAACACTATAGCACTGATGCAACTATTCTAAGGTTGACCTCTACCTGATAAATCATGGACGTGATTTCAATATTCAAACTCTATTGCATCCTGATCATTTAGATCTGTACTTAAATAGATAGTTGCTCTTTATCACAAATCTTTTGTCTAAGTAGTCTGAACAACCAAAACAACGATGGACTTTTCTGACGGATATACTTTACCTAGAAACCATACACTTCGTGAAGGGGCAGTGTACAAGTGACCCACACAATACATGCAACCAGCGTGTTATATTCATCAAAAAATATTTGGGTTATTTACTTTTGAGATCATGAAAATTTATTAAATTACAAATGTACCCTTACAATCTTTGCCTTTACATATGTACCCCTGAAAACATTGTGATAATGTTGACCATACCCTCCGGTTACTAGCCGGTTAATATTCACGAAATATGCCTGGAATATGTCTAAAATCGTTAAATAACTCTTTTGAAAAGACAATTATACCCCTGATTATGTTTCTACTCTGGTTAAGTTAGATGTTAATGGGGATGGGCAATTAAGTAATTTTACCCACCCTGGTTATGTTTCTACTCTGATTAAATTAGATATATGTACGGACTTAGACGGATGGGCATGGTTAATATTATCACAATGTTTTCAGGGATACATATGTGAAGGCAAAGATTGTAAGGGTACATTTGTAATTTAAGAAGTTTCCAAGGTCTCAAAAGTAAATAACCCAAAATATTTATATACATAGACAAGCACCATGTGTAATGCACATGTCATCTATTGGTAACCCACTACCGATTGATTGATCTAGTCCATCAGTAGGTGTCTATCGGTTGTGGGCTACCGATTGATTGATCTAATCCATTAGTAGGTGTCTATCGGTTGTGGGCTACCGATTGATTGATCTAATCCATCGTTAGTTCGATAGTTCGCTACCGATGGCTTAATCTAGCCCATCGGTAGTTCGCTACCGATGAACTAGATAAAAAAAATCAGTAATGGGCTACCGATACCTGTCCATATACACAAATCGATGCTCTATACTCATGTCGCATGTCCGGGACCGTGCTTCCTGGTACATTACCCAAAGGAGAAGGTTTTCCAAACATCGTGGAGCTATGACTTGATAATACAGCCGAAATAACGGTCCACTCTAATTAGACTAACAGATACCAAAAAGAAGTTTGATATTTCAGCCATGACTATCACCCTTAAGTTGGCAGCTGGGCCAATTAAACACGAACAAGTTTCACTAAAAAGGATATGAATAGAAACCTGTCAACAAAAAGAAGTAATGAAAGATCTGTGCATGCATATATCTTTTTACCTGGAGCAGCAAATAGTGGACCTGGAAAAACAGGTGGCCTAACTCCTGGAATCGGTGCCTGCAAAAATGATCCTATTGGCAAGATAGGTGGTGGTAGAACTGGAATTCGCTGTCCCTGAGGGTTTCCTTGTAGGCACATAAGATGTTGATTAAAAGCAGCACCAACTTTGGGTAAAGTACCAGGAATAAGGGGTAAGGAAGATCGCTCTTCGAACTGCTCATAGTAAGATCGCCTGGCAGTACTTACAGAGAGAAATTAAGGGGTAAGGAAGTGAATGGTCATGTAAGTACTAAAACATTATGTTCTAGGAAACAGAACCTTGTGCTTGTAGCCAGCATTATGTTGCTTCCTGACTGAAGGCTGGAACCATAAAAATGTTTGTTAGTGAACGTGAAATACACATGCTATTGTCGATTGAGAGATCTGGGTAACGATATTTAATTAAAGCCAGACTATGAAAATGAAAACAATTCTCACCATATTACACATAACAAGTTTATCATGAATACATAACCTATTCATTAATCAATATAACATCCAAAAAAAATAATCAATATAACATCCATATAAATTTGTGGACTTAATGTATTCACTAATTCGAAAATAGCTCCGAAAAGGATAGCGGCCCATGTCCTAAAAAAAGAAGCAGAATACAAAGATAAAGGAAAATAGAAAACCAAGCAAACATAAATCTAGAAAAATATGACGAACAAGTTTCATGATCAGAACATGCTTTCTGCATGAGAGAATTTGAGTCTACTGCTGCTTTATACATATTTTAATTTCAAGAAGAATTTCTGATATAGCCAACCAGCAACAATTTTTTTCCCCGAGCACTAATATTCAATTTATCGATCTCCACCATCCTGATCCAGGCTTAGCTTCCCAGATACCAGTAAATTCAAAACATTAAACATTTGTACACCTTTTAGTTACTTGCAGATCATAGTAAATTGTCACAGTATGCTAGCTTAGTGAACACCTCCAATCTTTATCATGTATAGAAGTACTGCACCAGCTTACTTCCTCTTGTTGACAATAACCCACGTTCACATAAAACGAGTCCAAGGTTGAAAGTAGGTTGATCGACCAGAAACATAAGAAAGTCAAACTATATGATGGATCCTAATTTTGATTCCCTGTAATTAGAAAATGCAGCCGTTTATGAAAGGCTCAGTGACAGGAATTCAAAAATGGAGTCTACATATATATATATATACTTCGCCTAAGGCTTCACATAAAGCATTCGACTTACTCAAGCAAACCACATGATCTGAAATGCAGACCAGAAACTTAAAAAGGCTTGCAAAAGTCGCACTAGAAGCATCACTAAACAACCCCTAAGCTCCATTGCCAGGTCTTGAAAAAAATAGAGGTCCATGAAAGGAAAAGCTCTGAAAATGAAACATTCTAGCTAGCATCACCAAATTTATCAAAGTTTTCGCCACATGCAAAGCCAACATATTATAGCTTAAATAATATGTTGCTCTAGAGAACACCCCCACACAAATAAGATAGCTAGAAAAGCCCATTATATCATGCCTGACCCTAGAAATAGAAAATTTGGCATCATAACTGACTAGAACACACGAATTTGGCCCATGCCAACCTTGAGTTGAACAGTAGTGTGTCAAGTGTCAACTATTTAACTTCCACATATTCCATATTGAAAGTTACATCACTGACTTCCCTCTAGCTATATAGTGCAGGCGATATATGCTTCCTAGAATTTGATACGAGTACATACACAACAATCTAGAAAGTTACCCTTGGGTCACAAATCTCAACTAACCAGCCTAATAGCAAGAAGAAACTTAAAAGAAATCATGAAACCAATGGGAACCAAAAACCTATGAAGGGAATTAAAACCCACAGTCATATTAGGAGGAATGTGTAGGACTTGTTGAAAGACATGTCTAGACGAGTAAATCAACAACATTGAAACTAGACTTGCATCCTGTAACTTTTAAGCTTCCACTTTTAGGACCATCCTTGCAAATTCCGCGTGGTAGATAAGATCTAGACTGGAATGGCAAAATACATATTAGTGTATCAGATTCATTTCAACATGAGTAACCTAAGAGATTGGCGCCAAGAAAGCTTCCTCGGCAACTGTTCGAGCGCTTTCCCACTACCTAGGCAACTAGCAGTGCCATTAGATCAGGCGACCCCTTTCCTTTCAGCATAAATCAAATGGAGTTTTCACCCTTGTCACACATTCAAGAGCGCACACACAAATGCACCAAGTTATAGAGAGAACTAATTTGGGACACTTAGCTGACTTATTTTTCCTATAACCATTTGAAATAGGAAATGCAACTTCACCTGGTTAATGCGTCTTGTCAATCTAGCATCTATCAAATTACACCAGGAAGAGTGTGATTTCTACTTGTATAGCATGCAAGGATTCCCGATTTTGGTGCCGGCCGAAAAGTATCGTGCCGGTGGGCCAGCGGCATCGACTTTGCCCCCGGCACTGGCACAAACCGGCACCGTCGGTGCCGGTTGGTGCCGGTCAGTGCCGGTCGGTGTCGGTCGGTGCCGATCGGCCAACTGGGTTATAAGATGGAGAAGAGAGGGAACGGGGTGGTGCCGTGCCGGACTGTGCCGGTGGCAAGTTCCGAGCCGGCCAGGGACCGGCTCGGCGCGTGCCAGCGGCAAAGCAATCCTTGATTGCATGTGCTTATCAAATGGTGAGTATAGTAGTGACTAGTGAATTAATACATGTGTATATGAAGTTTGAGTTGAGCCAACTTTGCGGGAAAAAGTTAGAAGCATATATCACTGACAGTTATAAAACTATTATGGTGCGCATATGTGCTCAATCTTTAATAATCGATTTTTCAGCCGTCATATACATACACATAGAAATATTCACATACATGCGTGTATATATACATATGATTCCAGTTATGCATGTATGGAGGAAAAGGCTCAAACCTCCAACCTAAGTGGTCTACTGAAGTATGAGAAGCTGTTGCCGCCGAAGAATGCCTAGGCAATTTAACAGCCTATATATCATCTAACAGTTAATAGGGAGAATATATTAGATGCAAATTTGATTCTTGGAAAATAAGCATCTTACCGTTTATAAGGAAAATTTTATTGAAACACGGATTTTGGATCACAATATGCCCCTCTCTCCCTCCATGAAATCTCTGATGAAAATCAAGAACATTTTGCTTTACTAATCATCTCTTTTACGAGTACCAATACTAAAGAGTTAAGGCACTTTTAACAATGCCCCATGTTAACCTACATATACTATTACTTCCCTTCCTACTTGATTCTTGCATTTCCATGCACCCTAGCACCCACTCCTCCTAGTTGAGACCTCCTTCACCTGTTTTCCATATCAGTTGGGGCTTGTAACCTTGTTAGAAAGAAAATTTGTTGTTGCTTTGCAACATTCTATATGCCTTCAATCTTCAAAAACATTTTTCCATTTCATCTAGCATATTTTGCTCAAATTTCTCTCCTATTTACTACCTCCTACGTACACAATCAGTGAGCTTTTCCAATAAATACTTGATTTAACATATCAAGAAATCTTATTGTTCCTATATAAACTGCTGATAGTTTTGACTTTTTATGTTGGGTCAATCTGGAAATATTTGGTTTTCTTTGATAGTAAATAGATTTTGCCAACAATTTGTTCAATCTTCTACTGACTTGATGTTTTAACCGGTTGTTGACATCGATTTTAGCTAAGGCTAAGTCGATTACATTTGCAGAAGTCCCCGGGCTGAATCCGCACGCACCAAACCCATATTGGGTTACACACAGTCGAGTCCATCCAAATCTCCTACATATCCCTAGTTTTGACGGCATCCTATACAAACTGGAGGAATAAGGGTATTTTCATAATTTTACCCATCCAAGGGTATTTTGGGAATTTAAACCAAAATGCATGTCTAAACTCCCACGACACTCCAAAATAGCCCTTACATAGCTTTGATGGCATTCTAAATAAGCTGTGTAAATATAGGGGCGTTTTGGTAATTTTCCACCACACCTGGGAAATTACAGAAAATTCCCTGAAATAAATAAGGGAAAAATCCGAAAATTCAAATAAACCCAAACAAATACCCAACTTTAAATTCGCTTAAGTTCCGACAAAAAATATACGCGCACCACATAATACGCGCGCGTGTCCACGACACGCACAGAAATCGCGTCGCGCTTAAATAACCAAACCGAAATGGTATTTTGGTCATTTAACCATAAGGGGCATTTTAGTCACTTCACACCTTCAGGGGTGTGAAAATCCGGAATAGAGATATTTCATCTGCGCCGGGGACATTTTGGTCCAAAATAAATGGCCGATAAAAAGGATATTTTGGTAATTTACACCCGGCTTGCCGGGGGATATTTCAGTAAATTTTCCAAAATATTATATGAAATATCGAAATTAAAATTTAAATAAGACATTTCAAATATCCAAATAATTCGACAAATATTCAAATAATTCAAATCTGAACATTTGAATTTCAAATTCGAATTTCAAAACAAAATATCTACCCATATAAAATCAGCCAAATCAAATATATATCATACCATATGAGAAATCAGCATATTCAATTATGGTTGGATTGCATTCCCATACTATATAAAAAATAAAATTAAAATCAGCATCTCTAAATATGGTGGGATTATATGAGATATTCTTATATAAAAGGATTAGCATCAATTAGTATCCCTTAATCATGATATTCTATCCCATATTAAGAGATCACCTCTCGTGCTTATAAAAGGAGGAGGGTGAAGGCTGGCTGAGGGGGGAGACAAAAAAGAGAAGAGAAGGAGAGACGGCAGGGCGCTCAAGAGAACCCGGCGCATTCTCTCCGCCGCTCCAGACAGCACCCGGCGCACTTCCTCTGTTGCTCCAGCACCGACCGCCGGCCCTTTCAGACGCTCAAGCAAGAGAAGACCCGACGCATCCTCTCTGTCGCTCCAGCAGCCGGCGCATCCTCGTCATACCCAACTCAAAGGCGTCCATCGCCCACCTTGCTCAAGCCCGAGGACCTCTGTCGCCGTCCTTCATCGCCGTGCACAACTCCAAGCTCGCGACATCGAGACCACGTACAGCGAGATCTTCTCCGACGATGCCCTCATCCCCAACCTCGGCTGGCAAATAAAGGAAGGAAGGAGCGGCTGGCAAAAAACATAAAGGGAGAGAAGAAGGGCTGGCGGCTGGAAGAAGGAAGAGAAGGATCGACGACGGCCTCTCACACACGCTCAGGCAAGAGAAGACCCGGCGTATCTTCCTCGGATCCAACCCAAGGTTGGTCATCCCTGACCGCCGCGCACATCCACGAAGCCAGCCGCATCAAACCCCACATCCAACGAAACCCATACTCCATCGACGTCACCCTTGACACGCCTTGAAAAGTGTCGTTACCTTAACAAGAACGCCAAAATTACAAATTTATAATCCGAATCACTACTAACTACTTAAGGGGTAGATAGCAATAAGTCCGGGTCGGTCCACAGGGAAAACAGGATTAAGTCTAATTACCGCGCATAGTTCTAAATCAAAAGTTAAGGAGGATGGATGATAGTTGGTCGTTGAACTACTTGTAACTTGAATTAAACTAACTTGGGGGAATAACAATAGGAGAAAAGGCTAGGAAGTTCTAATCCGTAATCGAGAGCTATCTAGGCATTCCTAGGATAAGAGCAATTCAACAAGTTCAAGATGGTTTTCTAGGGTTGATAGAAGATCGGCTAGGTCCACTATCACTCAACATAGATTCATTAGAAGTCTATGTCGGAATGAAGATCAAATCAGCGGATAATTGGTATGAAAATAATCAAAGTAGTTCTAGCACTTTCAGAACGCCTAATCAATAAAGATAAAGAATGAATCGTAGGTTACAATCATGGGTCTTAATGGTTCTAACATTAAGATAGTGGTTCTAGCACTCCTACAACCATAATCTAGGGTTTATAATCCAATCCAAATATCTAACATGGTTCTAGCATGAAAGCATCTTGGACAAGTCCTAATCCTAGCCTCTAACATGCAATGCTCAAAACCAGCGATCGTAATCTCAGCATAACTTTCACATCCGAACTCGAAACGAGGTGATTCAAGATTCAGTGGAAATCTAAGGAAGAGATCTACAGTTTTTATGTTTTGAGTTTTCACAAAATCCAACGGTATACCCACAGAAAAACCGAGACAAGACAGACCGAAATTAGGGCACAAAGAACAAACAATCCATTCACCATAAGAAATATTACCAATAGATATATAAAATCTGAATTGAATCCATTAAACCATCATAAAATACATGCTCTGATCCATAGGAAAACCGAAATAAACTCCCTATTACATCATAGAATTTCCTAGAATAAAGATTTAGCTACTCATCTTGAAAAAACGATCCATCGGGGAAGGTTGATGACGCGCTCCCGCCATGGATCAATCTTCAAGATCTAACCCTAATGTTTATTGAGAAAGAAGAGCCAAGGAAACACCCAGGAGGAGAGGAAAATTCGTCTATGGGTGGCTGCCAAAAATCCTCTCACAAGGTCTATTTATAGGCCTTAATTAAACCCTAACTTGGATTAGATCCCAACCCTTTATTTTTCCCGCAGCACCAAAAGGGATCGATCTCCATTGGGAAGCAGATCGATCTCCTTCGTCATTGAACTCAGAATCTGGGTTATGCCCGACCCAGATCGATCTGTTTTTTCGTAACTGCTTCTTCTGCACCTCTGTACTAAAAATAGCATATCTTCCTCTAGGAAACTCCAAATCACGAACCGTAAAAAGTTCTGGAATCTAGACTTCAAGAGCTTCCCAACCATATATAGCACATCATCTGGTTCTTCTTAAGCAGGTACAGTTTAATCTTCAAAGATGGCCCACCTTTGCTCCTTTGACTTCGCAGGTTCTTTATTTATTCGTTTTAGCACCAAACTTGATCTAATCTTCGCTAAGGGTCCTTAAGCCTGAAATGGAGAAAAGACAATCAAAATAGCATTTCTCGGAGGCTAACAGGACCTAGTTAAAGGGGCGATTTGTGCACTTTTCACTCGTTATCGCACCCCCCAACTTGATCTTTGCTAGTCCTCGAGCAAAGCAAGATAAAAATAAACATAAAGCAGTAAACCTAACTAACCACTTTCGTAGGTCTCACGATTACACTTAGCATGTGTAACAAGCCTTTAAACCCCTGGGTGGCCCCAGTGGAGGAGTTATAGTCTCCTGAGGGTTTCCGGTGATGATACCCATAAACATCAATACATCCCCTTAACTATGCCATTAGAAATCCATCATAAGACTCATCAACTCCAATGCACGAATCAGAAATATTACCCATGAACGTACCCTGCAACTTCTAGTCACATAAAGATATAGCAAAGCAAAACATGCCATAACATACTTCCAATACTTCAACATATTTACTCATGATCGAAAATAACTTTAACACTCCAGTGTGTGAATAGAGTTCCACATGCTTCCGAATATCCATTATATCCTAACATTCAACTATTCAAGATCACTATCCTGAGTCAGCATATATTTTCCACTTATCACATAACAATCTCTGTTCTTTTTTTTTTCTACAAGTAACTTCAACTGTTTTACGCGAACAGCACGCTGGCCAAGCACACTGCCCGGTTACTAAGTATGAAGTCCTTTTCTTTTTTTTCATTTCATTTCAGGTAATTCAACTGTTTTAGGCGAACAGTACGCTGGCTAGGCATACTGCCCGGTTACTAAGTTGAACACCCTACACTTTCAGACATATATACTTTTTGCGAACAGAGAATTGCATGTATTCATGTATCTTCTATGACATGACAAAGAACTGTAAATCTATCCCAGTTTCAGGCTCAGAATCTAATTTCAACTCTTCGACATGTGAAAGTGAACATGTGCAGTAGGATATGTCAAGCTATTCTTAAATCATGGTAAAAGTGTTAAAGTATAGAAATAATATCATGCATTGTAAAAATTTTCTATCCCTTATATAGCCTACAAGCATCAGAATATTTCATAACATAAATTTCTAAAACAAGCATCTTTATCAATAAGTATCATAATTTCATTCTTCTGACATAATCTAAGGGATGTATAATAGCTGGTTATCATAAAAATAAATAAATAAACATGAATTCCTAGGATTCTACCCCCAAACTTAAATGTAATTGTCCTCAATTACACTAAGTCATAAACATAAAGCAAGGTATCGGTAGAGATCACCATAAGATCGTGTCAGAATAGTCGTCTTCCGCATTATAATCACCACATCGGCCACACACTTGAAACATCGCCACCGACGAAATGCATGTCTCTAGAAAATACGATCTATATCTGGTATTAATATCCGCCCATGAGCAATGTACAAACGAACACCTGCCATAAAAATACCTTTCCAAAGAAAAAGCAAATAGAATAAATGGAAAATATATCATGAATAGCAAAAAGGCATAAAAATTATTAAAAATTTCGGCAGAGTCTCCTTTGTATTTCTTGAATATGTAGCCTGTACAATCATTCATCCACATAATCTAAAATATAGACCTTAAAATATATTCAATCATCCACGCGCAACACCTAAAATAATCAGCATCAATAATATCGTGATTGAAAATCACGACCGTCCGATTGGAAAATCACTGTAGCCTCTGGATCATGTATGGCAGCCAATGGACGGCTGAGAGCTCATGCATGAATACTCGGTCCTCTAGGCATAAAAAACACTCCAAATCAACCAATTCACACAAGAAATCGAACTACGACGATCATGACATCACATTCAATCATTCTAAGCTCAATTCAAAGAAAACACACCCAAAATCAAACATGCAACTAATGGGGAATACAAGCAAGCATGCAAAGAATAAATTTCAAACAAGTAGTTAAAAATCAAAGCAAAGATGGGTTGCCTCCCACCAAGCGCTAGGTTTATCGTCTCTAGCTCGACTTAGCTACCGATCAATCATTTATAATGTGGCTCTGCCCAGGTCATTGTTGGATCAAGTTGTAGAGGATTTTCAATATAAAGTTTTAATCTATGATCCTTTACTTTAAAAATTGAGCCATATTTAATATGACGGATTTTAATTGCCATCTGGGGAAGAATCTGTTGTACGAGGAATGGGCCGGTCCACCTAGACCTAGGTTTGACCGAATAGAGTCTAGGTCTAGCCTTGAATAACCAAACTTTATCGCCAACTTTCAAAACTCTCCGATGAATGAATTTAGGTGGCATAATCAAAGACGGTAATGCTAGAGTTGAAGAAATATGAGGTCCAGGATCAATCGGAATTTTACTCCAAGAAATCTTACATACCTCCTTGTATAGACCATCATTTCTCGCATCCTCAACAAGATTAAGATTATTAACATCACAAATAGGTTAATCATCCTTCACATCCATAACTTCATCTTTCAACTCTGGAAAATCAACATTAAGATCCGGTAAAGCATTTTTAACTACTATCTCATCATCGTCCAAGACAGCAACATCACATGGACGTTTATAACTTCCACTAAACACATCATCATCATCATCATGCACTATTTTATTCACCTCCTCATCCACACACTTATCGATATCATCATCATTTATCATGAAACAATCATTATCATATGCATGGCGTTTTGACGTATGAAAAATATTCAATTTCAATTCCATATTTTCAAAAGTAACTGTCATGATACCATCCCTACAAATAATGCAAGCATTAGCTGTAACTAAGAACGGTCGACCAAGAATGATAGGAACGGTTTTCTTAGTTTGCACGCTTGGTTCCATATCCAACACCACAAAATCTACCGGAAACATGCACTGATCAACTTTTACAAGAACATCTTCAAGCACACCCCTTGGGGTTTTAATTGAACGATCAGCTAACTGTAGAGTCATGGCAGTTGGTTTTAATTCGCCTATACCAAACTTGGAATACAATGAATATGGCATGAGATTCACACTAGCTCCCAAATCAAGTAAAGCTCCTTCTATCAAATGACTTCCTATGATGTAGGATATCGTAGGAGTACCTGGATCTTTAAGCTTAGGAGGAATATCACTACGAAGAATAGAACTTACTTGTTCAGTTAGGAAAATCTTTTTAGAAACATGCGATCGAGATCGACGCTTCTGAGTACATAAATCTTTTAAGAATTTCGCATAAGAAGGAACTTGTTTAATCGCATCTAAAAGAGGAAGATTAATATGGACTTTCTTAAAAACTTCCATCATCTCATCAAGTTTAGAACTTTTGTAAGGCTTTGAAGTCGGATCCACTAGGGCCTCAGGAAAAGGGATTTTCGGAACATAGGTCCTAGGATTCGGCTCAGGCGATGAAGTAGAATCATGATGAGCAGGTATTGAAGTTTCGGGTAACATCTCATCATTAGATGCATGCAAGTCTCTATCTAATGGAACTTGCGAAGTAGATGGAGTTGCATTGAGAGGTTGAGATGTAGGATCATGATCTACATATTCCTCATCCGGTTTCTCGACATTGTCAAAGGTCTTTCCACTTCGCAGAGTAGTGATAGCTTGGACGTGTTCATGAGAAGACTCAACGGATTGTTGACCTCTAGGGTTAGGAATGGGTTGACTTGGCAATGTACCTTCTTCCCTTTTTGACAAAGCGTTAGCTATTTGACCTATTTGAGCTTCTAACTTAGCTAATGCTTGAGTATGAGAATGGAGTACTTTGGTAAACTCATCCATAGCTGGACCTTGGTTCGGTTGGGGAAGAGAAGGTTGGTTTTGAGGTTGTTGAGGTAGCGGCGCTCCATATGACTGGCCTCCCCAAGGTTGAGGCTGTTGAGATTGATATGGTCCTTGGGAAGGAAAATTTTGAGGAAGCTTATACGGAGGTTGGAATTTAGGAGGAAAACCTGGATTTTGATTGTTCATAGGTGGTCTTGGATTAAAGGAATCAGGCTGCTGTCTAGGAGTTTTCCAAGAGAAGTTAGGATGATGACGCAGACCAGGATTATAAGTATTGGAGTAAGGATCAAAAGCTGGCTTGGAATGATTATAGATTGCGTTGATATGTTCCTGAACTAGTTCAGGATAATGAGGAGCTAAATAACAATCAGTAATATCATGGCCAGCAGTAGAACATAAGAAACATACATCTGCAATATAAGATGGCATTGACGGATTTGAAGGATTTGAAAGATTTGAAGATGCAACTTGATTGGCTGATTGATTTAAGACTTGATCCAGTTTCCTACTAAGGGCATCTACTTGTTGGGCTAAACGAGCTGATTCATTCAATTCCAGAGTACCTCTAGACTTGGTCTGATTGGAAGAATCGTGGGTAGACCTAGAGGATGAAGCATGGTGTTGGAAATTTTCAGCTAGTCTTTCAAAAAGTCTCCAAGAATCATCAAGAGGATTTGTAATGAAAACTCCTCCACAGGCGGCATCGATAGTCAATTGATGTTTCTCTTTGAGACCCTTATAGAAGTTTTCTACGATTGCCCATTGAGGAAATTGATGATGAGGACACTTCCTAAGGAGTTCTCTATACCGGTCCCAGGCTTCATGAAAAGGTTCATCATCAGCTTGCTTAAAAGAAGAAATTTCTTTCCTAAGGTCACTCGTTTTAGTAATCGGGAAGAACTTAGAAAGAAATTGAGTCTGTAATTGAGGCCAAGTTGTGATGGATCTAGGCTCTAAAGATGACAACCAATACTTAGCCTTGCCCTTAAGAGTAAAAGGAAAAAGTTTCAACCTCCAAGCATCTTCAGTAAAATTATTAACCTTAACAGTAGAACTAATCAAAATGAACTCCTCAATATGGTTATAAGGATTTTCATGAGCTAACCCATGAAAAGCAGGAAGGGATTGCAAAAATTGAGGCTTAATCTCATAATGAGCAGCTCCTATGACAGGCGGCTGAATGCAAGAATTTGAAGTAAATGAAGTAGGAATGTAAAAATCTTTCATATTCATGCGGCCTTGATCTTCGTGACGGGTCGGATTTTCCTCATGATCATGATGATCATCTAAGTTATGATTCTCCATGGATGAATCAGGTGAAATATTCACAGGTCTAAGCAATGCAGCACGAGAATTCAAGAATTCTTGCAATTTAATATTTAAATCTGAATCTTCACTAACATTCATTCATATACCACATCACCAGAACAACCAAGGTTTAGAGATACAAACAGTACTATCTCGGTGAAGCTTTGCCCGATGCTCCTTCTCCGCTTGGAAGGTGCTTCGTCAAAGTCCCTAACGCACGATCAAAAAGGTAGGAAATATTAGCACTGGTACTATTTTTGGTCTTTTATATAATAAACAACAGAAATAAAGCTAACTTAATTGAAATAAAACTACACTATGCAATTAACTCAATAAACCGTCTTCCCCGGCAACGGCTTGAAAAGTGTCGTTACCTTAACAAGAATGCCAAAATTCTGACACGCCTTGAAAAGTGTCGTTACCTTAACAAGAACGCCAAAATTACAAATTTATAATCCGAATCACTACTAACTAATTAAGGGGTAGATAGCAATAAGTCCGGGTCGGTCCACAGGGAAAACAGGATTAAGTCTAATTATTGCGCATAGTTCTAAATCAAAAGTTAAGGAAGATGGATGATAGTTGGTCGTTGAACTACTTGTAACTTGAATTAAACTAACTTGGGGGAATAACAATGGGAGAAAAGGCTAGGAAGTTCTAATCCATAATCGAGAGCTAACTAGGCATTCCTAGGATAAGAGCAATTCAACAAGTTCAAGATGGTTTTCTAGGGTTGATAGAAGATGGGCTAGGTCCACTATCACTCAACATAGATTCATTAGAAGTCTATGTCGGAATGAAGATCAAATCAGCGGATAATTGGTATGAAAATAATCAAAGTGGTTCTAGCACTTTGAGATCGCCTAATCAATAAAGATAAAGAATGAATCGTAGGTTACAATCATAGGTCTTAATGGTTCAAGCATTAAGGTAGTGGTTCTAGCACTCCTAAAACCATAATCTAGGGTTTAGAATCCAATCCAAAGATCTAACATGGTTCTAGCATGAAAGCATCTTGGACAAGTCCTAATACTAGCCTCTAACATGCAATGCTCAATACCAGCGATCGTAATCTCAGCATAACTTTCATATCCGAACTCGAAACGAGGTGATTCAAGATTCGGTGGCAAGCTAAGGAAGAGATCTACAACTTTTATGTTTTGAGTTTTCACAAAATCCGGCTGCATACCCACGGAAAAACCAAGACAAGACAGACCGAAATTAGGGCACAAAGAACAAATTATCCATTCACCATAAGAAATATTACCAATAGATATATAAAATCCGAATTTAATCCATTAAACCATCATAAAATACATGCTCTGATCCATAGGAAAACCGAAATAAACTCCCTATTACATCATAGAATTTCCTAGAATAAAGATTTAGCTACTCATCTTGAAAAAACGATCCATCAGGGAAGGTTGATGACGCGCTCCCGCCATGGATCAATCTTCAAGATCTAACCCTAATGTTTATTGAGAAAGAAGAGCCAAGGAAACACCCAGGAGGAGAGGAAAATTCGTCTATGGGTGGCTGCCAAAAATCCTCTCACAAGGTCTATTTATAGGCCTTAATTAAACCCTAACTCGGATTAGATCCCAACCCTTTATTTTTCCCGCAGCACCAAAAGGGATCGATCTCCATTGGGAAGCAGATCGATCTCCTTCGTCCGTGAACTCAGAATCTGGGTTATGCCCGACCCAGATCGATCTGCTTGGGAAAGCGGATCGATCTGGTTTTTTCGTAACTGCTTTTTCTGCGCCTCTGTACTAAAAATAGCATATCTTCCTCTAGAAAACTCCAAATCACGAACCGTAAAAAGTTCTGGAATCTAGACTTCAAGAGCTTTCCAACCATATATAGTACATAATCAGGTTCTTCTTAAGCAGGTACAGTTTAATCTTCAAAGATGGCCCACCTTTGCTCCTTTGACTTCGCAGGTTCTTTATTTGTTCGTTTTAGCACCAAGCTTGATCTAATCTTCGCTGAGGGTCCTTAAGCCTGAAATGGAGAAAAGACAATCAAAATAGCATTGCTCGGAGGCTAACAGGACCTAGTTAAAGGGGCGATTTATGCACTTTTCACTCGTTATCACACCCCCCAACTTGATCTTTGCTAGTCCTCGAGCAAAGCAAGATAAAAATAAACATAAAGCAGTAAATCTAACTAGCCACTTTCGTAGGTCTCACGATTACACGTAGCATGTGTAACAAGCCTTTAAACCCCTAGGTGGCCCCAGTGGAGGAGTTATAGTCTCCTGAGGGTTTCCGGTGATGATACCCACAAACATCAATACATCCCCTTAACTATGCCATTAGAAATCCATCATAAGACTCATCAACTCCAATGCACGAATCAGAAATATTACCCATGAACGTACCCTTCAACACCCCGCGCATCCCCATCGGATCCGTCGCCACCGTCTTGCGTAGCCTAAAGCTCGCGGCGGCATCAACTGCCCGAGGAGATTCGCCACCCAACCCAAGGAGGTCCCCGCCGTCATCCTTGATCCAGCCGACGACCTCTGTTTCCAGCCGGCGTCCTCAAGTTCCAGCCACTGATTTCTCTGCTCCGGCCATCTTCTGTTCCAGCCATTCATCTGTTCCAGCCGCAGCTCTGTTTCCAGCCGACGTCTTCAAGCTTCCAGGCGACGTCCTTGAACTCCAGCTGATGCCTCCTCTAGTTCCAGCCGACACCCTCAACTCCAGCAGCTTCTCTTCCACGGCAACGAATCCCAAGTTCCAGCCGCTGACTTCCTTTGCTCCAGCTACATCCCCGCGACGGTGAGGTCCAAACCCAGGCGCTCTCAAGCTTCTAGCCGACGTCCTCAGGCTTCAAGCCAACGTCCTCGAGCTCCAGCCGCTGCGTCCCCTGTTCCGATCGCTGCAATCCTCTGTTCCAACCGCAGGACCCTTGTTTCCAGCCAGCGTTCCAACGGCCACTTTACCGCGACGAGCAAGACCATCTTCACCAGATTTGGGCTGACGGTGTCTCCTCTGAACCCATCGGCGATACCTCGAAGCTTGGACGCCATCGACCGAGAAGCTTCATCAACTCTATCGGCTAGAGGATTCGTCCATAAATCTAATTCTAAAATCAAATGTCGAGAGTTTCCCCTGTGTTTCTCAATTTGAACCCTGTACAGTTATAGTCTCCACAATAAATTAAAACAATAAATCTAATAATTCTAAATTGTAACATGAATATGAATCTGCAATCACAAATCTTACTATATAGTACAGGTTCTGATACAATCTTTCATCAACCCTCATTACAAAATTTAATACAGACTATCAAAATCCTCGAAGAGGGAAATTATACATTTAATATAACTGCAAATATACAACTATTAACAAAGGGAAAACTCCAGAATCGTCAAATGCTCCTCGAAACTCCAAGTCCGCGATCACCTCGAGAATAGCGCACCAACACCCAGAAGATCACCTGAAAGGGGAAGGACTGCATCGACCTGCATCGCCGATGCAGCCCAGGTAGGAGTGAGCAACAAAGCTTGCTCAGTAGGGTTCTACGCTATTCTACGTCGCACAGAAAGGAAGGGGAACAGCAACAGTGTCGTTCCTCCGCCTAAGTCTAAAGGATGCCACGGGGTCCCATAACTCCTATCGATTCCCCAAGGGATCCTACTCTTCTCAACCGACCACGCTGGGAATATCAACCAAACACGCTGGGAGGAAACAAAGAACCAGAACCAGTAGGAACACCCTTTACCCAGCAGGAAACCACTGCCTGGGGACACACGTCAGGGACATCGACAACCATCCTTAGCACTTGGCCTTGGAGAACCGACACGACCTCTAAACCTCAAACAATATAATATTCCAGTCCAACTACCTAATAATCCTCGAATCATATCGAACATGAGCACTGATAACAATCACGTCCTAATCCTCGACTACCCCAAACCCCGGTCCTAGGGCTAGATCCTGGCTACCCGAGAACCCCGGATCGACGATCGAAACCATCGTCTACCACCTAGCCTGATGCTTCTAATGCAGTCAAATGCATGCAATGCTCACGCGCACAGGAATACAGGAATAGTAGCATGCAACAATATGCCAATACAACATACACGGGCTTGGCGAAGCATCAAGCTTGCCGGAGGGTAAACATGCATAAAGCAGATAAGGGTCTAAACTACAATAATACAATATTATAACGACGCCCACGGGCCGTTAACAAACAACTATACATTCAAACGAAATTCCGGCATTACAACGGCGTCGACAACCGTCAACCACAATTACTACAACGGGGATACAACCCCGACCACGCAAATAATAATCCAACACATCTGCCATATACAACAAGCCACAATTACTAATTAACACAACTAAGGCACCACTCCGGCCATTTAATTAGCTAAACATCCCAAGGGGCACAACTCCCTTGGTTCAACCACAAGCTAAGTATACACGTAAATAAGCACGACATGTAATTAAATGCTAATTAAACAATGATGGTTTATAATTAACTAAGCATGCCGGCATCAAACAATTAATCATCTAAAAACCACCAATTAGAATATGCTAGCCATCGAGATCTCTAGGAATACCAATCACATGAATCCCGAAGATCAAATACGATAATACGTCGAAAATCCACTAACAATCTTATTTCTGGATTTCTACATTTAACCCTAGTTAGAGGCGATGAAATCTCATCAATTCGACGTCCAAACGACGTCGAATTGGAAATTAAACTTAGGCAAATGTAGATTAGCATACTAAGAACATGCAGCCCAAGAATTTGATTAATCTAATGACTAATCTTCCCGGAATTTACTAATCAATTCACTAATTGCGATCTCGTCGCAGATCCGAAGAATAATCACCATAAATCGTAGAAAACTCCAAAAATTATGAAATCAGCGGCAAATGAAAGTAGATTCAATGATCTACAACTTTCGTGTTGATTATCAGACGAGATCATGCACGAATGAGCCACGATCTGAGCTTGAATGGCTTAGCTCGCAAAAAAACAGAACCTCGATAAAATCCGGGAAAAACCTTCCAAAAATCCGGATAAAACCCAAATCAAATCACATAGAAGCTAGATCACATGTTAAGCATGCTTAGAGGGACTAATTAACACATATAAATCAATTAATCCAACAATCAAACCCTAGATCTAGCTTATCCTAATGATATAGGTAGAAACCCTACCTTCCAACGCTAATCCACTACTAATCCACCTTGATCCGCCATCCTTCATCGTCGCCGTCGTCTCCAGCTCGTCGGAGAGCCACCGGAGTCCTCCCACATCCGCTGCCGTTGCCGGAGAAGGAAGAGACAACCACAGGAGAGGGAGGAAGGGAAGGAGAAGGGGAAGGGGACCTCGCCGCCGCCTCTGGCTTGCCGGGGAACCGCCGGGAGCCGTCCGGCGCCTCCCTCCAAACGCGACGGGAAGGTGGAGGAGAGGAGGGAGAAGCCGGAGGGGATCTGGGAAGAGGAGAGGAGAGCTCGGGAGGAAGGAGGAGGAGGAGGGGACCTCGCCGCCGCCTCCAGGCCGCCGGGGAAAGGACGGGGTCGCCGCGGGAGAGAGGGAAGGAAGGAGGGAGAGAGCTCGGGGAAGTGGAGATCTGGCCGGATCTGAGGAGGGGGAGCTCGAAGGAGACGACGACCGGCAACGGAGGCGAAGGAGCTCCGGAGAAGAGGGGGCCGGCGTCGTCGCGAGCGAAGGAGAAGAGAGGGGGTCGGGCGCGGGGAAGCCAGCGAAGAGGGAAAGAGGGAAAAGAAAAGGAAAGGGAAAAATAAAAGGAAGAGAGAGAGATAGGGAAAGGGGAGAGAGAAAGGGTTAAGCCACATAAGTGGCTTAGCCGGTTCAGACGAGCCAACTGATCGGACTGAATCCGATCAGGCTCCAAGTTACGATCTCTACTGGATCTACTCAATCACGTACATCAATCAAGGTCGTGTGTGCACTACGCGGGTGTGAAACCGACCGCTAAGGCGCAATTTACCAAATTGCCCTTGGGGTCCAAAAACAGCGATGCGATCAACCGATCGCAACCCAGGGCCAACCGAGCCAAAACCAACCAAGCCAAACCCTCGACCCAACTCGGTCGGACCGGGTTGGAGGAACGGGTCCTCACAATATCGGCCAGGCTCGTCTGCGACTATATTCGCGGCCCGTCCCCAACTATATTCGTGGCCCGTCCCCAACTATATTCGCGGCCCGTCCCCAAATATATTCGGCGTCTTCATCAACTATATTCGCGGCTTCCGCAACTATATTCGACGGCTCCCTCAACTATATTCAGCAGCTTCGCCAACTACATTCGCGGCTTCCGCAACTATATTCGCGGCTTCCGCAACTTTATTCAACGTCTTCTCCAAACTCGTCATCTTCGGAACAAGACTCGGGCAGCACTCCTTCGACGCCACTAGCTTCGACCCGTGAACAATATCAGTTTCGACGCTCGGGCGACACTCCTTGACTCCACCAACTTCGACGCTCGGACGATGCCTTCCCTGTTCCAGCTGCTACATCTTCACGACAACAATTGGACCTTGGGCGGCTCTTCCCAAACTCCGGCGGACTTGAAGCCCCGGCGACAAAGACATCCTGCATGGCAATGAACGTGGCGGTCCAAGACCTCACGTCATTTCATTTTCCTTTTATTATTATTATTATAGGAAAATATTTATTTTTATTGGATCTAGAATCGGAGGTATTCCCTATGGGGATGTAAATGATGGATTTGTCGATTTGGCGATACAGGGGTGTGGTGCCTGCAATTTCCTTATATGAAATTAAAAATGATTTGCTCCGAAATAAAATAGAAATCTCGTCCCCGCGAGATCGACGTTTTATTCGCGAACACCGGCAAGGACATGCTATCAACTCCACGACAAGGAAATAAGTGGGGCAATCCATAGGAGTATTTGCTTTGCAATCCCCAGAGATATTAGTTAGTCTCCGAAGTCAGAAAAACAGCTAGCTTAACCATGGCCGCTGAAAAGCAGTCTATTGATTTCAGAGTGCAAAGTGCCTAATCGAGATGAAAGAATGATAGTGAAGCCTTTTTATTATATGGATTAGTTGTGAGAAGCTTTTAAACTTGCAACTCCTAGGAAGATAGAAAGCCTCAATCAACTAAACAGTGCTGGGGCTAATAGAAGGGGAACTCAGGGTATCAATATGTATTTCCATTTGTCTTCGCAAAAGAATGACACTATAGTTGTGCTTTGGTGAACTTTCCGGAACTTTTTTTGGATCTAGAAATTACAACTATCGGTAATGGACAAGAGTGTTTTCAATCATTGCTGAGGTACAGAATACTGGTCAAACCTTTGTTCATGCTTTGTAACTCCACTTCCATTCAGATGTACAAAGCTTATCTGGACTTTGCCTTAGGGGCTGTTTGTTTCACTGGAATGGAGGCTGGAATGGTTGGAATGGAATGGCATTCCAGTGACCATGTAAACCATTCCATTCCATCCCCATTCCAAAACCATTTCAAACCCTCCCATTCCTACCAAATGTTTCTAACCAATATTTGACCAAAAACATTTTCCAGCCAAGTTTTCCATCGTCTTTTCCATCCCACGCCGGATAGGTTTTCCATTCACGCGGAGAACGCTACACACAGCCCGATCTTTCTCTCCTGCTTCCGTCACCATCTCCTCACCAGCTTCTTCTCCTCCTCCTCACCAGAGCTTCTTCTCCTCCTCTCCACTATTAGCTCCAGAGCTTCTTCTCCTCACCAGCTTCCTCACCACTAGCCCGATCCCGATCTGGTCTCCTCCTCCTCCTTCCGCCGCCATCTCTTCTTCTCCTCACCAGCTTCCTCACCACTAGCCCAATCCCGATCCGGTCTCCTCCTCCTCCTTCCGCCGCCATCTCAAGCAGTCGCCCTTCTTCCTCACCGGCGCTGTTAAGAGGCCACGGGACTTCAGCAGTACAAGAGCTCACTGCGTCCTTATCCACCAGCCGCTCACGAAGAGGAGGGAGGAGCTCGACCCGGACGCAAGCAACGCCGCCGGCGGGAAACACTTCACCGCCGGGAGGTTACCAACCTTCCTTCCTCTCTTCATTGTAGATCTGATGGTGCTCTATCTGATTCCTTTGATCGATTTTGTTATCGTTTGATTTTTTGTAGAAGATCTAATGGGATTCCAATCGATCGGTGTTTGATTTCTTTTGGTTCAAATCCTCCTAACTTGCTACAGGATCGATTGTTCTCCTCTCTGTTTTTTTTGTGGAATTCGATGATTGGATCAGTTTCTGAGTTTGTTGTTGGATCAGTTTCTTGTGATTGTTGTTGGATCAGTTTCTGAGTTTTAGTTTTCGGATTGTTGATCAATGGCAGACCGGATGGGTTGTGGTTGTTGTTGGATCATGTTCTGTTCTTTGAAACTGCTTGTCTTCTGGGTATGCATGTAATATGTTTGATGTTATACTTCCTTGTTGCAGTAGCTAAATCAGTGTTGGATTCCTTGACAATAATGATGTTCCAATATTCATCAATCAAGAGATTGAGTCTATTTTTGTAGCATTTTTCTCTCTAACTGAATCCACTGAAAGCCACCTCCAGGATTGAAACGTTACGAAAAATATGAGATGAGACAGTTTTATGCATGACATGAATTGCTCCAGAGTTTGCCAGTGACATTTCTGAGTACCTGGGCAGTCCAATTACTGAGAACTGGTTACTGGACATCATGACATGCATTATTAACAGGGTCCTGGAAAGTGTTTGGTTTCCATTCCTTATACAACATACCACTTACTCTAGCTAGATTCAATGCCAACCAATCATGTGGCACATCTAGCTGCTGACTTGCTGGAAAGCTAACACAAAGAATTCAGCAAAACCAACTTGAAGCTCCTCGATGAATCTTTACCAATTTGTAATGTTTGCCAGAAAAACCAGAGCACAATGCACAGTTCTGTTAACAGGAAGGATATACACTATGCATGTATGCAGTTTATCTCCAGGAAGAGGAAAAGATTTTGCATCACGGATACATAAGTCTTGTAATTTAATCTCCTTATTGTTGGCTGTGAGAACATAGCGCCACTTCATGAAATGTGCTTCACTATTGGTTTCCAGTAGTATATGCTATCAGTGATATACTATACTAGACTGTATCCAAGTGTCAAGTATGATTTATTTGTGTTCCAAAAAGCTCTGTTCAACAGAAAGCAAGGTGTTCTTTTTTGCAATTGTTCACTGGGGATGCTTTTTACTCATTAAAGAAATATTGGCCTTTGTTTGCATGTGGGGCACTCAAGGAAAAGAATGAGATATGTGACCTCATCACTGATGATTTCCATATATTTGTCGGTGTATGATCAAAACTAAGTTCCTCACTGTTGATTTTAATGTATTTGTACAGGAGTTTGTTGTACATGGGAGGTTATAAATTGTTGTTCAATAATGTTTGTAAAATTGGTAGAGTATGAATTTTGTAAACTGAGATGTGGAATGTATAATTTCTCATGTTTAAATTTTGTACATGGGTGTTTGTAAAGTATTTTTTTGTACAAGTTTGAATAGTTGATGTTCATGATGAGTTATGAAATTTTGTACGAGTTTTTTTTTTTTTTTACAAGTTTGAATACTCTATGTACGGGGGTGTTATAAATTTGATTACCATTATCTAAATTGTTGGCTTATCAATTTGGATTGTTCATGATGATTACAAGAAAATAGCTTGGCCAATAAAATTCCTTCTCCGATATCAAATATGATTACAAAAACAAAAAATTTAAAAAACAAAGAAATTCCGAAGTGAAAGGGATATGTTATTATATTTTCATCAACATAGATATCTAAATATGACAATTATATCATATTATTAATGTCATAAAAAGTTTAATAAATATTAAAATCGGAATACATGGTGGTATTCTCACCACTAGCATTCAGGGGTAACCATATCCCCCATTCCATCGCGAAGCAAACACAAAAACTGAAAAAGTCACTGGATTCTGTTTCCATTCCAACACCAAACAAACAACAAAAATGACATTCCATTCAATTCCACCACCACCAAACAAACAATAAAAGTGACATTCCATTCTAGTTTCATTCCATTCCACTGGAATCACATTCCATTCTAGTTTCATTCCAACGAAACAAACGTCCCCTTACTATCAGTGGCCAACACACTTGTTACCTCTCCTCTGTGGCTCTACTTCCATCTGGACATACAAAGCTTATCTTTTACTCGTCCATGAGCACTTTTGTTATCAGGCGATTTTAGTTGAACCAAAAATATGATTGTAGGAAGCAACTGTATAGCTTCAGAAAATTACAATCACACAAATCCTTTCTTCTCCATTACAGCATAACAAACTCTTAAACAGATTCTCATGGTATGGTAAATGTTCAATTAGCTCCGACTCTGAGATCATCAAAGTTACTAAACACGGTTATACTACAGATATTATGTCTGCTTCCTGCCAAATGGATTCGGCATATGGAATTTGAATCACCTTCCCATCTGCGTTAGCTAAGCATATGACAAAAAATAAACAAACTTTTCCAACAATCTAGGGTCTTCTTGCTAGAAATCTGTAACCGGGCATCTACTAGAAATCAACCATCCAAGATTTGGTGAAGAATTGTACTGTCGACAGACTCTTCCTAAACTGCTGGAAATCCAACAAACATGTAGAAAAGCCTACAATATTCGTTCCCCAGTCAAGAACCCACAAAAACGATGATAACTCTGTAGAATTAACCTAGACTGGGGGAGAAAACGAGGAAGATGACAATTTTCTATAAAGAAATTGCCAGAAAATTCATGACAAAAAGAAACGGTAAAGAAAAAAATCCTGACAAAATTCCTCAAATCCGCAAAAACAAAAAAAACAAAAGAAAAAAAAAGAAACACAACAACGAACACATCTTAGAACATTAGGAAAAAACCTCACCGAATCGTGGGCCAGGTAGGTGTCGCAGTATGCATCCCTCAAATCTTTAACAACTTACATACCTATCCTTATGTTAGCTTTCATTATCTAATCTAACATAAGGACCCCTTTCATAGGTTTAATGAATAAATGTGTAATTTGAAAATTTTATATAAATCTCAAAATCCAAATCGTTAACGACTTACATAATAGTCGTGTTGGTCTCTTGGAAGGCTATCCACGGAATGATATCTTATCTGATTGATTTAAAAGATAAATATGTAATTTGAAAATTCTTAAAAAATATTTATATGAAAAATCCAATTTTTAATAAAGATAGGATCAAAACCCAAAACAGTCTCTCTTGGATGCACGGACACTGCTTGCGTGAGCAAAACCAACACCGCAAGCAGCCAAGCAACACAACACAACACTAATGGGTGGGTGATACGCGGCACCCCGCTCGCGCCTCCGCCGTGCGTGTCCGACAAATGCCACCAGCCTCTCTCCCTCGCCATCCACGTGTCCCCAAACCCTAACCGCCTGCACTCCCCCCTCTTTATACCAATCCATCGCCCTCCTTCCTCCTTCGTAGTTATCAATTCGATCCATGGCATCCTCGTCTAGTCGCTTCATCCCCCTCCTCCTCCTCGCTCTCCTCCCCTTGTTCTCCTCCTCCACCGTCCTCCGGCAGCGCGAGGGCCGGAAGGTCGGCGGGAGGACTGACGTCCCGGACGTGGCGGGGAACGAGGAGATCCAGGCCCTGGGGCGGTTTGCGGTGGCGGAGTACAACCGCCGGATGGTCGGAGACCTCGAGGACGGGATGGCGGTAAGGTTCCGGCGGGTGGTGGAGGCGCAGCGGCAGGTGGTGTCGGGGATCAAATATTATCTCAGAATCGCCGCCGCCGGAGGAGGAGAAGGGGAGGTGGAGGAGAGGTGGTTTGATGCTGTGGTGGTGGTTAAGCCATGGGTGGATTCCAAGGAACTCCTATCTTTTGGACCCTCCTCCTCTAGTAAGTAAATTAATAAATGGTTTTACATGACATGGAAGTGTGTTAAAAGTGTGTAGAAGAGTGGGTTTCTGTTTGCTATATGGTGATGGGTTTTAAAGTCTAATAATAAATTCCCAGGTTTCTAGCTTTGTTCTTCGTCTCAACTCAAGCTCAAAAAGTATAGATTCAAACTATCTTATTATTTTTTTATATTTTTTAATTTTTGCTTTGGGCCGGCAAAGTTTTCATTTGGCGAGCCGAAGAAATCTCTAAGTTTTCATTTGCTTTTGAGGGAAAGTATACCGAAGGATGGAAATGCCGAAGGGAGACAATAATTTCATGCTCATACAAGTTGTTCTCGACGTGACAAGGATTCGAACCGAGAACTTGTGAGAATATGTAATCAAACAAAAATTGTTTTTTTTTGTTTTTTTTTTATTATGAGTAGAGTCGATTGGCTAGAATAGTTGAAAAACTCCACTTACAACAAGTCCTTTCACAAGGCCGTTGCCTCCCTCTTGGGGCCAATCCAAATTGGAGTTGGATTTCCTACACGATCAAGCCACCGCATCGGCTTTCATATTACATGACTGATACATGTAAGAACAAAACGGTGCCCAAACCCAAAACATCGGACCATACTTTATGAGGACAACATTTTCGGTGGCCATAATATGCAACCATTAAGTATTTTCAATCCATTTCGACAACAAACCTCGTCAAGCGAAAACGACGCCCTTCTCTGACAGCCTTTAAAAATGCAATCATCTTGGCTTCTAAGACACAGTCGGCCATCACCGATCCTCGACGTCAACTTATAACAAAAAGTGTAGAAAGTGATCACCGATCCTCAGACCCCGCCAGACGCCGCTGCGCCACTAAACACCTGTCCGGTAGAGGCTACTGAAGAAGAGCTGGCGCCTGCACATGCAAAACGCAGTCCGGGTAGGAGTGAGCATAAAGCTCAGTAGGGTTCTACACTATGACACACAGAAGGAAGGGGAACACAAGAGTGTCACCCTCAAGTAAGACCTGGGTGTATACAGGGGGCCCATAACCCCATCGCGTGTTCATGAGGCCCACGAGAAAAATCACCACAATTCGTTAAAAAATCGGAAAAATACAAAATAAGCTGGTATGGAAAGATAACTCAGAGATCTACAACTCTTATTCTCATAACAACCCAAGATAATACACGTACCAATCGAAAAACGCGCCGCAAACCGGCTGTTCTTCAAGAACAGCAGAAATCGGAAAATCCAAGATAAAACATGGATAAATCCTACTAAAATCTTAACCAAACTTCATAAAACTTAAACAAGAGATTATACTAAGTAACATGCATCCAACAACACAATTACAGCAAGATCTAACGGCTAGACTAAGAGAACACCTCTAAACCACTCTCGTAGGTAGAACACCTAACGGAAACGCACTCCTCGGTTGATTCCCCGCTAAACAGTCACCAACCCAACTCCAAACCACGCCAGAGATCTTCCTCACGCCGCCACGGATCCAACAGCCTTCAAGCTCCCAAAACGGTGGGCGAAGGAGGGAGAAAAGAGGAGAAGAAGGGGCTGCCAAAACAGGGGAAACAGAGCCCGCGGGAAGAAGAAGAAGGAAGGAAGGAGGGGAAAGAGAAGAGGAAGAAGAGTGAGGGGGAAGGCCCGGGGAAGGAGGGGGAAAAGGGGAGGAGAGGAGAGGAAGTCGTCTCTCCTCTGACAGCGGAGAGCGACGGCCATGACGGCCGTCCGCGCAAGCTCAACTGCTCTGCTACAGTACTCGGATCGATCCAAGGCTAAAATGGATCGATCCAAGACTAAGAGGGATCGATCCAAGCCAAGAGGGATCGATCCAAGACTTGGCTGGATCGATCCAACACTAGTTTGGATCGATCCACAAGCCAAAAAAACCCTAAATGGATCTAGTCAAACACAATCATCAATTAGAGGTCGTGTGTGCACACGCGGGTGTGAAACAAACCGACAAAACGCAATTTACCAAAAATTGCCCTTGTGGTCCATAACGAGCCACGGGCCCGACCCAGGCGGTCGACCCAGGAATGGAGGGATAGGTCCTCCCAGCCGTCGTGGCCGTCGCTCTCCACTATCAGGGGGAGAGGAGACTTTCTCTCCTCTGCTTCCCCTTTTCCCTGGCCTTCCCGGCTTTCCCCTTCTCTTTTCTTCCTCTCCTTCTCCTGCTTCTTCTTCCTTCCTTCTCTTCTTCCCGCGGAGCTCTGTTTCTTCCTCTGCTCTTCCCGGCTGCCACCTTCTTCTTCGCCGTTCCTCCTCCTCCGGCCACCGTTTTGGGTGTTCTAAAGCTCGTTGGATCCGTGGCAGCGTGAGGAAGATCCCTGGCGTGGTTTAGTTACTTGGTTAGCGGCCGTTTAGCGGGGAATCAGCTGAGGATTAGCATTTCCGGTAGGTGTTCTACCTACGTGACTTGTTAAATGGGTTTCTCTTAATCTAGACGTTAGATCTTGCTATATTTGTGTTGTTGGATGCATGTTACTTAGTATAATTTCTGGTTTAAGTTTCATAAGCTTTGATTGAGATTTTAGTAGGATTTATGCATGTTTAATCTCGGATTTTCCGGTTTCTGCTGTTCTTGAAGAACAGTCGGCTTGCGGCGAGCTTTCCGATCAGTACGTGCATGTTCTTGGGTTGTGATGAACATAAGAGTTGTAGATCTCTGAGTTATCTCTCAAACCCAATTGATTTCATAATTGTTTGATTTTCCTACGATTTGTTATGAATTTATTACTGGAGGGCTGTGTTGCAGCAAGTAACTGGTGAGTTAGTTTGATTAGCGGTTTGGATTAGTGTTTTCCCATTAATCTAGCCGTTGGATGATTATGGATTTTGGATATGTTGATCCCAATATATAGATCTACTGGAGGCTAGGTTGGATCCCGAATCTGACGTCGGTTGGACGTCGAATCGACGGATCAACTAGCTGCTATGTAGAGAATGGTTTCTTGTTCCTGGGTTTTCCGAGTGGGATCGATCAGACTTGCAAGTCCGATCGATCGGACTGCGAGTAGGATCGATCCATGTAAGTTGGATCGATCGGACTTCAGGTAGGATCGATCTATGTAAGTTGGATCGATCGGACTTCAGGTAGGATCGATCCATGGGTATGTTGGATCGATCCAGGTTGCACCCAAGATGGTCTGTTCACTGAGGGCAAGTCGGATCGATCCATGGGTATGTTTGCATCGATCCAGTGTTTTCAGGAACAGTGTCTGAGGGTAGCAGAGAATGGCAAGTTAGTGATATTGCTATAACTGTTGTTTATTACCGCTTTGTGGTTGAACCGGGAGTGTGATGACTCCCGAGATTGTGTAGAATAAATGGGATGGCTGTATGCCCTTTATCGTTTTGTGGTTAACCAAGGGAGGCATGAACCCTCAGGAATGTTTAGTATAAATGGGCCGAAGGTATGCCGTTGTTCGCTGCTTGTTTATACTGTTGCATGCATTGTTGATTGTGCATTAGATGCCTAGGGTTTGACTGTAGTGCTGTTAGTCTGCTATTTGGGGTCGTGTTAGCTCTGTTGCTTGGAGTACTGAGAGTTGGTTGTCATAACCACGGTTGTTCCGCCAAGTGTGGAGGTCCCGCTTGGAGAAGGGTGTCCTACTGGTATCGTCATGTCCACCCTGTGTCAGGAATGTCGGAAAGTATCCACCCTAGGCAGTGGCTGTCGGAAGACGTACTTTGGACAGGTACCCTTCGGGTTATTGACGGGATTTATGGGGTCCTTGGCAGGCCTCAGTACTTGACACAGAGTTAGTTCAGTTGCAGTTTCCCCTTCCTTGTGTGTGTCGTAGAGTAGAACCCTACTGAGCTTAGTGCTCACTCCTACCCGGGCGGCGTTTGCAGGTGCAGATACTAGCTCTCCCGCGGTGGGCCCCAGTTGCTCGTCCTGCGGTGGCGCGTCGACGTCAGGGCATGTTTGAGGGCCAGGATGGTTTCTGCTGTGCTTTTCAGGAGACTACTGATGATGTAACCCTTTTTGAGCTTTATAACATCTTTTGTACACGAGGACTGATATATGTAAATCTTAATGTAACTCGGTTTTATGTACAGTTTTCTAATAATATGAGTTGTTAGATTTACTTCTGTCCTCTGACTGCTTATTGTAACTGTTTTCACCAGTTGCTGTTAGTAGATGTAGGAACCCCCCTCGTGTCCTAGTTCGGATGGGTTTTCTGGGTTGGGGTGCGACAGCTGTGGCAACGGCAGTGGAGGCCAGCAGAGGCGGTCGGGTTGCCATCAGCATCATTGTCGCCTCAGTAGGTATCGTTTAGCACTTTATAGTATCATGTTAGGCGTTGTTTTCGTTTCCGAGCTGAGGACCCGTACCTCCAACCTGGTCCGACCGCGTTGGGTCGAGGGTCTGGGTTTGTGGTTTGGCTCGGTTGGCCTTGGGATGCGATCGGTTGATCGCATCGTTGTTTTTGACCCCAGTGGCATTTCGGTAAATATGCTCCCTGGTGGTCAGTTTCACACTCGCGTTGCACACATCGCCTTTGATTGATGTATGTGTTTGATTAGAACCTTTAGGGCGCTTCCGATCGAAAGATCGGAGCTCGATCGGGAGAGATCGAATCGGACGGCTGTGATGGATTCCAGCTTTCTATTTAAGCTCCTTCCTTCTCTTTCTTTCCTTCTTTTTCCTTCTCCTGCCGTTCTCTTTCTTCTCTCTCTCTCCTGCGGCTGGGTGCTAGGGCATCGGAGTGTGGATTTCGAGGAGCGGCTTCCGGCGATCGAAGTTGGGAAATGCGTGGAGGAGCTACCCTATTTCATCAAGTAGGTGTTTCTACCCCGATCTTAGGATCGGGTTCTCCTAGGATAGGTTTATTGTATTTTTGCTGTAGAAGTACTTATTAGAATGTTGTGTAACTTGTAGCATGTGTGTTGTAGATGATTTCAAGTATTTCTATCTCGCGGTTTCCGTATTTTACCGGTTGAATCTTGTATTGTCGCCGTTTTGTCGGTTTTCGCCCGTTTTGACCTAGATAGGAGATTTAACCATAAAAAAATGTGATTTCTTCATACCATTGGTTTCCCCATCATCTTTTATGCATGCTTGCAAAGTTTCATCAACTTCCAACTTGATTTGATCCTTGAAATCCAAGAAAATGGATTTCCGGCACTGTTATGATGAACTGTGCCTAAGGCCCGACGGTCGATCCACCGATCGACCGTCAAACGTTGATACGCTCTTTCGGGGCCTGACGGTCGACCGTCGGATCGACCGTCGCATCATCCGTCAGCCTCTGTCGGGATTTTGGCCTCCCACGGTCGATGCGGCGATCGACCGTGGGCTTCCTCTTTGTTTTCATTCCGCCTCACTGTCGACCGTCAGATCGACCGTCGCATCGTCCGTGAGGCTCTGTCTCGTTTTGGGCTTCCCACGGTCGATGGACCGATCGACCGTCGCCCATGTGGTTTTCCACGTTTTGGCCTCACGGTCTGTCGCGCCTCGACCCGCGAAACCCAACCGGGCCGGAACCTAACTAAATGCGGAAATAAATGCGAGGGGTTCCCCCCAACTTACTGATTTCTTAATTCAATTCATAAGTACCCCTGAATATTACAACAAATTTAAACCTCAACATATATAATATAATAATCCAAAACCTCAAAAGGGGTTACAACAGTTTATATATCATACTCCCGTAGGAGACTATCTATAACAAAAAGGTGTAGAAAGATAATCACCAATCCTCAGACCCCGCCAGACGCCGTCGCGCCACCAAACACCTGCCCGGTAGGGGCTACTGAAGAAGAGCTGGCGCCTGCACCTGCAAAACGTAGCACGGGTAGGAGTGAGCATAAAGCTCAGTAGGGTTCTACACTACGTCACACAGAAGGAAGGGGAACACAAAAGTGTCGCCCTCAAGCAAGACCTGGGTGTACACAGGGGTCCCATAACCCCACCGCGTGTCCCTGAGGCCCACGATCATGGTCTTCCAGCCGAGCTGGTCACATGTCTGGTCGCACTCAGTAGCAGGAAACAACACTGCTGGCCCACAAGCAGGTACCGACACTGCAGGCGGGAAACTGCACCGCTAAGTAGGCAACCCCTCTACTCAAGGGTCAACACAGTGGAACACCGGCTACACCTCAGCATCCGACTTAAGGCCGACACGGGCTCTATAATCACCAAGCAACACATGTACCAGTCATCTAAACCTATCATCAAGTCGGACTGGAAATCACAATTCGAACTTGGACCAAGCTACCCCAACCCCGGTCCTAGGGCTAAATCCGAGCTTCCAGCCTCAGGACGGCGATCCACAAATCACCCACGCCCTAACCATGCAACTAATGCACAACAGAGAATGCATGCTATGAACATACACAAGCAAGAGGAAAAAGGCATGCAACATATGTCAAGGCAGCATACAAGTCCAACAGGATCGCTGCAGCGGTACTACCAACCGCTGCCAGCCGATCCGCAGCTGGTCACGGCATTACGACAGTACCATGACCGTCAACCGCGGACTCCTGCAACGGGAAGCAACCCCGAAAACTTTGATGAACAGTAAAATATATTATATTATAATCCGACATTATACTATTTTATTCAAAACACCAAAACCTCTACTTAGAGGCTAATTGGTCCCATCGATCCGACATCCAAGCGACGTCGGATTCAAGATCCAACTTAGACTCTAGTAAATTTGCATGCGGGGATCAACATATCCAAAATCCATGATCATCCAACGGTTGGATTAACGGGAAAACATTAATCAAAACAGCTAATCAAAACTCCATAAAACACCCTCAGCCAACTTGGGATCGATCCGGAACAATTTGGATCGATCCAAAGCTTCATACCAACCCATAAAACACCATCAGCCAACTTGGGATCGATCCGGACAATTTGGATCGATCCAAAGCTTCAATCCAACCCATAAAACGCCATCAGCCAACTTTGGATCGATCCGGAACAATTTGGATCGATCCAAAGCTCATACCAGCTTCAAATCAGCCTCATCGCAGGCCACGAGAAAAATCACCAAACTTCGTAGAAAAATCGGAAAAATATGAAATAAGATGGAATGGAAAGCTAACTGAGAGATCTACAACTATCATGTTTATCAAAAGCCAAGATCATACATGTTCAAGCCAGGAAACGCGCCGCAACCCGGCTGTTCTTCAAGAACAGCAAAAAACCGGAAAATCCGAGATTAATCATGCATAAATCCTACTCAAATCTCAACCAAAGATCATGAAACTTATATCAGTAATTCTAACATACAAGATGCATCCAACAACACAATTTCATCAAGATCTAACGGCTAGATCTAACTAAACCCATTAATTAACTCATGTAGGTAGAACACCTACCGAACTGCGCATTCCTCTGTTGATCCCTCGCAAACCAGCCACCAACGAGTTTCCAAACCACACCAGGAGCCTTCCTCTCGTTGCCACGAATCCAACAAGCTTTTAAGCTCCCAAAACGGTGGTCGGAGGAGGAAGAATGGAGAAGAAGAAGGAGGAGGCTGCCGGAAGAAAAACAGAGCACACAGAACCGGGAAGAAGAAAGAAGAAGGAAGAAGAAGGGAAGGAAGAAGAGAAGTAGAAGGAAGGCCGGGGAAGGTGTGGAGAAGGTGAAGGAGAGGGTGAAGGAGAGGACCTCTCCTCTGACAACGGAGAGCGACGGCACATGGCCGTCCTCGCTGCTCAACTGCTCTGCTGCAAGCTCAACTGCTTGCTACAGTGCCTGGATCGATCCAAAATGTTTGGATCGATCCGAACGGGTCAAAAACCCACCGACTCGCTCACGAGTCCGATCGATCGCTCAAGGGCCGTAAGTTGTCCAAAAAGCAAGCTTCAGCGCGCCCGAGCTGGGATCTTCCGATCCCGGGTTCACCTAACCATTCTAAACAAACACTAACACAAACAAGCTCAGTGTGTGCATACGCAGGTGTGAAACAAACCAACAAGACGCAATTTACCAAATTGCCCTTGCGGTCCACAACGAGCCACAGGGGTAGAGGGACAGGTCCTCACATCCTAATACCCTTAAAGGAAATCTCGTCCCGAGATTCGATATAGGTAGGGCTCGGAAACAGAAAAACAGTTATACTAAAAGACAGGACAAGAGGTACCTCGAGATGAAAACAACTGTGGAAACTCCTGCTGCATGCGCCCCTCGCGCTCCCAGGTCATCTCCTCGGTGCCTCTGTGCCTCCACAGTACCTTGACCAGGGGAATCGTCTTGCCCCGCAAGACCTGATCCCTCCGGTCAAGTACTCGAACTGGCTGCTCGACGAACGTCGCGTCCGCCTCAAGCTCGATGTCATCCACCCTGATGACATGAGACGGATCTGGGTGATAGTTCCTCAGCATCGACACATGGAACGTCGGATGCACATCAGACATGTGCTGAGGAAGATCCAGGCGGTAAGCTACCTCGCCGATCCTCTCTAGGATCTCAAACGGCCCGACAAACCTCGGCGCCAATTTACCACCTCTGCCAAACCTGACGGATCCTCTGTACGGCGATGCTCACAGGAACACTCTGTCGCCGACTGCAACTCTAACGGTCGTCGCCTCTGATCTGCATAACTCTTTTGCCGGCTCTGAGCCGTCATAAGCCTCTGCCTGATCTGCACGAACGTCTCTGACAAGCAAACTGCTATGTGGCATACATACTCATCTCGTATGTACTGACCTAACCTCTGCATCTGGTCTCTGGACCTAACCTCTGTATCTGGTGCCAACCAGCACCTAATCTCTGTATCTGATCTCTGCATCTAATCTCTATATCTGATCTCTGCACCTAACCTCTGTATCTGATGCCAACCAAGCTGACGACGAAATCCATGATTTATCTCCATGCCTCCTGAATGAACAGCAACAGGAGAGGAGTGAACCTAACGTAGGATGTCCTCGTGCAACTCTGGATCTGCTACTCTACCTCTGGGGTACTATCAACTGTCTACTAAAGCCGTCAGGAAACTCTATAGGCTCGATGTCGTCATCGCTCCACGCCGTCATGGTCCTGGTGCAGACTCTCGGGGTAGGGTTGCCTCGGCCTCTACCTCGTCTGGTCTCTGCTCTCTGCCAACTCTGGCTGATCCTCTGCTCGGAGGAACCTTCAAGGACACCCTATCAGGAACTGAGAAATCCAAAGATCATCGCCTCTGACCTGAGTAGCTCTCTCGTCTGCTTTGTGCTGATCTCCCTGAGAACTGTCTGACGACGTCTGGGATGGTGAATGGTGCCTCAACAACGTCGGTTGAGCAATCGGATGAACGGCACGAACTGCCGTGCTACACCTAGAATGGCACTGCACCCGTCTGGACTGATGGCTGCTGGAAAAGGAAAACTCTAGTAGTGGGACATACCCTACCTAACAGCCTCCTGCAATCTGGTGATGACGTTCGCCATGGTGTGCTTCCGCTCCCACTCTGACACTGAAATGGGCTGTAATGGGTCTGCCGAATCTGCAACACTGCTACCTAAGCACGACCTACCATCTGCTGATGGCTAATACCCTTAAAGGCACTGACTCAGTGACTTTAAAGCAAAAGCTCCGGTCTCCTGGTCACTCTGGTCAACGGTCCCGCAGTCTTGGAGATGCCTCTACTGAATCTTGAACACCGTCTTCAAACTCTGCTGTCGCACATCTGTGTCGAGCCCGGCTGAATCAATTGATCTGCCTGTCGCTGAAGGCCAAGACCTCACGCTGGGAGCCAAATAACGCCGATACACCCTCGGTAGCTGCGATGCAAACGCCAAATATCGCTGGTGCTCCTCCTCAACGCACCAGTAAATAGGATGTTGTCGGTGAACGCTACTGCAACTGATCAGGGTACGGCCTGATGATCCTCTACATCAGATCTGTGAAAGTTGCTGGTGCGATCGTCAGACTAAACGGCATCACTGTGAACTGGTACAGTCCATACCTCGTACGGAAGGCTGCCTCCGGGATATCGCAATCCCGAATCCTCAGCTGGTGTAGTCGATGTGAAGGTCAAACTCTGAAGGAGTCGACACGTCTCTCAACTGCTAACACATCACAGTTACACTGCAGCGGGCGCATATCTTGTGCTGCAACACTGGCTAGCTTCCTGACGCCCATGCAAGTATGGAGGGAACCATCCACAATGAGAACCGAAACACACTCTGAGGTACACACCTGGGCGAAGGGAAAATCGCGAGCTACCGACTCGGCCGACTGAGTTCTCGACTCTCCAAATGCTGCTGGCATCCACATGCAAACTCGCAACGCTCACAACCGCCCAAAGGGAATCTCGACCTCGAACTCGGTGTCCCGCGAAGGCGACAATCAGAAAGCTCCCAAGAAGGACAGCTGCACAAACAACAACACGAGGGGAAAAGCTGCTCTCCAGAGCACCCTCGAAAACAACGGGGAAGGAGTTCACTACAAGCCGGTGAACAAACCCCAGCTCTTGACAAGCAGAAGGATCGCCGAACCGCGATCTTCAACGAGAGCGAAACAGCGCCGTTAGGTGTGCTCACGACACCTTCCCACGGCCAAAGAAGCACAACCCGGTGCGCGACCAACCGACGCAACCGAGGAAGCCGTCGAACCCCAACGTGCACCACACATGGCCGACGGACACCTAGAGGTTCCCAACCTCTAAGAAACGCCCCGACAAGAGCAACCAACCCAAGCTCTTGTTCCAATCGGTGGGTACTCTCAAACCACACTCGACTCAGGTCCCAAGCCGGCATGGCTACACGGGGACGAGTCGCAAGGGTGAAAACCCAGAGCCACAAAGGGAAACGCAAGCTGCGAGAAGCTCCGAGAGCTGAAGGTGGCGGCTCTGAAACTGGCTGCTGCTGAAGCTACCAACTCCTGCGTCTGCCCCAGGTACCTGCCCCAACTGAGGCACTAGTCCACCGCTCTGGCCCACACCGTGCGTCACGCCCAACTGCACTGCGGTAAGCGCCCAGCGACCCTCGCAACCAGCACCGTCGGCGGAAAGACCAACAACGGCTAGCACTCGAGCACTCGGTGGACTACCTCTCAGTATGACAGTCTAGGCTACCTCTCAAAGGACCGGTACGACGCTGCTGCAGCCACGGCTGTCGCTGATGCTGAAACCTTTGCCTCTGCCAACGGCTACCCTGCCATTCCCCAGAAGCAGGAACGACAACCCCGAAACTCACCACGACCACCGGCCAACTGCCCGGTGTCAACCCTCAAGTCATCTGTCTCAATATCCGGAGTACAGTCCAGGGCGTCCCCCGCTGTCGCTCCAGCATACCGAGCCAGGTGATCCAACCAACCCGCGTGCTACCACGCGGTGCGAGTACCGAGAACAGAGGAAGGTACTCCTAACTACACCACCCTCCAAGGGTAGGTGCCAAAGAGCAGTACGCGAACTGTTCTCAACACACAACCAACAGTGTCCCTAGTGGCCCCGACAAGCGCCACTACGAATCGCTTCCTGGGAAGGCAAGAAAACAACAGCTTCCCAAGCAAGCGATACTCCAGGATGTCCAAAACATCCGGGATCCGGGACACCTCCTTCAATCAGTCCTCTACTGTCAAAGGATCTCCAACATCGTCTCTGGACCACAACGGGTCCACCTCTCAGGATTCCAAAAGTATAAAGGCGACACGTCCTATTCCCTACTCGCTCATCTCCAGCACGGGGGGAGACACTGTCAGACGAGGGAACGGACAACACCGGTATGCATGCACATCTCCCCCTGAGACGTCATGACGCAATCGGGAAGCAATAAAACACAGCAGCAAACAAATAGATAAGCATGTCACACGCAATCGCAAACAGACATGCAAGGATGTTCTAGACCTAGAACTATCCCATTCCACACTCAATCTCAACCGTATCCTGATCCTAACCCTGGGATCTACAACCTATGCTCTGATACCAAGCTGTCGCGCCCCGACCCGCGAAAGCCCAACCGGGCTGGGCGACGCGAACCGGAACCTAACTAAATGCGAAAATAAAGGCGAGGGGTTCCCCCCAACTTACTGATTTTACAATTCAATTCATAAGTACCCCTGAATATTACAACAAATTTAAACCTCAACAGATATAATATAATAATCCAAAACCTCAAAAGGGGTTACAACAGTTTATATATCATACTCCCGTAGGAGACTATCTATAACAAAAAGGTGTAGAAAGATAATCACCAATCCTCAGACCCCGCCAGACGCCGCCGCGCCACCAAACACCTGCCCGGTAGGGGCTACTGAAGAAGAGCTGGCGCCTGCACCTGCAAAACGCAGCCCGGGTAGGAGTGAGCATAAAGCTCAGTAGGGTTCTACACTACGTCACACAGAAGGAAGGGGAACACAAAAGTGTCGCCCTCAAGTAAGACCTGGGTGTACACAGGGGTTCCATAACCCCACCGCGTGTCCCTGAGGCCCACGATCATGGTCTTCCAGCCGAGCTGGTCACTTGTCTGGTCGCACTCAGTAGCAGGAAACAACACTGCCGACCCACAAGCAGGTACCGGCACTGCAGGCGGGAAACTGCACCGCTAAGTAGGCAACCCCTCTACTCAAGGGTTAACACAGTGGAACACCGGCTACACGTCAGCATCCGACTTAAGGCCGACACGACCTCTATAATCACCAAGCAACACATGTACCAGTCATCTAAACCTATCATCAAGTCGGACTGGACATCACAATTCGAACCTGGACCAAGCTACCCAACCCCGGTCCTAGGGCTAAATCCGAGCTTCCAGCCTCGGGACGGCGATCCACAAATCACCCACGCCCTAACCATGCAACTAATGCACAACAGAGAATGCATGCTATGAACATACACAAGAAAGAGGAAAAAGGCATGCAAAAGTATGTCAAGGCAGCATACAAGTCCAACAGGATCGCTGCAGCGGTACTACCAACCGCTGTCAGCCGATCCGTAGCTGGTCCCGGCATTACGACGGTACCATGACCGTCAACCGCGGACTCCTGCAACGGGAAGCAACCTCGAAAACTTTGATGAACAGTAAAATATATTATATTATAATCCGACATTATACTATTTTATTCAAAACACCAAAACCTCTACTTAGAGGCTAATTGGTCCCATCGATCCGACATCCAAGCGACGTCGGATTCAAGATCCAACTTAGACACTAGTAGATCTACATGCTGGGATCAACATATCCAAAGTTCATGATCATCCAACGATTGGATTAACGGAAAAACATTAATCAAAACAGCTAATCAAAACTCCATAAAACACCCTCAGCCAACTTGGGATCGATCCGGAACAATTTGGATCGATCCAAAGCTTCATACCAACCCATAAAACACCATCAGTCAACTTGGGATCGATCCGGACAATTTGGATCGATCCAAAGCTTCAAACCAACCCATAAAACGCCATCAGCCAACTTTGGATCGATCCGGAACAATTTGGATCGATCCAAAGCTCATACCAGCTTCAGATCAGCCTCATCGCAGGCCACGAGAAAAATCACCAAAATTCGTAGAAACATCGAAAAAATATGAAATAAGATGGAATGGAAAGCTAACTGAGAGATCTACAACTATCATGTTTATCAAAAGCCAAGATCATACATGTACAAGCCGGGAATCGCGCCGCAAGCCGGCTGTTCTTCAAGAACAGCAGAAAACCGGAAAATCTGAGATTAATCATGCATAAATCCTACTCAAATCTCAACCAAAGATCATGAAACTTATATCAGTAATTCTAACATACAAGATGCATCCAACAACACAATTTCATCAAGATCTAACGGCTAGATCTAACTAAACCCATTAATTAACTCATGTAGGTAGAACACCTACCGAACTGCGCATTCCTTAGTTGATCCCTCGCAAACCAGCCACCAACGAGATTCCAAACCACACCAAGAGCCTTCCTCTTGTTGCCACGAATCCAACAAGGTTTCAAGCTCCCAAAACGGTGGTCGGAGGAGGAAGAACGGAGAAGAAGAAGGAGGAGGCTGCCGGAAGAAAAACAGAGCACACAGAACCGGGAAGAAGAAAGAAGAAGGAAGAAGAAGGGAAGGAAGAAGAGAAGTAGAAGGAAGGCCGGGGAAGGTGGGGAGAAGGTGAAGGAGAGGGTGAAGGAGAGGACCTCTCCTCGCATGGCCGTCCTCGCCGCTCAACTGCTCTGCTGCAAGCTCAACTGCTTGCTACAGTGCCTGGATCGATCCAAAATGTTTGGATCGATCCGAACGGGTCAAAAACCCACCGACTCGCTCACGAGTCCGATCGATCGCTCAAGGGCCGTAAGCTGTCCAAAAAGCAAGCTTCAGCGCGTCCGAGCTGGAATCTTCCGATCCCGGGTTCACCTAGGCATTCTAAACAAACACTAACACAAACAAGGTCAGTGTGTGCATACGCGGGTGTGAAACAAACCAACAAGACGCAATTTACCAAATTACCCTTGTGGTCCACAACGAGCCACAGGGGTAGAGGGACAGGTCCTCACACGGTCGACCGTCACATCGACCGTGGGCCCTTGAACATGATTTTCTGGCTTTTCTTGGATGGCTTTCAATCGTGATTGTTTAATCAGAATCTCATGTCTTTTGAGGATATGCGATAGTTGACTCTGATCAATGTTTGAGGTTTAGAGGTCGTGTCGGTTCTCCAAGGCCAAGTGCTAAGGATGGTTGTCGATGCGTTCCCGACGTGATTCCCCAAGGCATGGTGTTCCTGCTTGGGTAAGGGTGACCCTGCTTGTTACTGTTCCTTGGCCTCCTGGTAACACGTTCAGGAGAGAGGTTTCATGACAGGAGCCCTTGGGACATCGATAGGGTTATGGGACCCGTGGCATCCTTTAGACTTAGGCGGAGAAATGACACTGTTGTTGTTTTCCTCCCTTCAGTGTGCCGTAGAGTAGAACCCTACTGAGCTTATCACTCACTCCTACCCGGGCTGGGTTTGCAGGTGCAGGCGCCAGTTCTTCTTCAGTAGAGCCGGCGGGTTAGCTTTGGTGGCGCGACTACATTCAGAGGTGTTTGAGGTTTCTGGAGGATGACTGTTGTACTTTTGACAGATTTTGTAAATTATGTACATTTCGAGAACTTTTGAGATTAATGTATAATATTCTTTCATTGAAAGATTTGTATCAAATGTTGAATAGTACAACTGATGTTATGTAAATTGAATATATGTTTACCTCTGGATTATAAATTGTTTAAGTTGTTCTATAATTCCGCTTTGTATCGCGCCACCTGGAGATGAATAGTGTAGGTTTCCCCTCACGCCTCGTCCTGGATGGGTTTTCTGGGTCAGGGTGTGACACGAGCCCTACCCTTATCGAATCTCGGGACGAGATTTCCTTTAAGAGTTTTAGGATGTGAGGACATGTCTCTCTACTTCTGGGTCGACCGCTTGGGTCGGGCCCGTGGCTCGTTGTGGACCGCAAGGGAAATTTGGTAAATTTTGTCTTGTCGGTTTGTTTCACACATGCGTTGGAACTGTTTAACTATGTCAATAGGATGCGTCGGTGTCTTAGCACGCACATGGTCTTCAATCAGACTTGCAACCAACTTGGAGCTCATTCCGATTATGCTTATATGCACGCGAAGCTGCTCCACATGTATGGACGTTAATAAGCTTCCTAAGATAAAAGAACCCATTGATCGGTTCATGATGAGTAGCGTGCACCATCCAATCACAACCAGTACTATCCCTCTTTGGACACTCCGCTATGACTCTATGAGGCTCATTTCTCACAAATTTATACCCATACTCCGATATAAGTGATTGCTTCTGCAGACACAATCTATACTTTGTGACGCTACCTTCAAATTTCTGCCCCACATGAGTGATAGATCGATCCCAACCAACTGTCATCAACATCATTTTCTGATGACGACAAAAACCAACGAGCATATCAACCTCGGCGTCATCAGCGACATTATCAATATGTGAAGAATACACATCATTTCCACTGCTACAAACGCTAAGACCATCATCCGAAACTCCCACATCAATAAATTGGAGCCCGAAAGTAGCTGCAACCGAAAACAAACCATCGAAATCACAATCTGAAGCAAGAAACGCATCTCGGATGCCTAGTTATTGGATAATGGAGCCGTAAGGCATCCCTAGACAAATTGGTCCATCTCTCAGAAAGATGACTCACAAGCTGATCTAAAGAAGCTCCGATTCTCTCTTCTCAAACAACATTATCATCACCATAATTGCAGAACAACACCAACTTGTCCAACATCAGTGATCTTGTACACACAACATGTCAACCAAGAATGCAAAACTTAGATTACAATGCATAGGAGAAAGAAATCAACCAAAAAACAAATCAAAGCACACAATAATACTGAAAAAGTGACAAAATCATTAATAAATACGCAATTTACAATTTCAACCACAAAATAATCACGAAAGAAAACATCCTTATAACACAAAGAATCATAATACATAATAGGGAGAGCGAACAACCAAGCGTCAACGTGCTAGGTTCTCAAAGAAGATGGTGAATGATCGTCAGAGAAAGACGACAACAACTAAAAACCCCTCGCTTGTGTGCGTTAGTTCGTCGGAGGAAGACGACAACAACTAAAGATGTTTGTGCGTGCGGTGGAACACCGGAGGAAGACGAGATGACGATAACGAAAGATGATCGTGTGTGCGATGGATCTTCGAAGGAAGACGAGACGACGGAAGATGAGACGACGAAAGAGTGCATGATCGAAGGAAGACGAGACGATGTCAACTTATAGCATTGACATATAAGGGCATTTTGGACATTTAGATCGTTAATACGAAACAACTAATAGGATTGTTTTATATGCACCACCATTTTTTATAAATACATCATATTTTTCAAAATACACTTAGACATTGATGAGACATTGATGAGTTAAATATTAGAAAAGTACGATGCATTTATAAGAAGTGATGGTGCATATAAAACCACCTCAACTAATACCCTCATGGGCTTAAAAACTAATATAACGGAGTTTTTAAGAATAATTTTTATTAAATCCGTGTTATTGATAATTAACTATGGACAAATCCAGTCAAAAGACTGTCTTCTCAAGCACTCTGCAAAGCTGCTTTCATAAAGGAGGCCAGCTAATAGTGGGTGACAGATAGATTCTAGGGTCCTATACCCACAATACCACTGCTAGCTCCAGTGGCTTTATCTATCTATATCCACCTCCTCTCCTCTCCTCCCTAATCATGCCGGTTCTCCCTGTTTGCCTTCACATTCTCTCCGCTGCGGCCATCCTTGGTCTCCTTCTTCCCCTCGATCTTGCCTAAGAAAAACTAGAGCTGGGAAGGAGAAGCTCGCCATTGACCGAGCCTCTCGATCGTCGCGGCCTCCTCGGAGAACCAACAACAACGGGGGTTTTGATGATCAGGTGATCTTGTTATTTTTATCTTTAGGTTTGTAAACTGTTCTCATTAATGATACCAAAGAAAATTAGGGAGCAATTATCTCAAGATGGTTTCTATTCTTTAAATTGGGTCTCTTTGATGGATTTCTTTTCTATCCATTGCTATGTATCTTAGATGGAGTGTATTATGATCGATGATTCTACTTCTTACCTTACTTGATCCCATTAGCCTTCATCTTCTCCAGATTTCTTGCATGGGCCGGAAAAGGTAGATTCGCAGGCGACAGGAAGAGATCGTTGGAATGGGAGGGATTGGAAAAGGTAAGAGTTGTCTGTCCTTTTCTTTGTTTTTGTTTTTGTTTTTGTTTTTGTTTTTGTTTTTACTCGTTACTTTATCCCATTAGCCTTCATCTTCTCCAGATTTACGTACCTTTTAAATTATATCGTTATTAATTGATGATAATAGCTGTTGGGATCTGGGGTTGAACTGGAACGCCCCCCCCGGCAAACGGAAGAAAAGAAAGCAAGAAAAATAAATCTCACACGAGCATCAGAATTTACGTGGAATCAGAATTTATGTGAAAAATCTCACAGTAAGTGACTGAGAGGAAAAAACAACTGGACGGAAGAGAAGGGCTTCACTACGAATTAAATGGGTTTTTCTAAAAAAATAAATTCTCTCTCTCTATGACTTCTTCTCTAACGAAGAAGCTCTATTTTTTTTCTCAATGATGAAAAACAGCCTCTTTTTAACCCTAAGGTCTCGTTTGGTACGGGTTAAGCTTATTCCGGTTAAGTGATTTTGGGGTTAACAAAGCTGGAATAAGGGGTGGGTTAAAGTTATTCTTATTTTGGTGTTTGGTTGAAAATGGGGTTAAATAAATAATGATTATATGGAATAAATAATAAAAAAGTGTTTGGATGAAGAAGGTGGGATATAGGTAAGAATTGAGCCAAATATCAAAAATGCCATTATATATGATGATGTTCATAGTTCATCAAAAAATTACGACCGTAGGTGGTTTCATCGGGATTATCTCAATTAAACAAACAGGTTCTTGTTTTTGAGGCGTTGAGCCAACATCTTACACCCCCGTAGTAACTCATCTGTGATACAAAAAAGATTCGATGAAAATAAATACTATTAAATAGTGATAATTAAAAATAATCGTATTAAAAATGCATATTAAACAATGAAGATAATATCTAAAGCATACCATGAAATATATAGACATGTCTTTTATATTTTACTTCACCTATTGACCCATAATTCTGTCGCAATCCTGTTATGCAACGAATCTTCCGTCGTAGAATCATGCACTTGAGCCATAGAATGCAAATCTCCATCTTCGTTAGGTATTGTACCTTCCGATGATCCACTACCAAATAAGTACGTATCACGATGTCCGTGTTGAATGATAAACTTGTGAATTACGCAACATGCTATTACTATCCTATGTTGCACTGAGAAAGGATATGGTGGCATCGCACACAGTATTTTAAAACGCATCTTCAGAACTCCAAATGCCCTTTTAACATGGTTGTGTAGTTGTGCATGACGATGGTTGTATAAGTCCTTATATCCACCATATTCACAACGTTCGTCAGTACGGACGTTTGGGTATTCTTTGATATGGTACCGAACCCTTCTATACGGTGCCAGAAATTGACATGCATTCGCATAACCAGATCAACTAGATCAAATTTTCCTGCAACCAATGGATTCTAGCATCGTTAGGTCAAGGGAGTTATATCAAACATGATGATATAAGCTCGCTACTAGACTGAACTCAATACCTCGGGGAACTGTGAATTCACCGTCTTCCATGGCTTTCCTTAGGATTCACATATCTGTCGCCGATCCCTCCCAACCTGCGACGACATGTAGGAATTGTAGATCAAAATTCACGACTCCCATAACATTCTATGATATAAACCCCTTCTGATTACGAAATCTAGGTTGTAGCTCTGCCCTGACAACTGCTGGAATATGTGTCCCATCAATTGCACCTAGAGCTTTCTACGTAGTACATTTCAAGCATTAAATTCATGTGCAATAAGTACAAGGCATAAAGGCAAGCCATTGAATAATATGTTAGTAATTACCTTAAATGGGGTATAAGTAGAATTCTTCACGAATATGGGATGGACGACGTCATTATCATCTGGCAGTTTAATGTAGTCACGGCGTAATTTGTCAACGGCTTTCAATACTTTATTGAAATAACGGCTTACTGTTTCTCCAAAATGCTGAAATTGCTTTTGCAACACTCTGTTTGATACTCCCTGTCCAATCATATGAAGAAAAATTCCAAGTTGCTCCCTGCATGTAATGTTTTTTGTGTCCTGAATGAAACCCCTCGCCTGCAAGGAGTAATACAAGCCGTCGAACACTTCTTTAGACAACCTAAATAATTCTTGACATCTATTTTCGTGACCGGACATGATATCATTGATCATTTGATGTCCAATGAAAGGCCTCGTGCGACATGGCCTCGGGGTTGGCCGTTTCGGAAGAAGAAGCCTCTTCATCTAGAACTAGCTGGGCAATCATTTCCTCCTCTTCTGATGACCCGGTTGAAGTATCGTACGACATAAAACTACTTTTTGACATGATTCAGCAGTCAGTTCAACTTGATCTCCTACAAGCAATGGATCAACAACACAAAGAACAAACATAATTACACCTGTCATGAACTGAATCTTCGAACCTATGTACAAGCATAGTTATATGTGTTCTATGTACAAGCATAGTTATTTGTGTTCTATGTACAAGCATTATTATCTTTACTGGCCAAGTATGTAATGCAATTCGATATATTCATTTTTACAAGCATAATTTTCCTTTACAAGCATAATTATATGTAACCGTTTAAATATAAGGTTAGATGAACCTTGTCTCCACATGCCAGGAAACTATTTGATGCAGTTGAGTTAAAAATGGATGGAAAAAATATGGATTTAAGGGCAAAGATTATCATTGATTTCGTTGAGATGCAACTCAACAAGCATATCGAAGATGGGCCAGATGGGAAGTCAAGGCCCATGGCAACGAGCTATTCCGACGAGAAGCCGCTGTAATCCTACCATTTTTGCAGATCTTGGCCATCCTCCACTCTAGTTTCATCTCTCTCCGGTTAAGAATGAAACATGATCTAGGAAATGGAGAGTAGAGAAGACGAGGTAACTAGGCAAGGGTTAGAAGCTTTACCTTCGACTGTCCCAAGCACTCCTTCATTCAACAAAGATCAGCAACGTTGAGCAGCTGACTGGGGTGGCTTGAGCAACAGACATGGCATAAAAGCAGTCATAATAAGAAACGGAAAAAGGAAGAAAAAGGAAAAGAAAGAGAGAGAGAGAGAAGAGGGTTAAGTCACTTAAGTGGCTTAGCCTGCACACGAGCCAACTGATCGGATTGAATCCAATTTGACTCCAAATTGTGATCTCGTCGCAATCTCATCCGGATCTGACGATCGCGAACGCTCATACTGGATCTATTCAATCATGTACATCAATCAAACCTGTGTGTGCACTACACGGGTGTGAAACCGATCGCCAAGGCGCAATTTACCAAATTGTCCTTGGGGTCCAAAAGCAGCGATGCGATCAACCGATCACAAACTAAGGCCAACCGAGCCAAAACAACCAAACCACAAAACCAGACCCTCAACCTACCGCGGTCGGACCGGGTTGAAGGAATGGGTCCTCATAGTGACAGCCACTGACATCACCACCCGATCGGCGTTACACATGCACATCATCATCGCCACCATCGCCATCACCTTCGCCCTCTCTGGGATCCCATAGCTCAGTACTCCTAGCCAGACCCCTCTCGATCCCCTATGCACTGCTGCACTCAATGGCACCACCACCACCAACCTTCTTCCTCCGTGCATCTCTCCTGACGCTCTTCCCTATGCTTCTGATATTGCTAATGCTCTTTGGCAAAAGATCCAAACGTCTAGATTTGATCCCTCCGGAGGCAATCCGGATGCCTGATGATCCATGAGGGATATTGGAGATTGTACTCGACCAAGAAGAAGAGGAGGACAAACTTAGATGGAGAGGACAAACTTAGATGGAGTTGGCACCAGCGCCATGAAAGGAGAGAGAAGGGCTCGGATCAGGGGGTTTGAACTCCACGATCGCCGCCGCCGCCGCCGTCGCCGCCGCCATGAGAGTGGAAGGGGAAGAAAGAGCCGGAGGGGAAGGGGCTGGCAATGGCTGGAAGATTAGGCGCCACCGGAGCTCCTCCATCGGCCCTAAGCCTTGGGATCGGCTCCTCCACTCCGACGAAACCCCCATGCTCAACCCGGTGGACTTTCTCTAGCCTTCTTTAAAACCTGGACCGGGCCGGGGCGGACCGGGTTTTTGACCAAGGGGCCCTGATCCGCCCCTGAACCCGGATCAGCCCGGGCAAGACCAGGCTACGGCCCGGACCCGGGTCATTTAGGCTTTTTGGACACCCCTAGACGGTACTCACCTATGCACTGTGATCATCACTGTCGATTTCAAAGCAACCAAATAATACTCGTCCATTCAACCCACCGAACAACCGACAAATAATCTCCTTAAGCCTAAAGACTTATCCCCACCGTCCATTTGAAACATTATCTCAGCTCTTCATTAGCAAACATTTAATCATAAACGTAACGTCCATGAAACCAACTTCACCGTCCCTCCCGAAAAATAAAGCATTATCCCACCGTTCATTTTAGACCCTACCGCTCGCTCACTCGCTCTCTAAAAAGATGCCTTCTCTCAAGATTAAGATCAAGAACCCTTCTTCCAAGAAATCCGACGACGTGGAGCCGCCCGAGCCACGTCCCCTCACGCATCGCAGAGTCCCTCGCGGCCGCACTCACGCCAAATGCCGAACCACTCCGCTCGGCCACGGCTGCCACCTCGGCACCGACCACGGAGCCACGTCACTCGCCCTCGCCCCGCATCGCCGATTCAGCTGCCGCGCTCATGCCAACTGACGAAGCCCGCCATTCGGCCTGGGCCACGCCCGCCCCCCAGCATCGCCGAGGTGCCAGCTCGCAGGATCCAACCATTGTCTGTGACTACGCCTACCGACCACCCCCCATCGATGACGGCCTTCGACACCGAGTCCCCACCCCGGCCAACGCCACCCAACGCCCTCCGTGGTTTCACCTTTGATCACCCCCCAAAGCGAAGTGGGCGTGTAACACCCCGACTCTCCACTGGGCCCGGTTCGATCAGGATCCACCCGAGGGCCCCACCCAACACAATATTGTCCGCTTTTGGCTCACCGTAGAAATCTGGGAAAACTTTTCATTAGGTCACCCATCATGTGATTACTCCACGTCAAGCACGCTTAATCATGGAGTTTTCTGATGGATCATTGCCAGCACGGCTTTAAAACACGTTGTGTCTATTAAGGGCTTACTATATATTTATATTGAACCCCGAACCATATCCAGGCATTGTGGGATTGCTTACCCGGCTACTCGACCCTGCCCCGCCCTCCAGGCGAAGGCATCTTGTCCCACGGTAGACCCAGTGGGCCTCACAATCCACCTCCACAATATTCCAGTCCGACGAACTAATAATCCTCGAATAATATCAAACATAATCATTGATGACAATCACGTCCTAATCCTCGACTACCCCAAACCCCGGTCCTAGGGCTAGATCCGGGCTACCCGAGAACCCCGGACCATACCCAGGCGCTGTGGGATTGCTTACCCAGCTACCCGACTCAGCCCCGCCCTCCAGGCGAAGGCATTTTGTCCAACGGTAGACCCAGCGGGCCTCACAATCCACCTCCCTTGGAGGCCCAGCGTCCTCGCTGACACAATTTTCGGCTGAGAACTAGCTCTGATACCATACTGTAACGCCTCGGCCCTCCACCGGGAGCGTGAGGGGATGTGGCTCTGGCGGCGCCGACGTGGCGGGCGGCTCCACGTCGTCGAATTTCTTGGAAGAAGGGTTCTTGATCTTAATCTTGAGAGAAGGCATCTTTTTAGAGAGCGAGTGAGCGAGCGGTAGGGTCTAAAATGAACGGTGAGATAATGCTTTATTTTTCGGGAGGGACGGTGAAGTTGGTTTCATGGACGTTACGTTTATGATTAAATGTTTGCTAATGAAGAGCTAAGATAATGTTTCAAATGGATGGTGGGGACAAGTCTTTAGGCTTAAGGAGATTATTTGTCGGTTGTTCGGTGACGGGAGCCCTTGAGATATCGATTGGGTTATGGGACCCTTGGCATTCCTTAGACTTAGGCGGAGAGACAACACAGTTGTTGTTTTCCTCCTTTCAGTGTGACGTAGAATAGCGTAGAACCTTACTGAGCAAGCTTTGTTGCTCACTTCTACCTGGGCTGCATCGGCGATGCAGGTCGATGCAGTCCTTTCCTTTTAGGTGATCTTCTGGGCGTTGGTGTGTCATTCTCAAGGTGATCGTGGACTTGGAGTTTCGAGAGTACTTGGCGATCCTAGAGTTTTCCCTTTGTTAATAGTTGTACCTTTGCAGTTATATTAAATGTATAATTTTTCCACTTCGAGGATTTGATCATCTGTGTTAATTTATGTAATGAGGGTCGATGAAAGTATTGTATCAGAGCCTGTACTAATTAGTGAAAATTGTGATAGCAGATTCATATTCTTGTTGAATTTTAGAACTGTTAGATTTATCGTTTTAATTTATCGTGAAGATTATAATTGTACATGGTTCAAATTGAGAAATACAGGGGAAACTCTCGCCGTTCGATTTTAGAAGTTGGTTTAGTCGCCTCATGCCCCGGATCGGATGGGTTTTCTGGATCGGGGTGTGACACAGCGTGCATCTCTTGCAAGCGCCGTCATGCGAGGTGCGGCCCTGGTTGCGTACTAGCTCCATAGCTAGCCATGGACGGGAATGTAGCGGATGGCTTCACCAAAGCTTGTAAGATTTATAGGTTTCGCAACTGGATAGGGCAAATACCTCCAAATAGGAGGGCCGAAGCAATGGAAGCTCTCCGATTGGACGCTGAAGAAAGATTTAACAATCATGTGGGGGGCTGTTATCAAAAAGTTAAAGAACTGGAGAAGAAGCGAGGCTCCGGCAAGCTCAGGCAGGTTAAGACCGGTCTCAAACACGATCGGGAAGCGATGTATCTTAGTTATAAATATTCAATTTCTTATTTTGATTGAATTACAAATTTGATTCGTTTTTCTTTTTATTGTTTCTTTCTTTTTTCTTTGGGTTTTGTAAGGCAGCGAGTGTAGAGGCTGAGGCGGCCGATGACGGGCAAACCGTCCAAAGAGACGTCCCGCGCCATACAGAGGTATGTTTTCTTTTTCTCGGTTTCTATCTTATCTCGTTTGTTCTTGGTTTCTTATTAGTTTTTTTTCCCTCTAGGATTAGGACACGGATCAGAGAGAAGAGAATTTGGATCAAAATCCAGATCATGTAGATAAAGACTTTGGAATGATGCCTCCCATTGGACATTTTTCAATATTGTTCTCGGGAAACTTGGCTTGGAGAATATAAGGTTTTTTTTGTCTCAGATTGTCTTGACAGTTTTTGAACATGTCAAATACTGATTAGAGGCAATATTACTTGGCAATCAATGAATTCAGAACCTCTTAGAAGGAATAAATGAGACACCTGTCTAGCATTTGAAAGTCATTCTTGAGTTCAAATTAAAAACTCATTGGGAAAAAGCACGGTTGATTTGTGGAAATATCATGCTTCTTATGCCATATGCATAAATCGCTGCTTTAGCAGTGACGCTCGTCTTCATTACTCTGTTTTGTTAGGCTCAGGTGGATTTGTGAAGGTGTAGTATTAGAGGACCTTCTTGGTGATAGAATATGGTTCACGCATAAAATTAATTTCTATTCCACTCATATGGCTAGTTCGATAGCGTCTTGCACTGCATGCACTAGCTGTAAGGTTCAGGTATCAGGTATGATAGTACGACTATGGTTCCCGGAGCAAATTAATTGCCAGCCCACTCATATGGCTAGTTGCAATAGCATCTTGCATTGCATGCGCTAGCTGTAGGTTCAGCACATCATGTTGCGCTCAGCCCATCTACTAACCTCACCACTAACAGCCCTTCGGTCTCTAGTAGATTATAGTGAGCAGACAACAGTGAAACTTAGAGATGCACTTGTAAACAAAGCTTGAACCTTCACAGCAATCTTTGATATTGCTGGAATAGCATATGACGTAATCTAGGTGGAGGAATCACCCTCCCATTAATTGTTTCATCATCTAATTTTAGGTCTGGATCTTGCTTTTGCTCTGCCTTATATGATAGTTTCAGTTGCCCAACCAAGCACAAGTGCTGCTCTTCGGTATTTCTGAAACTGGGTTGACCTTCTCTTCTTCATTGTTGCTCTTATGGTCCAAGAATCGCTCAAATTCATCAGCTAGTCAAGTAACTCTTTGGTGCTCAACCTTCCATTAAAGGAACGAAAGTCCATCCTCATATAGTATATCTTATTTTGGTCAGCATCCATAGGGCTGGCATGCAAAAATATTGTCTCTGCCTCTTCACCAGTTGATTCCCCTTCATAAAACAAGTAATTTGCTGCATCTAGGTTTGGGCCTCGCATGCCACTAGATGACCTTCTCCCATGGCCTTGGCACACATGGTTCTCCGTGCTCAGTCATGTTCTGCCTTTTGTATGTGTTAGACTCATCCTAGCGAGCAGGTCATCAATCTTATTCGCTACTGCTGCTGTTTCTCGATAACTGCATACAAAACATCAAACCACAATCATCATTCGTATGGTTTCTTTGCTTGGTTCTGTTTTGCACCGTTGTGATTGAGCGAAAGTAAAAAACCTCTCTAATACCAGTTCATGCAGCAGTAATCGTGAGAGGAATCAAAGAAAATAAGAAACATTGCTTAGCTGCTAATCTGTCTTGGGGTTAAACTTGGATGCTAAAGCACAGGGGAAAACCAGATCAAAACGAAATTCTTATGAGTAACATATTAGACACTAAATATAGTATTTCAAGCTAAAAAAACTTCCTAACTGGACATAAGTATTCCCTAATCAAGTTAGGCTTCTATTGATATTTTTGTTCTTGAAAGTCTTCCGCATTATGTTGTACAAGACTTTCCTTTAACCTTTTAAAGCTGTAGTCCTCCCTCAGCATTGATTATGAGGCTGAGATAAGTATAATTACTCAGTAAGCAGCTTTGTATGAATGGCCATGTTGTTGGGAGTTCCATTTTCCTGTTTGATCTGTGTGCTTGTTATCTGTAGTTTGGTCTGTGTAATGTTATCTGTAGGTACTCTATTTGTAAATGCTATGTTCTGCATAAAAAAGGTGCATTGTGTTAACTATATTGCATCCGAACTCATGTATTGTTTTGTATTTGATCTAATAGAACATGCTCAATTTAAGTACTTGCCGCCTCTATATTTGATTGTTTTGCTTACATTGCTTGGTGTTTTCCATCCCTGTAACAGAGCTGGTCTTCATTTGAAAGATGTTATCGATTTAAAAATGCTATGTTCTCAATGGAACCAATTTTGTTCTGCTTGCATGTGCAAGTTTTGATTTTCCCTGGCGAATCTATTTTTGTTGCTTAGCTAGTACCGGGATTTTGATTGTCAATAGGATAAGCTCTTGTATGCTTGCCGAAGGAAGCACAAGAGCTCGATCCCTTCATTATCTTGTAATCTATATATCATTCTTGATTTTGTCAATTATGTCAGAAGGAACAACATTTGCCTGCTATAGCCGTAATTATGATGTTTTCATATTGAAACTCTGATAATTCCAATGACAGCTCACTAATTATGATCTTGGTGTTGATTTTCTGTTGATTTTACTACTAATAATTGCTGTTGGAATATATGATTTTATTTGTCCACTTCTCTCGTTATCTTATGATTCATTTGTATTCTCCAGTTTTTGAGATGTGGTAAGCAAACAATCTTTGCCTGGTAAATAAAACTAGGATGTTTCCATATCAAAACTCTGATCAATTCTGTAACATTTTGCTAATGCTGGCTCTTCTTTTTGATTTTTTTTCAGGCTTCTCTGTTAGTATTTTCTATCAAGATAAGGATTTTTCTTCTTAACTGTCCCTTAGAATTAGTCATAAAAATGTAAACTTGTTCTTTCCTGTCAACTTAAGCTTTTGGGATGACTACTGAATTTAACAAGGCAGATGATGATAGCTAATGTCAATATACCATCTTTCGGGACTGCTTGGTGCATGCACCTATGCTATTATTCTGCAATTGTGAGGCCTTCTTTGTTTCTTTATATCATTTAAATGTCGAGATTATTTTCACTTTTATCCTGATTTCATCTTTGCATCTCTAGGGCTTCCTTGTTCTTGACATTGTTCCCTTTCTTTATTTTGTTTGATCTGTTGGTATTGTCAATAATGCTGTGGAGACTTCTTTTAGTAGTTCAGTCATCTGAATACCAGAGAGTTACAGTTAAAAAAAATGTTGCAGTGCATTGGCTACTTTTCTAGCGACTTACTGCTGCTATAGTGTGATTTTCGATTCGCATTTCTAGCTACACTTTCTAGGGAGCGAATGGTCGATTATTGGGAAAAAACACTCAGTGGGAAAGGGTTTACCAAAATGGAAAGAATTTGAGAACGTATTTTTATAGTAGTAAGACAATATTTTCTGCTTCATTTGAAGTTCTTGCAACCATGAGAAATGGAATGTTATCTGGAATATAGATGAGCAGCTTTTATCAAAGGAACTACCTTTTACTTGAATCGACGTATAATCCCTGGTGAACTCCCGTAATGTTACTTTTGAATTTAAATTTTGGACACGCTTCGTGCATCTTTAAACCAAGATTTGTGAATGAAACATTATTTTTTGGAGGAACTATCCTTGCCATCTTACCCATCTTGATACAATCCGTGTTTGTCCATGCCTTTTACTTGTGTCTCTAGTTAGACTTAATGCTTTGGAGCCTTGAGTATAAAGGAACATACAAGCTAACAATATTAGCTTGATGATACTGATTCGTTAGTATTCAGATTCTGTCCTGAATCTTATGTAGTTTGCATTCCTATTTATTTATTTTGTCTCGATTGATTGTTGATATGGTTTTAGATTGTTCTGATTGCCTAGCAGACACCCAAATAGTTTGCACTCAAGCCTGCTGAGTGAGCGTTTTAAATTATAGACCTCTCATTTAGGTGGAGATGTCTGCATCTAGAATAATGAGATGCTGATTTCTTACTGGCTATACAAGTGCTTCGGAAAAACCGTCTTAAAGCTTAGATTTCTATTCTCTTCTTTCATTTATTTTTTTCATTTCGGAGATGACGTCTCTGAGACGCAGAGTTCTTGCTTGCTATACCTATACAAGTGCTCCATATTTGGTTCAATCAGTTATGAAAGCTTTTGGGCAGTGGTTTTTAGAGCGCGGGGTTTTGCTTCAATAATGATCATGTTTTGCTTGATCTTGTGTTGCTCAATGGTTTTCACTTGGAGGTAACCTTGATCATATTAGTTCATACACCTGCACAGAATGGTTTACCTTAGAGTAAATTGTCTGCTTTAGATGCTCTACATGCCTAGTCTTCTCCTTGAGGTGCGTTTGTGACACATGCAAGCACTGTTTGCTTGTGGCAAATCTTATTTTGAAACTTGAAATTAGGGGGGAAGCAACTTCATCCTGTCATCATCCTTATATAGCAGGATGGTTAAAAAGTTAATCTTTGGTTTGTCCTAGCTGGCGTTCTACGTGGCAGATATATCCTATGTGGCTGCTGATGTGGAGGGGTAATAGTGGGGGAGGAGTTAGGAGGGGTTAGTGGAGAGTTATGAGGGGAGATGGTGGTTACCCTGTCAAGTGGCAGGGGACCCCACTAGTCATCCTTATATAGCAGTATGGTTAACAAGTGCATTTTTTTTTTGTTCCAATGACATCCTATGTGGCAGGGTTTATCTTATGTGGCTGTTGATGTGGAGGGGTAGTGGGGGAAGGGGGAGTTAGAGGGGAGTTATGAGGGGAGATGGTGATTACCCGGCAGGGGAACCCACTAGTGTTCATATATGGTTTCAATTTAGTCGACAAGTTTCCTCCCGTTCCTTCCTGAAAGCCTACTTGGAGGAAACCAGGAAGGCCACCCACGAGGTGCGGAACTGGGGAACCATTCAGTCAGAGGTACTTTGTTGTCTCTCTTCAATTCTCTCTTCAATCTACGCAGTGAATCAGTGCATGCAATGTTGTGTGTCATGTGATTTGGCACAGGACGGTGCAACAGTAAAAAGAGGTTGGTGCTTTGAGAGCAGTAATTGAAGCTGTCGAGTATTACAAACTAGATTCTGAGTATCCAAGTGAGAGAGTCTTTTGAAGCGGATCACACAAGTTTGTGTGGCGTGACTTAAATTAGACATCTAAGCAACTCTACGTCCGCAATCGATTAATAATACTCAATGAAATCACTTAAGCTAGCCGAACTATTCAACCCAAGTTCTAATCGGTTTAGAACCAGCTGGGATATTGTCCAATTAAGTTTTAGTCTAACTCTAACTCTATTATAGGTTTAATAGCCTAATTAGAATTCTAGTGGAACACAAATCCCAAATTGGGCGCATTTTAATTTTGCTATTTTATTTATTTCACGCGACAAGTTGAGTCCGAAGTCTAACGGGAACCAACAAGCAATCACTCCCGGTTGCATTAGGATTTCGAGTTGGTGCATACATATCCAATCCAATAATGGAAAGAAACCAATTCCGGCCCACAATGCTGGAAAATAATTAAAATCAAGATGGTATTGGAGTTAAGATTGAATTAGAGTCCACGTATAATTGAAAGTACCTACCTGCGTATATGTCTATATAAGCAACCATCCATGGCATTGGTGGGCAGCAATAGCATTAAAGAGAGAGAGAGAGAGAATAGAGCGCGAGTGGCTTCTCTGGAGACTTAACAGCCATGCATCCATTGACCACCATGAACCACGCGCCGCCATGCGAGGTCTGCAAGCACCTGCGCCGCAACTGCCACGCGGACTGCCTCATGGCCCGATTCTTCCCGGCCGGAACCGAGAGAGAGTTCATGAAGGCCCACAGGCTGTTCGGCGCCACCAATCTGATAAAGATGATCAGTGAGCTCCCTCCAGACGATCGATCCGAGGCCATGAGCTCCATAATGTACGAGTCCGAGGTAAGAGCTAGAGACCCTATCGGCGGCTGCTATCGTCAGATTCAAGAACTCGAGCGCCGGATACGTGAATGTGAAGAGAAGTTCGAAGAGAAGTTCAGTACGCTCTTCCAACGTTCTACATCGATTTCTGATGCCGAACTGGCTGCGCGGCGAGGAGGGGGGCCGATGTAGGACGAATCTAGGGCTAGTTTTTCCTTTTTCCATTCCCCAGGATATCTTCGTAGAAACTTTTTTCATAGTTAATTGCGTATTCATTAATGACTGTAGGTTGATATATTGAATTCCGAATTTTGATATATTATTTCATCTTAAATTCTTATACTCTCGATCAGGCTAAATTATCAATTAATACCCAGTATTTTAGTCAAAACTTTTATTCAAAACCTAAATTTTAAAAATTTCAAATCAACTTCTTGTGGTTTCGATTTCATTCTTATATGATCCTTCCGTCCACCCATCGTTGGGTTTTTAACGACAAAGGGTGTCACGTCGGATTTTAACTTATTTTAATATTTTTTAATTTAATGTTGTGAAGTCAGCCACATCTTTCTATCTCCACCTCCTCTCTTTCCTCCATCATGCGTACCTCGTCGGCGATGTCGGGCCTAGCGTCCTGCACGGGGGGCGATGCATGCCATGGCGATCTGCATCAACGCAACCATCTCCACCACCACCCCAGCGGACGTCATTTTCATTCCCTGCATCAACTCCACGTCGAACACCTCGGCCGTCCACTCCTCCCGCATGACCGATTGCACCTATCTTGGCAGGTCCATGCCACCCTCCCCCTCCTTCCCGGCGAACACCGCCTGGTTCAAGGCCTGTCCCGTGAGGAGCTCCAAGAAGAGAACGCCGGAGCAATAAACATCCGACTTGAAAGTGGGCCGCTGGGGATCGTGAATCTCGGGCGCACGGTAACCGTCGTCGCGAGGGCACGAGGCAACCTCGGTAGCCAGGAGGGGAGCAATACCATATAGTCAGAGACGTTCATGGGGGAGAGTGGGTACGGCCAGAGGAGGACATTGAAGGCCTTGATGTTGTTGTGGTCGGTGCGGACGAGGGACGCGTGGAGTTGGGCGGGCCCCCAAGCGCCTCCCGTGCCGGACACCAAGCCCGATATCAGCGACGTGGCACGGATGATGGAGGAAAGAGAGGAGGTGGAGAGAGATATGTGGCTGACGTGACAACATTAAATTAAGAAATGATAAAATAAGTTGAAAACTCGACGTGACACCTTTTGTCGTTAAAAACCCGAAAACGGGTGGACGGAAGGACCACATAAGGATGAAATTGAAACTACGATAAGCTCATTTCAAATTTTTAAAGTTTAGTTCTGAATAAAAATTTTGACTAAAGCACATGGTACTAATCGATAATTTAGCCCTCTCGGTGCATTCCATGCTATTTTTTCTCTCTTCTTTTAAAACTATGGCTCTAGGTCCATGGCGGCGGTGCTGCAATTTCTGGTTCAACAGACATTATCCTGAAATCTTCTATTATTTATTTATTTATCTTTCCGTGCTTTTCCATCAGGCCACTGTTGAAAAGCCGGTCATGGTTGGTGATTCTATATACACCACAATGGAGTGATGCACCTCGAAAAATGTTTAGTTAAATGTATGTGTTGAATGGATGGTTGAAGGTGTGCCATGTGGAATGGATATATATGCATGGTTTCATTTGGATGTATACGTATGTGGATGGCTCGTGTGCAAGTTTATGTGGAATGACTTGAAGCTATAAGCTCAGGAGGAGCAGGTGGCTATGTGTAAGCTTGGCATGGTTTGCGTAGCTTAGGTGTTGGTAAACCTATGGGGCTCATTTGTTTCATGGGATTACGATTGGGATAGGAGAAATATTCCCATTGACCAATTGATGAGGATGCATAATGTTATATTTTTATCCCTTAACACTTAGTCTCCTGTGCTTATTTGGTACCTAAATACACTCATTATTCTTATATTTTGATTTAGGATGCAATTGAAGTACTTAAGTTCGAAAAAAAACTGAAAAGAGTATATGGATCAACTTTAAAGATTAATCTGTACCTGCTGATGAAGAACCAGATGATGTGCTATACATGGTTGGAAAGCTCTTGAAGTCTATATTCTGGAGAATTTTACGGTTCATGATTTCGAGTTTCTTAGAGGAAGTTACGGCAATTTTAGTACCGATGGCGCAGTCTAGATGGCAGAACAGTAAATACGCTGGAAAGTCCGATCGATCCGACTATGCAGAATCCTGACAGAGCGTATACTTTTCAGCTGTACACAGTCCGATCGATCCCTCTATCCATCCCACTGAGTCCGATCGATCCGACACCTAAAGTCCGATCGATCGGACTCGGGAATAACCAGAGACGGAGGATTTTTACGCAACCGATCGATCCGACACCCATAGTCCGATCGATCGGACTTTCCTAGTGAAGAAAATCAACGGTTTAGATCTAATCCGTGGATGGAGAGACTTTGGGGCTATAAATAGGATACTTAGGGTTATCAAAGGGGGATCTTTGGACACTTTTGGCGGCTATTTTCTACTCTTTTATATTTTTCCTAGGTTTTCTCTTGTTTATTGGAATCTTTTGAGGATTGTTCTTAATGGCCATGCGTGGCTAAATCTTGATCCTTGGTCGAGGAGACTGAAACCTCAGAATCAATGAAACTGTGAGATCTAATCTATTTTTATTGTTCAGTTTATACATGAGTATTGGATGTTCTTCTGAGATTAAATCTTCATGATTATCTTGTCTAATTGCTAGGAGGCCTACTAGTTTATTATTTATGGTGATCTACTGCTAGGTTTGATATCAAATCTGGAATTGTTTGATCCCTCTAATCTGCGAAGCAACTAGGGTTTAATAATATACTACGTTTCAGAGATTGTTAGGTCTTAGGAAGAATATTTGACTAGATTAAATGCAACCGCTTGTGCTTGTGTTGTTTAGCTTCATCGATCTCTCTATTCTTAAGGCTGCTACTAGATTAAATCTACAGCGCGTATCTTAGGTTGTTTAGTAGTTAGGGTTAATTGGATCGCTTGTTTCTAATTAACTATGATTGAGGAGAGATTCGAATTTAATTCGAACGGTGAATATTTATGGTATGAATTGATTGATACTTGCATCGATGATCAGTTGTTGGATTCCGATGGTGGATGTTGACCCAGACCAAGGTTTGTTCTCTTAATTTAACTCGTTTCTTCGCTTTAGATTATTTCTTTACGGTTTTCCTCACGTTTAAAACCCCCCCATCTTTGTTCACTAAGCACAAAACTAGGCTAAACACTCTTCAGGATCGACTCGTACTCGCACTACTACATTTATCTTAAAGAGTATTGGTTTTATTTTTGAGTGCCTGCGACAGCACATCACCAATCTAATCTCACGTTTTTAGAGATGTAGTAGTAATCCCGTGGGGGAGTGGGATTGGTTATCTTGGATAGGTAAAAGGTTGGAAACATATCGACTGTGCTATCATTTGAAGTTGTTTTATAGTCCACCTTGAATCTTATTATGTTTGGAGCTGTAGAGGTCGTGTCATGGAGCCCCCGGGCTCGACGCCTGTTTCGTGAGAGTTACGCGTCACACTGAGTCCTACTCCCTTATCTTATTACCCCTTACATTGTGGTTGAGAACGAGGCCGGCGGCGATGTACACACACTGGGTCTACGCTCGTCGAGTTCACCACCTTATTTCGCCGCTAGCGTTTAGTCTTAGGGAAGAGGGATGACAGCTTGCATGGGAGAGATACCAACATTGGGACCGCGCTCTAAAGTAGGCGGTGAGCATAGAGTGAGTCTCCCTAGGGGCCGTGGTGGGACATGATGATCGCTCGTGAAACGATATCTTTAAATCGCAGCAAACTTCAATCAAAATATAATCCTTATTCTATCACTATTCTACATGGTAGATTAGTGGTGAAGTCCAGAGTCAATTCACAGGGAAAACGTTGAAAATCAAAATCAATTCTCAAAACTCTAAGTTTAAGCAAAAGAAGCAATGATAAGTTTAAATTAACTAAAGCTATCTAAGAAAAGCAAGTAAAAGTTGTTATTAAATCAATGAGAAAGATACCTAGGGATTACTCAATTCACCTTAGTTTCACCTTCTGTATTCTTCAGTTATCCTAAAATAATATTTATTTTCCTAACGACATAGCCTATCTTTCTTGGCATAGATTGTCTTCGGTCCTACGATTACTTTAAGTTATACTACTCCTAATGACCTTGACACAACCTATCCTAGCTTAGCATAGTCTATCTCACTAGCAAACCATAAATCATATGAAAACCATCCTATGAATCTCTACAATCAATTACAGAAATCATATAGGACTGAAAGTACATCAATGGAACTCTGTTCCTTCAACTCTGTTAACAATTAAAATCAAATTCATAGGATCATGTCTTGGGAAGAGTACAAAATTCAAACCAAAGAATACAAAAAGTTACACTAGGGTTTCATGAGATCCCTAAGTTTAGAAATTAACTACTTATATCTTGGGAAAGATCCATAGGTGTTGGGAAGGAAGTCATTGATCCCCGCGAAAAGATCTCCGTCTTCAAACCCTACCATTCTCCTTTTTCTCTTTGATTTTCTCCTCAAAAGATGAGAAATTCGGGTGGAATAATCCTATTTATAAGAGAACTCCCGAAATTAGAGTTTTGGCTAAGTTGGACTTCTATTACAATTGAATTAACCTGGCAGCTCTATTCCGAGCACAACTGGGTCCAATCTGTACGAAATCTGAAACATTCTCCAACACAAACGTTGTATATTAGGACGTCCTCTGTCCGTTCCCGAATATTTCATAACATTTAAAGTTATCTGGAATATTTGCCGAATATTCTTCTAAACATCGACGGAACAGTTTTCCAGCAGCTGTGTATCTTGATCTCCTTCCAACTTGAAATCCATCCATCAGGAATCTCGTAAAGTGTCCAACATGAACATTGTAGATCTTGAAGTCTTCCTTCATGTAATAAATTTCCAGAATATTTGGACTTATACATAATTTCTGGAGATTATTCTTCTGACAAGCGACGACGCAGTCTTGATCTGTTAGCCAAAATAATGGCTAATCAATCAATGATTGCCATGTCAGTATAATAAATATGGCTGATGAGCCTTTCAAAAGCAATTGAACGATATTGTTCTAAGCTAAGTAAAAGATCATCGAAAGCTAAGTAAAAGATCATCGACCAAAAGAAGGAAGTCATCGGTTAAGAACGATGATCATCTTTACATAAGAAGGTTATCGGCCAAGAACGATGATGATCTAGAGATAAATAAGTAAGTACCAACTCGAAAGTAACTACCAATGGAAAATAAGTACCAACTCGAAAGTAACTACCAATGAAAAGTAAGTACCAGCTGGAATGTAAGTACCAACTCGAAAGTAAGTATCAACTCGAAAGTAACTACCAACTGGAAAGTAAGGACCAACTGAAAAGTAACTACCAATGGAAAGTAAGCGCCAACTGGAAAGTAACTACCAATGGAAAGTAACTACCAACTCAAAAGTAACTACCAATGGAAAATAAGTACGAACTGGAAAGTAACTACCAATGGAAAGTAAGTACCAACTCGAAAGTAACTACCAATGGAAAGTAAGTACCAACTCGAAAGTAACTACTAATGGAAAGTAAGTACCAACTGAGAAGTAACTACCAATGGAAAGTAATTACCAACTAGAAAGTAACCACCGATGGAAAGTAAGTACCAACTGGAATGTAACTACCGATGGAAAGTAAGTACAAATTGGAAAGTAAGTACCAATGGAAAGTAAGTACCAACTCGAAAGTAACTACCAATGAAAAGTAAGTACCAACTCGAAAGTAAGTACCAACTCGAAAGTAACTATCAATGGAAAGTAAGTACCAACTCGAAAGTAACTACCAATGGAAAGTAACTTTCAAGTTCTATTGGAAAGTAAGTTCTATTGGAAAGTTAGTACCAGCGAAGGTAAGTAACTTACCGGCGATAAGACTATGCAGCCAATCACCTTCGCAGGGTCCCTACATTTTTTATCTAATGAGTCCATGAGAATTTTGAAGATCTCACTTGACCAATCATATCTCTACATGTTTTCTAGATCATCAATGTAATCAACATATGCTCGTGTTACGTTGCGTCCACTTGTGCAGAAGAAGAGTGATTCAATGATGTAAATTGCCAACAGTTTGATGTTGTCTCGAACATCTGCATCTCTTCGCTTCGGGAATGTGTTGAGTATTGTATGCTTTAGCATAGCTATCGTAATGACACTTGCATTTGAGAAGATTCTGCTGAACAGCTTAGGGTTTTTTTGATGGGTATCCGACTTATTCACATTTAATTTCTGGGACTCATGCTCCGGCCCGAATATGTGTTTAACATATGAACTTCTCAGTTGGTGGGTGGGTGGCTATAGGTTTTGATTTTTGGGAGATTATGGGATACGAACGGGGTTTTATTTTACATTTTAGGATTAAAATGGGCGGCATGGTTATATTATCGGGATCGGATATTTTCGGGCTCGTATAACTGGTTGAGGGTATTATTGTCTTTTAGATCTAAGAAGGTAATAAATAGTTTAAGGTCTTTTAATGGAGACCTAATGATAAGTCCGTATCTTATTAAGAACCTAATTATAAATCTCACTATATTGAATTCTGAATTTTGATATATTATTTCACATGAAATTCTTATACTCTCGGTCGGGCTAAATTATCAATTAGTACCCAGTATTTTAGTCAAAATTTTTATTCATATCCAAAACTTAAAAAATTCAAATCAACTTATCGTAGTTTCGATTTCATCCTAATGTGGTCCTTCCGTCCACACACCGTTGGGTTCCTTCCGTCCACACACCGTTGGGTTTTTAACGACGGTGTCATGTCGGGTTTTAACTTATTTTAATATTTTTTAATTTAGTGTTGTCAACTCAGCCACGTCTCTCTATCTACACCTCCTTTCCTTCCTCCATCATCCGTACCTTGTCGGCGATGTCGGGCCTGGCGTCCGGCACGGGGGACGACGCAGGCCATGGCGATCTGCAACAACGCAACCATCCCCTCCTCGATTCCAGCGGACGTCATTTTCGTTCCCTGCGTCAACTCCACGTCGAACACCTCGGCCGTCCTCTCCTCCCACACGACTGACTGCACCCATCTCGGCAGGTCCACGCCACCCTCCCCCTCCTTCCCGGTGAATGCCGCCTCGTTCAAGGCCCGTCCCGTGAGGAGGTCCAAGAGGAGAACACCGAAACAATAAACATGCGACTTGAAAGTGGGCCACTGGGGATCGTGAATCTCGGGCGCGCAGTAACCGTCGTCGCGAGAGCTCAAGGCAGCCTCGGGGGCTAGGAGGGGAGCAATACCATAGTCAGAGACGGCCGCGGGGGAGAGTGGGTCCGGCCAGAGGAGGACTTTGGAGGCCTTGACGTTGTTGTGGTCGGTGCGGACGAAGGACGGGTGGAGTTTTGCGAGCACCCGAGCGCCTCTGCGTGGGCCTCGAAGTCCCACCGGCCGGCCGCAATGTCCTTGAGACGCGTCACCACCACGGTGGCGCCCTCCTCGAGCACTGCCTTGTACGACGTCCCTGCCGTGCCCTTTCCCATCACCTCCATCGACGCCCTTAATAGATCCTCCAGGTCTAAGCTATACCCTCCTCCTCTGCTGTTGTTCGCATCGCCGATGAATGCCAGCCTGTTCCTCTTCCCGACCGTCCCACCTATTCCGACTGATATATCCTTCGATGACAACGACGTTGCCATCCCTGTCAGCTCCCCCGATCTCCCCATATCTGCGGCACCAATAGATGTTGAACCCTTCTTCGCCCACCTTTTCCCGGCATGCACCTGCTTCCGAACTTTCCTCCGTCGTAAGCAGAGGAGCATCAACACCAATAAGAGGATCAACATCGCCGTCCCACCTCTGACCGCAATGGCCACGATCTCCACCGTGGAGAGCTTACCGGAGGATTTCCTAGCTGGGTTCTCTGGCGAATAGGGGGAAGGTGCCGGTGATGGGAAGAAAGGGGCACAAGGGGGCAATGGACCACCGTAGAGCTCCAGGTTTCCAGCGAACGCTAAGGCCGGGAATGCTGGGGCGAAAGAGGAGATGGTCGCGTTGCTGCAGATAGCCATGGCTTGCGTTGCCCCCCGTGCCCGACACCAAGCCCGACATCGGCGACGTGATACGGATGATGGAGGAAGGGGAGGAGGTGGGGAGAGAGATGTGATTGACATGACAACATTAAATTAAGAAATATTAAAATAAGTTGAAAACCCGACGTGACACTTTTTATCGTTAAAATCCCGACGACGGATGGATGGAAGGACCACATAAGGATGAAATCGAAACTATAATAAACTGATTTCAAAATTTTAAAATTTAGAACCTGAAAAAAAATTTCAACTAAAGTACAGGGCACTAATCGATAATTTAGCCCTCTCGGTGCATTCCATGCTATTTTTTCTCTCTTCTTTTAAAACTATGGCTCTAGGTCCATGGTGGCGGTGCCACAATTTCTGGTTCAACATACATTATCATGAAATCTTCTATTATTTATTTATTTATCTTTCCGTGCTTTTCCATCAGGCCACTGTTGAAAAGCCGGCCATGGTTGGTGATTCTATATACACCACAATGGAGTGATGCACCATGAAAAATGTTTAGTTAAATGTATGTGTTGAATGGATGGTTGAAGGTGTGCCATGTGGAATGGATATATATGCATTGTTTGATTTGGATGTATACGTATGTGGATGGCTCGTGTGCAAGTTTATGTGGAATGACTTGAAGCTATAAGCTCAGGAGGAGCAGGTGGCTATGTGTAAGCTTGGCATGGTTTGCGTAGCTTAGGAGTTGGTAAACCTCTGGGGCTCATTTGTTTCACGAGATTAGGATTGGGATAGGAGAAATATTCCCATTGACCAATCTAATCTCACGTTTGGTATACTTTTTAGAGATGTAGTAGTAATCCCGTGGGGGAGTGGGATTGGCTATCTTGGATAGGTAAAAGGTTGGAAAGATATCGACTGTGCTATCATTTAAAGTTGTTTTATAGTCGACTTTTAATCTTATTATGTTTGGAGCTGTAGAGGTCATGTCATAGAGCCCCCGGGCTCGACGCCTGTTGCGTGAGAGTTACGCGTCACACTGAGTCCTACTACCTTATCTTATTACCCCTTACATTGTGGTTCAGAACGAGGCCGACGGCGATGTATACACACTGGGTCTATGCTCGTCGGGTTCACCACCTTCTTTCACCTCTAGCATTTCAATCTTAGGGAAGAGGGATGACAATTTGCATCGGAGAGATACCAACATAGAGTGAGTCTCCCTAGGGCCGTGGCGAGACCCGATGATCGCTCGCAAAACGGTATCGTTAAATCGCAGCAAACTTCAATCAAAATATAATCGTTATTCTATCACTATTCTACATGGTAGATTAGTGGTGAAATCCAGAGTCGATCCACAGGGAAAATGTTGAATGCCAAAATCAATTCTCAAAACTCTAAGTTTAAGCAACAGAAGCAATGATAAGTTTAAATTAACTAAAGCTATCTAAGAAAAGCATGTAAAAGTTGTTATTAAATCAATGAGAAACATACATAGGGATTACTCAATCCACCTTAGTTTCACCTTTTGTATTCTTCAGTTTCCTCTTGTCTCATTCTCTAAATATTATGGATCATATGGCTACAAGCTCACATGAATCCCTAAAATAAGATTTATTTTCCTAACGGCATAGCCTATCTTTCTTGGGATTACTCAATCCACCTTAGTTTCACCTTATTTAAAAGTTGTTATTAAATCAATGAGAAACATACATAGGGATTACTCAATCCACCTTAGTTTCACCTTTTGTATTCTTCAGTTTCCTCTTGTCTCATTCTCTAAATATTATGGATCATATGGCTACAAGCTCACATGAATCCCTAAAATAAGATTTATTTTCCTAACGGCATAGCCTATCTTTCTTGGCATAGATTGTCTTCGGTCCTACGATTACTTTAAGTTATACTACTTCTAATGACCTTGACACAACCTATCCTAGCTTAGGATAGTCTATCTCACTAGCAAATTATAAATCACATGAAAACCATCCAATGAATATCTAGAATCAATAACCAAAATCATGTAGGACTGAAAGTACATCAAGGGAACTTTGTTCCTTCAACTATGTTAACAATTAAAATCAAATTCATAGGATCATGTTGAGAAGAGTACATGATTCAAACCAAAGAATAAAAAAAGTTACACTAGGGTTTCATGAGATCCCTAAGTTTAAAATTAGCTACTCATCTCTTGGGAAAGATCCATAGGTGTTGGGAAGGAAGTCATCGATCCCCGCGGAAAGATCTCCATCTTCAAACCCTACCCTTCTCCTTTTTCTCTCTGATTTTTCTCCCCAAAAGATGAGAAATTTGGGTGGAATAACCCTATTTATAAGAAAACTCTCGAAATTAGAATTTTGGCTAAGTTGGACTTCTATTACAACTGAATTAACCTGGCAGCTCTATTCTGAGCTGAACTAGGTCCAATCTGTATGGAATATGAAACATTGTCCAACACAAAACTTGTATATTAGGAAGTTTTCTGTCCGTTCCCAAATATTTTATAATATTTAAAGTTATCTGGAATATTTGACAAATATTCTTCTAAACATCGATGGACCTGTTTTCCAGTAGCTATGTATCTTGATCTCTATCAAACCTGGAATCAATCCATCATGAATCTCGTAAAGTGTCCAACATCAACATCGTAGATCTTTAAGTCTTCCTTTACGTCCTAAATTTCCAGAATATTTAGACTTATACATAATTTCCAGAGATTATTCTTCTGATAGGCGACGATGTAGTCTTGATCGCATAAATCCATATTTTTCGCCGAATTTCTTATATTTCTTCTCAAATCATGATTAAACCTGATATCAACTAACAAACTATTGAATACAACTACTCTAGACCTAACAAACATAAATTAAGCGGGTTAATTACGAATATTTAGTGACTCATCACTCGATACCTTTGTTATTTCTCTTTCATTCTGTGTGACGTAATGTAGATCCCTACTTAGTTTTTTTTATCACCCTACTTGGGCTACATTTGCAGGTATAGGAATAGTTTCTCATCTACAGGTGGTTTTCAGTTGGTGGTGCAGCATCCCTATTAGGAGCTTGAGGAGTTGAAGAGTTATCATTTACGGCTTTATTTTCAGTTTTGAATCATGATGTATAATCTGATGTAGTTGATGACAAAATGTATAATCTTTATCCTGTAATATATGAGAAAGCATGTCCCATCTAATGTTATAAATTGAGGAATGTAATTTAGCTCATCGTCAATTGTAGTTATATCAGTATCTTGCTCCACAGGATGGTTTGTAGGTTGGATTAATTCATGCCTCAACCAGGATAAGCTTTCTGATTTGGGGTGTGACAATTTTCCACTACATCTTTCCTTTTATTAGCAACATCATTATCCTTCTTCACCGAGCTGGGAGTCAGAGCTGTGGCAGGCCAGTTTTGCCATGATAGCCTCTTTCAGCTCCTGCACCCTTGATCTAGTGCTTTTTTTACCCATTCCAACATTACGAGATATGTATAGTATTATACAAGAGTTGCATAAGGACTATGCAAACACAATACTGAGGAAAGAAACAAACATGATAGATCATTTGACATGCAGAGAAGAAGCATCGACCAAATGCAATTTAGATACATGCAAAGAAGAATCATCGACCAAAGGCTATTGCAAAGCAAGCAAGTAAAGGTCATCAACCAAGCACAACCAAGATGTGTGTGATGAAGGATCATCGGCCATGTGCAACATCCTCATCGACCAAAGAGCTGAAAGTTGTGGAGAAACAATTAGAGCACGGTTATGCCACGATCTCCTTTAATTACGCTACATCACTCCAGGTGGGAACGGTTATTAGTACTATTAGATATAAATATGCTTCTTCTCATCATTGTACTGGCTCTTGTAACCAGCCTAGGCGTATGGATTTTTACGTTCCTGTTTTATTTGTAAGTTCTTTAAATTAATGAAGATCGTTTAGTTTATTTAATGTTCTTCTTTACTGTTCTCTTAGATTAGTTTAAACTAGTGTCGTTTAAGTAATCTTAGTTTGTTCACAGTAGATTAATTTAGGGTTACTGTAGGTTTAATCTTTCTTTTATCTAGATTTAGTTGTTCTAGTATTACCTTTATCGTTTTTTAGGTTTAGTTAGTTGCTTTAGATGGGTTCATCGTTTTAACTAGATTAAATTAGGCTTAAACTAGGATTAATTTCGGATTATCTCTTGTGTTCTTCACAATTTTCCATTTAAATATATTTTAACTAAATTTGATCGCATTTCCAATAAATTTGGCACCTTTGTTCGAACTGAGTTTGAAGGAGTTGAGCCTTTGCATGTCCCTGATTTTTTAACATTTTCAAAATTTTGAATAGTTTGACTTTTACCGGTCAACGACAAGATTTACTCGTCAACATGCTCCCTTCTACATCACACTGTAGCCGGAACTCTTTTCGTTTCCCATTGTTTCATGGCTTACATCTCAAAGAAGGAAAAGCAGAAGCATGCACGAAATGTATTAGCCTATCCTATACATAACATCGGCATGCTGTGAATATCAAGGGTAGGGGCTTAAATAGTTTGATCTTCTGTGGACATGTGGGAAACAAAGTTCTTTAGTTTTAGCATTTGCACTTGCAAAAGCATGTGCGAACTTGATACATTTTCTTTTGCATCAAAAAACATTCTAGCACAAAGCAAGAATATTTGGTAAGCAAGCATATTTCAAAAGAACCATGAAATTATGTGATCTTTCACGGATGAGGAAGGTAAGAAGTCAAAGGACTGCATACAATAAAATCCTATGATATAACCCAACACAAAATAATTTTTTGTTCTACATGATTGCACTCCTGATATTAGTCACAAAGAACAAATGACACTTGTTTTGTGTAGAGTATTTTATACAGTTTTTGAAACAAACAAAGAACAAATGACATTGTTTTGTGTAGAGTATTTTATACAGTTTTTGAAGCAAACGATACTTTAGGAAAAGGTCTTTTTGATGAACTTATAAGTACAATACATTGAACTAGATATTGATGATGTAAGAAGGCATGGATATGATAATGTCTCAAATATAAAAGGGTAAACAACAAGGGATACAAAAAAAACTCCTACATATAAATCCAAGAGCATTCTACGTATCATGCGGTTGTCATAATCTTAATTTAGTACTTTATGATATGACTAACTCTTCCTATGTCATTTTTTGGAGTTGTGCAACATTATATTTTTTATTTTATTTTTTGAAAAAAAGATGAAAAATTCTTTAAGAACATATACCTTCTTTGTCCCTTAAACCACTATCACAAACACGATGTGAAAGTTTCAACGAGGATGTTAAGGCAATTAGATTATTTCAAGCACCACAAATAAGAAATGTTTTATATATTTAAATTAGTAAAACTGAAAGATGCTTTAATGAGGAAGTAATACAATCACCCGAAGAGTTTTTTTAGAATGAATTATGTTATATACATGATAGATCAATGTGAGGACCCGATAATTGATATAGAGTAAATACGGGTTAGCCATATGCGGTTAGGCTCGGTAGAGCCTAACGAATTGGTTGGACTCGAATCGGGACGCTTGTGAGTCAAGTGACTCGTCGATTTGAGAAGAAATCCGTATTTCATAAGTATCGGTGGCACGTGTGTGCAACATGCATACCAAGTAGGCTTTTGGTCTCATTTCTTTTCCTCACACTTTTATCTAGTCGAGATAGATTAGTGTGCGAAGTTTCAAAAATTTTGGATGAAAATTCTGGAATTTGGACGTTAAATTCCCAAAGTTTCGTATTTAGGGTTTTAGACGTTTTGGGCTCTCGGGCGGGCTGTGTTTGGTCTTTCCATGTGACTTTGTTCCTCACATGTGTGTTTTAGGTAGGGAAAGCTATCCCTGAAGTTTCGGAATTTTTAGAGTTGGAATTACCGAAATAGCTCTGTTTGTAGTGTGCTTGTATTCCCGATTTCTGGTATTTAGAAATCAGTAGGTTTGAAGAGCATTTTAGACCTTTCAAACGTTATAATACAAGATTGGTATGAACGACAAAATTGTGCGTTTTGGAAGGAGATTTCCAACGCACCTTGTTTCGTCTCGTTCAGAGTTTGGAGGTGAGAGTTACAACCATTTTGTTCTCGGCTCTTAACCAAGCTTAACGGACCCGTTAACCCGGTCCCGTTAGCCCACTGCTCCAGTAACTCAGGGCTGAGTTTGTTAAAATAGCCTTCTTCCCTCTTTTCTCTCTTGTTCTCTTTTCTCCTTTTAGGTGGGAGGATGGAGGAGAAGTTAGAGGGGTTCTTGGTGGTGCCGGATGTAGCCAAAGCTCGCTGGATCTTCACCGGAGCTCGTGGGAAGCTTGGGTTTCTCCCTCTCCAAGGTAGGAGATCCTCCTCTTCTCCTATTTCTTGCTTTGGATGAATGAGAAAGCATATAGATGTTGATTTTACGCTTTCTAACATGCCATGTTTAGTGTAGTCCATGGATTTCATGAGAGGGAATCTAATATGAGGTTTTCTTGTGAATGGTGAACCTATGGTTGGAAACCCTAGGAACTTTATAATTCTTGATTATACACGTATCATGGTACGCGTATAATTATTGTTTATACGCGTATTAGTTTATACACGTGTTCCTTACATGTATGGGGTCCTATTATGCAAAAAAAACATAGGATGTGGACCTAAAGTGCAAAAAAGTGAATACTAGGGGTCCTATTTAGCAAAAAGTTTGAAACCCTAGTGGTTTAGCTTGGAATGTTAGTGCTTGTGATGCCCTAGCCTTCCATGCCATGGTGTATGCTATATCTTTTGAATGTATTGCTTTGTGTTGATATCTTGTTGGCTTGCTTACATGAGATCCATGCCCTGGTTGTTGAACTTGGGGTTTGGCTTAGCTTTGATTTGCATGTTAAGGGTTGTTCATGGGTTATGAACCTAGGGCTTGGGATGCCCTATTGCTTAGTTTGTTGTTTGGGCTTTGTGATGTCCAAACCTCTCTTTTATGCTCTTGAATGGTGCTATATGGTGTTGGCTTGTGTGGTTGAGGCAAACCCCAAGATTGAGACTTGAGGGTTTGTGATACGCCGAGCCTTCTCGTAGGCACGGGTACCGGGTCTCTTGCTTGGTCTTGGCTCCTCCTTAGCCAAATCTATGACTAAATCGAGAGATACATTTAGGGTTTTAGGAGAAACACCCTAGGTATTCGATGAGAAAGAGACTAAGCAAGAGAGGTGGTGGAGGAGAGGCGGCGGCCAAGGGAGGATGCCGGGGATGGGCGAAGTGTACGGTGGATGGCAGTGGGGGACGACAATGGGTGGTGGCCGGCTAGTGGAGAGTAAGCCGGCGTAGAGAGGGGTGAAAGTGGCAGGTGGACTTGGGGAAATTAAGTTATACTACTCCTAGGGTTACTCTACCAACTGCTAACTTTATTCATCATCTTCCCTTTTAAATACAAGCTATAGAGGTCCTTTTATAGAGGGCTCGATAGAGTTCTAATCAAACTAGAATAACCTCCTGCTTAATCAGCAAGTAATAAGACTCTTCCTAATACAACTCAAAGTGACTCATAATAACCAGGACTTAACTAAATAAGCAAGTGACTTAACTCAACCAAAACTAGGAAACTGACTCAATGAGGATAACTACTAGGAAATCAATTAGGAAAGCAAACCAGCAAGGGATAAGGTTCCCTAATGGTCGGCTTGGCTCATCCTGCTCCAAAGGGGCTTGGTCCCACCCAGCCTTGGCCGTTGGTCCGCCCATGCTTAGGCGTGGGTCCGGACTTGGCGGGGTCTTGGCTCGTAACTGTTTGTCAATGTATGGCTTGGGGTGGCTTGGGCATGCCCCAATGCTTTACTTGTGATTCGGGGAGTGGCTTGGAGGCGGAGGACCCCTTGGTTGTCGATGGTTTCATCGATGAGTTCTTTATTGGATCGCCACCCATCAAGTGTTTGATGAAATGCTTGAATGGGTCAAGCTTAGTTTTCTCCGCTTTTCCCGATGCAACGACATTGTGGGATGTGCGCGAGGGTTTTCTATGTCTTTTCATCCTTTGTTGAGGTTTCTATTTTATATTAGCACGCGTTATAATGCATGTCCGATTTTTCGATTATACGATGTTATGTGTAGATAGTAAATATAATCGTCATTGTGGCATTCGTGTGTATTATGGGGGTGTTTGGTTACTTGCATCAGTTGATGCAGTATTAAGCATCATCTGTTTGTTTGGTTGCTTGTATCAACTGATGTAGTATTAGTTGGTTTTCTGTTTGGTTGGTATGTATTGCATCAGGTGATACAAAATATGATAACATGAAGGGATCGCACGAACAGAGGATCTGATGGAGAGGAATGCCGGAGAAGACGCCGGAGCCAGTCTCCCCTTCTTCCGTTCTCTCCGCTGCCACCATCACTCCTTAAGTCCTCCTTTTCCTCCTCTCCCATAACCTGTTCTACCACCATCGTCTCCTCGCCCTCTACGACTTCTTCTCTCTATGGTGGCCCCCGTCCCACTCCCTTCTCCCCTCCTCCCTCCTCTCCATCTCCTCTGCTACTCCCACCCGGACCCCCACCTCGTCCCACTCCCCTCTCCCCTCCTCCCTCCTCTCCATCTCCTCCTCCCTCCTCCGCTTCTCCCACCTGGACCCCCACCCCGTCCCACTCCCCACTCCCCTCCTCCCTCCTCTCCATCTCCTCTGCTTCTCCCACCCGGACCCCCAACTCGTCCCACTCCCCTCTCCCCTCCTCCCTCCTCTCCATCACCACACACCTCCTCTTGGTCGGCGACGGCGGGCGGGCGGGCGGGCTGAGGGGCGTCCGCTTGGTCGTTGATGGAGAGGGTCAGCCTCCTCTGCTTCTCCCACCCATACCCCCACCCCGTCCCACTCCCCTCTCCCTTGCTCCCTCCTCTCCATCACCACACACCTCCTCTTGATCGGTGACGGCGGGCGGGCGGAGGGGCGTCCGCTTGGTCGGCAACGGCGGGCGGAGGGGCATCCGTTTGGTCAGTGATGGAGAGGGTCGGCTGAGAGGGATCATGACTGGAGAGGAGAAAGGAGGGATGGGTGAAGATGCATCACGTGATGCACATGTGATGTATCAGCTGATGCAGCATCTGAGCCTCTTTTTGCATCAGCTGATACATGCATCAGCTGATGCATTTGGCCAACCAAACACTGTTTTGGACTAAAATGTAGTATCAACTGATACATGTATCAGCTGATACATACAACCAAACAGCCCCTACATCTCTCGTCTTACGTGTGCTTGAAGACATTCTTTTTGTTGCTTTGCATTAGGATGCATGATTCGGCAGTGAGTTGTGGGTTCCATGCCTAGGTTTAGCCCGAAGCGTGATTTGGGTCCGTAGTCGGGTTAGTTGAAGTTAGGTCGAGTCGGGTCTAGGTCGTGTACCGATTGCGTAACTGATTGAGAGTTGTCTTCACATGTGGATCGAAGATGAGAACTCGAATTGGATAGAGTTCGATCATGAGTTTGACGTTGGTTGATAAATATCCTATGTTGGGCTAAAGATTCGAGCTGAGTGTATGCGGTCTTTGCGTACTAGTTAGGCGGAGACGTGGTTGGCATCTAGATGTTGGTATTCGTCTCGAGGGCATCTTGCTGAGTCGGATGGCCGTAAAGCTTCCTCCGTAGGGTAGATGCCGATACACTCAGGCAGGGTCTGTGGATGGGTGAGTACCCATCACGTTCCGAGCGGACGACTGTCAAGACAAATGTTGTTGTGCGACCTCATTTGTTCAGATCGCGGCTAGCGTCTTAGTACATGGCGTCCGAGCGAGCGGTTGGAGAGACTGGTGTTACTATGTACTCTCATCTGTTGCCTTCGAGGCTGGCATTTCAAGGAGACAGATAGCTCGTAAATATTGCCCCGGAGTTGTTGGACTCAGTGTGTCTAGTTTTATGACATCATATGTTGGAGTTTAGGTTGTGTGTGACCTAAACGGTGTTTGAGAATTATGGATGGATAGAGAGGTCTCCGTGAGTCATTTGAGGTTGATATGATGTTTTTGATCGAATCTAGGCGGGTCGAACGTGCCCACGGCAAATGTCGGAGGCTCGAGACTGTGGGCACCCACATCATACAGTGTGGTGACTTGAAGTTATGAGGAAAACTCAGAACCCCCGACCGGATACCCTCCAAGACAACCCGGTCCGATGGGAATCCCGACTGGGCAGCAGGGCCCAACCGGTCACCTCAGAGGGCTACATACCCTAGGTGGCAAAATACCCAGACAAGCTATACGGGAAACTATCTACATCAAGCCACCTACCCGACCGGGCAAAGGGGGCAACCAGGGGTGCCACCTGATCAACTTGCACATGCCGGGGGGCAACAAGTCCCACCCAGAGGTCAATCTGGACCATATTACACTCGAGGCTAGCCCGAGCAACCCCAATATCATAACTGGGGCAACAAAGATTGGAGGGGTCCGCCTCCGAGACCACAGAGTCCTAACTTTGAGAGGTCCGGACCCGAACCCCCTCGACTCGAGGTAGATGACATTGCTCAAGTAGTCGAGCAAATGTATGGACCCAGAATCCCATGAGTTGATCGACCCACACTCCGGAAGCCATACCCAGAATACATCGATAGGGAACACCCTTACCCTTACAACTTTAGGATGCCGGAGTTCACCTTCTTCTCAGGGGACAATGACATGTCAGCCCTGAAACATTTGGCCAGGTTCACTTGCCAATGTTGCGAGTATAGGGATAACGATTTCCTCAAGCTCCAGATCTTCTTCCACACGTCGCTCACTGGGTTAGCCTTCACCTGGTATATTAACCTTCCCCAGAATTCCATCTTCACCTAGGATGATCTTCAAAGCCAGTTCCAGGTTTATTTCTCAAACACCGACCCCGGGATCTCCATGGCAGATCTCACTCGAATTCGACAAAAGTCTGGGGAAACGGTGGAGCAGTTCATCTCTCGCTTCCACCGAGCTAAAATCAAATGCAAGACTCCCCTCCCCGAGTCCGAGTTCGTCAAACTGGTTCAGGATGGGCTCGACTTCGAGCTTCAGAAGAAGTTCGAGGGGATAGTGTTTAATAACCTCTTCGAGCTGTTTGAGAGGGCCTCGAGATACGAGAAGAGGCTCCGAGAAGGATCCTCTTGGGGGAGATCCTCACATGGTACCTACCACCGGGAGGTCGACACCCCGGAGGTCGACCATGCCGAGTTCATAAAAGGCAATCCATTGACATGTGGGCCAGTAAGCCGACTCAATATTGAGGCCCCTAAGTCGATGCAAGGATAAACACGTAAGTACTCTTTTGATATAGCCGAGGCTGACAAGATCTGTCACACCCCAACCCAGAAAACCCATCCGGTCCGGGGCGTGAGGGTTCCTAATCTATTTAATCCATCAAATGTGTGTTTATAATAAAAAGACAACTAAGTTAACAGTTGATCTGGGTCAAAATTAAAATCTCTAATATAATTCAAAATTCTGATATAAGACTAAACCTAAAAAATATCATATTATAACTATCTGAAATTCCTTGTAGAAGGAAATTATACATTTATCATCCCAAAAAGAAGTAACTGGATTCCAAGTCCTCAAACTCCTCCAGAAGCCGACGCGCCACCATGTGCTTGTCCAGCGGGTGCTATAGAAGAATAGTTTATGCCTGCACCTGCAAAATGCACCCCGGATAGGAGTGAGCGATAAGGATCGCCAACCCGCGGCCTTCAACGAGAGCAAAACAACACCGTCAGGTGTACTCACAACACCCTCCTACGGCAAAGGAAACACAACTCGGTACGCGGTCAACCGACACAACCGAGAAAGCCGCTAAACCCCCAACGCGTACCACAAGTGGGCGACGGACATCTAGAGGTTCCCAACCTCTAGCAAACGCCCCGACAAGAGCTACCAACTCAAGCTCTTGTCCTAATCAGTAGCTACTCCCAAAGCCACATCTGACTCTGGTCCCAAGCCAACACGGCCACATAGGGACTAGTCATAAGGGAAAACCCCAAGCCACCAAGAAACTGCAAGCCACGAGAAGCTCCGAAAGCGGAAAGTCAAAGCTGGTGGCTCTGAAACTGGCTACTGTTGAAGCTGCTCTCTCCTCAGGAGTGCACGAACCGTTGGCTAGACCAATCGTCGCATCGACTCCAGGAAGCCTCAATCTGGAATCTGAATTTCCGTGTATGCCCCAGGTATCTACCCTAACTGAGGTATCAACCCACTGCTCTGCCGACAAAACCGACGAAAACTCAATTTGTGGGATTTGATATATTAAACGGCGATGGAATTCGTTCAAACTTTGCAGAAAGGTGGCTTGATGGTGGGGAATTCATTCATGCATAAGAAACCAAACTCAGATCGTGAGAAATCAAATCTGAGTCCGACCTCGTCGAAAAATCGATAAAAATACGGAATTCGAATGAAAGAATACAGAAACGATTCGATAGAAAGCTTCTAAGCATAGCAAGGAGCTAGAATACATAAAAGAAAAGCATTCCAACAAATACAACAGTCACAAATCAAATAAAAGAGATCTTAGGGTTACCAATTCACCAGAATTGGGGAGAAACACCTACATATAGAGACGTGTAGGCGATCTACGAGATCCTCCACTCCGATCCATGCGGATTTGCGTCAAAAAGCCGCAGCCCAAGCTCTAGCGGGCAGCCAAGGGGAGAGAGAAAGGAGAGAAGGGAAAGAAAGAGAAGAGAGAGAAAAGAAGGGGTTATTTATAGAGATCCAAACTGATCTCGGCCGTCTGATTCGATCTCTCCCAATCGAGCTCCGATCTTCTAATCGGAAGCACCCCTAAGGTTCTAATCAATCACATACATCAATCCAAGGCAGTGTGTACAACGCGGCTGCAAAAGCGACCGCCAGGGAGGAATTTTATCAAAATGCCCATGGGGTGAAAAACAACGATACAATCATCCGATCGTACCCGACACGGAACCAAATCAACAGGAAACGGCCCTCGACTCACGAGACCGAACCAGGTTAGTGAAACGGGTCTTCACAGACTATCACCCCAGCTCTGAGAGCTTTCACCGCCACTTCTCTCCCATGCTTCATAGTCTTCAATTCCTCCAAAAAGCATTGGAGGTGCCGGCTCCGCTCTTTACCGCCTCCAAATTCACACGAGATGTCCGTATGTGATGTTGCGTAGTGTGAGGGTCTTGAAGACATGAATTGCAAGCGATATAATATACCCAACACAACACAACACTCTCCAACTATTTATAGACAAGTGGCCAACAAAGCAGTGTTGGACCCTTATAACAACAGGGCAATTTATGGACAAGTTTACGGATCATCAGCATAGAGGAGTGGTCAATTCGTCCCGCAAAAGTTCACATCCATCGTGAATGTATAGAGAATGCATTTATAACAACAGACCAATTCGTTCTGTAGTGATTGTCAATTCATCCAAATTTTTGAGTGGTCAATTCCTCATGCAGTGATTGGTCAATTCGTCCTCGAGTGAGTAGTCAATTCGTCTCGCAAAAGTGTACATCCATTGATATGAGTCGATCCAACTCGACTAACTAGACCCACACCTAGAAAAGGACTCAAACAGGTTTACTCTCTTTTCTACTTTAGCTTGGACTTTCCTAATTCAAGCTAGAGTATTTAATTAGAATTTATTATTAGTCTTTTATATTTAATTGAGTCATAGTTGATATTTGATTGTTAGAAATTAATTAAGAGTCCATTTGAGTTAGTAAGTTGAGTTGAGTATAAAAGCTTTATTACTTGCTAATTAAACAATGGGGCTTTTTAGTTGGATTAGGACTCAGTCAAGGCCTCTATAAAGGACCTTAGTTGCTTTGTAAACGGGGGAGAGAATTATGATGAATTAATGAGAGTAATTAAGTAGGATATCATAGGAGTAGAGTTAATGTAGTTTCCACTAGAAATCCTTCATTGATCCACCTTCTCCTCCGTCGGCCATCTTCTCCGCACCCAGCACCGCCTCCACCAGTGTTTCTCTCTCCACACCACTTTCTATCTCCGACATGTCAGCGTCATCACCTTCTTCCTCGTCTCTTCTCACACATGATCGGAACCCTATCCACCACCGTCGTTCTCTACCTCTCCGGCCGTCCCCGTCGCCAACAACGGCCTCCATCCTCTTCCCCGAGCCCTCACGACTCCGTCCAACCCCGCCACCGCCTACGTCGTCTTCTACTTCGTCTTCTCCGGCGATATCCCCATCCTCTCCAAGCTTCACCGTCACCAATCCATTGGAAGATCGGATCCGTTAGATCCGTTCCTCTTCTCCCCCACAACCCTACCCATCTACTTCCTGATATCCCCAGAGCCCTCGTTGTCGTCCCCGACGCCCGTCCCCTCTAAACCCACCATCGGCCACATCCAAGATCCGGCCGATCCTCCGCCTATCTCCCAGATCTGAGCCGTTGGATCTCTTCCCCACCGTCCGACGACCTTTCCTGCCAAGGTCCCGACCGTCGTCGACGTCCCTACGCCGGCGATCTACTCCGGCGATCCTCAGCCGCCGGATCTTCCCAGCCAACCTTTGACCAAATTGGCTTAGCCAACAAAACCGGTTCAGCCAAGCCACCTAGCCCAATCCGAGCCAGATTGAATTCCTTGAGCCAATCAAACAATCAGACTGGACCCATTCCAAGTCCTACCCCAATCAGGCTCAGCCAGATCCGATTCAGCTAGCCAGATCAGCCAATTGGACTCAATCAAGTCCGATCAGGCCAATTCTGATCAATTGGAGCAGTAGAGACCCGATACAAGAGGATTGCGAGTAGACCGCCCGTATAATCCATCGTGGATGTACAGGAGAATGCACTTATAACAACATCCCAATTCGTTCTCCAGTGATTGTCAATTTGTTCGGATTTTTGAGTGGTCAATTCGTCCTGAAGTGAGCAGTCAATTCGTCCTACAAAAGTGCACATCCATATGTGGATGTACAGGTGAATGCACTTATAACAACAGAAGTTTTTGTCAAATTGGACCCTTCATCTTCACATTTGGCAGAATGAGACCTCCTCTAATGTTTTTTTGCAACAGAGGACCCCTAACCATATAAATATCGATTTTACCCCTTACATTTACTGACAAAATGACAAAATGGCAATGTTCATATTCTGATTTTGGTTAAAAAATTACAAAAACATCCCGTCACATTTAATGCGACGGGATGTGTCTTCTTCCCGAATCCTCTTCCTCCCTCCTGCGGGGCATGGCTCCTCCCACCATCTTCTCTTCTTCCTCTCCACTGCCTCCTCTTCTCTTCTCCCTAACCACTCTTCTCCTTTATTCTTTCATCTCCCATCCATTTCCATTGTCTCCATTTCTCTACTTTCGCCAAAATAGTTCATCAGAGAGATGAAAGAATAAGGAAGAAGAGTAGAGAGGGAGAAGATAATATAGCGGGAGGAGTTATGCCTTGATATTGTTTGGGTGGTATGCAACAAACCTCGTACACATTCATCAATATTGTTCACGTGCGTATCCTGAAGATACTCATGAAAACAAGTTGAGACACGTTGTGAGGGCCCGTCCCTCCGACCTGGCTCAACCACGTGGGTCGAGGGCCGTTCTCCTTTTGGTTTGGTTCCGCGTCGGGTACGATCGGGCGATCGTATGGTGGTTTTTATCCCCAGGGGTATTTTGGTAAATATGCCTCCTGGTGATCGGTTTCACTCCCGTGTTGCACACACGGCCTTGGATTGATGCATGTGTTTGATTAGAACCTTAAGGGTGCGTTCAAACGGAAGATCGGAGCTCAATCAGGAAGGATCGAATCGGCCGGCCGAGATCGTTTCAGATCTCTATATATAACATGTCCCTTTGTCTCTCTTTCCTTTCTCCTTTGCTGTCGTTGTCTCCTTCCCCCCCCCCCCCCCTCTCTCTTTTTCTCTCTCCTACGGCTGAGCTAGGGCTTGGAGACACGTGCTTCGAGGAGCGGATCTTGACGGCTTGACTGGTTGGACGCGTGGAGGAGCTGCCCTACTTGCTCAAGTAGGTGTTTCTACCTCGATCCTGTGATCGGGTTATCCTAGGATAGGTTTCTTGTACTTTCGCTGTAAGAATACTTGTTATAATGTTGTGTGGTTCAATGCATGTGAATTATAGCTTGCTTCTAGTATTCCTATCAGTTGATTTCCGTATTTTATCGGATGATTTTCGTATTATCGCCGTTTTGTCGATTTTTAGCCATTGAGACCTAGGTTTGAGATTTAACCATCAAAATCGTGTTTTAATCGTACCATTAGCTTCTCCAACATCTTTTACACATGCTTGCAAAGTTTCATCAACTTCCAACTTGATTTGATCATTCAAATCCAAGAAATTGAATTTCCGGCACTGTTCTGATGAACTGTGCATTAGGCTCGACGGTCGATCGGTGGATCGACCGTCCAGCGTTGATACGCTTCTTTTGACCCTGACGATTGACCGTCGGATCGACCGTCGCATCGTCCGTCAGGCTCTGTCGCGTTTTTGGTCTCCCAGGGTCGATGTACCGATCGACCGCGAGCTCCCTCCCTTTTTCATTCTGCCTCACGGTCGACCGTTGGATCGACCGTCGCATCGTTCGTGAGGCTCTGTTCCGTTTTGGGCTTCCCAGGGTCAATGCACCGATCGACCGTGACCCTTGTGTTTTTCCCTCGTTTGACCCTGCGGTCGATCGTCGGATCGACCGTGGCCTCACGGTCGACCGTCGCATCGACTGTGGGCCACTGAGCTGTGTATTCTGGTTTCCTTTGATTGGTTTTCATTCATGTTAGATATCCAATCATGTTAGGAAGCATACACGAGGTTTTCATGGGATTTCTATCGAGATTTGGAATTGAATTGGGAGTTTAACCTCATCGACGAATTTACGGCTAACACATGCATTTAAATACTTGGTTGATAGTAGTTTAAATGCTTATCGCTTTCCTTAGCCGTTAGCTAAGTATGAGTGTTAGCTAACGAGGTGTGAGGACCCGTACCTCCAACCCGGTCCGACCGCGTCGGTCGAGGGTCTGGTTCGGTTGGTTTGGCTCGGTTGGCATTGCTTCGTGATCTCCTTTGATCGTTGCGGCTCCGGGGGTAATTTGGTAAATTACCCTTAGCGGAGTTGGTTTCACACACGCGTTGTGCACACACGACCATGTGGTGTTGTATGGGCTTGATTAGATCATCGGGGGAATCCTAAACCGGAAGATCTTAATTAGATCAAGGTTTGAGCTTATGGGATCTGATCTGGCCGATCGGACGGACAGGATCTAATCTTAAGCCATTAGTACTTAAGCCTCCACTTAACCCCTTTAGATGCCCTGTTCTCGTGTTAGAGAACTAATCCGCTGCGATCCCTTTCGTGAGAGAGAGAGCGAGAGAGCGGCGGCCCGATCTCGCGGAGAGAGAGAGAGAGAGAGAGGGGGAGAGAGGCGATGCCAACGGAGAGCTAGGCGGACATCGACGGCGACCGGTTGGAGAGGAGAAGATCCCGTGCGGCGGCAGTGCGTGCATCCACTTCCGGGAGTTGAGGCTCTCCACTGGCAACAGCGACTGGAGGCAGAGAGGTCAACGACGACGACAGAGAACGCGACGAGCGGCTGGGGAAGAGGAAGAGGAAGACCCGCGGATCTAGAGGTAGGGGTTCTTCCCTAAACGTGGTTTAGAGTCTACTAGCTTAGGGTAAGATCCATTCGATGCATGCCAGCTTGGTTTCTAGGCTTTCTCTGTTGATTTCGCGGCTTTGTGCATAGGTTTTGCTTCTCTCTCTGCTGCCATGGTATGGATTGGTGGTGTATTGCGATGAGATTGCTTCCCTTTTCTCTGGTTTTTTCCGGTTTTCGATTCCTTAGCTTGGGATTGTTATTTTGCTCTGTGTTCCGTGGTTTATTGATGCTCGAGGCTATTTGTTCATGGTTCACGTGGTGTTCTTCTTCTCCTTATTTCTCCCTTGCTGCCGTGGATTGCTCGAAGTGTCTGCGTTTGGTTTGGATTTGCTGGATGTCATCAGGGTTTTATAGCCGAGCTTTGAGTTCTAATTCGTAGCCTATGTTCTTGGTGGACTGCTCCCTTCTTCCCATGTTTTTCCTCCTCTGATTTTCCTCCCCCGTCTCCTTCCTCAGTATGTCCCTTGCTGCCATGCTTGCCTTCGTTGCTGGTGCTTAGATATGTTGGATTCAACGAGAGTTTCTCCCCTTACGTTGGGTTTTGCCTGTGGGTTTGCTAAATTTTTGGTCGACTCCCTCTGCCCAGCTATTAGTGATTGGATGCCAGGGATCGGCAGCTGGGCAGAGGTGGAGGTTGAGGTTGATCAGTGGGTCATCGGCTTGTTTGCTCCAGGAATTTCTTCCACTTGGGTGAGAACTATACACCTTAGCAGTAGATGTTGGGTGAAGCCCTGTTTTGGTCTGCCGGAGGCTTGAGGTCCTCCTCCAAACCTTTCCTTTTCCTGAATTTGCTGGTACTGGGTTTGGATTTCCTAGTTATGGCTAGTCTTCAATTGGGTTTCCAATTCGTGGTTGTTTGGGTTTCCAAGTCGTGGCTCCTTTCTTGGTTTGCTCTTTGGAGTCCACAGATGAGGTTGGGTTTTATCGCTGAGTTTAAGTTTTGGATCTGCTTGGGTCGCTAGATGCCATAGGGGGATTTGAATGTCGAGTTCTGGATTGGACTCTGGCTGGGTGGTTTGGCCCTTCTTTCCCTATGCTTTCCTCCCCATGCCTTTCCACTACCTAGGTGCATCTAAGTTTTGCTGGTTCGGGTGTTCGAAGCTAAGCATGGATGTTCAACCCTTGCTATTTGATGTTTCTGGTGTTTCTTCAAGCTTGAGCAGATGGTAACGATTGAGTTTTGGAATTTCTATTGGATTGCTACACTTGTCGGATTTCTGTGTTTTTGGATTGGTATCACTTGCTGGCATTTGGCTTTCATGTCCTTCAGTTTTAGCTGAGCATAGACGCAATCTCTCAAGTTAGTTTTATGTCAAATTTCTCCATTATCATCCCCTATTCAATTCTTATAATTACTAAGAATTCCATCGAATTATGTATTATTATATCATGCTCAAGCCTAGGGCCGGCGGTGCGCCCGTTTGTATTTAACTCGTGGGTTAACCAAGGGAGTAATGCCCCTTGGGAATGTTTAGACCAAACAGGCCTAAGATGTACCCTTGTTTGTTGAAGGATAGTATGCATGGTTTGGATAATTATACATGTGTAATGTATGTCTAATTGATGAATGTCTTGTAGTATCTGTGGTGGCTGATGTGTTGTCGCAGGCACTCAAAAATAAAATCAATACTCTTTAAAACAAATGTAGTAGTGTGAGTACGAGTCGATCCCACGAAGAGTGTTTAGCCTAGTTTTGTGCTAAGTGAACAAAGATAGGGGGTTTTAAACGTGAGGAAAAACAGTAAAGAAATAATCTAAAACGAAGAAACAAGTAGAATCAAGAGAACAAACCTTGGTCTGAGTCAACATCCACCATCGGAATCCAACAACTGATCATAAATGCAAGTATCAATCAATTCATACCATGAATATTCACCGTTCGAATGAAATCCGAATCTCTCCTCAATCATAGTTAATTAGAAACAAGCGATCTAATCAACCCTAACGACTAAACAACCTAAGACACGCGCTGTAGATTTAATCTAGTAGCAGCGTTAAGAATAGGGAGATCGATGAAACTAAACAACACAAGCACAAGCGGTTGCATTTAATCTAGTCAAATATTCTTCCTAAGACCTAACAATCTCTGAAACGCAGTAGATTATTAAACCCTAGTTGCTTCGCAGATTAGAGGGATCAAACAATTCCGGATTTGATATTAAACCTAGCAGTAGATCACCATGAATAATAAACTAGTAGGCCTCCTAGCAATTAGACAAGGTAATCATGAAGATTTAATCTCAGAAGAACATTCAATACTCATGTATAAACTGAACAATAAAAATAAATTAGATCTCACAGTTTCATTGATTCCGAGGTTTCAGTCTCCTCGACCAAGGATCAAGATTTAGCCACGCAGAGCCATCGAGAACAATCCTCCAAAAGATTTCATAAAGCAAGATAAAATCTAGAAAAAATATCAAAGAGGAGAAAGAGCAGCCAAAAGTGTCCAAGAATCCCCCCTTAAACCCTAGAAAGAGTCCTATTTATAGCCTTAAGTGTATCCATCCTCGGATTAGATCACAATCGTTGATTTTCTTCACTGGGAAAGTCCGATCGATCCTTCTCGGGGTGCTGGATCGATCGGATGCTCTAAAATCTTCAACTTCTATTTACGCCCGAGTCCGATCGATCGAACTATGTGTGCTGGATCGATCGGATGCGTAAAAATCCACCTTCTCTGGCTATTTTTGAGTCCGATCGATCCAACTTTAGGTGTCCAATCAATCGGACCCCTTAGGATGGATGTAGGGATCGATCGGACCATGTTCAGCCAAAAAATATATGTTCTGTCACGTTTCTGCATAGTCCGATCGATCGGACCCTGGGTGTTGGATCGATCGGACGTTCCAGCGTATTACTGTTCAGCCATGCAGACTGCGCCATCGGTACTAAAATTGCCGTAACTTTCTCTAGGAAACTCGGAATCATGAACCGTAAAATTCTCCAGAAACTAGACTTCAAGAGCTTTCAACCATATATGGCACATCATTTGGGTCTTCATGAGTAGGTACAGATTAATCTTTAAAGTTGATCCATGCACTCTTTTCAGCTTCTTTTCGACTTAAGGACTTCAATTGCATCCTAAATCAAAATATAAGAATAATGAGTGTATTTAGGAACTAAATAAGCATAGGAGACTAAGTATTAAGGGATAAAAATATAACATTATGCATTTTCATTAGTGGCCTTATGCATAAATGATTATTCATGTGTCTTGTTGGCTTGTTATCTCAATATGTCGGACGATTGTTTGATGATATGGCATGTAGAGACATTTAGGCCTAATTGTTTGAATAGGCTCATGCATGTTGTATACATTAGAAGCATTAAGGCTAGGTGGTAGGCGATGGATTCAATCGCCGATCCGGGGTTCTCGGGTAGCCCGGATCTAGCCCTAGGGCCGGGGATTGGTTAGTTGAGGATTAGGACGTGATTGTCATCGAATGATCATAATTGCTAACATTTGAGGTTATTGTTATAGTTGACTATGCATTATTTTTGTATTTGAGGTGTAGAGGTCATGTCGGGTCTCCAAGGCCAAGTGCTAAGGATGTTTGTCGATGTCCCTGACATGTGTGTCCCCGCGAAAGATGGTATGACTGGGCAAGGTGGTACCTGGACAGGAGCCCATAGTCTTTGATTCCTCTTGTTTGTTTTTGGGTGAGGGTGGGACCTGGACAGGAGCCCTCGGGAATCGACGGGGTTATGAGACCCCTTGGCATACCTTAGGCTTAGGCGGAGAACGACACAGTTGCAGTTTCCCTTCCTTTCTGTGCGACGTACAGTAGAACCCTACTGGGCATTGTTGCTCACCCTACCTGGGCTGCATCGGCGATGCAGGTCGATGCAGTTCTTTCTTTCATGTGATCTTCTAGAAGATGGCGCGATATTTCGAGGTGATCGAGGACTTGGAGCTTCAAGGAGTTCATCTACAGTTAATTTACAGTTTTACTCAGTGATGTATAAATTGATGTATAATCTGAAATATTCGAGAACATGATTGTATGATTATTAATTTAATTGTATTGGAGAAATGTTGTACCATTCTTTAATGTAGACATTTGAGGAATGTAATAATTAATCATTTGTCCAAATTGTAATTTGTCAAATATCGAAGTTCAAATTGTAAAGTTATACAATGTATAGGTTTCTTGTGCTATAATTATAAAGGGGATTCTACCAAAATTTTTATGAACTTGACGATTACCATGTTTAAATTCATAGCAGTTATATACTTGTGCGCCAATTGATGATGTAAACAGGTTTAGGTGGCTCACGTCTCGATCTGGATGGGTTTTCTAGGTCGGGGCGTGACACGAGGTATTGTGGATCCTTAGCCTGTTGCCGGCGAGTGCCGAGGGCTATTGTATAAGTGTTGAACCTAAACTGATGTTGTGGCATGTAGAGACATCTAGGATAGATGTTTGCATAGGTTCATGCATTGTATGTGAAGCTCTAAGAGGGGGGGTTTATCTTTGGCTTTAAACAATAAAATCAATTAAGGAAATCTTAGTAGGAGGAGTCTAATCAAATAATATGCTTGTAATGATAAGAGAAGAAAATCTATATTAAAGCAAGGATGATAAGAGATGATAGATAGAGAGATTGCACCAGATTTTATAGTGGTTCGGCAAACCTTGCCTACGTCCACTCTCTCAAGGCATTCCTTGAGGTTCCACTACTTGCAAGACCTCTTATAAGTTGTCCACCAAGCTTCCGGGTGCTTGGCAACCTATCCACCAAGCTTATGGGTGCTTGTCAACCTTACAATCTCTCCAACCTCTTTCTTGGATATTTCTCTCAAAGTCTACTTCACACTTGAAGTAGTTTTACAAAGGTTTAGCTCACTAATAAGAGATAGAAACTTGCTAGAATATGATTGCAATAATCCCTTAGCTCCCTCTAAGTCCCAACCAAGTTTGCTACAACTTCCCTTTTATAGTTGAGCTTCAAAGCCCTTCAAATAGCCTCCCAACGGCTAGTTTCTGTTCCTGCAGCGGCTCTTTAACGGCTCTTTTCTGGGCTCACGGTCGACCATCGCATCGTCCGTGACATCGTCCGCCAGGCTTTCCTTGAGCCACGGTCGATCCACCTATCGACCGTCACGCCTCACGGTCGACCGTCCCATCGACCGTGACATCGTCCGTCAGGCTCTGTTGCGAAAACCGCTTCCAAGGTCGATGCACCGATCGACCGTCGCTCCTTTGAGTCAAGTCACATAGGACACGGTCGATCGATCCATCGACCATCGCCTATTTTCCCATGTTTAGCTTCCGCGGTCGATCCTTTCATCAACCGCCATATCCCACGGTCGATCCATGCATCATCCGTCGCATCGACCGTCAGTACAAAAACACTTTAAATATGATTTTAATGCTTCCCAAATTATGGGATAATAATATTAAACCAATGTTTTATCATTAAATATATATTGACATCATCAAAACAATATCTGGGCTAACAGTATGCATTAGAGGCATATCAGGTTAGGCGGGCGATGGGTTGATCGCCGATCCAAGGCTCTCGGGTAGATCGGATCTAGCCTTAGGACCGCGGATGGGTAGTGAGGATTAGGACATGATCATAATTGGAATCTCCTGTTATCGAGGATGTATTATACTTAGCTGTGATCTTTGCTTTGAGGTTTAGAGGTCGTGTTGTCTTCCCAAGGCTAAGTGTTAAGGACGGTTGTCGATGTCCCTGACCTGGTCCCCAGACAGTGGTTTCCTGCTGGGTAATGGTGATCCTACTAGCTTTGCTTCTCTTCCTCCCAGCGTGTTGGTTGATGTTCCCAGTGTGGTCGGTTGAGAAGAGTAGTGTGAGGACCTGTCTCTCTACCCCTGTGGCTCGTTGTAGACCGCAAGGGTAATTTGGTAAATTACGCCTTGTTGATTTGTTTCACACCCGCGTATGCACATACTGATCTTGTTTGTGTTTGTGCTTGATTAGAATGGTTACGTGGACCCGAATCGGAAGATCCCAGCTCGGGCGCGCTGAAGCTTGCTTTTGGGCAACTTACGGCCCTTGAGTGATCGATCGCTCCTAGGAGCGATCGATCGGACTCGTGAGCGAGTCGGTGGGTTTTTGACCCGTTCAAATCGATCCAAGTGTTTTGGATCGATCCAGCCTGTCTCGGATCGATCCGACTTGGTGTGTGGGATCGATCGGGTTGGTGTCTTGGATCGATCCCTCTTAGTCTTGGATCGATCCATTATGGCCTTGGATCGATCCGGGTACTGTAGTAGAGCAGTTGGGCAGTTGAGCTTGCGAGGACGGCCGTCGTGGCCGTCGTCCTCCATTGTCAGGAGAAGAGAGGACCTTTCCTTCCCTTTTTCCCCACCTTCCCCGACCTTCCCCTTCTTTCTGCTTCTCCTCCGTTCTCCCTCCTCCGGCCACCGTTTTGGGTGTTCTAAAGCTCGTTGGATCTGTGGCGACGAGAGGAAGATCCCTGAAGTGGTTTGGAACCTTATTGGTGACTGATTAGCGGGGAATCAGACGAGGATTAGCACAGTTCGGTAGGTTTTTCTACCTACGAGAGTGTTTAATGGGTTTCTTTAAATCTAGCCGGTAGATCTTGTAGTTCTTTGTGTTGTTAGCTTTCTCTTGCTTAGTATAATTTCTGGATTAAATTTCATGATCTTTGGTTGAGTTTTTAGTAGGATTTATGCATGATTAATCTCGGATTTTCCGATTTTTGCTGTTCTTGAAGAATAGTCGTCTTGCGGCGCATTTTCCGATCGATACGTAAATGATCTTGGGCTGTGATAAGCATAAGAGTTGTAGATCTTTGAATCTACTCTCAAACCCAATTGATTTCATAATTTTCGGATTTTCCTACGATTTGTTATGGTTTTCGAACGGGTGGGCTGCGTTGCAGCAAGCATTGGTAAGTTAGTTTTGATTAGCGGTATTGATTAGTGTTTTCCCATTAATCCAGCCGTTGGATGTTTATGGATTTTGGATATGTTGATCATGGAATATAGATCTACTGGATTCTAAATTGGATCTTGAATTTGACATCGTTTAGATGTCGGATTGACGGGGTCAACTAGCTACTTGTAGAGAACGTTTTGGTGTTTTGAATATAATATTATAAGCTCGGATTATAATATTAAATTTTTACTGTTCATCGAAGTTTTCGGGGTTGCTTCCCGTTGCAGGAGTCCGCGGTTGACGGTCGTGGTACCGTCGTAATGCCGGGACCCGCTGCGGATCGGCTGGCAACGGTTGGTAGTACCGCTGCAGCGATCCGGTTGGACTTGTATGCTACCTTGTCATATTGTTGCATGCATATTTCTCTTGCTTGTGTATGTTCATAGGATGCATTCTCTGTTGTGCATTAGTTGCATGGTTAGGGCGTGGGTGATTTGTGGATCGCCGTCCCGAGGCTGGAAGCTCGGATTTAGCCCTAGGACCGGGGTTGGATAGCTTGGTCCATGTTCGAATTGTGGTGTCCACTCAAACTTGATGATAGGCTTAGATGACTGGTACACATGTTGCTTGATGATTATAGAGGTCGTGTCGGCCTTGAGTCGGATGCTGAGGTGTAGCCGGTGTCCCACTGTGTTGACCCTTGAGTAGAGGGGTTGCCTACTCAGCGGTGCCGTTTCCCGCCTGCAGTGTCGTTCCCTGCTTGTGGGCCAGCAGTGTTGTTTTCTGCTACTGAGTGTGACCTGACATGTGACCAGCTCGGCTGGAAGACCATGATCGTGGGCCTCAGGGACACGCGATGGGGTTATGGGGCCCCTGTATACACCCAGGTCTTACTTGAGGGTGACACTCTTGTGTTCCCCTTCTTCTGTGTGACGTAGTGTAGAACCCTACTGAGCTTTATGCTCACTCCTACCCGGGCTGCGTTTTGCAGGTGCAGGCGCCAGCTCTTCTTCAGTAGCCCCTACCGGGCAGGTGTTTGGTGGCGCGGCGGCGTTTGGCGGGGTCTGAGGATCGGTGCTCACATTCTACACTTTTGTTATAGTTAGTCTCCTACGGGAGTATGATGTATAAACTGTTGTAACCCCTTTGAGGTTTTGGAATATTTTATTATATCTGTTGAGGTTTAAATTTGTTGTAATATTCAGGGGTGCTTATGAATTGTTTAGTGAAATCAGTAAGTTGGGGGGGACCCCTCACCTTTATTTCCGCATTTAGTTAGGTTCCGGTTCGCGTCGCCCGGCCCGGTTGGGCTTTCGCGGGTCGGGGCGCGACAAGTAGGATCCCTTTGGGGAGTCGGTAGGGGTTGTGGGACCCCGTGGCATTCCTTAGGCTTGAGCGGGAAGATACCACTGTTGATGTTTTCCTCCCTTCTGTGTGGCGTAGAGTAGAACCCTACTGAGCTTATCACTCACTCCTACCCGGGCTGCGTTTGCAGGTGCATGCGCCAGTTCTTCAGCAGTAGAGCCGGCGGGATCGGTCTTTGGCGGCGCGAGTACTTCCAGAGGCGTTTGAGGTCGCTGCTGGAAGACTGTTGTACTTTTGGTAGTTTTGTATATTATAATCATCTTCGAGGATTTTTGGAGTTTATGTATAATATCTTTTCCCTTGGAGGAGTTTGATAAGAATTTTGTATCAGATGTTTAAACAGTACAACTTGATGTATTTATAATTTGAATTACAGTTTACCTCTGGAATATGAATTGTTTAAGTTTACCCATGTTTTCCGCAATGTTTCGCACCAGTTGGAGACGAATAGTGATAGGAACCCTCACGCCCCGTCCTGGATGGGTTTTCTGGGTCGGGGTGTGATACATGCTTTTTTCAAAAAAATACACGTATCGTCATAAAAAATACACGTGTATCGCCAAAATGTCTGGTTTTTACTTTGCATCTAAAGGTGTACTATACAATACACACAAGATAGACGCAACATCATGCAACGGACGGAGCTGGTGTTGTACCGGGCACAGCTACAGGACGTACGGGTGCATCGGGATGAATGTGTGCTCTATAAGTCTTCTTGTTGTGCCCAAGTACCTTACACCTCTAACATCTCCGCATTGTTCTCGACTGTGCCTCGCCTTGAGACGACAACCTTCTTTTCCTGGTGCGTATTTTATGAGCGACAGCTTAAGGTTTGCCTTGTCGGGGTACCTCTCTCCAACATATGGCCCAGGGGCATTCAAAGAGTAAGTTGCTTGAGCTTCCAGAGTTTCAAAGTTGAGAACGTACTCATCTACCTCATCACAGTCAAACATCTCTGATGGCTCCTCGCAGTCCTTACCAGCTGCCTAGTCATTAACGGACTCCCATCGAAGGGCGAGGGGTAAGTTATAGAAACGCGGGTATAATTATAAGATGCGTGTGTATAAAATTCTACATACGTGTCTGAACTTCTTTTCACGAGTATTAATAGGCTACGCGCGTGTACAAAATTTATGAACGTGTATGAGGTCTACGTGCTTTTCGCGTGTATTACTAGCATCCACACGCGTATAAATCGGAACACGTGTATGTTTTGGTCCTTTTACGTGTGTGAGCTAGTAATACACGCGAGCCATATGTTGGAGAGAGGTACCCCGACATAGGTTGTATTACTAGCAACCTACTTTTTGAATGCTCCCGAGCCATATGTTGGAGAAAGGTACCCCGACAAGGCAAACCTTAAACTGTCGCTCGCAAGATACGCACCAGCAAGAGAAGGTTGTCGTCTCAAGGCGAGGCACAGTTGAGAACAATGCGGAGATGTTCGAGGTGTAAGGTAGTTGGGCACAACAAGAAGGCTTATAGAGCACACACTCATCCTGATGAACTATTTTGATGAAATTAGAGAAGTGGAGACAATGGAAATGGATGAGAGATGAAAGAATAAAGGAGAAAAGTGGTTAGGGAGAAGAGAAGAGGAGGCAGTGGAGAGGAAGAAGAGAAGATGACGGGAGGAGCCATGCTCGGCGGGAGGGAGGAAGAGGATTCGAGAAAAAAAAGTTTTGGGAAGAAGACACATCCCGTCGCTTTAAATGTAACGGGATGTTTTTATAATTTTTTAATCAAAATTAAAATGTGAACATTGCCTTTTTATCATTTTGTCATTAAATATCAGAGGTAAAATCAAAATTTATATGATTATGAGTCCTTTGTTGTAAAAAAAACTTTAAGGATCTGATTATACGAAATGTGAAGATGAAGGGTCGAATTTGATAAAAACTTCTATAACAACATGGCAATTCGTTCTCCAGTGATTATCAATTCGTCCAGATTTTTGAGTGGTCAGTTCGTCCTGCAAAAGTGTACATCCATTGTGGATGTACAGGAGAATGCACTTATGACAACAGGCCAATTAGTTCTCCAGTGATTGTGAATTCATTCAGATTTTTGAGCGGGCAATTCGTCCTGCAGTGATTGGTCAATTTGTCCGGAAGTGATTGGTCAAATCATCCTGCAAAAGTGCACATCCATAGTGAGTGTACAGGAGAATGCACTACTGACGCTTATAAGAGGCTAATTCGTCATGCAGTGATTGGTCAATTCGTCCAGAAATGAATGGTTAATTCGTCCTGAAGAAGTATACATCGAGCATGAATGTACATGTAAATTGCTACTCCCGCCGCGGGCACCCCACCCCGGATTTTGCTGGAGACAAAGATCCTACAAGATCTTGCCACACGACCCAATCAGTGCGTGTCACATGTCCCTACCCCCACCAAATGAATTAATAGTCAGGCGGGGGAGAGAGAGAATGGACTCGGGTTTTGATTTTTCATTCTCCCTCTCTCCCTCTCTCTCTCTCCCTCCCTCTCTCCGGCGCAGTGATCTCCCTCTCTCCCCGGCGCGGCGTTGGCTCCGGTTGCTCCTCCGGCATCCTCCGCACGCCTCTCCTCCGGCATTTGCGGAAGATCTGATGGTATGTTTCAAAATCCCTAAATCCCTCCCCTCCCTCTCGTCTATCTCTCTCCCCGGCGCGGCGATCTCTCTCTCCTTTCCTCCCCCCACCGCCCCCTCTTTGTCCTCTCGTCACTCTCTCTCCCCCGCGTCAGCAGCCCCCAAACACACGAGAAAGGCCACGTTCTCCACCCACCAAAATTAATTTTCAAAATCGAAATTTTGAAATCTCTCTCCGGAGCTCCCCGACACCTCTCGTACCTCTCATAAATAACAGAAAGATATCTGAGATCATAAGAGTTACAGAATGCCATGAGAAGGGGTGTTCCCAACAAATTTTGTTCCCTCATTTGTAGAAATCAAAATTAGTGTCTGGCTTCTTCACGTTCGTGCGGTAACCTTTCTCGAGGTCCTTTGGAAGAATCACATATCGGTTCTTTCTTACAGCATGCAACCCAGCCTCCTGGCAGATGGCAGATATCTACAAAGCCATTTTCAAGTTAGATCAGATGCAGATAAAACATCCATCACTGAAATAAATGACAAGGCCACTATACAATATTGAGATTATTTGCCAGCAAAATCTGCAACCATGCCTGTACGTTTGATAAATAAAGCTAATAGTGTAGAGATCAAACAGAAAGGTAGACAACAAACTTTCTCTATTGCTTACAGACATTAAGCTTTGCTGAAAATCTCCTAAATTTTCTCCCCAACCAACTGCGATTTCCACAAGAAGCTGTCTTCTTTCAAGACTTCAAAAACTTTCCTCCTCAAAACCAGAAGGCTACTATTACTGCCAACAAAATAGTAGAAAGGCCAAGATGCCAGTACCTCGGAAATGCAAATCTCAACCATCTTAAAAGCTTATAAAAAAATACTGTTGGCATCCTAAAGACAGCTAAAGGTAATAACCAAAACATGTATTGAAACATCTCGTAAAGTTCCTTGTTACACCAAACAAAAATTCCTTAATACAACAAAGAAAAGTTGGTCTAAAAGTCTGGTCAATACAATCAAGCCCCAAGCACATATCTACAAGTCCTTTCAATTAGAAATTACACAATTGGCTATGCTAAGGTGCTTTCTTCATAGCACTTCAACTGTTAAAACCCCATAATATCGCAATGAGAAATTAAAGTTAAAATGAGAACTTGCAAGTAAAGCAGAAGAGATTAAAAATAAAATGCTCCTGCAAAGAAGAAATATATACACTACAACTTCAGATAGGTTCCAGGATTCCAGTTTCTCGGCTTCCTTCCTTATAGAAGGATGGGCAAAATGAGAAAAATGTTGACATAATCATTCTACGTAATTCATTTTATTCCTTTGTGAATTCTATATAGCTGCTTGATAATCTGCCCCTAACTAGCTTTCAGACAACTAGACAACTATAAGCAGCATCAGCTGAAAGAGGACAAAAAAATCCATGATGAAATCAGCGTCAACACGCTAACGCTCTCCAAGACAAATTGGTCAACTATTAAGCACTATTAATTGGAAAGCCTATAATGCATGATCACAATTACTAAAAAAATGTCCACATGCTAATGATTTCAAAGAAAAATATTAATAAGACCAAACAAGTGTTCCAACAAATCAATAAAACAAATGGGAGAGTGCTTCTTTAAGCAAATCACCAAGATTGTTGGTCTTCTACTGTGAACATACAGTAAGAATGGAGGAACAACATAAAAACAACACTATCAAATATCAATGGCCAGGTATAAAGGCCTCAACAATGCTTCGAGCACTGGAATATGGATAATTTTGAAAACCCTACAACCTCTTCTATCCATTACTCGGCCTAATCCTCTATAACTACAGTTTTTATTTTGTCATGGATACTGATAAAGCACATTTACGTTCCAAACCACATTTTTCGTGCAGATTAAAAGTACCTCTTTAGATTGCAAATCCACCACTGAGTTCCCAGAGGAATTAAGTCTGTTCTTCTGAGTCTTCATATTCGTCTCATCAATACCCCGTCTATTATAAGCCACAGCAAACTGGAGTAAAATGAAAGCACTTATTCAGAGGAGAAAGTATATCACTTGTAACTACAAGAAATAAATTACTGTTGATATAAATTAGTGTAGAATAATAACCACTCACCGTGTGGTCAATGATGAACAATCACCGATCTCATTTGGGATCTGGCCAGACAAACGGTTGGACTTTAAGTCACTGTCCAAGAACAACATATTTAAATATCAATTTCCAAAGAGGAAACAATTTTAGTTCAACAAAAAGCAATTAGAAATCAAGAAGATGCTCTCTCACTCTCTTTAAAAATGAGAGCATTAGTACTGGCAATTCAAATCAGGGAATCCATTCATATAGAAATGCAAACTAAAATTCCTACGTAAAGATGTTTGACAAATCACCAAAACATTTGTTCAAAGCTTGGAGCAACTGAGACTGATGCTTCTTATAATTGCCACTACATATACACGTATGGATGGACTGCCTAAAATTACAAACAAGATGTTTGACAAGTTCATGTAATTTCTATTAAAAAAATAAACAAGAGAACCACCAGAGAGAGAGAGGGAGAGACATGAAACTAGTAAGCAAGCTGTCTATGATGAGTTTCCAACCCAGAAGCAAACAAGAACCAAGAAATTAAACAATGAAGGGATCAATGGCTTATGAGGGTATCTACAAAAAGCTACAAAAGATGCAAATAGATAGAAGCCCAACCGCAAAAATAGTTCTTAAACAATAAAAAATATTGTATTATCCATGTTACCACCTCGAATCAAGTTATACATCAAACCAGAGTAATACAGGGCCAACCCAAAATATCTTTTTTTCCAAACATTATGAGGAGAAAACTTCAAACTAAAAAAGGAGGAGGAGGAGCAGCGGATGCCGGAGGAGGAGGAGCAAAGGATGCCGGAGGAGGAGGAGCAGAGGTACGAGAGGTCGGGGAGCTCCGGAGAGAGAGATTTCAAAATTTTGATTTTGAAGATTAATTTTGGTGGGTGGGGAACGTGGCCTTTCTCGTGCGTTTGGGGGCTGCTGACGCTGGCGGCGGGGAGAGAGAGTGACGAGAGGACGAGGAGGGGGGCGGTGGGGGGAGGAAGGAGAGAGAGAGATCGCTGCACCAGGGAGAGAGGGATGAGAGGGAGGGGAGGGGTTTACGGATTTTGAAACATACCGCCATATCTTGCACAGATGCCGGAGGAGGAGAGGCGCGCAGAGGATGCCGGAGGAGGAGCCGGAGCCGGCGCCGCGCCGGGGAAAGAGGGAGATGGCCGCGTCGGGGAGAGAGGGAGAATGAAAAATCAAAACCCGCGCCCATTCTCTCTCTCCCCGCCGGGCTATTAACTCATTTGGTGGGTGGAAGAACACGTGGCGCGCGCTGATTGGGCCACGTGGCAAGATCCTTGCATGGTCTTGCAGGATCCTTGCCTCTAGCAAAATCCCCCCACCCCTTTCTCTGACATCCCACTATCCCCTCCCTTTTACCATTATACCCTCCTTATCTTTTTCAGTTTTCTTTTTTTTCATTTGTTTTATTTTCCTTTAATAGGTTTTATTTTTTCTTTTCTTGTCAATTTTATTTCTTTTTTTTTTATCAGTTTTATTTTTATTTTTGAATAAACAGTTTTTTATTATATATTTCTAATCTTTCTTTTTTTTTTAGTTGTAGATTTCAGGAGTCATTATTAAAACATCAAATCGTAAAAATTAATTTATTTTTTAGTTGTATATGTTGGGAGTCATTATGTATTTTTGTGTATCTCTTTTTGCTTTATTGTTACATGTACTCTTTCATGAACATGGTTAAATCAATATTGGTTTAGAAGATTTTTCACAAAACATAATGTATTTTTTAACTGTTAGTATTTTTGTTAATTTCATATATATACTTTTTATTTTGATTCATATTTTTATCATTTTTTAAATTTTTACAAATAATGACTCTCAAGATCTACAATTAAAAAATAAACAAAAGATTACAAACATATAATAAAAAACTGTTTATCCAAAAATAAAAAAAATAATGATAAAAAAGAAATAAAATTGATAAAAAAAACTAATGATAAAAAAGAAACAAAATTAAAAAAAATTAAGCAAAAAAAAGAAAGGAAAAGGGGAGGGGAAAAGAGGGAGAGGGGAGTGTCGGGGGTGGGAGAAGCAGACCCGCAGCCCCCATGTACATCCCTCGTGAATGTATAACAACAGGCCAATTCATCCTGCAGTGATTGATCAATTCATCCTGAAGTGAGTGGTCAGTACGTCCAGCCATATCAATTCGTCCTGCAGTGATTGGTCAATTTATCATGAATGGTTAATTCCATGACATGTATGCTGGACCACTAGAACTGTGGCTCATATGTCTGAAGTGAGTGGTCATGAATGGTCAATTCCATGTCATTTGCTTCCCATCCTTGTAACTCATGTGAAACCCAACAGTAGTTACGTACTGAAGTGAGTGGTTTCGTCTGGAGACTTCCCGGGGACCATCTTCTTCACTCCTATCCTGATCATAGGTTTACATGTTGTTGGAGCACTCAACAGTGTATTATCAGGAATTTGCCCAAATCAACTTCCCCAACAATGAGAGTGTGAGTGGCCATCGCCGGAGGGATGTCTACCTCCTCACATACTGGTCCCCCTCCGGGGTTCCCCAGGAAGTTTTCTGAAGCCTGCACTCGATCATACGCTGAGGTGCTGGGCTCGTCGAGACCGGCGCCGAAGCCACGCGCCTTTGTTGGCGCATCCACCAATGGGGTTGTGGAGCTTAGTGATGAGCTCATGGATAGGTGCTGCAAGAAGTGGGAGCACTCCTTGTTTGGGCATTTCTCAGGTGGTAGGGTTTCACTAGAGGTGTTGAGGATGAAGATTCCTAAGCTGTGGGGTGCTGAGAGGAAGGTTCAGGTGGTGGATATGGCGAGAGGGGTCTTCGTGTTTCAGTTCTCATGTGAGGAGGATCGTAGTTTTGTCATGGCCAAGAGGCCTTGGTATGTCAATGGACTCCCTCTCTCCCTCATCCCCTGGAGGGAGAACTTCTGCCCCACTGCAGAGGACTTCTTCAAAGCTCAGATATGGGTTAGACTTTTGGGAATGGCTATTGAATGTATGGACGAGGTGTTGGTTGCCACCATTATGACCAAGGTGGGGACTCCTCTGAGGGTTGACCTTAACACCAGGGATGCTATCCGTGGCCGTTTTGCCCGAGCTTGTGTGGAAGTGGACCTCAACATGCCGGTCTGCTTTGGCACTACGATCAGCAGTAGAGCTGGGCCTAGGGATGTTCGATTTGAGTATGAAGGGGTGGCGTCCTGTGAACATTGTGCTTGTTTTGGTCACTGGTCGGAGGCTTGTAAGGCCGGAAGGATGGAGCAGGTGGGGGAGGCGGAGAGGCAGGTAGGTGAGGATGGGAGCAGGGCCGACCACGACCCTGATCCAACCGTTGCAGAGGCTTGCAAGGCCTGTACAACGGAGTGGGCAGGGGAGGGGGTGCTTGCGAGGCAGGGTGGAGTGGTGGGGGAGAGTGGCCAAGAGGAGGTGGAGGAGAACTCGGATGAGGTGTTACCTGAAGCCCATGTGGTCGCCGGCGACGGAGCCTGCCTTCGTGACGGGATCGGCGTCATCCACGGTGGAGTAGGGGATCTGGAAGGAGGGGGTGAGTGCCCTCTGGCGATGGAGCCAGTCTTCACGATGGGGGCGGCGTCGTCCACGGTGGAGGAAGGGTTCTTGCAGGAGGTCAGGGGAAGGTGGCGTGGGGCCCGAGGTCACCTGCCAAGCCTGGGGAAGCGTGCGTCTGCAGGAGGTGAGAGGCGTCCGCCATCCACTTCAAGGAGGACACCTGGTAGAAGGACGCCGTTGCTTCGGCGAGGAAGGAGCCGGGAGAGGGGGAAAAGGGGGAAAGGAAGCTGGCGGTGGCAGAGGCCGTCGCAGGTGGGGGATGGGAGAGGGGAGGGTCAGGTGGGGGATGGAAGACCACAACCGTCTCCTACATCCTTGCGTATATTTAAAGCTAAGGCTGTGGTTGCTGGGCCGTGTGCTGGGCCTTGTGTTGGGCCTGCCTCAGCATCCCATTCCTCAGTGGATGCTGGGCCGCGTACTGGGCTGCATGTTGGGCCCCATAGAGATAGAAGTGGACCTGTTAAACAGCTGACTGAGGATGAATTAGAGGTTGTGCATGCAGTGGTGGAGCGTCGGATGCATGAAGTCTTGGGGAAGGAGGTTCCTGAACTAGAGGAGCTTAGGTGTTTGGAGACCCTCTCAGATGGCGACGAAGATGTCCTTATTGCGGATGCGGGGTGGGATGTTGGTATGGAGGAGGGGGATCTCAGGGAGGATGGTGTCCCTCAGAGGAAGCGTCACCACCTATCCCTGCCAGTCGAGCAGCTGGCCTTCGAGCATGGTTCCTTATGAAGCTCTTCTTTTGGAACTGCCGGGGGGCAGGCCCCGCGAGGGTAGTCAGATCCTGTCGTTGGGTTGCTGAGGAACATGGGCCATCCTTCATTTTCCTGCTAGATGTTCTTGTGGGTGTTAATAGATTGGATTGGGTGCAACGTCGCTTGGGTCGATCATGGTGCAGTTATCTGATCCCAGCTATTGGTAGGCACGGGGGGATCTTTGCGGCCTGGAGGGTCGGCTTGGGGAAGGTGTCGCTGACGCATCACTCTCATCAAGTTGTCCATGGGGTTGTTTCTTCATGTGAGCATGGCCAATTCGCCATCGCTGCGGTGTATGGTGCCCACAACGCTTCTGCTCGGCGGGAGCTCTGGGATTACCTCTCTCGGTTTTGCTACATCGGATTGCCGTTGATCGTGGCTGGGGATTTTAATGCAATTCTCTCTGCGGAGGAGAAGCAGGGGGGCACAGAGTTTGTCTTTGGTCATTCGGAGCGTGACTTCCTTAACTTTGTCACTGTTAACGATATGCTGGACCTGGGCTTCACCGGCTTCAAGTTTACTTGGACCAATTCTCAAATTGGTGGTGGTAGAATCAGTGAGAGGCTGGACAGGGCTCTGGGGAACAGAGATTGGAAGGAGACCTTCCCGTCGGCGTCTGTGAAGCATCTGGCGCGTGTTGGGTCTGATCACGCGCCACTCCTTATCTCACTATGTGATCCCCTTGTCAAGTCTGGACCTTCAACATTCCGCCTTGAGCACTCGTGGATGAAGGTGCCGGAGTTTAGGGAGGTTTTGATTGATATTTGGAGGTGTCCTTCATTCCATGGTTCTAAGCAATATATGTTTGCCTCTAAGATCAAAGCACTTAAGATAGTGGTGAAGGATTGGGACCGCAGGGAGGGAAGGGTTGATATCTTTCGTTCCGGGAAGCTGATAGAGAGGTGTCTAGAGGATCTCTACATGCGGGAGGAGGCTGGCTGTGAGGGCCCGTCCCTCAGACCTGACTCGACCACGTGGGTCGAGGGCCGGTTTCCTGTTGGTTTGGTTCCGCGTCGGGCACGATCGGGCGATCGTGTGGCGGTTTTGGACCCCGGGGGCATTTTGGTAAATATGTCCTCTGGTGGTCGGTTTCACACCCGCGTTCTACACACTGACTTTGATTGATGTATGTGTTTGATCAGAGGATCGGAGCTCGATCGGGAAAGATCGATTTGGACGGCTGAGATAGATTTGGAATTTCTATATAAGGCCTGTCTCTTTCTTCTCTTTCCTTCTCTTCTTCTCCTGTCGTTTTCTCCTTCCCTCTCTCATTCGGCTGAGCTAGGGTTTGGAGTCTTGTCGGCTTGACCAGCGGGACGCGTGGAGGAGCTACCCTAATTGATCAAGTAGGTGTTTCTACGTCGATCCTTGGATCGGGTTCTCCTAGGATAGGGTTATTGCTCTTTCGCTGTAGGAATACATGTTAGAATGGTTTGTAACACTTTGTATGTGTGGAGTAACTCATTTCCTGTATTCCTACGTTGAGATTTCAGTATTTGAACGGTTGGTTTCCATATTATCGCCGTTTTGTCGGTTTTTGTCCATTTGGACCTAGATAAGAGATTTAACCGTCGAAAACTGGATTTCTTCACTCCATTAGCTTCCCCTTTGCTAAATATACTTGCTTGCAAGATTTCATCTTATTCCAACGTGATTTGATACTTGAAATCCAAAGAAATGGATTTCCGGCACTGTTTTGATGAACTGTGCCAAGGCTCGACGGTCGATCGGTGCATCGACCGTCAAGTGTTGTTTTACCCTTTCTGGGCCCTACTGTCGACCGTCGCATCGACTGTCTGGCTCTGTCGGGATTTTGGACTCCCACGGTCGATGGATCGATCGACCGTGGGATCTTCTCCTTTTCGCCTTTTACCTGACGATCGACCGTCGGATCGACCGTCGCATCGACCGTCAGGCGCTATTTGGTTTTGGGCTTCTCAGGGTCGATGGGTGGATCAATCGTCGCCCTTGGCTTTCTTCGCATGGGTCTCACGGTCGATCCCCGGATCGACCGTGGCATCGTCCGTGACCCTTTGAACTTGGTTTTCAGGTATTTCTTGGATGGTTTTGATGGGGGATTAGTATCTAAACATGTTGGGAAGCATGTAGGGGGGATTTGATGAGATTTTCAAAGGATTTTCATTTGGTTTGAGATTGATTCAAATGTTCTTTCTTTCTTTAGAAAACCTATGGTTCTACTTGCAATTAATACATGATTGATTGTAGTTAAATGCAGTTATTTGCTTAGCCATTAGCTAGCTATGAGTGCTAGCTAATGAGGAATTGTGGAACCTTAGCCTTTTGCCGGCGAGTGCCGAGGGCTATTGTATATCTGTAGAACTTATAACTGTTGATGTGGCATGTAGAGACATCTAGGATAGATGTTTGCCTAGGCCCATGCATTGTGTGCATTAGAGGCATTTGAGGTTAGGCGGGCGATGGTTTAGGTCGCCTATCCGAGGCTCTCGGGTAGCTCGGATCTAGCCTTAGGACCGTGGATGGGTAGTCAGGAGTAGGATGTGATTGTTGATCAAGTCTCTTGTCTTTTGAGGATTCACGCTAGTTGACTCTGATCGGTATTTGAGGTTTAGAGGTTGTGTCGTCTTCCAAGGCCAAGTGCTAAGGATGCAACCGATGTGTTCCCGACGTGGTCCCCAGGCAGTGGTATCCCTGCTGGATAAGGGTGATCCTGCATGGTACTGTTCCCCTGTCAGTGCTTAGGGTGATCTTGGTAGAGTGACCAAGAGAGAGATTCATGATAGGAGCCCTTGGGACATCGGTGGGTTATGGGACCCGTGGCATCCGTTAGACTTAGGCTGGGAGACAATACTGTTGTTGTTTTCCTCCTTTCAGTGTGCCGTAGAGTAGAACCCTACTGAGCTTATCGCTCACTCCTACCCGGGCTGCGTTTACAGGTGCAGGCGGCAGTTCTTCTTCGGTGGAGCCGGCTGGGTCGGCTTTTGGCGGCGCGAGTACATCCAGAGGCGCTTGAGGTTGCTGGAGGATGATTCGTCGTACATTTTGATATATGTTTATATGTTGTAACCATTTTGGAGATCTTTTGGGATTTTGTATAAATCTGTATATTGGAACTCAGACAGTGTGCGACTTGATGTTATATTATGATTAAATCTGTTTAGCCTCTGGAATACAATTGTTTAAATTATTTATCTTTTCCGCTTTGTATCGCGCCGGTTGATGATGAATAGTGTTAGGACCCTCACGCCCCGTCCTGGATGGGTTTTCTGGGTCGGGGTGTGACACTGGCCTTGCGTCTGCTTTGGAGGTGGAACAGATTGCCTTGCTAGAGGATCAATGGGAACTGCTGATCGGCAAGCAACAGGATAAGGCTTCTCAGAGAGTCCGCAAGGTTTGGCTTCAGTCCGGCGATCGGAATTCCTCCTTCTTCCATCGGTTAGTGGCTGAGAGGGCTACCAGATCAAAGGTTCGTGAGGTGCTGGAGGATGGTGTCTCTGTGGCAGATCAAGATGAGATGGGCCGCGTCTTTGCTCGTTATTACTCCAGGTTATGGGCGGAGGACTCAGCTAGCTCGGATTTGGATCTTTCTACTCTGCCTCAAGTCCGTAATGAGGACAGCTTGTTGCTTGAGAGTCATGTGTCTTCTGCTGAAGTCAAGGAGGCACTTGTGAGCATGGGTAGAGGCCGCTGCCCTGGGCCTGACGGTCTCCCTGTTGAATTCTTCCTGGACTACTGGGATGTTGTGGGGGAGGACTTCGTTGAGATCATACATAAGTTCTTCTTGACAGCGCGGCTGCCACCTTCCTAGAACGAGACACTCATTTCTCTCATTCCCAAATGCAAGTTCCCAAGGAAAGTCAAGGACTTTAGGCCGATTAGCCTATGTAATGTCGGTTATAAGGTCATCACGACGTTCCTAGCTAGGAGGATGAAGTTGATGTTGGGTGGGCTCATCGGCATTGAGCAATCTGCTTTCTTAGCTGGCCGGTGCATTCATGACAATATAGACGCTGCCAAGGAAGTTCTCCATTCGAAGCAGGTGGCTTCAAGAACTAAGTGCTTGATGGTTCTTAAGGTCGACCTCCGTGCGGCCTATGACCGAGTGCAATGGGGGTTTCTTCGTAGGGTTTTGGTGGCCATGGGTTTCTCTATCAGATGGATTTCTTGGGTGATGGCGTGTGTGCAAGGCGCACGGTTTTCTTTCATTCTGAATGGCCGTCTTCATGGTCGCTTGGACTCCAGGTGTGGGCTTCGACAGGGGGACCCTCTCTCCCCTTATCTTTTCTTGCTAGTGCAGGAGGCTTTCTCTAGACTCCTCAAGGATCCGGGTATGGGCATTGTCGGTTTGAAGTTTAGGGGTTCAAACTTCTCTCTTTCTCACCTCTTGTACGCAGACGACTGCTTGGTGTTCTCGAAGGCCGAGTGCGTGGAGGCTCAGAGGCTCAAGCAACTGCTCATCTTGTACAAGTCTCTTGCTGGCTTGGAGATGAATACTGCCAAGTCTAGTATCCGGTTTTCCCCTTCCACAGATATGGAGCGCAGGATGACAATCTCCCATATTCTTGGTCTTGCTGAGGCTACTGAGCGTTGGACCTACTTAGGGACTCCCATCGGGGTTGGGAGGGCAAGGAAGGAGGACTTCTCCGAGATCCTAGATAAGATGATCACGCGCATTCTCTCTTGGCAGGGTCGCTTGGTGTCTGAGCCGGGTCGTCTGGTCCTTCTCAAATCTGTCTTGCAGGCAATCCCAGCTTATGTCATGGCCACGACGCATGTTCCTTTGGCGATTATTGGGAGGTTCGAAAGAATTTGCAGGGAGTTCCTATGGAAGGGGAAGCGATCAGGGCTTGGTGTGGTGGCATGGAGAGATGTCTGCCTTCCTATGGAGTGTGGTGGGTTAGGGGTTAGGGACTTTGCGGTGTGGCAAAGAGCTCTAAAGATGAAGCGTGTAGCGGGTTTCCTGGAGAAAGACCCTAATGTTTGGAAGGAGCTGGCCAGAGCTAAATACTGATGGAAGGGTTCTCTTCCTTCACTTGCGGACTCGGTTGCACCCTCGTCTCATTGGCGTTACATCTGCGCGGCCGCCGATGACGTGAGGAAGGGTCTTACTCGGAAGATTGGTGTTGATAGCCGTGTCTCTTTCCTCAAAGATGCTTGGGCTTGTGACGTTCCTATCTCTCGGTGGCCTACCTTTGTTAATGTTAATGTCAATGAGGTTGGTGATGATTTGCTTGTTGGAGACCTACTGGAGGGGAGGGTGTGGAAGCAGGAGAGACTGCGGGAGCTCTGCCACCCGCTCCTGGCCACGTTCCTTGCGACAGTCGTGGTGGGCTACAGGGAACATACGTCATGTTGGGCTTACAGCGGCGACGGGAGGGTATCAACGTCTTCGGCATACTTATTGCTGGCCAGATCGATGCGTGCTCTTGTTCCCGATGATTCTTGGGCTAATGTTTGGAGGCTCAACGTTGGGCCGAGGGTGAAGCATTTCATTTGGCGCTTGCTTAGGGGCAAACTCGCTGTCAGAGACTCCCTCTGGCGACTGCACCTATCCTCAGAGCGGGATTGTCTCAGGTGCGGTTTGGGGCATGAAACTGTCGGTCATGCTGTCTTTGGATGTAGGTTCTTCCGACATACCTTTGAGCTTATTGCGGAGAACGAGGGCTTGCTTCTTCCGACTTGGGACCCCGATGAGCTCTTGGACTTTCTGGTCAGCTCCTCAGGGCGTGAACAGGCGAGGCTCAAGAGAACTTATCTAGCGGTTGGTGCTTGGCTAGTGTGGAAAGACCGGAATGATATTGTATTTGCTGGTGGAGGTGCGTCAACGACGGCGGTGGCTTGCAGGATTCATAGAACTGTGAAGGAGGTCATTCGCGACAACGTTAGGGGTAAGCAACATGGTGAGACCATTGCTGAACCGGGTAGGGGGGTCTATATCATCAGGACGGATGCCTCCGTTGAGCTTGGGTCTAGTTTGGCGGCGGTCGGCGTGGTGGGGCTTGGTTTCGACCGACTTCTGATATGGGCAGTGGGCTCCCCTATGCTTGCTCTCTCGGTTCTTCATGCAGAGGTGTTGGCTATTGAACTTGGGCTTAGAGAAGCTCATTCCCGTGGTTTCAGTCGCATTTTGGTTCAGTCAGACTCCCTTGAGGCGATCCAGATCTTGAATGGCTTCCGGCTTTGGCCTCCAGAGCTCGAGGGTGTGGCTAAGGAGGTATGGTTAGCGGCTTTGGCCTTTGACTCGGTTTTGTTTGTTCACATCTTTAGGGAGTGTAATGTGTTAGCTGATGGTGTTGCCCGACTTTGTCGTCGTGCTGGGTCATCCTTTGTTTGGTCCCCTGATGTGGGGGTGGACCTTGGAGCTCTCTTGTTGTAAGTTACTCTTATTTTAGCCTTCGGGCTCATCTATTCAAAAAAAAAGAAGTGAGTGGTTTCGTCTTTTCAAATCTGATTTAGGAGATGCTTATTTATACCCTACGCAGGTCATATTCAAAGCTCAACATACTCAACTTCACTCTTCTGCTGATGCACAAGCCCTGTTTCATCAGTCGGCTCCCTCTCTACCGCCTTCTCTGCTTACAGCAAGGCTTACATATGTCATACGGATGCTGAGACGGCGGTAGGAGAGAACCAACTGGTGACACCCGTCAACCGACAACCATTTGGCTAGAGAAAGCATCCTCAGAGTACAAACTTTTTCCGTGAGTACCAACCATTTCTTTTTGAACTTTTTTCCAAAGCCTATGCCAATGCCAATGCAGTTAAATTTCAATAAACGTTAACTACTAGAGCCTCCTTTATGATTGCAGAATTTGAGTACCTTATATTCATCTTCAAATCGTCTCTCATGTGGTTTCACATCATGTGACATTTACAACCACAGAACATGGCGCAGGGTAAAACGTGGAAGATGGACTTCTCTATGGGAGAGACAACCAAACTCTCTATGGGAGAGAAAACCAGATTTCTATTGAGGAAGAAACCAAAAATCCTATTTTCTTATTCATCAAAAACTGACTCTTTACAAACCCTAGGCCTCCTTTTATAGATTTAAGGAAAGACCAACTCAACTAAAACATTGACTCAACCATCCAATCCTAATCCAAGTCCTAAAAGCTGGAATTAAATCTGGAATTTAAAAGAAAAGGAGAATTCCTATTCAAACTAGGAATTTGCCAAAAATAGAAACCGATAAAACTGCCAAAAAAGGAAAGTTTTCACTAAAACTGATTTTTAGACCAAAAGGAGACGGAATTTGATGATTTAACGATCAGTCATGGAGAGATCGAAGATCACCGATGATAAATGACGGGCTCGTCGACCCGGTCATTTCGACTGGTCGCACGCTCCGATCGGACACCCGGATCGAAAGTTACGCCTGTCCGACGGTCAGGGTCGCCTGGGTTTTGTCCTGCATCAGAACACATCTTGGTTGAGATAATAGTACCCACCACATCACTTCATATCTTCTTCAGTTTCTTTGATATTGGTACCTTGTCATGGAAGCTTAGGCTAGAGAAGCAATCTCTTCTCGCGCCGTGAAGATGTTTCTTTGTTGTGCCATGGATGAACCAACAGCATTGCAGAACATAGCATTTTTTCCTTCCATAAATGCTTCTAAATTTTTCACCCCAGAGCTATAAACAACACTCACGTGAACATTTCCTACCTGCATGGAAATAAGCCAACATAAGACTGGTGCTATAGCGCGAAAAGTAACATGTATAATCAGAATATAACATGCTGACACAAAGAAAAAGGCAATTCCATATTGACATTATGAGCAAAAAAGGTGAATTATGCTCTCTCTTCTCCCAACAAATAACAACTATTCAATCAATTATGCTCTCTAACAGTCACATTGGTCCTTCTCCCAAGCATTGTTAAACAAACCAACAACAGTCCTTGTTTAGATAGAGAGCTCGATTTACAAAATCACAGTTACTACTAAGGAATCGTTAAACCAACCTGGAAAACACAGTTACTTGCAGTATTCATGTCAAATTACAGTTACGATTATTAAATTTATATAACCCCGTGATGAGTTGAACACTATAAGTATAAGTCCATAGTATACGATTAAACAATTTCAACTTAATCTTCGAATCATGCCCGTATTTACCACACACATTGCATATACGACCAAGCTTAGAAAAGCATTCACCTGCTTGTACTCATGTCGGCAATGAATCGTTGCGCTGCTTTTTTCCTCCCTTTCGTTGCTCTCCCTTGCTTTCCATCTCGACCATGATCCCGACCATCGATGATAATTTCCGCACAGTACCTTGCCCTCGTCAACGACATCTTTTTTTGGTCAAAATCTATATCGTCGTCCCTTTGCCGTCTATCGATGTACTCTGTGATGAATATACCACAATCCATCCTACAAGCAAATGATTACATAGTCAATGCAACCTTCTTGATCTTCAATGCATCCATAATAGTGATCTACATGAAATTGATGATTTACTTACGATGCACGTTGCTGTGGCCCATCAAATTCCTCTACCGCCCACTCCTTGCCAACACACAGGCTTGGATAAGTGTGTGAAATATATTTTCTTGCCCATCACACTTACATGTAATCGTAGTCAACAGTCGTGTCAATATCTGACTTTGAATAAAATATCTATGATGATATGCAATACACAAGTAATATATTTACCACTTGTTCCGCTTCCTTGGTGAACACATCATTCCTTATTGAGGAGTAATGCTGAATTCATCCCTCTCACAAGTACAGGGTTAGCAAGTGCCAATGAGGAGGTTCCATGGTATTCACAGGGATGAATAAGTACTCTACATCGGTCACATCACCTTCCCCCTCCCATGCATACCAGAGGTTGTCAACGAATGTATCATCCTTTCTCCTCACAGCCACCTACAATAAATATGGGTAACGAATCTTAAGTCAGATTTAAATATACGATAAAAAATATCCTACAACACCCATAAGATGTAATTACCTTTGGAATTCATTAACAACAAAGCATACTAAGACAGACTTAGCCTCACATTCAGGTATTGGTTGGAGAAAATGCATTTCCTGTACTTGTGTGGTTGACGCCGGGCCCTTTCTTGATACATCCTTTGCCACACATCAATAACATAACCATCTATTTTATTGTTCGATAGCAGCGTAAGTATGCCACTTGCACGTAGTTGCATGGCTTCCCCTTCCCATACAACTTCAATCGCGCTGAAATTCACACATAAAATACTGGTTGTTTTCACAAAAGCTTGATGTGATACATGTGAAATCCAAATTGTAACATGAAAAGGACGGCGTGGGTTCCATTACCTGCCCAGACAATCCAGGAAGTCTATGATGATGCTCTTGTCCCCCGGCTTCAGTTCTTTATCACGAAGTCCTCTATTTTGTCTACACCGCACCAGCTGGCGCTGCAATGAAGTTGTTGGGTGATAAGGCACACATGCTACATAATGCAAGTTATCTTCCATGATAAAGCTTTTATATGGTATACCTTACCTTATTGACTACATTGCTCTCGTCCGCCTTGGCCTTCTCTCCCACAAATCCTTCCACAACGATTACCGACTCAGCTTTTCCTTTTCCTTCCCCTTTCCCTTCTTTTTTGGCTTTTTTCCCTCTACCCTCACAAACTGCCTTTGGCTCATCTACTTCGGCCCTTCGCCGGTCATTCTAATCCATGCATGTCTTCTCCGCCATGAAAAGGTGCTCAGCAGTCTAACAACATGTAGCATAACCGCATAATATATAATAGAGTTAAAGCAGAAGAAATCAGAACTACGTATTTAATTCAAACATCAGAGTCTATATATATTTTGATACCTCAGGTATGTGTTGTAAATTTGGCATATTGGCATGCCGAGCCATGACTTCTTCCCGCCACGTCCTCTCTTCGACGCTAATCTCTAGGTTAGTGTGCACCTATCATTTCCAGGTATGATTTCATCACTACCTTATTGATGATGATGCATAATGTTATATTTTTATCCCTTAATACTTAGTCTCCTGTGCTTATTTAGTTCCTAAATACACTCATTATTCTTATATTTTGATTTAGGATGCAATTGAAGTCCTTAAGTCGAAAAGAAGCTGAAAAGAGTGCATGGATCAACTTTAAAGATTAATCTGTACCTGTTCATGAAGAACCAGATGATGTGCCATACATGGTTGGAAAGCTCTTGAAGTCTAGTTTTTGGGTAATTTTATGATTCGTGATTCCGAGTTTCCTAGAGGAAGTTACGGCAATTTCAGTACCGATGGCGCAGTCTGGATGGCAGAACAGTAAATATGCTGGAAAGTTGGATCGATCCGACACCCTGGTGGGATCGATCCGACTATGCAAAATCGTGACAGAACATATATTTTTTGGCTGAACATGGTCCGATCAATCCCTACATCCATCCTATGGGGTCCGATCGATCGGACACCTAAAGCTGGATCGATCGGACTCAAAAATAGCCAGAGAAGGTGGATTTTTACGCATCCGATCGATCCAGCACCCATAGTTCGATCGATCGGACTCGGGCGTAACTAGAAATTGAAGATTTTTAATGAGACCGATCTATCCGACACCCCGAGAAGGATCGATCGAACTTTTCCAGTGAAGAAAATCAACGATTGTGATATATTCCGAGGATGGATACACTTGAGGCTATAAATAGGACTCTTTCTAGGGTTTGAGGGGGGATTCTTGGACACTTTTGGCTGCTCTTTCTCCTCCTTTATATTTTTTCTAGGTTTTCTTTTGCTTTATGAAATCTTTTGGAGGATTGTTCTCGATGGTCCTGCGTGGCAAAATCTTGATCCTTGGTCGAGGAAACTGAAACCTCAGAATCAATGAAACTGTGAGATCTAATTTATTTTTATTGTTCAGTTTATACATGAGTATTGGATGTTCTTCTGAGATTAAATCTTCATGATTACCTTGTCTAATTGCTAGGAGGCCTACTAGTTTATTATTCATGGTGATCTACTGCTAGGTTTGATATCAAATACTGAATTGTTTGATCCCTCTAATCTGCGAAGCAACTAGGGTTTAATAATCTACTGCGTTTCAGAGATTGTTAGGTCTTAGGAAGAATATTTGACTAGATTAAATGCAACCGCTTATGCTTGTGTTGTTTAGCTTCATCGATCTCCCTATTCTTAACGCTGCTACTAGATTAAATCTACAGCGCTTGTCTTAGATTGTTTAGTAGTTAGGGTTAATTGAATCGCTTGTTTCTAATTAACTAAGATTGAGGAGAGATTCGAATTGAATTCGGACGATGAATATTCATGGTATAAATTGATTGATACTTGCAACTATGATCAGTTGTTGGATTCCGATGGTGGATGTTGACTCAGACCAAGGTTTGTTCTCTTGATTTAACTCGTTTCTTCACTTTAGATTATTTCTTTATTGTTTTTCCTCACGTTTAAAACCCCCCATTTTTGTTCACTAAGAACAAAACTAGGCTAAACACTCTTCGTGGGATCGACTCGTACTCGCACTACTACATTTATTTTAACGAGTATTGGTTTTATTTTTGAGTGCCTGTGACAGCACATCACTTATGCCACATTTTGATAAATATTTTCAACGAATATCTGTAATTTTCTTTAAAAGTACTTACATCGTCCAGAGAGAGCTTGAATAGCTCCTTCTAGATGGTGTTGCGTCTACTCGTTTCTGACTTGTCCTCCCACAACATTCGAGAGAAAGTATGTGATGAGTCACTAAATATTCGTAATTAGACCCCTTAATTTACCTTTATTAGGCCTAGAGTGTTTGTATTTGATAGTTTGTTAGTTAATTTCAGGTTTAATCATGCTTTGAGAAGAAATGCAAGAAATTCGGTTAATATGCTGAAATACACTGCTCTGTCGACTGTTAGCACAATATTCACCAGAAATTATCGTTATGTCCAAATATTCTGAAATTTGAATGACATCTGGAACACATCAAGACGTACAACTTTCATGTTGGACACTTTTGGATATTCCTGATGGATTGATAGTAGTGTCGAAGAAGCTGAAGATATTTGGCTGCTGGAAGACTAGTCCGTCAACGCCCGAGAGAATATTCGTAAAATATTCTAGATAAGTCCAAATATTGCAAACTCTTCGGGAGAGGACAGAAGACTTCCAAATCTACATCTTTTGTTTTGGACTCATTCTCAAATTCCGAACCGGTTGAGCCCAGTCGCGATTGGAAGAAGCTGTCAGGGTTGAACCAGGAATTCCGAGTTGTACTAGAGGTCCAACTCAACTTAGTCATAGCCCTAATTCCGGGATTAAGGGTTATTATTATATAAAGGGGTTGTTCCAGCCAAACTTCTGATCTTTTTGTCAATCTTTGGAGGAGGAAGAAGAAGAAGGAGAGGATGTGGATGGTGACAGCTTCCTATTCCAACCCGATGGCTTTCATCCAAAAGATGAGTTGCAAGTTATTGTACTTAGGATTATTCATGAAACCCTAGCATAGTTTTCTATCTTTTTTTGTTTGAATTTTGTATTCTTCTCAAGACATGATCCTCTGAATTTGCTTTTTATTGTTAATAGATTTGAGGAAACAGAGTTCCTTGACGTACTTTCAGCCCTACATGATTTCTGTGATTGATTGTAGAAATTCATAGGATGGTTTTCATGTGATTTATGGTTTGATAGTGAGATAGGCTATGCTAAGCTAGGATAGGTTGTGCCAAGGTCATTAGGAGTAGTATAACTTAAAGTAATCGTAGGACCGAAGACAATCTATGCCAAGAAAGATAGGCTATGCCGTTAGGAACATAAATCTTATTTTAGAGATTCATGTAAGCTTAAGAAGCTGTGGATTCATAATGTTTAGAGAAGGGAACAAGAGGATAACTAGAGAAGATTGAAGGCGAAACTAGGGCGGATTGAGTAATTCCTAAGTCATTTATCCATTGATTCAAATTGATCAACCTTTTATCTCTTTTATTTATTAGTTTTATAACTCTATTCTATCTTTGATTCTTCTCCTTAGTTTAGGGTTTTGAGAATTGATTTCAGTTTCCAACGTTTTCCCTGTGGATCGACTCCCGACTTCACCGCTATTCTACCTAGTAGTTTAGTGATTGAATAAGGATTATAAATTTAATATTGGATTGAGTTTGCAACGTTTTAACAACGACGTTTGTGAGCGAGCAGTATGCAGTAGGTCCCTTACTGCAATATTACGAGTATGCTCGTAGAACCAAATCTAAAAAAAATAAATCGCATTAGTCATTCACATATAGAGGCACTCACCATGAGTAGTAAGGTGCAAGCGTTGACGAATACCTCAGCTAGTCTAGCACTTCTTGGAACTGTCTTCGCTGAGGTTTTCATTGTTATCCTTTGCTTGTATTCTTTCCTCTTTCTGCTTGCACTCCCGTCTTTTTGCATCCTCAAGTTCCGAGCAGACCGGGACACCGAATGAAGGAACATACGATGCACAACACTTGCCCAATGATATCTATGAAGACCACCCAAGTCTTCTATGTACTCTCCAAGCTCCGGTGGACAAGTGTAGTCGATTCGAGAGAATAGCAGGGCCACGAACAAATAGTATATGAGGAATCTAACTGTGTCCTCAATGTCCTGCTCGTCCTCCTTCTCACATAGCTCAAGAATGTTTCCTGACAGCTGTTGTCTCATCACCTTCTTAACGACACCTAAATGCCTTCTCATCCATTCTGGGACTTTTGGACGCTTCTGTGTTTGTCTATGACATGCATCTGTGTTTACACTGAATGCGACGGTGTCTTCCGCGCAGGGCAGCCCCAAGAGAATAGCAGCATCAATAGGCTTCAGTTCTATCAGCCTTGGTCCAACAAGGAGGAATCATTTATCATTTCTCTAGCCCAAAATGATCTCCTTGAGCAGGACAAAGTCCTCCTCAATAGCTGAAAGATCTGAGAAGTGAACGAACGACGTGCTAGCAATCAGTGCACGATGTCTTGAACGCATGCACTTTTGGAATACGCCTTGCTGCCCACCCCTGCCATAGCTGTGAAAAGTGAATAATGAAACGATGGTTAGGATAACGATGTAGATGAATGGCCAATGTAAGATATGATAACAACATACTACAAATTAACAAGACATTCAACCAAATAAGATATCATTGTCTACGAATGCAGCATGGCATACATCAAATGCATAACCACATACCACGAATTAACAAGAAATTCAATCGAATAAGATATGATTGTCTACGAATGCAGCATAGCATAGAGCAAATGCATAGTCACACACCATGAATTTATCAACGTATTAAGTTGGATCAGATATGATTGCCTTTATGCTTTGAGCAAGCATTGTTGCAACTTTGCAGTCACACGGATCCTCATATATGATTGTTTACAACACACTATTGTCGGATCAAGGAAAACATAAAAACAACAAATCCCACACAAGATACAAATGCATAGGCACCCATACATGACAAAAACTGGTACCAACCTGATTAAATTAGTTTTGAACATTACACGTGTTTATCTAGTCAATGGTGGGAAAACATAACTGGAGTTATCACACTACAAAATCATGGACTCATGATTTACATACATATTAGACTAGTTGATGGTTACAAAAGGATCAACATATGGATTAATTGCCTAAAAGCCCCCTCCGGTCATCCCTATTAGCAGACCGAGACCCCACCCCCTAATATTTTACAGATTCGGATCCGAAACCGCCTAAATCCCAAAAATTACCCTCTGATTCCCCCCGACATTAATGACCATAAATGGCCATGGATGGCCATGGATGGCTATACCACATGATGTGGCATGGCCATCCGCTTCAATAGCCGTCCTAGGCATTTCGAGAACATATGGTAGTGGCCACGTGGCGTGTTTTCATTCATCCACGTAAGATTTAAATAATAATAATGAAAAAACGTCCCGTCGACGTGAGAGGAGAGGCTGTCACTCACTCACGCCTCCTCCTCCTTCCCGCCAGTAGAAGCTTCTCCCCGCCAAAATTCTTGCCGATACTTATACCTTCACCTGCTTCATCTCCTTCTCCCCTTTACCTGCTTCACCTGCATCCTTACATGGTAGTCTTCTCCCTTGGAGATAGCAGTCTTCTCCCTTGGAGGAAGACATGGATGTGGAGATGAGAAGCATTGAGCTGCATCTCCATGACAATGAGCAGGCCGTTTGCAATGACAGACTGCCATACTATTACGGTGGGCCTTCCCATATCGAGGAGTTTTCGTCCAACCTAACACCCACCGAATTGAAGTCTCGCTTTTACCTTTTGAGAAATCTGATTCCAAACGATGTGGAGATGTTTCTAAGCTACGAGATACCCTGACGATCCGTATAAACCATTTACCTGCCTAGACAACGAGGAAGATATGGATCAGCTCTTCATCCTTCTCGGACGACCATTGTGCCAAGTACTTAGAGTATTCATGTCCACAATACAATCATATAACCCTGGGTACGCCTCTTATGCACTGTGCACATGGAATATTCATGTCCTCTTTCTAATACTATCTTGCATGACTCAGTTCTGACATCGTCGATTCGGTGCGTGAGAAGGCATCTAAGCCCCGCGGCCTCCTCAACATTAACCTGAACATACCCATCGAACCATATCTCAGTGAAGAGGATGAACTAGATCGCACGGTCGAAGATATGTAGTTAAACGGACTCATGCCGGAGGCTAATGGGTAAGTAGCAGAATAGCGAGTATTTTATTAATACACGTGGTTTCGAAAACAATTATACGTGTTCTAAATTATATCCATGTGTACGAAATTGTATATATGCGTGTACAAACATTTTGCACGTATATCTTGTTTACATGCTTGCAACGTTGTTGTCATGCGCATAAATAGTTTATACTCATGTTAAATAGTTTATACTCGTATTAAATTGTCACGTATAAATACCAGCGTGTTTCTTCATTGCCACTTATATTTAAGTACTGACTTGACCCAATTGTATGTGCAGCTATGTAGATAGGCCTGTTGTAGTCACATATGATCTGTACGATGATATATGTTTCACCCAAGACTGGTTACATGACAGCGAGTGTGAGAAGCCGCATGATGTGTTAATGGACAATGAGAAAGATGAGTACATTCTGAACTCCGAAATACCGAAAGCTCGAGCAATCTACTTTTTGAATGCCCTGTAATCATATGTTGGGGAGAGGTACCCTAACAAATCATAACTGAAGATGGCGCTAGCAAGATACGGCATAACACGTCGGTTCGAGTACAAATTCATGAAGTGCAAGGGAGATAAGGTCCTCACACGTTGCATCTATACGGGATGTTCATGGAAGATCATAGGTAGAAGAGTTGTCGGAGTACCTACTTTCCAGATAACCATATTCGTCAAAAAACACACGTGAAACAGACCCTCGATTGGGCACGGCCACAAGCAACTGACGTGCCCCTTTATCGCCGAGGAGATCAAGGAGCAAGTTACTGCTAATGAAAATATAACGTCAAGATGATTGTCACTAATATTGTCAAAAGATATGGCATGCGCGTGTCATACTAGAAGGCATATTGTGCAAAGCAAAAAGTGAAAATTAAGGTAAGCATATAATGTAGTACAAGCACAGAATGAGCTACACATATATTTCAACACATATTTTTTATACTCGTCCATTATCACGAGTGACAAAAAATACAACAGCGGTTACACACAAATATCTTGTATAGGTTAGTACACGTATAATTACACGCCATCGGAATGGACGCCAACAATCACATCCTCCCTATAGCCTCCGGCATGGGCGAAAAAGAGTATCGAGATTCTTGGACATTGTTCCTCGTACGCCTCTGTGCATGCATCAGTCCATTCAAGCCTTTGACCATAATCTCTGATCGTCACAAAGGCATACTTAAGGCCGTTGAGGATGTTTTTCCGGAAGCAAAACAAGAATACTGCATGGTCCATTTGTCATGGAACTTGGTTATTGCAGCAAAGCATTCTGCTCCATATAACAAGTTTTGGGCTGCCGCACGTGCGTTTACATAATCGTAATTCACACGAATAATGGATATGATGAAGCTGATGCATCCGGAACAATACAACTACATTCAAGAGATCCCTGTAGAAAAGTGGGCAACGCACTGCTTCGCTGGAAGAAGATATAACATGTTGTCAATTAATATGGTCGAGAGTTTCAACGGTGTATTGAAGGACGTAAAAGCACTTCCAATCCAATTCCTCATAGAAACAACGCGTCGGAAGGTGGCGGAATACTTTTTCTTGCGAAAGATGGAGGTGACAACCATGGAGAGCACTCTCACCTCGTGGGCGGAGAACAAACTCTTACTTGCCAAGGAAAAAGGACGGCATATGACCGTCACGACATCGAGCATGACAAACTTCCAAGTCCAGTATGGTGAAGCATACTACGCAGTGAACTTAGAAAGACGTCAATGTTCTTGTAGGGAATGGGATGTGCTTGGAATACTATGCCCACATGGTTGTGCAGTGCTTATCTGACAGCGGCTTCCTGAGTACGAGTACTGTGAGGACTGGTTTACATTCGATAATTATAGAGCTTGCTACGATGATATGATCTACCCCATCGCGTCATAAGAGTTTTGGTCAAAGGGCGCTAGTGATGATCTCATCGTCTACCCACCCAACTGCCAAGTGAACAAAGGTAAGAGGAGGAAGATAAGGTTGCCATCATAGGGTGAGGCACAGTCGAGGCCAATGCGAAGATGCTCAAGGTGTAAAGTTCTTGGCCATAACAAAAGGACTCATCGGGCACATGTTCCTCCGGTTAATGCACGTCATACTACATCACATATTTCGTCATGATGGCGATGTGCGTATACCATGTGTAGGGTTCGTAGTAAGACCAACAATGTTCGGCATGACATGCACCTCTTTTTGGACATTTTTATATTTTGTGTGGTATTTAAGCGTGCATAGAAAAATATACACTGCTAAATGTACCTATACATGTCCTTATTTACCTATAATTTTGAAGGTATAGTCGTGGCCTGAAGTGAAAGTTTTCACAGGTACAGATTTCATTTCGAGTATTCTACATGTACCTGAACAGTTTCCACTGGTACATATTTCATTTCAATGAGTATTCTATATGTATCTATACAATTTCCCCTGGTACAGATTCGATTGCAATATATGTCAACAATCGATTCTCATCATCTTCGAGTGTATATAGCTGTGGATTCCCGCAAGTAAAAATCAAGTATTCCAAAATATATGTAATAAAAAACAAGAATAAATAATACACGTATAAAAAGACCAGTAACTATTTGAACTCCTATGAGAAACTGTTGAAATCTCGTACGTGTACAAACGACAGGTATAAAAAATTATCGGTATAACAATACCAGTATATATTTATATGCCGGGTTAAACAATCGAGTAGAAAACTAAATGCGTGACGTGTATTTATAAGCAAGGGAATATATTTTATTGCAGTGAAACATGTAAAACTAATATACGTGTAATAAAAGCGAGTATTTCCGGTATAAATCATTACATGAGCCACATGGCTTGTTTTCATTGGTCCATGCAAGGTTAAAAAAAAAACAAGCGTTCGGTTGACGTGAGAGGAGAGGCTACCATACGCCTCCTTCCCGCCACATTTCTTGCCGGTACTTACACCATTCTCATCTCCTTCTCCCCTTCATATGTTCACATGCTTCCTTTTCTCCATTCAAGCTTGTAGGCTCTGTAGGTTGGTACGATGGTGGCTGCGGGGTAGGCGCTAGCAGATCTGGTAGGGGGTAGGCGGCACTAGCAGATCTGGCTGCGGGGTTGGCCGCACTGACAGATCTGGTTGCGGGGTGGGCGGCATTGGCAGATCTGGCTGAGGGGTAGGCGGCACTGGCAGATCTGGCTACGAGGTTGGCGGCACTGGCAAATCTGGCTGCGGTGTAGGCGGCACTAGCAGATCTCTCCCCACTTGTCTGCCCTGGAGTACTAAAATTAACGCAATCTGTGCACGAAATGCCGACGTGTTAAAATAAATATTGGAGTATATACATTGTGTAAAAAAATTAAACTGGTTAAAGTCCAAGTTTTATGCATATGTATAAAAAACCACAAGCGTATAAAGTACGTGTATGAAAAACAAAATGGATGGTGGCCTAGTTGTCCTCACCTGTCCTCGCATGGCCGACATGTCACGTTTGGTGAAGTTCAAATGTACCAAGGAAGGTCTTGTATGCACTCTTCATATTTCAATAGAAACACAGTGCAGTCCAGTCTACCAATGACAAGATACACGTAATTAGCAGATGAGAGAGGAAGCATGAAAGTGTGTTTTATGTTTGAGTGCCCTTACTATTCACGCTGGATGGGTATATCACGCGCCCACTCTAACTCCCAGCCCCCTTTTTGCATACCTGCGTCATATAAGTCGGGCAGCCATGTATCCAACGCATTTTTGACCCATTCTGATAGCTGCAACGTGGTCGTACTCTGGAGCCGAGGCTGATGTATAATGCATGGAAACACCCCTATGATGATCCACGACGAGAAGGTGCCAGTGGTCGCTTGTGTGCAGCGGAATGAACCACACGCCCATGCTCGGGAGTGTGGAAAACGTTCCGGTTGCGTGTAAGATCAAGTCTCGAAGGCTATTGCGGCGACACACGACGGATGGCTGACATGTCAATAGTCAAATTGTCAGTAGCGCATGCATAAAATGACAACTAACTCCTACTTAAATGAAGAACTCACGTGGAGACGGGTAGATGAAAAAAAAGAACGGCGGCTGTCCTTTGATTTCAGATAACGCCTCAATAAGACGTCCTGCATCGCGTCGATGATGTCTCCCTCGATGGGGGTATCATTTAGTATGTCCATTATTTGACCCTGCGAGCAGTATCCCGTATTGTGCTTGAAGACATGGGCACTAAAAAGATACACGGAAAGCAATAGAACAAAAATCTCGAGGTAATACATGCGTACAGTTTTATAAAGAGTATTAAAACTTAACATGATAGATAAAGGTATAAACTGCAATTGTACATGTACACAAAGCACATGCACATGCCAAAGCTACAGTTACTGGTCGAAACTACATATGCGTGTAAAAAAAACATCCAGAGCAGATGACTGGCGCAGAGGTGACATGGTGATGAATCTCGGAGCGTACTTGGACAGATGAGTAAACCGGCTGGCATACTCTGACACACTGCTACTGCCTTGAACTAGAGCCATGAACTCCTACACCCGTGCCATCCTCTCGGCCCTCGGGAAGTACTCTCCAAGGAAAAGAGCACAAAACTGATCCAATGAGAGGGTCCTCTCGTCTCTACTGACACGCTCCATGTTCCACCACTCCGCCGCTCGCCCCGTCAACAGATAGGACGCTAGGCGGACTCTAGAGGTGTCATCGACATAGTCGAGAACTGTGAAGTTCTTGACCACTTCCGCCATCCAGTCCTCAGCTGCCACTGCTCCTTCTACGTCAGCAAACCTCAGGGGGTTAAGCTTCAAGAACTCAGTGAGCTCCCAAGCTGCCCTCGGCACAGAGTCAACTACAGGGGCCACCACCCCTGGCGCCCTCGAAAACGGCTGATGACGAGGCGAAACTCTAACAACCGACTCTGCCACCTCTGCTGGCTCACTCTCGTCAGGGGACTCGTCTGAGGACTCATATGAGGCCTCAGTGGTATGGCCCTCCTCCGTCTCTCGCAGAATATCCTCCAGTCCTCGGGTGCGGGGCCCAGCCCTACCCGAGCCGCTAGAGGCGCGAGAACCACCTCTACGAAGTCTGGGAGGCATCTGCGTAAAGAGATTAGGTTATACGTAGGGTTATCAAAAAACAGAACAAACCAAGCACAAATCAACAACCAAAAATGCAAGGATGCATCTATGGACTCAATCTAGCCTACCTAAACATCTATGCTATCAACCCTCATATCTCACCCTAGGACCTACAGCCTAGGCTCTGATACCAACATGTCACGCCCCGCCCCAATTAAATCCAAATTATCCCAAAAATTACTGAAACGTTCAGCAAGACCCTTGGGCACAGGCGTGTGAGTTCACATTTTACAACCTACCAATCACTAATAATACATAATTCGACATACAATCACATCCTACAACATTTAATCATAACTTTTCTCTTCTTCAAAAAATTCACAACAACTTGGGATACATTCACCTACATAATTTTCAATTAATACATATACATAAGTGTGATCATGAATTTACAACATTCCAAACACAATTTTCACAATATACAATTTTTCCCATTTCCAACATATATACATACTTTATCATACAAAAGAAAAGAGACAAATTACAAAATGACTCCTCGTCCCTATACATGACCTCCATGGGGTGCACTAGTCTCAGATCTACCCATAGATCCTCTTGCACAAAAACCCAAACAAAATGAGCTCGAAAGCCTAGTAGGAGTCATCTGTCAACACTCTAAGAAGCTGGTGTACACCAAACCTATCCTAATATACTGATCCTAGTATGGTCTGGCTAGTCTGAGCAGTCTTATATGTACAACACTGTGTCCGACCACCAACGCTCACCCAGACCCCTCTAGACTCTATACATGCCTCAGTATACTAGTATAGGCAACACATCCTCAAGATTAAATCTCAAGTCATATCCTCAATCAAATCAAATCCTCAAGTCAAGTCAAAGTCCTCGATCGACATATAGAGATCAAAATCCATCCGCCAAGTCATCGACACAGCTCCTAAACTCTGACTAGTCTAGCTACAGGACTTGACTAGACCCAACCACAATCTCTATCCTAGGACAAGCCTGACATTCCTAGCATGTATGCTCAATTCAGATAAACAATTGATCAATCAATAATTGGTCAAATAATCTCGTTTTTCACACATACAGGAAAATCAATTATATACATAACATAACATGTCATAGATAATCTTATATTGGGATTAACCAGCCCCAACAAGCTTTAGCACATCAAATACATTATCATGGCATATATAGCATCACATATACACATACATATATCACAAATCACACAAATTACATATCATCATAAGAAACACAAAATATAACAAACTATTATACAATTCCTAGTAGGAGGTAACTTCTACCTCAATAGGCAGCTGACGTGAGTTCCTAAGTCTCGGGGTTCACGTCACGCTTCGAACTTTGTCGGCCGCTCACCCGATCGCCTAAAGCACAAGAACAAGGAGAGCGGTCAGGTAGAGCTCGAAACACAGTTGAATCTACTAAAATTAGATAGAGCTCGGAAAACCGGTCGAAAAGACCAGACAAACAATGAAATCGGATGTCGGTGCTCCGCACTCCGGAGTGCGCGACGACTCCGCCCGGCGTTTCCAATGTTGCGTCATTGCTTGACCGCGCCTGGTCTGCAACGAATCTGCGACGCGTCTGCGACACATCTGCGACGAATTTGTGACTCGTCTACGACGAATTTGTGACTCGTCTGCTACGAATCAATGACGCAGCCAGGTGACACGCACCCTTCCTCCAAGAAGGGTCGTCGGAGCTCCGCTGAACCGATGCTTAACCGCTGGACAACCACCTTGTTGAAGAGGGGATCTTGCTTACTGCCCCAAGCATCATATCCCGAGGAAGATCAACGACCACGGCCAAAGTAAGGTCGACCGGATCTTCACTGGAATCAATGGCAAGGAGGGGAAGCAAGCTTCCCTCGGGCGTGGGAAAACGCCCGAAGAGGGCTCGGAGAAATGCCTTGGACCACGAGGGGGGTCCTTCGTCCGGCGCTGCAGTCGCCGAGGGAGGTCCCCGACGTCGCCCACGACATCTTCTCCGGAAAACCACGGCCGAAAAACCACAAAGCTCCCCAAAACCCAACGAAAAAACACACCAAAAGAAGAGATCAGATGGGAAAAGAGGAGAGGAGCTCAACTGGGCCAAGAAGGAGACAAAATCCAGCGAGAATCTCACCGATCTACCCTTTTTTCGGCAAGCTCTGCCTCTCCTTCTCCCGGATTTCTCTCTCTCTTCCGCCCTTCTTCTCCGACACCCGTGATCCCTCTTCCTCCTCCCACTCCCTCTCCCTTCCCCCTTCTCTATCTCCCTTCTCTCTCTCTCTCTCTCTCTCTCTCTCTCTCTCTCTCTCTCTCTCTCTCTCGGGTCCGGCTGGGTGAGGTGAGATGAGGATGGGAGAGAAAAATATTGAGGGAGACATCGATGGAGTGGGTGGGGAGTTTTGCAGAAAAACCCCCTGCAAAACTCCAATTTCCACAAAAACCCCTCAAATTTATATAAAGGCCCAAAAATTTACACTTAGGCCCTTACATAAAACCACTACAAAAATCGGATGGGGCTTCAATCGGTTACTAAGCATGCATCAAGGAACTAATTAGTGCAAAGAAATCCATCGATTAACCAACCAAGCCCTAACTTTTACTGAAACAAAGGTTTAAGCTAGAAACCCTACTTCTGCAAAGCTAATCCGGCCTTCAATCCTTGCTAAACTGCCATCCTCTATCGTCGTCGCTGTCTCCAGCTCGCTGGAGAGCCGCCGGTGAAGTGCTCATCGGCGTCGGTCGGAGAAGAGGAAGAAGACGCGCGAAGAGAGGGAGAGAGAAGCGCGCACGAGCTCAGCGGAGAGGAAGGTCGCGACGTTGCTCGAGGTGGCCGGTGACGTTGGCGAAGAAGCTCCGGAGGAGAGGAGAAGCCGGCACGGTTGCGAGCGAGGAAGAAGAGAAAGGGGATCGGGCGCGGGGAAAACAGGTGAAGGAAGAGGAAAAGAAAGAGAGGGGAGAGGGGGGGGGTTTATACTAAAGCTGAGATTTAATCTCGGCCGTCCGTTTCGATCATTTTCGATCGAATTCCGATCTTCTGATCGAGAGCGCCTATGAGGATCTAATCATTCACATATATCAATCCAAAATCGTGTGCACTACACGGGTGTAAAACCGACCACCGATGTTCAAAACAGCGATGCGATTAACGGATCGTAAAGCAAAATCAACTGAACGAAACCACAAAACCAGGCCCTCGACCTAACACGGTCGGACCGAGTTGAAGGTACGAGTCCTCACAGTACGTGTCATGTGCATCAGATGGAAAAATACGTGTATAAACAAGTAAATGTGCGCATATAGAATGAAGTTAAATTACGCATATCAAACATCTTAACGCGTTAAAACAACAAAAGGTACACGTATTTTTACGAGACTTCTCATACAAACAAGGGCAAATAAAAACTTGTCTCTTTTGGAAAGAGAATAGAAAAAAAAATTATATATGCATGAAATGGGGATCAAAATAAGGGTATTGATTTTTTAACAATAGATGAGAGTAAATCACACCGCCTACGGCAAATAAAAAAAAAGAGGAAATAATGTGAACGTGCTACACAGAGGGATGAACCAGGGCATACTAGAGTCCATGTCCCAAGATCTGGCGTCAGAATCCACCGCCACCTTTTTTCACCCCTGCTTTGAACCCTTGGCTTGTCTTCCTTTTCCCATTTGCTTTCATGAATTTTTCCTCCATCGATGGAAATGAAAGAGGAAGAACTCGAATAACATTCTAGGGTATGAGAAACCCCCTTTCTCTACTGCGGGATCTTGCCAAGAAAAACGAGAAGGCAATCTCTCCATCTCCCGGTGAAGATTGAAACGTTGAGTTGAAGGATTTTAAAAGCCGCATTGAATTGTTTTTTATACGTATTTATCCGACGCGACATTTCAAATGGACGCCAGCTGACACCGCCGTACCAATTGGCTAATCGTTGCTTACCACGTGTGGGGTAATTAATGTCCCCTGTAACTTTCGAACAAACACTGGTTTTTTTAAATTATGCTACCATCGATAAAAGTGAGGGTACGATAGTCATTATAGTGACAGGGTATCAAAGTGCAAAAAAAAAAACAAGTTTTGGGAATGGAAACGTTAAAAATGAACTATTGGGATATCATTTGGCAAAAAAATTCCGATCATACATAGAGAGCAAAAAAAAAAAAAAAAAAGATTAGGACAGACAACTCTTACCATTTCCAATACCTCCCATTCCAACTATATTTTCCATCAATATTTGGTTTTCGCCCGTGAATCGACCTTTTTCCGGCCCACGCACTAATTCTGAAGAAGACGAAGGCTATTCGGAGAAGAGAATGAGAATTAGAAGGACATCAAGCGAACGAGAGAAATAAAAGCAATCAATTTTCTTTTGTAATTAACATGGTTTTGTCCATTCTAAAAAAATTCAGATCTTGAATCTATCCCGGTAGAAATTAAATTTCTCAAAAACTGAAAGCATATCCATTTCTAAATAAAGTGTATAACTGAATGGATCTCAGACTAAGCAAACTAGCGATCGAGGTCAAATATAAGCACACATTTTTGAAATTTAATTTCTACAAAACAATTCAAGCTCAAAATAAATTTAAAATCTAAAATAATCTGAGAACTCCAATGAAATGTGTTGACAAATTAGCAACAGGGTATAAAATGATTTCAAGAAACGAAAATAAAATAAGCATCCACCACAAATAATCATCTAAAATGATTTCAAGAAACGAAAACCGGCACCTAAGAAGAACAAAAACCAAGTAAGATAACAAATAGAAGTATCATAATGTACTCCATCTAAGATATATAGCAATGGATACAGAAGAAACCTTGGTGATCCGATCTAAGCAGGCAACTAATCGATCAAAGAGACCCAAATTAAAGAATAGAAATCACCAACATGATAGCTCCTTTAACTGGGTATCATGAATGAGAACAGTTTACAACCCTAAGACAAGACAAAAAAAATCACCTGATCAAACCCCCGTTGCTGCTGGTCCTCCGCAGAAGAGGTGGCGTCAAGAGCTTCAATGGCCTCAAGAAGCTCCGCCTCACTGGTCCTCGATCCGCTCAAGCACGTCAGCAGCCGCGTCGGAATTTCTTAGAGACGAGGAGATCAGGATAGAGCTAGCTGAAGGGTTCGAGACTGGAGAGTAGAGCTGTGGAGGAGCTGCTGGAGGTGGCTGGCAGTGTGCTCGGTGGGGAATATATGGATCTGCGCGAGAGAGACTTGGAGTGGTGGTGGTGGCTCTTGGAGGAGGTGGAGCTTGTGGAGGTGAGAGAGAGAGAGAGCTATAGGGGATGGAGATGGACGAGGGTCACTGGGGTGGAAGAGAGAGAGAGAGAGCAGTAGACATGTGAGCACTGAAGCTGGGTCAGATATAGGGTTTTCAAGTGCTGAAAAGTTAAACATTGGTAGCAGTCACAGGTCTACTGAAGATGGTTTAGTCAGATGGAAAACTTTTTGCCAAAAGGACCTCTATTTCGTCTTGGCATTTTTTTTTGTCATCCTAAACCTTTTTAAAAATATTTTATGTAAATACGCCTGGTCATGTGGTGTGCTTAAAGAATTCCCTTCGCATGATCTATACGCGCATAGAAAATTTTTAAGGTGAAGTGCAATTTATTTCACTGAAGTTTGAAAAAATAGCATTCTTGTAGCTCCAAAAATTTGATTCGCTGTTCTAGCCCACGAGTTTTGAAACCACGCTATGCTATTCAGTATCACACTCCAGACGTCGTCTAGGTCACTTGACGGACACCGGGTTTAGCCGATTTTGATCGGATTTATCTGTTTGACCCGTTCGTATCCATCTATATCTCTCTTTTCTCTCTATCCATCTCTCTACGATCTCCCTCTCTCCATCTCTCCATCTCTCCTCTTTCCACCATCTCAAGCTTTATTAGTGTTGGTCATAAATATAACCATGTCTAAAAGTCATTTGGGTGATTAACAAGATCAATGATAATTTTAAAAATATTGTCAATCGGTCAATAAATACTTTAGTTTTGACACAGCTAAAGTATTTTGCTCATAACTTTTAGACCAAGTATTCAAATTAGGAGATTCTTGAACGATTGGAAAGAGGATGAAAAGATCTACAACTTTGCTATTGACAAGATCTTCAGATTCCATGGTTTAGTATGTCAAACGGATAGCCAAAGTATTCGGTGGCAAAATGATAAATAAGACCAAATGTCCAAATCCAATCAATCGGCCAAATTGTCCATTGCCCAAATTCTTCATCGGCCATATGTTGGTTGATTATTTTAATAAGTCATAAATGTGATTCGACTATTTTAGTCATAACTTTCTCATATGATATCTAAATGAGTTGATTCTTAAACCATTGGAAACATGACGAGAAGATCTACAACTTTTATGTTGATGAGATCTTCAGCTTCTATCGTTTAATATGTCAAACTGACAATTGAAGTGCCCAGTGGCAAAATAGTGAATTATGGCCGAGTATCTAAATGTCATCGTCCAAAATGGGCGATGTCAGCGTCCAAATTTCCATCGTCCATATTTGGTTAATCGGTCATTAATACAGTCTGATTGTTTCAGTTATAACTTTCTCATATGATGTCCAAAGTGGACGTTTTCTGGTACCGTTGGAAAGATAATTTGAAAATCTACAACTTTCATGTTCAGAGTGTTTCCAGATTCCAAGGTTATCATCGGTCCAATTGCAGTGGAAGACAAGACACTCTATTTGATGGCAATTTCGTAAATAACTGAAGATGTCGCCCAGTTATGCATTTCCCACGGTTTCAGATTCAGTTCTGACAGTTGCAATGGGTAGTTTGGGTGGTTTTGAGGTAGTTACCAGAAGCTCTATAGAAGGCTAAGAAGATGAAGAAAAAAGGGCCCCGGCCACCAAAGCAAACCAGCTTTTTATATTTATCAATGTAGCCTTATTTATCTCAATTAAGCTTTTATTCCTTTTAATTCCTGCAATTAGTTCTTCATTTCTAGAAGTAGTGCTACCATAATTTCATTCATAGGAGTAGTGCTACCATAATTCTATTCATAGGAGTAGATCTATCACTAATATGAGTAGTTCTAGTGTGAGGACCCGTACCTCCAACATAGTCCGATCACGTTAGGTCGAGGGTCTGGGTTTGTGGTTTGGCCCGGTTGGCCTTGGGATGCGATCGGTTGATCGCATCGCTGTTTTTGACCCCAGTGGCATTTTGGTAAATATGCTCCCTGGTGGTCAGTTTCACACCCGCGTTGCACACATGGCCTTTAATTGATGTATGTGTTTGATTAGAACCTTTAGGGTGCGTCCGATCGGAAGATCGGAGCTCGATCGGGAGAGATCGAATCGGACGGCTGTGATGGATTCCAGCTTTCTATTTAAACCCCCCTTTCCTTTCTCTCTCTCTTTCTTTTCTTCTTCTCCTGCGTTCTTTCTTCTCTCTCTCTCCTGCGGCCGGCTGTGCTAGGGCATTCGGAGGCGTGGCTTCGAGGAGCGGATTCCGGCGATCGGAGTTGGGGGGTGCGTGGAGGAGCTGCCCTATCTCTTCAAGTATGTGTTTCTACCTCGATCCTTGGATCGGGTTCTCCTAGGATAGGATTATTGTGCTTTCGCTGTAGGAATATATGTTAGAATGTTGTGTAGCTGGTAGCACTTGTGATGTGGCTTGTTTCTTGTATTCCTACCCCGCGACTTCGGCATTTTAACGGCTGGTTTTCCGTATTCTCGTCGTTTATCGGTTTTCGGTCGTTTTGACCTAAATTGAAGATTTAACCGTCGAAAATATGATTTCTTTGCATCATTGGATTCCCCATCATCTTTTATGCATGCTTGCAAAGTTTCATCGAATTCCAACTTGATTTGATCCTTGAAATCCAAAGAAATGGATTTTCGGCACTGTTCTGATGAACTGTGCCTGAGGCTCGACGGTCGATCGGTGCATCGACCGTCAAGTGTTGTTTTACGCTTTCTGGGCCTGGAGGTCGACCATCGGATCGACCGTCGCATCGACCGTCAGGCTCTGTCGGGATTTTTGCCTCCCACGGTCGATGGGTCGATCGACCGTGGGTTCTCTCTCCTTTTCATCCCGCCTCACGGTCGACCGTCGGATCGACCGTCGCATCGTCCGTGAGGCTCTGTCTCGTTTTGGGCTCCCGACGGTCGATGGGCCGATCGACCGTCGCCCATGTGGCTTTCCTCGTTTTTGCCTCACGGTCGATCGGTGGATCGACCGTGACATCGTCCGTGGTCTCACGGTCGATCCCCGGATTGACCGTGACATCGTCCGTGGGACCTTAGACAGTGTTTTCTAATCTTTCTCAAATAGCTTTCAATCATGATTGATCTTTAAACATATTGGGAAGTTTTTAAATGGATTTTGTGGTGTTTTCAAAGGATTTCTATCGAGTTTAAGGATCGATTCGAGTATTTCCCGTTTTAGACAAATCTATGGTTTTGATTGCATTTAATACATGTTTGATAGTATTTAAATGCTTCTTTGATTGTCTAACCATTAGTTAGCCATGAGTGCTAGCTAATGAGGAATTGTAGAACCTTAGCCTCTTGCCGGCGAGTGCCGAGGGCTATTGTATAAATGTGGCCAGTTACCTGCGGGGTAACTGTGGAACCTTAGTCTGTTAGGTGCAAGAGAGCACTGAAGGCTATTGTATATCCGTGTTTAATGCTTTGCTCAGATGTTTGTTGGTTAGCATAGATATTCTGTATTTGAGGCCTTTGTTATGCTTACCCTTTGGCTAGCTGTAAGCTATGCCTAGCCCTGTATGATTAGTGACATCTTGTTGCATGCTTATATCTTGTTATCTATGTCTGAGCATTGCATGCATCTTAATTGCATTAGAGGCATTTGAGGTTAGGCGGGCGATGGGTTTGATCGCCGATCCGAGGCTCTCGGGTAGCTCGGATCTAGCCATTAGGACCGCGGCTGGGTAGTCAGGATTAGGGTGTGATTGTATAATTGGAATCTCATGTTATTGAGGATTCACGCTAGTTGACTCTGATCATTATTGAGGTTTAGAGGTCGGGTTGTCTTCCGAAGCTAAGTTCTAAGGATGGGTGTCGACGTCCCTGACATGGTCCCCAGGCAGTGGTTTCCTGCTGGGTAATGGTGGTCCTACTAATTCCGGTTCTTTCCTCCCAGCGTGTTGGTTGAGTTTCCCAGCGTGGTCGGTTGAGAAGAGTAGGATCCCTTGGGAGTCGACAGGGTTGTGGGACCCGTGGCATTCGTTAGACTTGAGCTGGAAGACAACTCTGTTGTTGTTTTCCTCCATTCAGTGTGCCGTAGAGTAGAACCCTACTGAGCTTATCGCTCACTCCTACCCGGGCTGCGTTTGCAGGTGCAGGCACTAGTTCTTCTTCAGTAGAGCCGGCGGATCAGCTTTTGTGGCGCGACTACATTCAGAGGTGCTTGAGGTTGCTGGAGGATCGATTGTTGTATTTTTGGCAGATTTTGTAAATTATGTACATTTCGATGACTATTGAGATTAATGTATAATATTCTTTTATTGGAAGATCTTGTAATAGTACAACTGATGTTATATGAATTGAATATCTGTTTACCTCTGGATTGTAAATTGTTTAAGTTTTCTTTAATTCCGCTTTGTATCGCGCCACTTGGAGATGAATAGCGTAGGTTTCCCCTCATGCCCGGTCCTGGATGGATTTTCTGGGTCGGGGTGTGACATCTAGCATAGTCCATCACACATCATTACCATTTTCCATGACTTTTCATCATTCATTTCCACCACTTCCCATTTTCCACTTCCCATCTTCCATTTCCACTTCACATCCATTTCTCAACAGCTTCGACACCTATGTTCGAACAAAGTTTGAAGGAGTTGGACTAAACCACAATCTCCTGATTCTTGATGTTAGACCATTTTGACCTTCATGCATAATTTATGTTCTAATTTTTTTGGCACGCCTAGTGGGACAATGTGTTGAAGATGTGCAAAAAAAAAAAAAGCAATGTATAAAAATGCCATTTTTTTTCAAAATTCATGCTACTAAAATTGAATTTATCCAAAATTTTATTTATGCGCAAAAAAAATTCTATGCACATATAAAAAAAAATATTCTTGAAAATTATTTTTGGTAGTAGATGAATTTTTATGCATATGTATCAGTATAAAACACGCGTGACCACAGTATAAATGCCCACGTGGTGGGACAGGGGCATTTCGGTGATAAAAGGGCTTAGGGGGTAAGGGGGTTCTATCTAGGAAACGCATGGAGAGGGATCCTGATCTGCGCAAAAGAAATATTAGGGTCCAAATCGGCAAAAAAAATCGTCCCTTTGTTGTCTGATCTGGCTTTGTTGTCTGATCATGAGGTACTAATACCATCTAGCAAGTGGATTACTCCTTTGTCTTTTATTATTATAATTTGAATAAAGATTTGTATACATGGTCATGTGACGTGTATATTGCACATGCCATCTAATCGGTAGGTATCTACTGATTAATTGATCTACCGATGGTCTAAATCAAATTTTTTTTTTTTTGTAAAGTTAAGCCGAAGCTACAGCCCGCTGGTTGTGTTACATCCTCCTACTAAAGAGGAGTTACTCGAGCTCGACGAGGTCAAGCAAGCTCGTCTGCTCAAACATTTGCTTCCCTAGGAATATAACAAACGGAAAAAACATTCATCGTCCTTACCATCCACCATATGCCCAGCATGTCCTTCACATGAGTTGCACCGTGTGGGTAGATACCTTGTATCATTTCCACAACCTTCTTTGCATCACATTCAACCGAGATACTTTGCATCCCCCTATTCCTGGCCTCAGATATAGCCAGATTAACTGCCTTCAATTCGGCCTGCGCAAAACTGACTCCACCTTAACCAAAGAACTCCCTTCCCATACCACATTCTCCCCCTGACTACACATTGATATATACCTACCGATTCGATCATTGGAACATTCAATCATTAGATAAATACCGATTGATTGATCAAGTCCATCGATATTGTTTCACTGATGGAGTAGATCAACCAATTGTTATCTCATTACCGATTCGAGTTCATATGCAATGTACATGCTTTGACCCATATACACAAACCACGGCTCTTAGAATCTTGACTGCACTTGCATATGATAATCTTTGATTGGAATCATAACTGCATGCAGTTTTTTTTTTGCTTTTTTTTATGAGACGAGCAACTGCATTATGTTGAAACACTGTTTTTAACACTTCTAAATCTCATTTGAAGAATAAGCTGTGTTGTGTTAGCATATTTCTCATGCTGCCCAGCTAACAGAAGGAAAAGCTCCAAACCTAGTTTTAAAAAAAATGTACTTGCATAAAGGTTGTGAATAGAGTCCATTAATTATTCAAAAAAAATCTCTAATAATTTGTCATGTGTAAGCGCACAATCTAAGATAAAAAAAAAAGAAATAACACTGCAATCTTCACTGGTTGCCTGCCAGTTCAAGAAAAGCTATAAGAACTTCTTTCACGCTTCAAAAAATGCAACAAATTTATTAAACAACTATAAGTGCCATCAGATAAAATCATAAAATGCATGCTGCATGTGGAAAAGGCTCAGGCAGAATCATAAAAAAAAACTCTGCTGCTGCTGTTGCTGATATATCCCTGCTATACGCCGTTGGTAAGGCTATTACTCTCGTTTTCCAATTAAAAAACATGGATAATTACAGTTGATGAATTTGTGCCTCTTGAAATCATTTTGGTGTTAAAGCCTAGAAAAGAATACTGTACTAAGCTGGAATAGAATTGCACTAAAAACACCAAAGCCAAATCTTATTTATGACTCATGTACGTCAAAGGAAATGCAGAAAACCAAGCTAAGAACAGCAACATGGAATTCTTTCTTTCTTTCTTTCATAAATGAAAAGTTTAATCACCAGGCTGGATGATTAAAACAAAAGATCAGTAGTTAAAAAAAAGCACCTAGCATTAATGTCTTCATTCTGGAACCCGAGTATATGCCACAACATGACATGTCCAAAATTTCCAGCTCTTTATCAAATATCCTATAGAATGCGATGACGCTCGCCCGGCCAACTAAATTGTCCATTAATATAACTAGTCGCAAACTTTGATTCTGATTCCACTGGATAGAAACTACAGGATAGGATGATGCAGCATCAGAAGAAGGTGCACATCTTTCTGGTAACGAATTATCTCAACAACTTTCAGCTTCTAAGTGAAAAGAAGGTGCATATTTATGTCGCCGTTCATTGGCCTCCTTCCATTTTTGGCCTCTGCGAGATGATATAATTAGAGGAAGTTATGTATACTATGTCTTAGAAGAAAAGATCAAAGTGAGAATAAAAAGTGGAAGAGCAACTGAAGCAATCCTAGCTAGTTTTACCCACATGTTATATATGTGCTAGACAAAGTGCAGCAATTGTTATAGCTTACTCTATATGCAAGGATTAAACTGATAACACATACTATTAAACCCTTCCAAGCTATCATAAGTTGCATTTCAAGCTACAGATAATTGTCATTTAGTCTCCTTTGGTGATCTTTATTGTTCTATAGTCTTCTAACAAGTTTATAAGGCATTTAATCTCTTTTAGGGTTCTTATGATAATTTTTATAACCAAAATACCCTTTACAAATAGATAAACGTCTTTAACCTAACTCTATCCGGATTGATTACCATTCGGCGATTTGTTCCTTTCCCGAAAGGATGGGATTCGTGATATACACGCTCGTCGTTTCGTCTTCCTTAGTTCGCTGGCCGTCGGAATTCCTTATGGTCTCCCTTCTCTCACGGCGTATTCGATCTCCCTTATCTGCATATATTTGCGAGGTCGGTACTCTATTCCCTTTGATCTTGCATACTGTCGTAGATCGTCGTTTCGTCTTCCTCGTTGCATTCTTCAATCCCTTTGATCTTTTATCTTGCCCTACATCACCATTGACCTTGTCTATGTGTTCAGAGGTATGTACTGTTCTCTTCTATTTAAGAATTTTCATTAGGTTTTTGATGATTTATTTGGCTGAACCATATGTATCTATTATATTAGAAATGAGTTACAGTTATTTTACCCTAGAAATTTTTTAGGATAGCTCAGACTCCATTTGTGTTTGTTATTGCTGGTAGTTACTTTCCAACGAGTACAGTGTTTTCAATAAATTTGTATTGCTGGTAGTTTCTTTTCAATGCATATAGTTTTTATGGTAGTCACTTTTCACTAAATGTGTATCTATTATATTGGAATTGAGTTACCCTTATTTCACCGTAGAAATTTTTAGGATAGCTCAGCTTCCATTTGTGTTTGTTATGAGGTTTGTTAGTTACTTTTCACTGGTAGTAACTTTACAGTGAGAAAGAAGTCCTTTGTATTGCTAGTAGTTACTTTCTAGTTAATATATTGTGTTGTATTAATTTTCATTGTTAGGTTCTTAGAAGTATATAAGAAACCTAAAAAAAATATCTGGTTGTTACATCAAAATGTATAATCTTTTATCAATTTCTATTAGTTACTTTTCTGCCAATCCAGATTTTTTCCGTTAGTTACTTTTTCACTGAATATAGTCTTTCTGGTAGTTACTTTTCAGAATTTTTGATAGTAAGTACTATAGATTGCATTGTATCATTAAGAATGGGAAGTAACTATTCAGTGGGAAGTAACTACAAGTTAAATAGAATATAACTACCAGATAGTTATAAAAAGTAGCTACTATTGTATCGTATCATTTTCAATGGAAAGCAACTATGAAATGGCTGAACCATTGACCTTATCACTAATAAATTTGTATTGGTGGTAGTTACTTTTCATTTAAGTTTCTGTAATTAATTGCTGTGAAAGGTAAGTAACTACTAGACGTTTCTATAAATTTTCATTTAAGTTTGAATGTTTACTTGTCTTAGTTTCAAAAATTGCTTTACATGATTTTTGAATTGGTTACTTCCCATCCTTTCTTATCTCTTTTATATGATTTTCTCTTTGTAGGGATGATAATGGGTGAAAGATTGTTGTTGATGTTCAAATATGGAAATGAGACAATTATCCGTGGACTTGAAGATGTACTGTCATACCATGAAGCTGCTAGAATTGTTTGTGATAAGTGGCCAAACCTGTCTAAAGATAGTGTGTGTTTATCTTATTCGATACTTGAACACCCAAAGTGTGCTCTCGAATCCGAAAGTGATTTTAGAAGCATGGTTTGTATTGCATCGTCATTTCACATGGAGCGATTAGTTGTAGATGTTTGGAGCAAGGCTGAGAGCATATCCGACAGCAAGGTTGATGATGCTTCATCATATAGAGACTCCTCAGATTTTAATGTTGATAAAGATGTTGACCTGCTTCCATCTTTCTGTCACCATCCAAAGAAGGTCTTGAAAACATTTGGTTGGGAGAGGGCCATTCATGCTGTTGGCCAGGAATTTGAAGGTGGTGCTGACGAATTCCGTCTATGTCTGCATAAACTATGTGTAGAGTATGGATATGATTATGAGTATGTGAAGAACACTAATAAGGTTGTGCCTACGGAATGCTCACAGAAGTTCATAACTGATTGTCAGTGGTTTGTCAAAGTTCGTTGCCAGCAAAGCAATGGCTTCTTTTATGTTAAGGTGTTTGACAAAGTGCATACATGCGGCTCGGGATGTCTATCTGTAAGGCATAGACGAATGAATTTAGATCTCATGGTATGTTTGATACAGGATCAGGTGTGGATAAAGCCTAGCATTCGTCCTATAGAAATTAAGCATTCATTTCATTCAGATTATGGTGTGAGAATTTCGTATGACATTGCGTGGAAAGGTGTTGAAAAAGTGAGGAAGACAATTTTGGGTGGCGAAAAGGCTTCATTTGAGATGTTAAATTGGTATGTTCGTGCAGTAGTGGACACACCTGAAGGGCAAATTTAAGGGACAATTGTTGGCTGCCACTGGGAAAGATGAAAATGAAGGTTAGAATTTGCTAATGTTCTTGTAGTTTTTCATGTCTGTGTTTTGGGCACTAATTAACTATCCACAATAGTTCCCTCCCTAGGAAGTGGTAGGTACTTTCGACGTAAATGTCACTTTTCACTTCTAGTTAGTTTCCACATAAATCTTACACTTCATTTGTAGTTACTTTCTACATCAATGTTACATTTAACCTGTAGTTTGTTTTCATTGGTATATACTTTATGTGAATGTTGCTTTTCACTGGTAGTTGCTTTTTAATGGTTTCTACTTTATATGAATCTTACTTTTCACCGGTAGCTACTTTTCAATGGTAGCTATGTTATATGAATATTATATGCATTGGTAGTTACTTTTCAATGGTGGTTACTTTTCGTTTGTTCATACTTTACATCAATGTTACCCTGCACTTGTAGTTGCTCTTCACTGGTAGTTACTTTTCACTGGTAGGTGTTCGTGGATAAAACGTCGATCTCGTTGGGACGAGATTTCTATTTTATTTCCGAGAAAATCATTTTTCTTAATCTCATACAAGGAAATTGCGGGTACCACACCCCTGGATCGCCAAGTCGGCAAATCCATCATTTACATCCCCGTAGGGAACACCTCCGATTCTAGATCCGATAAAAATAAGCTTCTTCCATTAAAAATAAAATAATGTATGGATCCGCCACCTTCATCGCCGGGATTTTGAAATCACTGATGTTGGAGGAATGTTGTTTGAGTTTTTTCTCACCGGAGCTTTGAGACTGCCGGAGTTGGGCAAGGCGTTATCCGAGTGTCGGAGCTTCACAGGAGGTGTTTCGAGACTACTGGAGTCGCAGAACACCATCTGAGAAGATCTTCTTCAGATGCCTTCTGGGCTTTGTCGCAGGAACCTCACGGCCGCTGGAATCTGGAGGATGTCGTCCGAGCGTCGAAGGAGTGTTGTCCGAGCGTCGAAGGCTGGGCCGTTCGAGCGTCGAAGCTTGTATTCGATCTCCGTCGAGGAAGCTGGCTGGAACCAGGAAAGTGTGGGATGGATTCCACGCTGGAGATGTAGCGAGCAGAGGGAATGGAGCTGCGTCACGGAATCGCCGTTCACCAAGATCTAGTGTTGATCGTGCTGGTTGCTAGAAACAGAAACGTCACTGGAAGAGACCTTGCCCGCAGGCTTGAGATCGCGAACAACGACGGACGGCTTGGTGAAGATCTAGCCAGGCCGTCGGAGGAGATGAGGAGACGTCGGATAAAGTTGGGGATGGACGGAAACAGGGGAAGCCACGACATGGACCTTGCTGGAGGTGTGCTTCACGCTTCACGGGTGAGTCGAGAACGGCGATGGGGACGAGTCCTCCCACTAACTCAGTGGACGGCGATGAGCTTTGAGGAAGGTGACGGGGCTCCCTCCTTGGGCTGGGTGACGAGTTTCTTTGGGTTCCACCGGCTCGAACAAAAGAAGACGACGACGGTCTCCTTAACTGGATCAAGAAGGATGATGGCGATGGGCTCCTCTGGCTGGGCGACGAGCTTTTTTGGGTTCCGCCGGCTGGATCGAGGAAGATGACGAGTTCTTTGGGTTCCTCCGGCTGGATGACAGCGATGGGTTCTTTGGTTTTGGCCGGCTGAATTAAAGATGACGACGACGATGGGTTCCCCGACGAGCTCCTTGGGCTGGAACAGGGATGCTGACAACGAAGACCTCTGACTGGCTCAAGGCTGGCGACAACGATAGGTTCCTCCCTCCCGGGCGTCTAAGCGTTCTCTTCTTCTCTTTCTTTGCTTTCTTTCTTTCTAACCTCTGCTTCTTTTCTTAATATTTGCCAGCCAGCCCCTTTTGTTCTCCCGCACTTTTCTTTTATAGATGTTTGGAGGTTTGTTGAGAGGCTGGTGAGATATGCACGAGGATCATGGGGTGTTGAGATTTTGGTTTCCAACCATGTTTGTTGGGGGCTGGGGTGTTGGGATTTGGTTTCTAACCATGGGTTTGGGTGTTGAGATTTGACATCTGTTGAGATATGGGGAGGTTAGGCTTTTCTAACCATCTAGATCAGGGAGTTGAGATATGAGGTTTAGATTTTGAATGTTTGTTTAAATTTCAAGTTCATGTGTGAACTTGTTTGAATTTTGAATGTTTATTCAAATTTCAAATGTTTATTTTGAATTTGAATAATTGTCCAGCTATCGAACATTTGTGACGAGCGCGACGGTATGGACAGGGAGGAACCTGCAATAAAGAAGACGTTGGAGGGAGAGAAGTAAGCCCTAATGGTGGCGACTCGGACGGTGTCGAAAGAGAAAAGCCCGGCGTGTCTTGGGTGAGCACCAGCGATCCTTTCTTCTTTCCCTTTTTTAGTCGCCTTTCTTTATTTTCTTTTGTTCTGTTCCTTGCTTTCATTTCTTGTTTGTTTTACTTTTTTTTTCGAGTCTCTATGTTGCTATGGATTTTTTTGGAAGAAAAAAAAATTTTCTTTGCTGCCGATATATGTTGATGTTGAAGAAAAAAAAAATCCCATCCTATGACTTCACTTTACTGGTGATTAAAAAAATGACACAGAGGCACTCCGCTTTAATGGTTAAAATCCCATCCCGTGACTTCACTTTAATCCCTTCCCGTGACTTCACTTTACTGGTGATTAAAAAAATGATGAGTGGCACTCCGCTTTACTGGTTAAAATCCCATCCCGTGACTTCACTTCACTGGTGATTAAAAAAATGACGAGTGGCACGTGGCTTGACTGGTCACACATGATACAAGAGGCTAGATCCATCCGATGCATATATAAAGAGTTCTAACACATTAAATCCCTTGCCTCAGTTGAGCTACAAGCTATGTCACACCCCGACCCAGAAAACCCATCCAGGACGGGGCGTGAGGGTCCTATCACTATTCAACTTCAATCGGCTCGATACAAAGCGGAAAAGACGGATAATTTAAACAATTGTATTCCAGAGGCAAATAGATTCAATTATAATATATCATCAAGTTGTACAGTTCATATTTGATACAAGATCTCCCAAGGTAAAGATATATACACATGATCCAAAATCCTCAAAATGTTTACAACATATACATATATCAAAAAAAGGGTACAACAGGTAATCCTCCAACAACCTCAAGCGCCTCTGGATCTACTCGCGCCGCCCAAGGCCGATCCTGCCGGCTCCACTGAAGAAGAATTGCCGCCTGCACCTGCAAACGCAGCCCGGGTAATAGTGAGCGATAAGCTCAGTAGGGTTCTACTCTACGGCACACTGAAGGGAGGAAAACAACAACAGTGTTGTCTCCCAGCTCAAGTCTAACGGATGCCACGGGTCCCACAACCCTGTCGACTCCCCAAGGGATCCTACTCTTCTCAACCGACCACGATGGGAACATCAACCAACACGCTGGGAGGAAAAGGACAAGGACCAGTAGGATCACCATTACCCAGCAGGAAACCACTGCCTGGGGACCATGTCAGGGACGTCGACATCCATCCTTAGCACTTGGCCTAGGAAGACAACACGACCTCTAAACCTCAAACACTGATTCAAGTCAACTATCGCACTCCTCAATCACAAGAGATTCAAATGATACAATATCACACCCTATTCCTGACTACCCAGCCACGGCCCTAAGGCTAGATCCAAGCTTCCCGAGAGCCTCGGATCGGCGACCCAAACCATCGCCCGCCTAACCTCAAATGCTTCTAATGCACACAATGCATGAGCTTAGGTAAACATCTATCCTAGATGTCTCTACATGCCACATCATCAGTTATAGGTCCAACAGATATACAATAGCCCTCGGCACTCGCCGGCAAGAGGCTAAGGTTCCACAATTCCTCATTAGCTAGCACTCATAGCTAGCTAATGGCTAAGCACATCATTAAGCAATTAACTACATCCAAACATGTATTTAAAAGCAAGCCACAATCTCAATTTATTCAAAGGAAGACAACATTCGATTCAATCCTTAATTTCAATGGAAATCCCTTGAAAACCTCATAAAATCCACCCACATACTTTCCAACATGTTTAGATGTTAATCACAAATCAAATCCATCCAAGAAAAGCTAGAAAACCAAGTTCAAGGGCCTACGGACGATGTCACGGTCGATCCGGACATCGACCGTGAGGCCACGGACGATGTCACGGTCGATCCGGCGATCGACCGTGAGACCAAGGCGAAGAACACCAAGGGCGACGGTCGATCCACTCATCGACCCTGAGAAGCCCAAAACCAGACAGAGCCCGACGGTCGATCCGACGGTTGACCGTCAGGTAAATGGAAAAAGGGGAAGATCCCACGATCGATCCATGTATCGACCGTGGGAGGCTAAAATCCCGACAGAGCCCGACGGTCGACCGTCAGGCCCAGAAAACATAAATCAACACTTGACGGTCGATGCACCGATCGACCGTCGAGCCTTTGGCACGGTTCATCATAATAGTGTCGAAAATCCATTTCTTTGGATTTCAAGGATCAAATCAAGTTGGAATAAGATGAGATTTTGCAAGCAAGTGTATTTAACAATGGGGAAGCTAATGGAATGAAGAAATCCAGCTTTTGACGGTTAAATCTCCTATCTAGGTCCAAATGGACAAAAACCGACAAAACGGCGATAATACGGAAACCAACCGTTAGAATACGAAAAAAGAGAGATATGAATACTTCAAATCCTTCACCCTACATGCACAAGGAGTTACATAGCATTCTAACATGTATACATTCAGCGAAAGTGCATAAAACCTATCCTATGAGAACCCGATCCAAGGATCGAGGTAGAAACACCTACTTGAGCAAGTAGGGTAGATCCTCCACGCGTCCCGCTGGTCAAGCCGTCAAGATCCGTGCTCCGAAGCCCAAGTCTCCAAACCCTAGCTCAGCCGAAGGAGAGAGAGGGGAAGAAAATGACAGGAGAAGAAGAGAAGGAAAGAGAAGAAAGGGACAGAGCTTTTATAGAAAATCCAGATCTATCTCAGCCGTCCGATTCGATCTTTCCCGATCGAGCTCCGATCCTCCGATCGGACGCACCCTAGGGATTCTAATCAAACACATACATCAATCAAAGTCAGTGTGTGGAACGCAGGTGTGAAACCGACCACCAGAGGGCATATTTACCAAAATGCCCCCGGGGTCCAAAACCGCCACACGATCGCCCGATCGTACCCGACGCGGAACCAAACCAACAGGGAACTGGCTCTCGACCCACGCGGTCGGGCCAGGTCAGAGGGACGGGCCCTCACAAGCTATGTTTTTCAGAGGCTGTTTTCAAATGTGCCTATGTATCACTAGTCGTCTCATTCATTAGGTCCCTCATATGCCGGGCATAATGTTAAGGAAATTGTGAAGGAGCTAAGAATGAGAAAACTGGTGACATGGTACAAAACAAGTAAAGAAGGAGCCGCTGTCAAAGAGACAAAGTTTATGAGGTGTAATATGGACATCGATGCACCTTCATCCTGACCTTATATTAAGATATATTAAGATTCTAGCTGTCAATTACTTGTTTGGCTTTATGGGTTCATGATACTGAATATTGCGATTGATTCCTTTTATAATATGAACATCAATTGTTTAGTAATCAAATTAGTTGTGAAACCCCTGTTTATTATCAATTCATTGACAACATATGGAGCACGTATCTCGTAACTTTATTATCACTGAAGTCGTTTGAACCACCGGTGGATCCATCCTTCATTGCAATGAAATTAAACATCAGAGCGCCAATGTAATGGGAATGTCCAAATGAGCTTCTGCATCAGCAACCATAATGTGTTGTGGCTTCTGCACTGCAAGACATGGATATGTGTGAGAATATATGTATGCTCAGGTCAAAGAATAAATTAGATATACGTTTTATTTCAACAACACTATTTATAAAGACTGGTAGGCAATTTAATAATCAGAGGTTGTTTTTCGACTCACCGTGCTAAAGAAGACTGTTAACTTGCATGACGACCGATCTGAGTCGAGCTTCTCCCGGCCGGCCTATATCACTCATCTCAGCTGCAAAACCCATCCGAACGCTACCATCTTTAAACACAGTAATGCGATTTAAAGTCATGATTTCAAAGTGAAAACCAACAAGAACATACCACGGATGTTGAGAGTTTCCGACGTCGAGTAGCTCGATCGGAAAATTCGCCAACCCATCAATTCAAGCCGGCCCATCTCACTCATTACCTCTCTCATCATCGCCTCCATTGGTTTTATTTTCATCATAGAGAACCCTAGCCTTTGTGGGAACATCTTCATGTCCAACAAGACCAGCGGCGCGTTTCGTCCTCGAGCAAGTTGCTTCTTCTGCGTCGCTGGAAAACGGCCACCTTCTCGATGCAGGATCGGCGAGGTCTTCACCCCCAGGGCCTCCTCTCCCTCCCACCTCTACTTCCTCCACCGCCACCTCTGAAATAATGGGCGATCGACTGGATCTAGCCTTTCACCCAGCTCGAGGCGTCGATGGATCTTCTCCGTCACTAGAACATGGCACCTTCTCGGTGCAAGATCGGCGAGGTCATCACCCCTAGGGCCTCCTCTCCCCCAACCTCCACTTACTCCAACTTAAACCTCTGACATTATGGCTGTTCGAGGGATCTATCCTAATGGCAATTCGGGACGGTGAACTCTCCCAACATCTCTGCTGGTTTTGAGGGAGGTGAGATAGCTATAGGCGCAAGACTATGAAGCAAAACTGAGATAGTTGTGGGCGCAAGACTATTGTGAGGACCTGTCCCTCTACTCCTGGGTCGACCGGCTGGGTTAGGCTCGTGGCTTGTTTGATTGTTTCGCGTCGAGCGCACGATCCGGTGGATCGCTTTGTTTCTTAGACCGCAAGGGTAATTTGGTAAATTACGCCTTGTTGGTTTGTTCCACACCCGCGTGTGCACACACAGCCTCTGGTTGATAATTGTATTTGACTAGATTCGTTTAGCAGGTTTTTGACATGTGGATCGATCCAAACTAGTGTTGGATTGATCCAGCTTAGCCTTGGATCGATCCCTCTTAGCCTTGGATCGATCCGGATACTGTAGCAGGTCGGTGTTCCTTCCGAGGACGGCCGTCGTGGCCGTCGCTCTCCGCTGTCAGGGGAGAGAAGACTTTCTCTCTTCTCTTTCCCCTTTCCCCCCTCCTTCCCCGGCTTTCCCCTCCCTCTTCCTTCCTCTTCTTCCCCTCCTCCTTCTCTTCTTCTTCCTTCTTCTTTCTTCTTCAGCGGTTCTGTTTTTCCCCTGTTTCCGGCGAACTTCTCCTCCGTTCTCCCTCCTCCGGTCACCGTTTTGGGCGTTCCAAGGCTCGTTGGATTCGTGGTGACGTGAGGAAGATCCCTGGTATAGTTTGGAACCTTATTGGTGACTGGTTTGCGGGGAGTCAACTAAGGATTGCGTTTCCGATAGGTTTTCTACCTACGAGAGTTGTTTAATGGGTTTCTCTTAATCTAGCCGTTAGATCTTGCTGTTCTTTGTGTTGTTGGATGCATGTTGCTTATTAGAATTTCTGGTTAATGTTTCATGAACTTTGGTTGAGATTTTAGTAGAATTTATGCATGTTTAATTTCGGATTTTCCGATTTCTGCTGTTCTTGAAGAACAGCCGGCTTGCGGCAAGTTTTCTGGCCAGTAAGTGCATGTTCTTGGGTTGTGATGAACATAAGAGTTGTAGATCTATGAATCTACTCTCAAACTCAACTGATTTCATATTTTTTGGAGTTTCCAATGATTTGTTATGAATCTATTACTGGAGGGCTGCGTTGCAGCATGTAATTGGTAAGTTAGTTTAATTAGCGGTTTTGATTAGTGTTTTTCCGTTAATCTAGCCGTTGGATGTTTCTGGATTTTGGATATGTTGATCCCGGCATATATAGCTACTGGATTTTGAGTTGGATCTTGAATCCGACGTCGTTTGGATGTCGGATTGAAGGGGTCAATTAGCTCTAGGTAGAGAATGTTTTGGTGTTTTAAATATAATATTATATGTTCGGATTATAATATTATAATTTACTGTTCATCAGCGGTTTTCAGGGTTGCTTCCCGTTACAGGAGTCCGCGGTTAACGGTCGTGGTACCGTCGTAATGCCGGGACCCGCTGCGAATTGGCTGGCAGCGGTTGGTAGTACCGCTGCAGCGATCCGGTTGACTTGTATGCTACATGTATCAAGCTATTGCATGCCTTTCTCTTGTATGTGTATTTTTCATAGCATGCATTGTTGTTTGGGGTTTGTACCTAGTACTCCGGTATCGTCATGTCCACCCTGTGTTAGGGATTGTCGGAGGTGATCCGTCCTTGAACAGTGGCTGTCGGAGGGACGTACTTTGGACAGGAACCCTGGGGGTATCGATGGGATTTATGGGCTCCCTGGCAAGCCTTAGCTTTTAGTTTGGAGTCTAGAGGTCGTGTTAGCTCTATTGCTTTGAGTGCTGAGAGTTGGTTGTCATAACCACGGTAGTTCTGCCAAGTGTGGAGATCCCATTTGGAGAGGGGTGTCCTACTGGTATTGTCATATCCACCCTGTGTCAGGGATTGTCGGAGTTGGTCCGTCCTTGAACAATGGTTGTCGGAGGGACGTACTTTGGACATGTACCCTTCGGGTTATTAACCGGATTTATGGGGTCCTTGGCAAGCCTCAGTACTTGACACAGAGTTAGTACAGTTGTTGTTGCCTTCCTTGTGTGTGTCGTGGTGTAAAACCCTGCTGAGCTTTTGCTCACTCCTACCCGGGCTGCGTTTGCAGGTGCAGGCGTTCGCTCCTCTTTGGCAGCCTCTACCGGGCAGTTGGTCGGCGGTGCGGCGGCGCTAGGCGGGTGCTGAGAGGTGACGATCTTTTACTGCTTTTGAACCCTTTTGTTAGTTAGTCTCCTACGGGAGTGTTGTATAAATGTTGTATTTGAATCTTCCTCTCTCTGAGGATATGTATATTAAATTCACTTGGGTTTTGTAATATGTGGTTCGCGGTTTGTTAAGTTCCGGTTCGCGACGTCCGGCCCGGTTGGGCTTTCGCGGGTCGGGGCGCGACAACTATGAAGCACACTTATATTGTGAATTTTTTTTTTCCCAAAATGGAACCATGGTCTTAACTCTATACAAAGCCTTATATAGAGTTCAAGACGGTGGACTCTGCTAACTTTGTTTTTGCCAACGGGTTTTTGTGTAAATGGTCTATTTGATACAAAGTTAGTATTTGCCTTCTAATGCACCCATGGTACTAACTTGTGGTACGTAAGGAGCATCATTTGTTTTTTTTTTTGCATATGGGGACCCCTGACAATATTTCTCTCCATGTTGTCATTGACATGGCTTCTGATAGATGGCAAGGCTATCCGATGCATACGAATGTATGACATACTAACGTGGCATACTAACATACCCCATCTCAGCTTCATCGGCACAGTTGGATTATAATGAAGGGCGGGAGATTGGGTATTGTAGTGGGAATTCCAAGGAAATAATTGTACGGGGATATCTGAACCCCACTTTAAGAATACAGGTTTACTTAATCCACATAAAATACATTACCACCTCATGGTTTTTTTTTTTATAAGATTCCATATCGATTATGATATCAATTCATCTTAATTTGAAAAATCAAATTAAAAAATGCTTTCCTTTAATCTTGTAGGCAGTCAAAACCTTTTTAATAACATAGTAATTTATATTTTTGATGTGGATTAACAAAAGACTTATATGTCGTTTAATAAGCGAAGTTTGACATCACTGCCTCAACGCGTGCCAACCTCTGGTTGCACATTTTATCTAGCCAGTACCTTCTTCTACAAACAAATGGGTTGTTGTATACATGAGATTCACTTGTCAACATGAACTTTTCCATCAAAAATAACAACCAAAAAAAAGAGAACTCTCTGCGTTGTTCATAACCCATACTGAATATTCGCAACATCCATTCATTCTGTTAAGGAAGCCAAACAAAAGACAGGGCATTCAGAGCCGCAGCTGTAGCTTTCATGAAAAAGTTGGTGGTCACACACCTGCACCATCACCACAATGCAGACAATACGGACAATAATATAGCACTCATTTCATTTCATTTGAGCTACAAGCTGGTGGGAATAGTCATGATTCCGTTAAGAAAAGAACAACATCCTAGAGAGCAGCAAACAAACTTTTATGGATGAAAATGACTTATTCCAAAACATTATTTTTGAATGATGTATCTTTCAACCTACGTTTTCATGATTTTCTCTTTCGTTCAGTGACACTAGAAAGAAGAAAAAATTAACTAGTATAGGCAGCTGTTACATGACGCTAACCGGGCCCGAACGAGATGATTTCCTTAGATTATGTGGTTGAGGAGGCGTTTATAACCGAGATTTAAATCAGAACTGGATTGAAACATCAGAGCCATCTGGTCCACAAAATTGACAGATGGGATGTTCCACTGCTTTTGGAAAGATTGGTCTTTCAAAATGACGAAGACCTCATTCTGTTCATAACACCGGGAATAGTAGCACGTGAAAATACTTAGATTTCATAAGCTTTCGTATATAGTTTTACACCAAAAGGTAACATCAAGAGTATGACTGGCCTACCATACGAATAACGTTAGTTGTTCGAGCTTGGCATCCCAACCTGCATGAACAATCGAGAAAAGAGGATTAATCTATAAGGAACAGGTCTGTCACGCCCAGCCCTGATTTAAATCGAAATTATCTCAAAAATCACTCAAAATTTTGACATTACCCTTAGGCATGGGCATGTGATTTCACATTTACAACCCGCCAATCACTAATAATACATAATTTATAACATTTATAAATATCTGGGGGACACTTTCACCCATATCATTCATTCATTCATTCAATCATTTCATTCGCATGTTTCATGTACATAGGATTGTAGACATCAAAATACATAATTTGGTCACGAGACTGTAATTTACAAAATTTTCCCATTTCAAACATATACATACTATATCATACATAAGAAAAGAGGCAAAGTACAAAATGACTCCTCAACCCTGTACATGATCTCCATGGGGTGCACTGGCCTCGGGCCTACCTGAAGATCCTCCTGCACAAAAACCCAAACAAAAATGAGCTCGAAAGCCCAGTAGGAGTCATCTATAAACACTCTATGTTACGAAAAAATATTAATTATATCTTAACTACTTGGCAAAAATATGACTACAGCTTACCGCGATACATACGTTAAAAAGCCACTTCACACGACATACCATGGTTTGGGTCCATACCATTGAACCCAATCTCTTTCTTCCAGTCAACGGCTGCTTGAAGAAAGCTTGCCTAAATAATCAAAACGTAGCATATGCATCATGAAAATTCAAAAAAAAATAAGGTGAGAGAAAGACATCATACCAATTGATCAGGTTCCCTTTGCATATCTGTGTTCAAAAGAGTCTTGTATCCCTCTCGGCCACCCCAAAATACAAAAGTTTCTCTTCCCAAGTATCTCGTAGCATGCAGAATTGTTTCCACTATTTTGAAAATGAAACTTATGTTTACCTAAGTAGGAAAACATCATATCAATCCTGTAGAGCAATAAAGCACCAAAAGTAGCTACATCCATGGCTTTCTTGACTTGCGCTACAGCCTATGCATACACAGCTATATAGCATGAACAAAATTCACAAAATATAATTTATGTTCCTCAATACAGCCAAAATCTTGATACTTGGGCCCAAGGTCACTACTATGCAAACAACTTATATCTTATAACTATGCAACATGTACGAAGTACCTATAGTAGCCACATGAAAATTTCTCACCAATATTGAAAAACATAGTGAGAAGTTGCTTAAATTGATGGTAGACATCGAAAAACAATACATAATAAATGCTCCACATAAGGGAAGAAGAGATGGGAAATAATATTGCAATACTCACGGCTTCAAAAAATGTTCTAAATCACCAATCGAATAAGAAAGTAGTCTACTGATTTTTGTTTTGACAGATATTTTTGTTCCATATGGAATAACCAAAAGCAAGGAAACCTTCACCAATGCATAGCAGCAAAGGCAGACACAACATCTCTGTTCATTGGCGCATACAGTGTATCGAAATTACTATTTTTTGCTAATACACACCTTCATTACATGATTTTCGCAATCGACCTCATCTTCTTCGCCTCTCCTCTTCGTTGTCGGTTCTGACCGTCAACTACTACTTCGAGAGCCAGTTTTGCCCTCAAATATCACATATCTCCACTTTTGAAATTCAATGGATCATTTCTTTACAGTCGGCCCATAAACTCCATGATAAACATACCACAATCCAAATTGTAAGTCCAAATGACCACATAATACCAAAGAGCTTGAAACAAATCATTACATTGCACGGGTTTTAGTAATTGTTTTACGATCTACTTTGTTGGGGACCATCGACTGTGGATAACGGCCATTTGCTCCCGCCATACAATACCTTATGACAGTCACGGATGTAGTCACGCACCCAAGATGCCTGCGCCAAACATACAGAATTACAATTATGCAAAAAATGAAAAACATAAACGTGTACTTATCATATACATAACATATGCACCATAGCATTTGCGGCCATCGAAAACGCATCACCTTTTATGGAGTAATGGAATATGACTTTTTCCCCTAAATTCATGTACAGTAAATGCCAGAGGTTCTTCATGATAAGAGGAATAAACCACAACTTTTTATTCTAAATGCCAGAGGTTCTTCGTGATAAGAGGAATAAACCACAACCTTTTATTCTCTATCCCCCTTCGGTGACAAAATCCCTTAAAATAGCACCACATAAGCTCGCATCATCATTCATCACAGATCTCTGCAAGACTCATACGTAGTGCCATCTCTATCATTTAAATTACTGTATGTGTAATCAAAATCAAATTCATAGTTTCTAAACTACGAATGTAAACTTTAATATTAACTCATAGGGAGATAGGTCGATGAAAAAGACGCGAAAACATAATCTACGATCTACGCTCTGCATACATCTTCATCCGCACATCAACCACATCATCTACGATCTCCCCCATTCCCAGGAGTTCAAGGATGTGTTGAGCATGCACATGTATGCTTGGGCCTTCCCATACTACATCGGTGCGGCTGAAATTGAAATCATAAAAACTCATCAATCACGTCATAATGGAGAATATTAACCACGTCTAAAATACCTTCTTATAGCCTCTAGGAAGGTGACAATGATCTCCCTATCGGCAGCGTCAAGGTTCCTCAAGCCCTTGATCGAAGCTTTGCACTTAGCCACCTATCAATCGGGACACTGGTTAAATACATTGACCCATGTAACGATTACATGAATAATACTTTATAGGTACAATATACCTGCCGAGCAGACACGGATGTGTCTTCCATGCGGGCGAGACCATGATCATCTGAATCCACATTGTAAATTACATCGTCTGCCTCCTGGACGACTATCTTTCCCTCTCTCCGACGCCTACCATACACCAAACTCTTTTCGCTACCTCAACCTCCCTCCTTCAGGTTCTGCAATTTTAAACCCTTTTCGCTACCACGGCTTCCATCCTTCAGGTTCGACACTGCTAACGACAATCTTTCGTTCTCAGCCCTTACTGATCTCAACTCAGATTTTTGGCTTGCTTGCATTTTCAGTCACTTCTTCAAGCCTCTCCAACGCCCTATGATGCTCCTCAGAAATGCTCCTCATCCTGGCGATCTGCAAGGCCTAATTGATCCATAAATAATGAATGAGAACCTCATATAATTCATCTCGATCAAAACATACGATTCGGTTTGATGTAAAATACATGGATTTGTTTACCTCGGCCCCGTTAAGCATGCTCTGCGAAGTAAAAGGCCCAGCACCGAACATGTCCCCAGCTACGGGAATACGACCCTAGCTGGTGGCTACTTGCTGTAGTCATGACTTCTCTTCAACGGTCAGAGTCAGTGAACGTGCCACCTACGTAAAAAGGGCCGTTAGACGGGTATTAAACTTATGAACAAGCATATGCATAAGAAAGAGTTTTTGATCATGTATTCTACATTCTCTATCGACATCATCGCCTTTGCTTTCCCCAAAGTCTTCTCTCTATTCCTTTTCGTACCAGCCCACTTCAACATTCTGGGGAATGCGACTATCACGGAATTTCTCCTAGAACCGTTGGTGTGCTCATAATACCATAACTGCATTGTCAACGAATAAGAATTCTCTTTCGTATTTTGTCAACTAGGCGGGCTTATTAATTTCAAAATAGGTGGATTGCATACCAGAAGTACGATGGCGCATCCGTTTAGGAGTATATCTCTTGGCCTCCCTGAGACGCGAGCATCCACAAGAGCTCTGCTATGCTTTCTCATCTCAGACACCATCCGAGACAAGCAGAAGATCAGCATACGATGTACGCCACCACAATTGTAGAGCTATGTACCGTCAAGGTCATTTAAGTATAAAGCCAACTCAGGCGGGCATGTGTAGTCGCTCCTAGGGAACAGTACGGTCAACAGTACGAACAAAATGAAGAAGCGTATTGTATCCTCCACGTATGCGGGTCTCTCGTCCCTGACAAGACTCTCAATCAACTACAGTAATTAATGCCTTGGGGAAATGAATATGAAATTTAAATTAAGTGAGCCATACAGTTTCGATTTTTTGATATTGAGCTTTTTTCACATAACTTTTTTCACTTCCTAGATACTTCAATGTGTATTCCATATCTCATCCAGAAGTCATAACTACAAGTAAACCCTAAACTGCATCCTGAGACAAATTTGGCTATACATTTTAGCAACTATACATGTAAGTAATTTGCTTGGTAACTGAATCAAATTTGACTTCACAAATTAAGGAAATAGATAATCACAGCAATAACTAGACTAGCATGTAAAGCAAGATATTTTACAACTTTTGCAGGAGAAACAAGCATGTATTATTTCATGAGAGAATTAAACCTAAAACAACATATGCGGCTAAGAATTCCTTGTTTTGGTTGAAAGGGTGTCAAAGCTAGTAACTCTTCAAGACACTGTCTCAATTCATAAATCAATGGAAATAGTGATTAACCATGTTCGAACAAATGACTGAAAGGTCCATGTGCCCCACATCATGCATATAAATAGGTGACTGTATACTTCACATCAAATGTATTGCAAATCAATATAAAATAGAGTAATTGGATTTTTCATCCATTGACGTGTGAAATATTACCTACTACTTTTACTATTTGTAGCTAACCGAATGATCGATGTCAACCTCTAAACCTTGCAAGCATAAACAACACATCTTCTCAATACCCCATGAAAATATGAGAAATACTCATGCTAAACAAAGTCCAAGCAGCTAAATCATCGAGACAACATTTTATCATTTAGCAATTAGCAAACAGAGTCTTCTTCTCCTATATTCAAACTTGAATAGTATTGATGAGTCATTATTCATTTCAAACACAGAAAATACGCCTGCATAACCACATAAATAGATGTCGAATATGAGAAAGACATGTGATTTCTACTATCCATTGTCGCACCAATATCACATTACGACTGGAACGTATAATTCCATCCTATACATATTCTTACATAGCGAACTTAAAATGCCTCAACGGAATTTTAATTACTTTGATACGAGCAGGCTATGATTTTATTTTCAGCCACCATTCCAACCAAGAACATGCTTTCCATCAATTTATAGTACTTACCCCCCCCCCCTAAAAGCCTTTTTCAATGATTACAATCGTATAAACATGCCTCATAAGGAATAGCGAAAATAAGAGGATCAAATATCAAAACATAGAAATTCACAAGTTTTGTAAAGCTAGCACAAAGCTTTTCCTTGTGATCTCCTTTCCCAAAACAATAGGAGGCATAAAAAATGTCATAATTTGACGAATTCCATTGCATTATTGGTTCCTTTTTCTTTCACGGTAGCAAGAACTTTCTACTATTGTTAACAATAACAATATTTCTTTCAAATGATACTTTTGAAACATATAATATGGATGGATTGCTCCCTGTGATTTTAATGACAATTATAATCACTTCGTAGAGTCATGTAACCTTCATCAACAATTTTAACAATGTTGTCAGCAAATCACTATCAATTATTGTGTGAAAGCTACAATGAGCATTAAAAATATTCTCCTTGATGGTTGGTGGTTAGTTACTGAAGCGTTTTTAGACCTTATTCAAACAAACACTACAGAGCATTGTCTTTTCAAAGAAAAAGGAGGCGAAATTTGACTCACAGACGAACCCAATTCAGTCACTAGCATGCACTAGAGCCCAAAAGTTGAGGACCACCAGTGGCGATATCAATGAGGGCACCGACTGCGAGATCAGTGAGGACGAGGACTGTGAGGACCCGTCCCTCTATTCCTGTGGCTCGTTGTGGACCGCAAGGGCAATTTGGTAAAATTACACTTTGATAGTTTGTTTCACACCCGCGTGTGCACACACAGGCCTTGTTTTGGTGTATGTGTTTGAATAGAATGACTAGGCCGACCCGGGATCGGAAGATCCCAGCTCGGGCGCGCAGAAGCTTGCTTTTGGGCAGCTGACGGCCCGTGAGCGATCGATCGCTCCTAGGAGCGATCGATCGGACTCGTGAGTGAGTCGGCGCTGTTTTCCTCCGCGAGGACGGCCGTCGTAGCCGTCACTCCCTTTGTCAGAGGGGGATGGCCTCTCCCCCTTTTCCCCGACATTCTCGACCTTCCCCTACTCTTCCTTCCCCTTTTCTTCCCCTCCTTCCCTTCTCTTCTCTTCTCTTCTTCTTCTTCCCGCAAGCAGAGTTTGCTCTGTTTTCTTCCGGCAGCTCCTTCTTCTTCTCTGTTCTTCCTCCTCCGGCCACCATTTTGAGTGTTCCAAAACTTGTTGGATTCATGGCGACGTGAGGAAGATCCCTGACGTTGGTTGGAGCTTGCTTAGCGGCTGTTTAGCGAGCAATCAACCAAGGAAGTAGCGGTCTCGGTAGGTGTTCTACCTACATGCACTATTTAATAGGTTTCTCCAAATCTAACCGTTGGATCCGGTTGATCTTCATGTATTAGATGCATCTTGCCTAGTAGAGTTTCTGTTTTAAGTTTCATGATCTTTGGATGAGTTTTGAGTAGGATCTATGCATGATTAATCGCGAATTTTCCGATTTTCTGCTGTTCATGAAGAACAGCAAGCTTGCGGCGAATTTTCCGGCTTGTTCGAGCATGAGCTTGGGTTTTGTTGAATACAAGAGTTGTAGATTCCTGAGTTAGCTCTCCATTCCATCTTATTTCGTATTTTTCCGATTTTCCTACGATTTGTTATGAATTTATTACTGGCGGGCTGCGTTACAGTAATTAATTGATAAGTTAGTTTAATTAGTGATTTTGATTAGCGTTTTTTCGTTAATCTAACCGTTGGATGAATCTAGATTTCGAATATGTTGATCCATCCATATAGATCTACTAAAGGCTAGCTTGGATCTCAAATCCGACGTCGATTGAACGTCGGATCGACGGATCAAACAGCTGCCATATAGAGAATGTTGTTCTTGTTCTTGGGCCTTCTGAGTTGGGATCGATCGGACTGCGAGTCCGATCGATTGGACTACTTAGTGGGATCGATCCATGCTAGTTGGATCGATCCGACTTCAGGTAGGATCGATCCATGGGTATGTTGGATCGATCCATGGGTATGTTCATTGAGGGTTGTCGGATCAATCCATGGGTACATTTGGATCGATCCAGGGTTTCCCAGGAACAGTATCTGAGGGCAACAGGGAATGGCATGTTAGTGATATTGCTATAACTGATGTTTGTTTATTTTGTTATATTATTTGCTTCTTATACTATCATGTTTGTTGCATGCTTTACTGTTTTACTTATCTGCTTTACTGTTTTATTATCTGTCTGTTAATATTGCTATTTTTCCTGCCTGTTTATTCTGTTTTATAATTGTCTTGCTTTCCTGTGCATTAGAGGCATGTTAGGCTAGGGCGTGGGTTTGGGGTTGTCCCTAGTTGATACGAGGTCGAACCGAGCCATTCCAAGAAGGGACCCACGTCCTTGCTTGGATGGGCCCACGCCAAGGAGTTGGTTGCACCCAAGTCCCTTTGGGCGTTCTAAGCTCAGCCGGCCAAAGGAATCCTATTCCTAGCTGGTTTGCTTACTTAGATGATTTCCTAGTTAGTAGTTATCTTGATTGAGTCAGTTTCCTAGTTTGAATTCAGTTTATGATTTGCTTTATTAGTTCCTATTAAGAGTCCTAGTAATCAGGAAGTTTGAGTTATGATTGAGTCTTAGTAGGAAAGTATGGTTACTTGCTGATTAAAGCAAGGTAGTTCTCTAGTTGGAGTAGAACTCTCTTGAGGCCTCTATAAAATGACCTGTATAGCTTGTATTAGGTCATGGACGAATTTATGAGAGTTATTATTTAGTAGAGATAAATCCTAGGAGTAGAAGTAATATAGGAGTAGCTGTAACCTAGTTTCCTCATAATCCACCAGCCACCTTCCTCTCTCTCTACAGCCGGTCCTTCTCCATCACCGGTCTCCTTCTCCGCTGCCGTCCACTCCTTCGCCACCATCATCACCACTATCAGCCATCACCCACGTTCTCCAAGGCTTGGATCTCCAAGAGAAGCCAGCCAACCATTGAGGAAGCTGCAAGGTAATCCTCTTCCTTATCCGTCTCTCTCCTCCGATTTTCAGCCTTGTCGAATACCTAGGGTGCTTCTCCTAAAACCCTAAAGGTATATCTCAACCTAGCCATAGCTTTGGCTAAGGAGGAGCCGAGACTAGGCAAGAGACCAGATACGAAAGCCCTAGAGAAGGTGCATCGTATCACTAGTACTCCAGTATCAATAGCTAAGTGGTGACTGTCGTTACCCTGGCATGGGTGTCCTACTGGTATCGTCATTGTCCACCCTGTGTCTGGGATTATCGGAGGTGGTCCACCCCTGAACAGTGGCCATCGGAGGGACATACTATGGACAGGAACCCTGGGGGGATCGAAGGGATTTATGATTTGGAGTTTAGGCGTTGTATTGGCTCTATGCTTTGAGTGCTGAGAGATGGTTGTCGTAACCATGATTGTTCCGCCAAGTGTGGAGATCCCGCTTGGAGAGGAGTGTCCTACAGGTAGCGTCATTGTCCACCCTGTGCCAGGGACTATCGGAGGTAGTCCACCCCTGAACAGCGGTCGTCGGAGGGACGTACTTTGGACAGGTACCCTTCGGGTTATTGACGGGATTTATGGGGTCCATGACAGGCCTCAGTACTTGACACAGAGTTAGTACGGTTGGAGTCGCCCTTCATTGTGTGTATCGTAGAGTAAAACCCAACTGAACTTTTGCTCATTCCTACCTGGACCGTGATGTTTGCAGGTGCGGGTACCAGCGCTTCTCCCGTGGACCCCCGGTGTTCGTCCTGTGGCAGCGTGTCTCCAGCCGACCATGTTTGAGGGCCAGGACGATTTCTTCTGTGTTTTTGCGAAAACCTCAGATGTTGTAATTTTATATAACCCGGTTATATGTAAATATAGTTTTGGTTTAGTAATTGTTAGATTACTGTTGTCCTTTGTTTATTATTGTACCTGTTCCGCCGACTTGCTGTCTGTAGATGTAAGTTCTTCCCCCTCGTGTCCCGGTCCGAGTGGGTTTCCTGGGCCGGGACGCGACAAGCACTACCGGCCGTGAGATCGATGAGGAGGACCACTGACGTGCCGTTCTTAAACCCAGTCACCTTCCCCGGCGGTGAAATCAATGATGACGCCAGCTGCGAGATCGATGAGGACGTTGGGCACGAGATCGATAAGGAGGACCACCGGCCACGAGATCGATGAGGACCACCGACATGCCATTCTTAAACCCAGTCACCTTCCCCGACCGTGAGATCGAAGAGAACGCCTACCAACTCGATCAATCCAAGATTCTCTCTCAGGAGTTTGGAATGAAGGAAGAGGATGAACCCTAAACCCGCCTAAACCCGACCTTATTTAAAATTTCAGCCCACTTAGGATGGTGGCTTTTACAATTCTACCCTGTCACATCGGATCAATGTTTTACACCGATCCAATCAGCCGGTGCGAGAAACATTTTTGCTTTTCCACTTATGCGCCCCTCCCTCTTTTCCCCTCCTCGGAATTCTCCCTTTCTTTACCCGAATTTGTTTCTCTCATTTTCGTGTTTTTTTTGTTTTGTTTCTTTTTTTTCATTAGCTTTGTTTTTTTTAATCCCTTTTCTTAATTCTTTGTTTATCAATTTGTTTTTCTTTTTGGATAAACAATTTTTTTTTATTATATGTTCATAATCTTTTATTTATTTTTTAGTTGTAGTTTTTGGAAGTCATTATTTGTAACAATTTTAAAAAGTATAAAAATATGGTTTAAAAAAATTATATATATGAAAATAACAAAAATACTAACAGCTAAAAAATGCATTGTGTTTTGTGAAACGTCTTATACATCAATATTGATTTAGCCATGTTCTGGGAAAAGTATCTGTAATAATACACAAAAAAAGATACACAAAAATATAATAAAATATAAATTCTAATCAATATTGCCTTCATACCACAAATGAACACGTGTCATATAACGAACGGCCCATCCTTTAACTTCGTACGATGAATATTGCCACCACCACGTTGGAATGGATGGTACAAAGTAATGAGGGTGTAAAAAGACTTACACGAAGTAATTGTCAACACGGACAATAGCATTTTTTTTACACTCTTGATTTGAAACTGGAGGAGTCTTTAATGACAAGTGAGTAAAACAACTCTCAACATTCTTACCAAATGTATGCAGTACAAGGTCATATCTTTTCTACTTTCAAATATCTATATAAAAAAATATAAGGAATATGTATAAGTGCAGCATCTAGTTTTAACATAAAACAATGATAATAACTAACCTGATCTGTGATAAATTCGGTTGTATAATCGCGACTGTTGATGGAGATGCTCCTCTCACTATGAACATTTTTCTCAAATGGACAACCATCAGAAAATGAACCGAAGTAGTCATCCATAATGTTCTTCTATGAATTACGAAAAGTGATGGCTAAAAAGAAAACTCTTTTATAGGAAGAGAGAAAGAAGAGGATCAGAGGGAGAGAGCATGAGAGAAAGTAGGGATGGCAATGGGGCGGGTTAAGCGAGTTCCCGCCCCAACCCGCCCCTAATAGTATGGGTTTGGGGTAAGCCTAAATGGGTTTAAAGCGGGTTTGGGTTTGGTTTTAGGCTTAAACCCGAACCCGCCCCCAAACCCGTCCCGATTATATTTATATTTACTTAAATACTTGTGCTATATATATGTACAATTAATTATTGTAGGAATGCATCATATAAATATTCCGACTTCCCGATCCCTTTCCCTTTTAGACTCTACCTATGTTTCTTTTTTTAAAATTAAAACTCTATCTACATGTGGGAGACGAAGAGGAGGATTTTCTGTTTTCTATATATAATGTGATTTTTCAATTTTCATATTACATTTTATTGTGTTTCCAGTGACATTATATGGGGTTGGGCGAGGATGGGTTATGTGAGTTGAATTTTAAACGGGGATGGGATGAGACATACAAACCCGCATGGGTTTGGAACGGATTTTGTTTATATGGGATGGGCTAGGGATTATGCTAACTCGCCCTAAACCCACGCCGTTGCCATCCTTAGGAGAAAGGTGTGACTGAAAATAAGTATGCGCGGAGGATTTAAATGAAGGGGTGTCGGGTTAGAGGGTAATTTAAAAGTGAGAAATTTTAAATTTTGAAATTTTTACTATTTCAAATTTTTAGAATTTATAATTTTAAATTTTGATATTTTTACGATTTGAAATGTTTACAATTTTTAATTTTTAATTTTTAAAATTTTAAATTTTTACAATTTAAAATTTAAAATTTAAAATTTTGAACCTTATTTAATTTAAATTTTAAAATTTCTATGATTTGAAATTTGAAATTAAACAAAACTGAAAAAGAAAACAAAAACAAATAGTAAAGTAAGGGGGGACGGGGGCAGCAATTTGCTAATGCAATCCTCCTACTCTTGGACCGTCACAATTCTATAAACAGAGAAATAAAGGACAGTTGAGTTTCATAACCATCCGCGTACTTTTTGGTTAATTTATCACTTCAAATATATTTTATGGTATAGCTATGCAAATTCCAACTCAAGGAACCAAACTAATATATCACATTAAACATTAAATTGTTTATATAGATTCATGTGTCATGACTTAATTATCCAATGATAAACAAAAGCGTTGAAATCTATGGACAAATTGTTCATGAAAGCGGATCTTTCTTACCGTTAAAATCTTTGCTTTTCCAATGCCTCCCATTCCAACGGTCTTCACTTCTCACTTCTGGCATGCAAATTTACCTTTTACGGCCCATCCAAGAGATCTGGAAAAAATGCAATCCAGAGGGAGAAGAGAGAAAATTAGGAGGAGAGCAAGCGAGCGAGAGAAATCAGGGTAAGCGAGTTTCTTTTATAATTAACATGGTTTTTTCCATTCTAAAAATTTTCAGACTTAGCAAACTGGCGATCGAGTTTCTTTTAAATACAACTAACTAATGCACGTTTTTTTTGAAATTTTATTTTCTACAAACAAATCAAGCTCGAATTAAAGGAAAATTTAAAATAATCCAAGAACTCCAATGAACTGTATAGAAAAATTAGCAAGAAGGTATAATAAAAATAAGCATGCATCCTCAAATAATCATCTAAAAAGATTTCAAGAAGATCAAGTAAGATTAGAAAAACTATATCATATATAATGCCTCTATCCATCCTAAGATATAATATATAGAAAAGAAACCTGGGTGATCTGCAGACAAAGAACCAATCAAAGGACCCCGTTTAATTTGCTGGTCCTCCGGAAGGAACGGCGGCGGCGGCGGCGGCGACCGAGAGGGGCTCAATGGCCTCGAGGGAGGAGCTCCTCCTCCTTCCCTGCCCTGAGCTTTCCTTATTCAATTAAGAACGAGGGGAGCTCAAGCACGACCGCATCTGAGGTAGTGTGAGGGCATGCAGGAGGTGGCAAAGATATAATAGCCGAGGAGCAGACACTAGATTGACGCTTGAATCTGCCAAACACTATGAGGAGGTCTCTTTTATGAGAGCAGGAGCTTAATTGGCAGAGTGCTTGAGAAGACTATTTTTGGAGGAATTTGTGACCATGGTCATATTTATGTTTGGAACCGGGTGGCAGCAGATTCCGTGTCTCTGTTGTTTGATGGACATAAGGCTGCCGGAAGAAGATATAAATGGACTGCTTTAATGGTATGGTGGTCCTTATCATCATGGATTCCCGTGTCTCTGTTGTGTTGTTCGATGGACAGATAGCTGCCTGAAGAAGATATAAATAGACTTAATTATGTGTTTTTATTATCATAAATTATATATATACTAGTGAATGTCCGTGCCTATGACACGGACACTCATGCAATGCGACACAAAATATTTAGAGTTTCTAAACAAAATTTTTTGCAGTTGCTCCCTTGTACCGAGGGTTAACAACCAAACTCAACATAGGGCAACGAACAGAAACATTAAAAACTGAATTAATTCTCCATCTTCACGATAAAGAGATTATGCTTAAACCAAGAAGGCTAAAGTTATACTTCCCACTCATAATTTGAATGTTATACTTGAACGTGTAGTATCTCTTCTAAACTGAAAAAAAAAGGGACTAAATATAAGGAAGATAATTTACCATAAAACATCAGGTAATTCAATTAAAGAATGGTGAGACATCAGTTATTCGACAATTTACCATAGAACATCATGACTAAAAAAAGATAACTTACCATAAGCAAAAGCATGGCTAAAGAATGATAATTTACCATAGAACATCATGACTAAAAAAAAACATGTTCGACAATTTCATAGTAAACAGCATAACTGTTGTCCATAAGCAAAAGCATGCATCAGTTGCCTATACAGTAGTTGCAATCCTTATTTCATGGAATAGTGAGACATCGTAGAACTTTTTGCTAAGAAACGATGAATCAGTAATTTCAAGAAATACCATAATAATTATTGCATTCTTCAGAAGGTGTCGTGGGATACAACAGATTCAGACTGAAGATACCTGTCACAAAAAAATAGCACCCATCAATTATTGGAGACATGGCATAGTACAATGAATTACAAAGATAAATCTAAAGAGAGCAGATTAAGTACATGCAGAATCTCAAATGGAAGATTTGCCTCCCCTATAATGCATTAATACGAATGAACCTGCATGATGAGAAAAATTTAGAAGCATCACAATATAATGATAGAATGGGAAAAGAGACTGATATGAAAAGATTTATAATTAGAAATCTAATATGAATATGAAACTGGCATTCATCCACTATCTAAGTTGTGATTCTTATAGCAGTAGAAATGGAACAGCATAAAGCCAATTCTATTCTAAAAGATGCTTGAAAAAATAGCTTGAAGTTATGAAACGGAACAATTCCAATTAGTCTACATAATTCAACAACCACAATAAACAGTGAATTCAAACAATAAACAAAGTAGCTGCAAAAGCTCAAAATCGGGAGCTTTTAGACATAAAGAGGAAAAAAGAGAAAAAAACATGCACATAACAATGTCAGGAAAAAAGCTGAAAAGAACATATTGCTTATGTAAAAGTGTCCACATTGCCTCATTCAGAATGTTGCTACCAATTGAAAATTTAAACAACATATTAAACATTCACCTGACACATCAATATCTTTATCTTCAACATAAATATCTTCATCTTTAACATCAAGTTCCTCAAGTGGTCCAATTCCAAAACCCGGTGCATATTTTCCTGCTGAAAATTGACATCATAATTATCTTCAATATTCAAATATCAACAGGCACTGATTTTTAGTAAAAAAAACTTCGCTAGAGAACAAAGCTGTACAGATGATCTCAATGTTCATCAAACATCATTTATTTAAATGCACATTATTAAAAAAAGGCACTCTGCTCTGATACTATGTTCAAAAGATTAATAAGATGATAATTGAAAGAGGTGAATTTAGCACCTATCATATGAAATTGACTAATGCTCAAATTGATTGTCTTTGTGATTAGCTTAGTGCCTTCATGAACATGACAGTGGTACACTGAATGACATGTAATTAGCTTAGGAAGAAGGCTAGTTTTAACACCTATTTCCTTTTATTTCTCTTGAATGATATGCGGCAGCTGGGCATAAGTACATGGAATCTTTCTTCTCTTGTTTCTTGTGATATCTAATTAATTTCTCGATCCTTCATATTTTGACCCAAATTATAACTTTAAAAAGAGAGTCAAGTATTAAATCATTGACTGATTCAGTTAATTGACAACAACTAATCAGTATTCAAATTCAGATTGACAACAACCAATCAGTATTCAAATCATGTTTCAAATCAGTATTAAATGTTGATCATGTTTTGCCTTTCTTTGCTGATTTGAATCAAATCAGCCAGTTGAATCAATGTTCAAATCAGCCAGTTGAAATCAACATTCATAGTTTGAAATGTTGGAAGCCTCTTTGGAATACAAATTTCATATGGTAGTTGATTCATGTTTGATTCATGTTTTGACTTATTAATAACCTTGTCTTATTAAATGTCCAATGTGCCTTTCTTTAATAACCTTGTCTTATTAATAGCATCAGCAGTATTTTGGTTGTTTTACACTAAAATAGTCAAAAGTTTGAAATGGCCGCAATTCATGTGAAATGGCAAATAAACAGGATGAAATCAAGCTCAGTTTAAAATTTGGGGATGATATTGGACTATTTATGGCAGAAATCAAGCTCAATTGTAGAGGTTCTAAAATCCTCAATATGTTATCACCCTAATAGAATAGTGTGCATTTATCCAAACTATACTTCGGATCTTATTAGCAGAGGGATAGATTAAAATGGAAAGAATGGGGTCAAAAACTTAAAATTAATTCAGCACCATGGCCAGCAATACATATCCAACAAAAGCTAAAATATCAAAAGAAAAAGAACCTTACTCAGATAAGGGATAAAGGACAAAAAGACCATAATAATCCAAACTACGACCAATCTGTAAAAGCAAAAGGGACACAGAAAAGTTTAAGCTAATTCCTCAGCTTTATTCCATACCACACATAGGACCGAAATGAGATAAAATATGAATGTCAGTTAAAGATGAGTGTGGAGCAACGTTGAAGACTTGAGAACACTTGATGAAATATGAAAAAAATTTCTTTATGGTTATCAGGCCACCACTCATGACATCATGGTATTATCCAAGAATGCAGTGAAGTCTTTCATGAAAATGATACAGAAGCAAAATAGATATATCATGAAGGAACAAAAAGCACAGAAGAAAAAAAAATTCGTGCAATTAAACAACTTAGTATATATTGGATGGCAACATAAAACATGGACAATCAAAATCTTCTAAGCAATCAAATACTTTTGCTGCATCTCTTACTAACATCCACTTTGATACTTTCCAGTCCATTAAAACCATCAAGATCACAGCCATTTTGACTATGGCTTTTGGACTGATCAATCAACCATGTAAACTAAAACATCAAATCATCTACTTTGATCAGCATGAAAGAATCAAGCAGAGAACCATTTTTGAAAGACACTACCAGGTTTTTTAACTCGTCTTACATTTTGGTAATCAAAAAATACTTAAAAACATCCCCATCTCCGTATCCACCCACACTGTATACCACCATAACCCATCTTACAAATAGATGCTTGATATAACATCATTCAAAAAAAAAAAAAATAAGTTTTACAGCATTGGCAGCGACAGTTTCAAGTCTATTGTCCTAAACTTTCTTAGAATTAGTGTGGGATCTACGCTGTTAATTCTCAACCTTGAGAGCACATAAAAAAAATTCTCCCCTCTTTCAACTTCATCTGATAAGTTTTGTAGTTGTTTTCTTTTTTGGCTCCGTGACATGACATCTTATCGGGGTAAGGTATACATGAGAGGTTAAAGCCCCTTTGTTACTTATTTTCTCATATAAAATAAGCAAAAGGGGTCTTCCTTTAACTTCAAATTCCTTTACATCTTATACTAAAGAACCATATCAGAATAATTATAGATGTTTGTACATGGGCCAAGCTATGTTTATTAACGAAAGATTATTTAGGTTGGTCAAGGGATGAATTTAGATAAATGTTAACAGCTGTCCAATCCTTTGTTGTGCATTTAGAACGTCTAGTTGCAGAGATCTAAGTTGTCCCAAGTAAAGTGATATACTCTGATTGTGCAAGTTGAAAATCGTGCCTTTACAATAAATCATATTTGACAAATTTGCTTCATTCCAATTCAGACTAAGAACATGGAGCAATGGTTGTTTAAGCTCGAAAATAAATCAAGAAGTCAACTACAAAGATATGATTTGAACAAACGGATATATTGGATTTTCACGCTTTTACTGAAGCAGATCAGCTCAGAAAGAATGCACTTACAGGAAGCTCCCGATTAATCAAGCTGTCAGCTGCATCATTTGCCTCTGTCAACTGCATTAGTGGTCGTAGTTTCCAGGAGCCCTTCTTTCTAAACATGCATACCATGAGAGAAATACAAAATAAGGACTTCTTCTGATCGTGCCAATTATGGAAGCTGCAAAAAAAAATTTCAACAAATCTATCCCTTCCCCTCTCATGTACTCAATCAAAATATGCATCTCAGGCCAACAAATGCAATTTAGTTCTTGAAGCCAGTAATCAACAGAAGGTAAGCAATACTGAGATAGATGAGTCACTTCCATGAAATGGATATTACACAGTAGCATATCTAAAACCCAAATTTCTAATGAAAAGTAAAAAACTGTGAAAGTTTCATCAATTGGGTTATAGCAGGACATCCTCCTCGATCTTCTTCTTTTTCTTAGGCTTCTTCCTACTCCTCTCCTCACCCAATTGATGTATAAGTTTTAGAAATAGGAATCAAACAGCATCCACAGAAGTGAAGAGAGGAGATCAGAGGGAAAGCTCACCGGAGATATGGCGGTGCTGGGCGCGGCGAGGCATGGATTAGAAAAAAGAGTAATTACTGTGCTTTATGTCCCTTTAAAAACTGCATCGACAGAAAAAGCATCCATTAATGTACCAAAGGAAGTAGAAAAAAGATACAGATCATGGTATGTTCTCATATCAAGGGGAAAAAAGTTAAATAGGAAATATAAGATGGGCCTAGATTATCTTGACAACAAATAGGACAAACGAATTTAGTATCGAATTTGACAAAAAAGTTTAGTCGACATGAAGGGAAGCTTTTCACATGCCTATTGCTTAGATTGCAGGCATCCCTTTAGCGACAAAACAGAAGCTGCTAATTCTTAAAGTAGCTCGTCCAACTAAATATATTTGCTCCAAAGGTAATAAAATCCAAACCTTCCATGCCAAGGTTCCCATTTTGCAAAATTGGCCTAAAACATGAGCAGATCATGGTACTTTTAGCTATAGCTATCGGATGTAGAAATAGCCATGAGCAGATACATGAGGAGATCGATGATCAAAACCACATAACCAATACTCACCCATAAAAAAACAAAAACCCAATCCTTTTCCTCACGTCTCAGCCAAAAAGCAACTATAAACCATCTCCAATTTCATCAAACAACATGTCTGCAGTAACATACATAGACAAAAACAACAAAAGAAAACAACAGAGAGTCCAAGAAAAACCTCACGTCTCTTCGTGAATTTAATATACTTAGCAATGTTTCGAAAGGCTATGTTTCAGGAAACGTAATCAATCTAACTAACTCTATTGAAGAGCTCCTCATAAATTTCGTCTATGTGGAATTCATACATTTCCTCTAAAAGAAGATGACAGGGAATTAATGATGTTATCTTCTAAATTGGTCTTAAAAGTTTATAGCAAGGAAAAGAAAGCAATACAGAAAACAAAGAAGAAAAACTAATTACAGGAACTGCAAGCAGCTCTTTAGAAGGGATCAGAGAGCAGGGAACTGGAGGCCGGCTGCAGGAAATGGTGCAAAAAAAATAAAAATAGGAATGAGGGTCGAGCTGAGAAGGAGAAGAGAAGAGAAGAGGGAAGGTGCCATGCATCTCCAAAACTAAGGCATGAAAGTGCATGAGGAATCCATGAAAATTGCTGGAAAACAAAAGAAAATTCGTCCAAAACTCAACCGTGCATAGCATCGAAATTGCTGAAAAATCGCTACCGTTGATGCCCAAGCCGTCGACGCCCAAGCCGTCCGGCCTTCTCCCTCTTCACCGCCGGACTCTCTCGTCGCCAAGCCGTCTGTCGCCCCAACAAAGCCTTGTGGAGACACAAAAAGGAGGACGTCGCCGGTCTTCTCCGTCGATCAAGTCGCTGCCGAACTTCACTGTCACAGCCTTCTTCCTTTCCCCCACCGTCCGATACCTCCTGGAGAGACAAAACAACCGGCCGGAGTTTAGAGGCAAATGAAGATGAGCCAAGAAGAAAGAAGCAAGAAGCAAATGAAGGAAAACAGAGCAGAGGAAACATAAAAATAAAAATAAAAAAGAGAAGGAAGAAGGAAGAGGAGGGAGCCGCTGACCCTCGCCTGACTCGCACCGGGCCCCTTCTTCTTCCCCATCGGTGATGTTGGCCAAAGCCCTCGACGGTTCTTCTCCTTCTCCACCAAAGAACTCGACGGAGAGGGTGCCAAAAGAGGAAAAAAAGAGAGAAAAAAGAAGAAGGAAGAGGAGAAGAGGGAGATGCCGTGATGCTTACCTTCACTGTCGCCAAGCCCGAGGGTCCTCGCCGTCGACTCGCCGGCCTTTCGACTTCATCGCCGTCGCCCCAAGCTGCTCACGGATCCCTGTTGCTTCCGTTCTCCAGCCGCCTCTCCCTCATCTCTCTCTCGTCGATCCCTCTCCCCTCCTCCACTCGCGTAGCCACGGTGGGTTGGGCGTGGCCGACGGCGGGTTGGGCGAGGCCGATGGGGTTGGGCGCGCGGCTCCTCTCCTCTCTGGTTCGGCGAGGCCAATCAGCTGGGGATGGGATATGAGAGAGGGGGGTGACTGAAGAGAGAGGGTGAGCAGCTCGGATGGGACGTGATGATGGGAGATGAGTGGAGGGTGAGAGAGTAGAGGAAATTTTAGGCGGGAATCCAAATTTTGGAGTGGGAATCCTGATATTGTAGATGAAATCTAGACCGTTAGATGTGTTTGTAGGCAAATCCTGACCACTCTTTATGTTTTATAGGGGGGACATTTCAAAAACCGTCCTTCCTTATATAATAGATATATATATAGGAGAATTTTCATTAACGAACCCGTTCGTTAACTTTTCCATACCGAACCATCATCATGACCGTCCGATGGGATCGGACGATCAGGATCGAATATAAAGGGGACTGGTTCCCCTCATTACTCTTCCATGCCCGCGATCGCGTCGCGGCGCCTCCTTCTCAGATCTCCGCCAGATCGCCGCCCCACCAGCGAGCATCTCCCCTTCTTCGCCATCACCGATCTCCCTCTTGCTTCGCCATCGCCAGATCGCCGTCCCGCCAAATCTCTGCCCCGCCAGCGAGCTTCCACTACCGCCCTCGGCTTCTCCCTCTTGCGTCGCCATCGCCCGTCGCCAGATCGTCGTCCACCCACCCTGGACCTTACTCCTGCGATCTCGGTGTGAACCCAAAACCCATCTCCACGTCACAGCTGCTCCAACCTCGACCATAGCCGTCGTCGACGTCTAGCCGCTTCTCGACTGACCATCGTCGCCCCCATAAACCCCCGCGGCCGGCCAGCCACCGACCAGAGCGCGCTCCTCTCGCCATGGATGATCCAGAGCTCTTCAAGAAGTGAGATAGAGCAGGAATTTTACCTAATTTTTCATCACTTTTTTTGTTCTCATATGGATTTTAGTTCTTCATTCCTTGCTGGTCATCCATTTGTCTGATTCCTAAAAATTCTCATATAGAGCTGCCAACTATTTGTCAATGATCCATTTGTTTCTTTTTTCCCTGTGGTTGCCTGCGGTATAAACTTTCTGATTTATGCCACGAAAGTGATATCATGCCTAGTTTATTTTCTTTTGCTAATTTTGGCTTATTCTTGTTGTTAATAGGGTGGAATGAAGAGGCATAATTTTAAAGGAATGCCTGCATCTCATGGTGCATCATTATCACATCGAAGTATTGGATCAACTGGGCAGAGAGATGCTCCTGAAAGGGTACAGTACTCAACATTGTTGGCCTAATATTGATGTGCTTCTTACTGCTTTGTTTGATCTCTTCTGCATCATAGCAGATAGGATCTCGGCAACTGAGTAGCTGCTTTTTGTGAATTTTCAAGCATTTGATTTAATATTATAGAGTCTCACTATTTTGCACAGAATGTTGTTGATGACCATGGGAAGTTGCATTGAAGAATTTTTTTTGCTTTGGAGAATCTGATATCTTTGGCGTGGAAAGGAGCAGTTCTTTTGATTATTCTGGCTATAGTAATGATATATGTTGGTGATGGTCGATAAAATTTCATGGTATATAGGAATCAGAAAATTGTATTAATTATATAAAAATTCTATCTATTGTTAAACATGTGTTTTCCTGATATTTCCACCGTGACAAGTGTTTAGCAGCTGGAAACAGGAAAGCTGAGATTCATCTGAAAGCATACAAAATTAGAGCATTGAGGCTTCAGAAAGAGGACAATTGAGGGAAGGAATTGAAAACAATGCTTGGACACGACATCAATGACAAAATTATTGGGCTTTTAGGATAGGACATAGTGATGTAAAATGAGGAATTTGATTGAAGAAATAGCAGCTTGCTATCTCTCGCGCAAACAATTTCTGTAAATTTTGTTGCCTTCTTTGAATGAATATTCATGTTTTTCAGAGGCCAATATTTGCTGCTGAAACAGTCATCCAGGGGCGAAGCCATTAAGGGGCAAGGGGGGGCAGCTGCCCCCCTGGATTTTCAGAAAAAAATTAAAAAGTATATATAGTTTTCAAATCCGGGTCGGATCCAAACCCAAATCCGACCCGTTAGGTTAAAACTTATTTTAGTTCTAGTTTTATTCAACATCAAACATCAGGATTCGTTTATATGTGTGATCTTGATCTGATCTCTTGATCTCACGATCCCGAGTCACGCGTATCTCGGCCCCAAAAAACCTCCTGTCACGACGTCGCCAAAGTTTCTTCTCCAAGGCCGCCGGCGCCGGAAATGAGAAAGGACGAGAGGGAGAGAAAACCTATTGTTGTTGATTGATTTGGTGCTCATGAGATTTATGGTAAGTGATTGATGCCTCGGTTTATGTAATTATGTTCCTTCTCTTATTGTTTTCTAAGGGTCTATTGATGATCATCGCTAAATTCTTGAAATCATTGAATTGGTTATCTTAATTATCTGTGGAGTTCTCTTCTTGGCTGGTACAATTTCGAAAACCTATTCTTTACTCTTTCACTCTCACACACAAATTTACCTTTTAAAAATCATCTAGCTATGCTTCTCATATTTCTTTGTATTTTTAGGGTTTTTCTTTGTGGATTAGGCCTTTAGTTTCTTTCTTCTATAGGAATGTGCTCGCTCTACCTATCTTTTCCTCCACCATTATACATGCATTGTTTTGTGATGTTTATGTTTCACTTGTACTTTAGGGTTTTGGTTTTTGTTATTTGGTTTTAGTTGGTATTTATTTGGGTTTTGAGCTCTGTACGTAAGAGTTACCTTGATATTATTAAAGCTTTAAATAGCTATGCTTTATATGAAGAAATATCTCTAACTATCTTTGGGGATCCTTGGGTTTTTGTTCTATTTCTTTCGGTTACATATATTGAAAGGGATGTTTTTGATAGCATTGATCATGAGAAAATCTTCTTGTGGTTTCAAAATATGAAAACTCGTCGAGGACAATTATAAAAGGTAATTTTTATGTAAAGAAACATCTATTCCATTGGTTTTATTTTTTTAAAGCATTTATGTTATCATTGTTTGATGATATCTTTTTCTATGTATAGATAGTAGCATGTTATCGAAAAAGACATTTGGATGCTTGAAGGAAAAAAATTTTGAGGTCAACTAATCATATTTTACTCGCATAGTTTTGTAGTTAGTTCAATAATTTTGTATAATTTAAGATTTTCTGTAAATATTGTTACTCTTAAGAAAATTTGTACTTGATGAAGTCTAAGGTACATTCTGCCCCCCCGGATAAAATTTTCTGGCTTCGCCCCTGCAGTCATCTACCTTGTTTATTCCTGGTCTCATCTAACTTGTTTATTCCTGACCAGAGCAAGATTTAACTGCAGTAGAGCTGCATGCTTTTTAGCAAAAGACATTGGCTGCAGCAGAGCAGCAGCAATAATGGAAATCATTCCACAAAGATGACAATGAAATTGGCCAATGTAATTTTTATTCAGCCATTTCAATGACTTATTAAAAAGCCAGCCTGCTTGAAATCATCAGATGCATCGATCAACAATTGATATAGATTCGAGAAATCAAAGCAGTTGATTTGCTTTTACAGTTGAATCATCGTTCAAAGGTACATCAATTGCTCTGAACTTATACAACAGATTTATTTGGAAAAATTCTTCGTTACAAGTAAAACAATGTAACACTCGTAGTTGTCAACAGTTTTGTACTCTTTGCTCACGAGAAACTTCACTTGTGATCCCACAATTCTTCTGAGAAAAAATGTCTAGCTAAAAGAGCCGGCAAGAATTTATGGCACGCGATGGAACTATTTGGGTAGATTGCTATCAAAATATTCATGTCAGACATAATTGTGCTGTTGCAAAAGCACTCGTCTCCCAATTGATAGAGCAGAAATGCACAAATGGCAGCTTTTACACTCTAACAACAGTATTGATTAGTCAGTCTACTGCCATGAAAGGATCTACATCACCGAGGTCAGCAACCAAGGGCTCCAGCTCAGATGGATCCTCATCCTCTGGAATAAAATACGTTGGAAATGGTAGCAATGAGATATCTGGTTTCTTGTATACAACATCTTTGACGAAAACAAAGTTTCCTTCAGCACCCGGAACCTGATAAGTGAGAAATTAAATTGGTCAGAAATTTGGCAGAAGGATGATTGTAGAATGACATATGGCGAGAAACATAAAATGGTCAATATAAGATGAGATATTGGATACCAAGTTTCTAAAATTTGCATTTTACTTTTGAAACCTGTGTACAGATGACAAATTGAAGATTCAGATCCAAGTATACCATCAACTAACCTGGCCTCTCACCCACATCAAATTTCTTGTTGGATCTATATTGTAAACCCATACATTCTTTACCGTGCATTGCTTCCCACCCATTCGCCCAGGCATCTTCTTCCCTTTAAAGACCTACATGAAACATGTAATATAAGAGGAAGTAAAGGCATAGTATACAAATTGCTAGTTACATCCCTCTCAAGTCCATTGCATAAAGCTAACATTAGCAAATGAATCTATGCATATTCTGAAGACACAAGTGCCTTCTTGACTCGCATTATGAATTTGGTATACCATGAAATTTTATCGACCATCACCAACATATATCATTACTATAGCCAGAATAATCAAAAGAACTGCTCCTTTCCTCGCCAGAGATATCAGATTCTCCAAAGCAAAAAAAAATTCTTCAATGCAACTTCAACAAAAAGCAGCTACTCAGTTGCTGAGATCCTATCTGCTATGATGCGAAGAGATCAAACAAAGCAGTAAGAAGCACATCAATATTAGGCCGACAATGTTGAGTACAGTACCCTTCCAGGAGCATCTCCCTCCCCAGTTGATCCAATACTTCGATGTGATAATGATGCACCATGAGATACAGGCATTCCGTTAAAATTATGCCTCTTCACCAAGAACTAAAATCCATATGAGAACAAAAAAAGTGATGAAAAATTAGCTAAAATTCCTGCTCTATCTCACCTCTTGAAGAGCTCTGGATCATCCATGGCGAGAGGAGCGCACTCTGGTCGGGGGCTGGCCGGCCGCGGGGGTTTCTGGGGGCGACGATGGTCAGTGGAGAAGCGGCGAGACGTCGGCGGCGAGACGTCGGCGGCGGCTGTGGTCGAGGTTGGAGCAGCTGCGACGTGGAGATAGGTTTTGGGGTTCACACTGAGATCGGAGGAGTAAGGTCGAGGGTGGGTGGACGTCGATCTGGCGACGGGCGATGGCGATGCAAGAGGGAGAAGCCTAGGGCAGTAGTGGAAGCTCGCTGGCGGGGCAGAGATCTGAGAAGGAGGCGCCGCGACACGATCGTGAGCATGGAAGAGTAATGAGGGGAACCAGTCCCCCTTATATTCGATCCTGACCGCGGGATCGGACGGTCAGGATGATGGTTCGGTATGGAAAAGTTAACGAATGGGTTCGTTGCTAAAAATTCTCCTATATATATATATAATATAAGTAAAAGCGGTTTTTGAAATGTCTCCACTATAAGACATAGAGAGCGGCCAGGATTTATCTCCAAACACATCCAATGGTCAAGATTTAAATTTCATTCCCACCAAAAACTCTAGCCCAAACTCCCATCTCCCCCTAAAGCTAATTCAAGTTAAACATGAGGGGGGGGGGGGGGTGTCTGACTGAAGAACCAGCCATCCCATCCCCTCCTTACTCATCTCTCACATCCTCCATCTCCCCTCTCCCGTCCCCCTCTCTCCCTCTCCGTTCCGACGTCGCCCCACGCCGTCACCCCACGACGCCGCCCCACGCCATCGGCCACGCCCAACGCCGTCATTCCACGGCATTGGCCACAAGATCCACGCCCCACGCCGTCGACCACGCCCAAAGCCGTCACCCCAAGACGTCGGCCACGCGATCCACGCCCAATACCGTCACCCCACGACGTCGGCCACGCGATCCACACCCCACACCGTCGGCCACGCCCAACCTGAGGAGCTCCCCAGCCCATCGGCCACCCTCTCTGTTCCCTTCACGAGACCTCGCCCCATGCCGTCAGCCACGCCTAACCCGAGAGGAGCTCACTCTCTCATCTCTCTCATCTCTTTCTCCTCCACTCCTCTAACCATGCCAACCACCTGAACCCCGACGCCCAGGTAAATTACTTCAATCGCTCTCCCTCTTCCTGGGTAGCTCTCCCTCTTCCTGGATCTCTCTTTCCAGTTGATCTCTCACTCCCTCTCACTCTCTTTCACCGCCAAACTGTCGTTCGAACGCCATCCCGAGCTCCCGCTCTCCTCTCTCTCTCCTCCGCTCCTCTAACCTCGCCAACCGCCTGAACCCCGACGCGGCGACGCCCAGGTAAATTACTTCAATTTCTTTACAAGATGGGGTTCTGTTTTCTGTTCGTTTTCCATTTTGTCCCCTAATTTCTTTATTTTGTTACCTCATACGTTGTTATCCCTTGGATTGTGGACGGCGAAGGATAGAAGTGACAAGAGTCCGACGAGTGGCGAGTTCGTCGTTCCTTCTTGGGTATGTGTTCTTTGCAACTAGTCAATTTCCATGCTAGCCTCTTGATGATATGCACAACGGATAATTATTTCGTGTTAGGCACTGTAGTGATCCAGAGGAGCACGAAGAGGGGGCGGACCATCTCCCCCTGCAACTCACGGACCGGAGGAGGAGAGATGCTGAGATCGAGGAAGAGAGAGGAGGAGGAGACGTCTCCAAAGGAGCATGAAGAGGGGGCCGACCATCTGGTGCTCTCTCAGCTGGTGCTCCTCTCCCAGTTGGTGCTCCTCTCTCAGCTGGTGCTCTCTTTCTCAGCTGGTGCTCCTCTCTCAGCTGATGCTCCTCTCCCAGTTGGTGATCTCTCAGCTGGTGCTCCTCTTCCATAAGGTATGGTTGATTTTGATATACCTGTTGTTATTCTTTGCCTTTGATATTCGATTCGTGTTTTCGATTTCGTTGTGCTTTGTGGAATTTAATTCTATTGTATGAAAATATCTATTTAATTGTTTCTTCTTGGGTTTTCATTTGGTTGTCTTTGACATTTGTTGCATTTTATTTGAATAATGTTTTGGGAGAGGAAAACTTTGGTAAAGAGAGATTTGTTTGGCCCATACCCTGTTATTCATGTATTTGATGGTTTATATGTCAATTTGGAATCGGTTTTGAATTTCTATGACTGATCCATTCTTCCAACTCCTATTTGATGACTTCAGTTGAATTGGATGTCAATGCAAGTGGGTTTTGAACCGAATCTTGAGATTTTGCATTTTCCATTCCCAAATTTGCAGATCAGTGTATCAATTCAGCATTTACGTAGATGTTACATGGGAATTGATATTTCTTTTACATGGGACTGAATCTTCTTCGTCACTGTTTGTCCTGTTGCTCAATTGGATCCTTATATCTTGAGTTTTTTTTTGGAATTTCTTTGTATGAAAGGAGAGGGTGATATAAGTTATTTAGGAGAGGGTGAGATCATCATGCATGTGATGTTTGGCTACTTCAATTAGAAGACTGGGCTTCTAATCCATATGGAGGAACATCTTTTTTATGGGAAATCGATGGTCCTCTGTTAATAGGGTCGACGAAACATCTTTTTTTATGGTCTCACAGCTCATTTATTCTGTTTGTTTGTATTGATATGTCTGTCTTCTGCATTCTTCTTTATGTTGGATGGTATTCCTTCAACATTTGAGCGTCGATTCATGCAAGAACATCCGCTTCTGCACAAATATCTTAAAGAAACTTCTGAAAATAAGGTGTGTTGTGTCTTCAAATGCTTTTGCTGAATTCTCTAATAATAGATGACTACGTGGTTAATTTCTTAAAAATCTTAGATTTCTGTTCATTTAGCTCTAGGATTTTCATGTGTTATATTTTCTGCATCTGATTCATGGTATTGTTGAGCCAATTTGAATTCTGAACTTATAGCAAGTAAGAAATAATCAGATACATGTAATGCTCAATCGATATTTAAATAGGTTAGTTGGAAGGATGTGCTTCATTGGATGTGGCCACTTTTCACTTAAGAAGGGGGGTCATGGAGAAGCAACTGTTTGAATTTAAGCCATTTACCTTTCACGGTTGTGCAATGAAGTCTATGTAACTTTTCCTTTGTGAAAATTTTCTTCGTTTATAAATAATTTTTTTAGCTACATTGATGTAACCGTGGTTGGTTTTTGAGTTGTTATTTCTTCATTAAGTCAGTACTCTTCCCTCTGTTTGTGTAGGACTCCCCTCGCCCCACGCCATCAAGCTCGCCCCATGCCGTCGGCCACACCCAACCCGCCGTCGGCCACGCGATCCATGATCATCGACCCACTCTCTTTCGCCGCCAAGCTCTCGCCGGAACGCCGTCCCGAGCTACTCAAACCAAAGGTACACCTATCTCTATATCAAGAAACTTGAATTTATCATCTACAGATACAAATTACTGACTAATGTACCTATTTGATCCTAGGTTTTCAAAATTTGAAGTATAAAAAACAAAGAGGAAACTAAAAAGCTACTCAAACCAAAGGTAGCATATATATCTACTTTCATATATTCTAGGGTAAGCTTGCATAGGTGAATGTTGTTTCTTTTTGTTCTTCTCCTCTGATCTGATCCAGTTCTTTCTATTTTTTTTACTTTCCATCGGTTGGTTGGATGGACATCCATGTTGAGTAGATCTTTGATGCCTTTATAGTTTTCATTCATTGTCTTTTTCTTTGTTCTATAGAGAAGAGAGTAAGTTGAATCATGCTTTCTACATGGTTTATGTTTGGGCTTTTAACTTGATTTAGATCGTGGTAAGTTTTGTTTGATCTAATGGAATGTGTACGCGGTCTTTATATATAGGTGATTTTTTAGATACATATAGCATGATTTTATTTCTCAGAGATTGCTTCGTCAAATTTATGCTTAAATTGATGATTTTATTTGTAACTCTATATCAAGAAAGTTGGATTTATCATCTAGAGATACAAATTACTGACTAATGCCCCTATTTATCCTAGGTTCTCAAAATTTAAATTGTTTGGCAACCAACACGAAGAATCACCATTAAGACATGATCATTATTACTAATGTTATCCTGTCTATAGCACATAAAAACAAAATTATTACTAATGCTATCTTTAGATTTCTAATTCAGATTTAAAAGGAAAAGAAAAGGTTACATAAGAAAAAAAGTGAACACTCAGTCAAGATATCTAATCAATCTTTTTTCTAGCAACCTTTTTTCTTTTTTTTTTGGTTTTTGCTATAATGAGATTCCATATTCTTTTGCTTATGAACACTAACTTTTCTAAAGGTTCAAACAAAAGACAACATACATGATTTGATGGCATTAGCAAAGATACAAGCAACAAAAATTTACATCAGTTTTATGTATATAGATATTAATTAACGTACTTGAGATGTTTAAAGTGTATATAGCTTATTGATCGAGTTGATCTAAGATATACTAAAGGTATATGGTTGTCCATGCCTAGAAAACAGGTATACCATAACCCACATGCATCAAAATGTGTCTGTCTGCCCTGCAGACAATCATTTCATTATGTTTTTATATTTGCTATTACAACATTGGCGTGTTCCTCTTTTGCAAATTCACTGTTTGCTTCAGTTTTTACCCATGCCTCTCACACAACACATGAAATACTTGAATGCATTTGGGTGCTTGATGGAAATCATGAATGAATAGCTTTCAATGATCACTATTCAAATTCAAGGCTACAACTTTTCACATAAAATAGATTTAGAAAGAAAAAATATACCATAACATTTGCTTAGAACATTATGCTATCCATGTTATTCTATTTTATAGCTTTTCAATCAGTCCAGTGCTTTTCTTTATCTCTCAATTGATGTTCTATTGTATTGTTTAAAGAAAAAATGCTAAATGAAAAATAAATTGATTGCTTTTCAATCAATCCAGTGGCTTAGCTTTCTTAGCTCCTTTTTTTTCTCTTCATTAGCTTAATATGTTTTGCTATCTATGGTATTCTATTATATTGCTTTTCAATTAATCCAATGTTTTTGTTTATCTCTTAATTGATGCTCTATTGTATTGTTTAAAGAAAAAATGCTAAATGAAAAATAAATTAATTGCTTTTCAATCAATCCAGTGTTTTAGCTTTCTCAGCTCCTTTTTTCCTCTTCATTTAACGAGAGGTGTCGCATGGTGGCTTGATCAATTCCTTTGTTGGGTACGAGTCTTTTGCTAAATAGTGTTATTTCTCTTAGGCTGGTGAGGTGTTGGGTGAAGGTTGGGTTTGGTTTATCAACAATAGTTTTGTGAGTCCACCATTTTGGTGTTATCGTCTTCATTAGATTTAGATTATGTTTGGTATAATCAGTTTGTTGCCCTATATATTACTTTCTTAGCAGTAATGAGATCTTTGTCATTGGGGATTACTTTCTTAGTAGTTATGAGAATGGCGGTTGCAGTCATCTTTTAATTCCTCACACCGGGTCCGATTGCATTCTGTGTTATATTTGGTAGTTGAGAAGTAGAATAGCTCACATCAGAAGAGTAGAATTGTCTTCATGATTTAATTATTTGAATGCCTAAGAATAAAGGTGCATTTGTGTTGTGTTATTCCTTTGTAATGCTTATGACTGTGACTAAAGAAAACTCACTTTATTCAAAATGGGTCTTTTTTGCTCACTAAGGAGCACTATATAGAAAGGTGATTGATGCAATTCTAAATTGAGGACATGATTTGAGTTCAAGTGGTTACGTGTTTCTAAATGTGGGGGCTTTTATTGCTAGCGATTGTATAACTTAGTGTGGTTTGTGGGGACAAGATTTGCCCCGGGGACAATATTCACCCCTTTTATAATGTGATTTAATTTTTGTATTTGAAGAATGTTATAGAATTGTCTCATTTAGTTCTCGGTATAGAGGAGGTTTGTCAAAATTTTTTAAAAGGAGTCTAAAATTACGATACGGACATTAATTCATTAGTATATATATATATTCTACTGACAATAAAAATGAAAACTTGATTGACTGTGATCGGAGAAGGTGTGGCTAGAGGAAGACGACAAAGAGAGTTCTTAATTGGATCCATGTCATGAGCTAGGAAATGAGACTATGGTTGGACTTTTGAGAGGATCCTTTAGAGCTTATTTATGGTTGTGGTGAAGTAGTGATGTTACATGAGATGAGATGAAACAGAAGTGTCAGACATGGTGAGGACTCTTTTGGCTCGATTTGTGAAGATGGTCAGATAGATTTCTTATTAAAGTGCTGAAAACCTTGTTGGCAGATTCACGGGTCCTAATTTGTTGTTTGATCTGGAGGTGTGATCTAGCAAGTACACAGATAGCTACAAGACAATATGGAAGGGAGCTGGGATATATAATACTTGAATAGATTGACGAGATTGTAGCTTTATAAGAGCTTGGTGGTATTTAGGATCATGTGTTTCTTAGTCAATTTTTATTGGAATTTTGACTCCATTTGCATAATATTTGACTTGATTCTATAACTACATTTGAGAAACTGTTTCGCACTTGTATGTCACTTCTGAAGAATAAGCTGTGTGGCTTGGCCTCTCTCTTATCAATCAATGTACTTGCAAAAAGGTCTGTAACATTCTTAGAGCAAATCTCAAATATTTATCTTGTTGTAACTGTACAATCTGTGTTAAAAATAAATAAATAAATTATAATCATTTAAATTTGCAAATGATCCAAAAAAATTGGAAACTTCCCTGATCTCGCCAGCCACCCTCCCTCTATCCTCTCTTATATTTCTATCTGACCATCTTCACAAATCCAGCAGTCCTCACCATGTCTCACTCTTCTGTTTCATCTCATGTACATCACTGGTTCACCAAAAATCATAAATAAGCTCGAAAAGAATCCTCTCAACATTCCAACCATAATCTCATTTCCTGGTTCATAACATGGATCTAATTAAGAACTCTCTCTGTCGTCTTCCTCCAGCAACACCTTCTCCGATGACAGTCAAGCAAGTTTTCATTTCTATTGACAGCAGGATATACATATACATATATCTTATGTCAGTGGCACGGTAATCCATGATTATAAAAACACATAATTAAGTCCATTCATATCTTCCAGCAGCCTTCCGTCCATCAAACAACGCAACAGAGACCCGGGAATCCATGATGATAAGGACCACACAGTCCATTCATATCTTCCAGCAGCCTTCTGTCCATCAAATAACAACAGAGACACGGGCATCCATGATGATAAGCACCACCATACCAGTAAAGCAGTCCGTGTCTCTGTTGTCCATCCGTGTCTCTGTTGTCCATCAAACAACAGAGACACGGGAATCTGCTGCCACCCAGTTCTAAAAATAAATTTAACCATGGTCACAAATTCCGCCAAAAATGGTCTTCTCAAGCACTCTGCCAATTAAGCTCCTGCTCTCATAAAGGAGACCTCCTCGTAGTGTTTGGCAGATTCAAGCGTCAATCCAGTGTCTGCTGCTTGGCTATTTATATCTATGCCACCTCCTGCATGCCCTCACACTACCTCAGGTGCGGTCGTGCTTGAGCTCCCCTCGTTCTTAATTGAATAAGGAAAGCTCAGGGCAGGGAAGGAGGAGGAGCTCCTCCCTCGAGGTCATTGAGCCCCTCTCGGTCGCCGCCGCCGCCGCTCCTCCCGGAGGGCCAGCAAATTAAACGGGGTCCTTTGATCGATTCTTTGTCTGCAGATCACCCAGGTTTCTTTTCTATATATTATATCTTAGGATGGATAGAGGCATTATATATGATATAGTTTTTCTAATCTTACTTGATCTTCTTGAAATCTTTTTGGATGATTATTTGGGGATGGATGCTTATTTTTATTATACCTTCTTGCTAATTTTTCTATACATTTCATTGGAGTTCTTGGATTATTTCAAACTTTCCTTTAATTTGAGCTTGATTTGTTTGTAGAAAATAAAATTTCAAAAAATACGTGCATTAGTTAGTTGTATTTAAAAGAAACTCGATCGCCAGTTTGCTAACTCTGAAAATTTTTAGAATGGAAAAAACTATGATAATTATAAAAGAAACTCGCTTACCCTAATTTCTCTCGCTCGCTTGCTCTCCTCCTAATTCTCTCTCTTCTCCCGCTGGACTTCATTTTTTCCAGATTTCTTGTATGAGCCGGAAAAGGTGAATTTGCATGCACCGTTGGAACGGGAGGTATTGGAAAAGGGTTTAGGAGAGACGCTTTTCCTAAAGGTAAGAAAGACACAGCTTTCATGAACAATTTGTCAATAGATTTCAAAGCTTTTGTTTATCATTGGATAATTAAGTCATGACAGATGGATCTACATGAACAATTTAATGTTTAACGAGATATATTGGTTTGGATCCTTGAGTTGGAATTTGCATAGCTATATCATAAAATATATTTGTATATTTGAAGTGATAAATTTACCGAAAAGTATGCAGATGGTTATGAAACTCAACTGTCATTTATTTCTCTGTTTATGCAATAAGGGAGTGTATAGAATTGTGACGGTTGACGAGTAGGGAGAATTTTTTTTTTTAAATTCACTTGTTTTTCGATTTAACAATCGAGAAACACTTTCGTGTTTGTTTACAAATCAGTGTCAATTATGTATGTTATCTTGATGTAACCAATTATACTTAAAGCAATCGCTGTCAGTGTCAATTACAGGTTTGAATGTTTTATTTACTATGCTTGTGAATTTTCCAGCGCTGTCACATGGGAGTCTGCCGGGACGCGCGTTTATAGGAGTACTATCATCGAGTTGATTGATGTTGTCGACATCGATGAAAGTGTGATAATGGCCCGGCAGGACATGTATTCTCGTAGGCAAGAAGAAGAACCTACGAAATATAATAGGATCGCTTTCGAAAACATCTATATGGTGGTAAGAAACTATGCTGCTCTGTCCCTTCGAGTATCATTTATTTTTGTGCGGAAATCATTGTCTTACGCCGAGTATTTGTTGTAGCAAGCGGTCATTTTAGGACAGTTGGATGTTGATAAAGATGTTTTACGGTCGGTTATAACCGAAAGACAGTTGGATCATGTCCGGTATTGAATAATTCTGATATGTGACATGGATCATTGGCATTTGTTGGTGTTAGACGTCGCTGAAGCGTGTCTCCGTCACTATAATTTCCTTTGTGGTGAAAAATACAAAGATAAGGACGTGTCTGGTATAAACGACGTCCCCGGACCCTTGATATTAGTTTCTTATTTTTTGTCATTTGAGTTACTGAATTACTTTGCTTTTAATTGTAGGTCTAATTCGTGTTCACGGTACTTCACAATGAATACGAAGGATTGTTAAATATGGATCAATTGTAGAAGGATTGGCTAGTTGTGCACATGCCATCCATACCGAAGCAAATAAACTCGTAAATGCGGGCTTTCTATATCTATATGTTTCTAATAATTTCGTGATATAGATATAGATATAGAGATAGCTTCTTTCGAATCGTGATCCAAACCTTAACCATAAATGATGATAAAATGTAAGTTCATATGTTACTACATTATTGATTGAGAAAAGTGCTGAATTATTTTTGTAACACAGGCGGGATTGTGGGGCCTTTTTGCTGCAGTACGAAGACTGTATCCAGTCCGGGAAGCCTCTTGACATTTGGTCAGGATGATATGCCCAGGGTAAGAGCCCAGTTCGCAGCTGCCCTTATTCGTGATGGTGTTGACAGATGGAATGCACGGAAGAATGGAGGTCAGTCCGCAAGATGAACGTGTTTGTGATATGAATTTTCTATTCCTTTATTAAAGAAATTGGAAATTAATAATCATTAATTTATATAAGACATTGATTTTGGAATTACTATGATTCATTGTATGGAGTTATAGGTTTCGAGTATTAGTCCTCGTTGGAATTTTTGGTTGTGTTTAAGAAATTGCTCCGACCATATGGGTCGCCCTCTCTCGCTTGCGCTCTTCCTCGCTCTCCTTCGATCTCTCCGTCGGACCCCAGCTTTCGTCCTTCCACTCTCACACTTGCTCCCTCCGTTGCCATCCATCAACGCCCTCAATTGTGCGATTTTTCTCGTGATTATAATTGACGGCTGTGCGAGGAAGCACATTTGGTGGTGCGAGCTTGGAGGCGGTAAGTGCGTCACTCGAAGCCTGAATGGAGACCGCTCCAGTGGCGACGACCCCAATTCTTCGAGCATACGTTTGATGTTCAAGGATTTGAGAAAGCGGTGGATGAGTGGCCCCATTAATTGGTTGGGGCCCACAGAAACATTTGTTGAGAATGATAACCGATTGGCTGACTACACGTAATGTTTGATAGTGGGTCCCACCTATTTTGAATAGAGCGACGACGACCTCCACGACGGGCGAAGGAGAGAGGTCAGGAGATGGGCGGCGATGTGAGCGGAGGCCGGAGGCTGCAAGTGAGCAGAGAGCAAAAAGGTGAGGTTAACGATGGCCGGAGTAGGGATGTGAGGATAGGTCGACGGAGAGGCTCCGACGTGAGGAGCGAGCGATGATGAGGTTTGCGATTGTCGGAGGCGGGAGTTAGCTTACTTATGACAGGAGTACCTTGCTTAGGAGAGGAAATCCTTACGATCTCTCTCTCCACCCCTCTCTGCCACTCGCTCTCTCGCTCTCTCACTCTCGCTCTCTCTCTCTGTCTTCCTCCCTCTCTCACTATCTTAATCTTAGTCTGGAAGGTAATCCTACCACTAAAAATTCGGGCCTCGACGAATGGAGTCCTAACTGGGAACTCCTTGCATGGGAACGCCTAACGGTTACAAAGCCTCGATGCCAAATTCCTGAAGAAATACACACCATGTATATGAGAAGGAAGTGGTAAAGCAAAATTGCCCAGAACTTTGGGAGAATTTCGTAAAGTACGCATTAAACTGAGGAGTCATTACAGAGGAGGTCGAACCTCTCGTACAATATCCCAGAGCATCTCAAACAAGGCAAACATACACTCCGATATAACGAAAGTTGGCGACCTCGAGGGAAAAGACGAGAGAAAGCCTTCAAAACGACGCAATTCGACGTCGAGGTCCCCGAGGTCGGAAGCAAGCTTATTCTCCTCGGTATCCATCAACCGGCACAACTCATCCCGCTCAGATATCTCTCGGGCTAAGGCCGTGTCCAGCTCTTGAATGCGTCGATCCTTCGCGACCACCCGGGTGTGCAAATCTCAAATAACCGTCTCATGACGACCAGAGCTCTCACATCTCGCTGCCGCGCTTGCTCCATCCTCCATTCTAATTGCGAATGGAACGATAGCAATAAGCTCTGGAAGCGTTCAAAATTGGCGTTGGGAACCGCAGGCACCTGGCATAATGATTGAAGGAGTTGAGAGAGGAATCCCCCTCGAACAAGCTCTTCGATTGTACAGTTTCGAAAAGGCTCGATGGCGTGCCGGATGGTCGCAAGATGGGCCGGATCGGGAACACCCATAAAGCGGTTGAAGGCAGGCTCCAAGTCTGCAAAACATTGCATATAATGGCGGAGCGAACCACGCTTCGAATCATCCATCACAGGTGGTCTAGAAGAGCTCGCCCCAGCGATCCCGCATAATGCCTGCTTCTCGGGCTCAGCACCCTCCATCCCCCAGTTACTGCCAAGTGGGGAAGATATGGGATCAAGGCCCAACGACGTAGCCTCAAGCGCCCCTGAGCTTATAACAGGTTCCCTCATCTCGACAACTCCTTTCTCTTTTTCAGCGGGAGATCGTAAATGCTCGAGGGACGGTGGCGCGACGGCGGCTTCAGGAGGGAGGGCAAACTCGGGAGCTACAGCTTGGGTCTCCAAAGTCGACGGACTAGCCAGGACCTCGGGAGACACCTCGGCGTTGACAAGGGCTGTCTCGGATGGAACAACAGGAATAGACAATGAGGCGGAATCATCCAAAGCAACACGGACGGCTGCGACGGTGGAAGCTGCCAAGGACAAAGCGTTTACATTCCCCTCCGCCGAGCTTGTTCCAACAGTAACATCCAACAGTAACAACAACCTCATCCTCCACCACAACGTCATCACCACCCGCCTCGATAGCTTGGGGAGCTTGCGTCCTCTTTGCATCCAAAGCGGCTATCAGGTCCTGTACCTCCAGATGAATTTGTGCTACACGTTCTTCATTGGGTCGGAGATCTGAAATAACAAGACGAAGTGAGGGGATAACACTAAGAAAATCGAATCAAAGGCACAAAAAGTATACCTCTGGCACTAGGTATGTTCAAAAGAACACTTGGACGAGGTTTCCATCTCAGCAAAGCTTCCAGATCCACCTTAGCCCCGTGTTCGGTCGAACGCTCAGGGGACGAGCTCGATTCGATAGAAGCAGAACTCTCGCCCTGGACATCTCTGACATCAGACCCGGAGGAAATCCTGGAGTTTGGCTCAGTGGCTTGAGTTAGCATCCCATCGTCTCCATCGTGATGTTCTGGATCCTCCAAAGGCCCCATGGGCGAAGCAATTCCCTCCGGAGAGGTGGAACTTGTGAGAGGCTCGACTTCCAAATTCCTCGAATCCTCGACTTGCCGAGCCACTTCACCCGAATGGAATAGCGCAACTGGTTCGGCCTCGACCTCAGGAATCTCTGCCACCTCCGACGGGTTCGCGACTTCCCTCGGAGGAGTTGACACAAACTCGGGCTCAGAGATGGGGACTTGTGGAGGCTGAGGAGTAGACTCCAATACTGGCTCCGGTGCGGAAACAGGAGCTTGGTCCTGAGGTTCACTCTCATCCGAATGAGCCATAACAAGGCGCCTCCGTCTCGGCTTGAGCGGTTGGTCATCATACCTCTGGTCGACTATAGAGGCTCGCGAGGTTTCCACCGGCCTTCCCACCTCCTCTCGAGGGGCAATGACAGGAGCAGGCTGAGGAATAACAGCAGGAACTCGACGCTTTGGTCGGACCCCACGCGAAGAAGCTGTAGCAAGGAACTTGAAACGAGCCTGGATCGGCCGGTCATCATCATCATCGTCGTCGTCGTCGTCATCATGGTCGTTACTCTTTCTCTTCGGAGCTGAAGTCAGAAGTCGAGATCAAGTAGTCGAGATAAGACAAATGAAGTCAGAAGCCGAGCACTCAGGACACAAGAAAGAAATCTAACCCTTGGGAGCTTTCCCTCTCTCCTCCCTTGGCAAAGGAGGCTCATCACCCTCATCATCACTGTCGTCGTCATGACGACCCCGCCTCGAGATCCTAACACGGAATGATTACGCCAAAGTAACACAAAAGAGAGGAAATTAAAAACGGGTGTAGAACTCACTACGTGGAAATGTACTCGAATACAATGCCACCAAACGTGGCGACAGTTCACTGGTAAGCGCTTCGAGACGACTCCTGAATGGCAGCCACCATTGCAAAAAGATCTCGAAAAACTGAGGCCGACGATCTACATCATCGGGAAACTTAGTCTCCGACATGGCCAATAGGAAGCGCCGATGAGCTTCGGTGGCATCAGCGCTTGAAACCTTGCGCCTATCGAACATACGCCGTTGGTTCGTGTAGAATGGCACCGGCAGCAGTTGAGTAAGCCCAAATTGACGGGCAAACAAGCTAGGGGAATATGGTTCTAGATATAGATCAGTATCTAGTACAACCAAGTCTCGAGGGATACACACATCCCTCCAAAAATCTGAAAGAGGTTGGATCTCCCTGAACCTATCAGTATGTCAGAAGCTGATGAAATCCCATGACATCCACCGGCGTCGAGGTTCGGAGGTCGACACTCCCTTGAAGACGACTGCAAATGGAAGATTGGGAGGTTGAGCCCGAATAGCGAGGGAACGCCCAAGAAAGCCATGAGAGGCGCGCATAGGCAAAAAGTTCTTCGCCTCGGCCTTCAAGCTCGATTGGTTTGGGAAGTAAGCATGGCCCCAAAGCTGCACCAGCCACATAGGGCCAGAGTACCACCTTTTGAAGCGACGCCGGAACGCTTCCGCCAAGCACCGGTAGGCCAAACCAAGCAGAAGAGGAGCAAAAGCTACCGGTTTATCCGATGTAGCGAGGTGTTCGGCCAAAGGCAACCAAGATTTGGTCATTTTTGTAGAGCGATTGCAAGCAATAAACCTATTCAACCAGTAGTTGAAAAAGGCAATTAACTCTCGGGTTATAAGTATTTGCATAAGGGTCAAATCTAGGTCTCGGGTTATAAGCATTCATCAAATTAGCTTGTTCTTGCACATATTCAGGAAATTCACTACCAGAAGGACATGAGTCAAACCTATGACCAACAACATTGTAAATTGAACAAACCTCAACTGGTTTTGCTTGTTTGGACATCATCGCATCCATCTTCTTGTTAAGGGTTGCAATCTGCGTTGCCGTGTCGTCATTGTAGTTCAGCTCATATATGCCTCTCGCCTTATTCCTTGTGTCTCTCTGCTGCGAGTTAGATCGTAGCATCTCAAAGATTTCATATGCCTCCGGTGGTGTCCTTTTGAACATCGCTCCACCTGCAGCATTATCTGTCATAGTCTGACAAGAAAGATTTAGTCCATCATAGAAATATTGCATCTGATTTTCTAAAGAATAATTATGATGTGGACATTGCATCAAAAGCATCTTAAATCTATCCCATGCTTCATGGAATGGTTCTCCATCGGCTTGCTGAAAATTTGGAATTTGTATTCTCAAGTTAGTAGTCATGGCATGAGAATAAAATTTACTAACAAACTTGTTATAAATTGCATCCCAAGTAGTGAGTGATCCAGGAGGCAACGATATCAACCATCTCTTCGCTTTATCCTTCAGGGTATAAGGAAAACATCGCATCCTCAAGTGATCTTCAGTAATGCCACCTAAAGGAAAAGTCTGAATAGTAGCATAATAATCTTTCACAAACGTTAGTGCATCTTCAGAAGGTAAACCATGAAATTCAGGAAGCATAGAAAAATGTAGATTTTTAAGTTCATAATTTCTAGCCTCAGCAGGTAACGCAATACACGAAGGTGAGGTAGAAATAGTAGGCTTCGCGTACTCCTCCAAAGGACGTACATTGTTATTAAGCTCCATCTCCTCTTGTTCCTCCTCTTGAACTCCTAGATCTGATGTGGACAAGCTGTCTTTGTGAGATCTCTTCTTCCAACCAATTTGATCTACTTTATCGTTCAAGGGCAACAACTTTCCTTTCCGTGATCGGCGACCTTGCATTCACTACTAACAAACTCTAATCAAATCCCCGGCAACGGCGCCAAAAACTTGATGAATAAATTTTATATCTCGCAAGTATACGAATCGGTGCAATCAGTATAGTAGCAAGACGAGTATCGTACCCACAGAGATTTGTAAAGATTATTAGAGTGAAACGCTAAAGAACATAAAAGAAAGAAAATAAGAAAGGGAAAATAAGAAATATGAAGTCTCGAAAGTAGATGATCTAATAACGAAATAAGAAAATGATAGAAATATGATGGATGAATACTAAGGTTCCGATTTCACCAAAACATCCTCATTCTATGCATTGAATCAATCAAGTTTCAGTTTAATTCCAAGGGCTCGTTCTTCCGGTATGATGATCCGTTCGGCCGCGGTCTTCACCAAGTACCCCCAATTAACCCTAGTTAATGAACCCATAACTAAGTGTTAACCAAGAATCCATTAAGCTCTGAAGAACAATCATGAACCAAGAATACTCTTAGCTTGAACCCGGCCTCGACATAAACTCATTCATTCATAGATCCTGCAAGATTAGGGAATGAACCCTCGCCCAATCTCACATAAAACAATCTATAGTACTTTTATTGGCCAGATAAAGGTATTTAAGATCTCAGTTATAATAATGAATGAAACAAGGAAAATAAACTGATTAAATAAATATGATCCAATAACATAGAATGATTCAGTTAGGGCTACATCGGTACCTTAGAAAAGAAACTAGCCACTCATGTTCATCATGAAGACGACAAATTTGTTCAAAGAAAAATAAAGAAAGAAAGACGAAGAAAACAAAACCCTAACACGGCTTCCTCTCCTCCAGATGCTCCAGAAAAGTCCTCCAAAAGCTCCTTTTTGATAACCCTAAGTATCCTATTTATAGGCCTCAACTCGGGTTAGATCTAAGTCCATTATACGCTCCCTGCTGATCTGGCGGTCGACCGTGAGATCTCACGGTCGACCGTCAACTGTTCATAATACTTCGGAAGAGCAACGGTCGATCTTCGGATCGACCCTGAGAAGTGTTTTCTTCAACAGAGGCTGATGGTCGATGTCACGGATGATGCCACGGTCGACCGTGGGAAGTTTTGCATGTAACGGTCGATGCGACGGTCGTTCGAGGGAATTTTCGAGCGCGACGGTCGACCGTGAGATTCTGGCGGTCGACCGTCACTATTCATCCAGCCTGCGCACTATTACGAAAAATGTTGTAACTTTCTGTAGTAAACTCGGAATGACGAACCGTAAAATTCTCCAGAATCTAGACTTCAAGAGCTTTCCAACCATATATGGCAAATCATCTGGTTCTTCATGAGCAGGTACAGTTTAATCTTTCAATTTGATCCATGTAATCTTTTCAGCTTCTTTGCTCATTTTTCCTGCATTTTCCAAACAACTTTGTGAAGCAACATATAGATATAAAAATAGTAATAAATATGTTGATTAAGGATAATAATCTAGCAATTGAGATGGTTATAAGGCTATTTAGAGTGCACTTTCATTCACTTATCACAGGGCGAGGTGCTCCGCCAAGGGCAACCACGAGTTCAACATCCTCGAGGACCGGTTGCAAGAGATGAACTTATTCAACCAGTAGTTGAAAAATGCTACCAACTCCCGAGCGAAAAGTGGACTCGATTCCTTCTTCTCGTCGTGGAGATACTGGGAGTATGAATTGCAAGTGTCCAGCCATTGAGACGCCTGCAGCGAACTGGGAGTAGACGTCCTCTTCTTCAGGAAACGTGAACAGTCCTCACCCGAGACTGAGGTGTTCGTCAAGAAGAAGACGTCGGCCAGCATGATGGAGAGGGGCCCGTCCGGGAGCATGAAGTAGTTGTACTCAACGCTCCAGAAACAAAGGAGGGACAATTGCAGCGGCCCGTCAGCAGGCTGATAAGGAAGACGAAGAACGTCTTCAAGCTGCATCTTCTGAAGCTGACTATGACCCCATGAGTCAGCCATTACCCGTTCAACCCATTCGTCAAAATCATTGTCGGCAGCGGGCCACCCCTTTTGGATTCTTCAATGAACCCATTGATCAAACGAGTGAGGAAGTTCGGAAGAACAAACAAGAGGGGATCCAGCGATCGCCGGATAAGAGGCCCCCAGCTTTTCGAATACGTCGATCCTCGAAGATGTGATCATCATGGCCGGGCCTAAGCCGTACCGCTTCCGATCAATCAGGTCTTCTTGCACGAAGAAGAGTTTGGGGAGCAAAGTCGCAGCGTCCTCCCGATGTAAAAAGCGCTCGAAGAAAGTGGCGGAGGGGCGTGAGAAGTCAAGGAACGTGAGCACCTGTCCTCCCAGAGACGAGGAAGCCGGGCTCTCGGCGTCAGACATGGCGAGCGAGAACTAAGAGGGCTAAGGTTGCAAAGGCGAGAGGATAGACGGAAGCAAGGGAAGGGGACGGAAGGCAGAATCCCAAAAACCTAGGGTTTGATAGCTTTTATCCAACCCTGTAAAGTCTTTTTTGCCATGTGCGTCGCATCGAATCACGTCATTCGTGGAAAAGTGCGGCAATTGTGTTACCGAGGATAATAATCGTATGGCGGCTCCCATCCATCATATCAACTTTTCGACGATCGTCGATCCAAACACGTTATAGCCATCTGGGAAGCTATAATCATGCTGCATCAAACGGACGCGACATGTGGACGAATTGGATGCGAGGCTCATGGATCCAATGTGGCGCTCTGTTCCTCGCCGACTTCTTCCGCCGCTCAAGAGATACTCCTTTGGATCCCCCAGCCCATACTAAAATTAATTTTACGGCGCACAAAACCACGCGCGAAAAAGAAACGTCGCCTATGAGAACAATGTTCACATTAAATGCGACTCAACGGCCGAGTTGAAATCCCCTACATCACTCCGCCACGCTTATGATACTATGATGACACCGCATTTATTGCGATGCGATTCTCCAACGCGAGGCTCGAGGCGTATAACTTTCTTCTATAATCATGCTGCATCAAACGGATGCGACATGTGGACGAATCGGATGAGTTCCCCCCACCACCACCCCCGCCTCCGTCCCGATGACGCCTCGACTCCGTTGCCGGGTGCACACCTCGCTGGATCGATCTATGAGCGAAGCTTAACGGGTCACGAGTAAATCCGACCCGCTAAGCATCAATTACACAGGTCGACTGTCAAATATGGGTTGCCACGTGGAGGCAACCCATACTAAAATAAATTTTACGACGCACAAAATCACGTGCGAAAAAGAAACGTCGGCCAATGAGAACAACGTTCGCATTAAATGCGACTAGACGGCCGAGTTGAAATCCCCTACATCACGTCGCCACCCTTATTATACTATGATGACACCGCATTTATTGCGATGCGATTCTAAAACGCGAGGCTCGAGGCGCCCAGCTATCTTCTATAACCGACCCATCGGTTCAAGAGATAGCGACAAACGAAGTCCTATAACCTGATCTCGAGGTCGACGGAGGTACGAAGGAAGATTTCATAGCATAGGTAACGTATTCCTCGCATAAGTAACTTCATAAATAAGCAATCCTATCCAAGCCGAATGAGGATTCCGATCATAAGTAAGGAATTCATTTATTGCACATGCCAACGTCTCCACTCGATTTCATAGTATATTAATAGTATATAATACTATGGGTATTGGGTTAACGGGTGGATATAATGGGATCTGATTCCTCTCTCCCCTATCTAAACATAGCCATCGATCGTCCCACCTCCCGCCTAAACGTGGCAAACTTCCTGACTTGAGAGATTCTCTGCGTACTAAACGTGAAGGAATTCCCATTGCTAAACGCGGGCGGCCGAGTTCAAAGGGGCAAGAGACAAATTATACCCCCAATCGTTACAAGCAGTAATAATTCCCTCGTAAAAGAATGGAATCCCTTGCTTTAAAAAGGATACCATCATAAAAGCACGGATTCCTTCATCTTTCTCTCCGCCCTCGCCCTCGCCCTCGCCCTTGACCTTGCCAACGAGGAGAGAGAGATTGGGTGGGAGGGCGAGGGGCGAGCAAAGCGAAGCATGCATTGGGAAGATAGGAGATCGGATATCACAAGAAATTCTTTTTCAAGGCATTTCTTTAAATATGACCAGGTATTACATGAATTATACTACCATGTATTTGTTGAAATATTCCTTCAAATATTGGATGATGGGAGGCGAACATCACGGCCACCGTGGTGGAGCTCCGCCTCCGAGAGTGGATGGAGAGAGAGGGGTGGAGAGAGTCGGTGAGAGAGACTGGATTAATGGGTGGAGGGAGATGGACGGAGATGGGAATCCCACGTCAGCCTAAAGGAAAAAATTGAATCCGATTCTCGAATACTTAGAATCGGATTCAATTTTAAAAGGAATACTTCAAACCCGTCTTTCGATCGTAAAGATCTCATTTTCTTAAGTTCATCCTCACAAATAAAATATCTAAGGAATACTCCAAATCCTCCTAAAAGAATGGAATCCCTTGCTTTAGAAAGGATACCATCATAAAAGTACGGATTCCTTCATCTCTCTCTCCGCCCTTGGCCTTGCAAACGAGGAGAGAGAGATGGGGGAGAGGGTGGGGGGCTCCCTCTCAGCTGGTACATCGAGTATAGGCATAGATGGGGGATCGGATATTACAAGGTATTTCTTCAGATATTTGAGGCATTTCTTTACATATGACCAGGCATCACGTGAATAATATTACGAGGGAGCATGTCAAGCGTCCGGCACAACGGGCCTGCCATCGCCTTCTCCACCGGCTCGCCAGCCATAGCCTCGCGCCGCCGGCTCGCTAGCCATCCCCCTCTATCCTCTATCATCTTACAAGAGTGCCGTGTCAGACGACATTTAAAGCGGAGAGAGAAACATGGTGGGAGAGTGCCAAGCCGAACCGATGATGTGGCGAGGGGCACTTTGGTCTCAAATTTGGGGATTCGGCCTGATCTGTAAACAAACACGAAAGTGTTCCTCGATTGACAAATCGAAAGACAAGTGAATTTAAAAAGAAAATTTCTCGAGAGTAGGAGGATTGCATTAGCAAATTGCTGCCCCCGTGTACTTTACTATTTTTTTTTGTTTTCTTTTTTTTTTTCAGTTTTGTTTAATTTCTAATTTCAAATCGCAGAAATTTTAAATTTTAAATTATAAAAAGGTCAAAATTTTAAATTGTAAAAATTTCAAAATTTAAAATTGTAAAATTTTCAAATTTCAAATCGTAAAAATATGAAAATTTAAAATTATGAATTTTAATAATTTGAAATTTGAAATTTGAAATAGTAAAAATTTCAAAATTTAAAATTTTCCTCTTTTAAATTACACTCTAACCCGACACCCCTCCATTTAAATCCTCCTCTCACACTTATTTTCAGTCACACCTTTCTCCTAGGGATGGCAGCGGGGCGGGTTTGAGGCTGGTTAGCATAATCCCAAACCTATCCCATATAAAAAAATGCACCCCCATATCCGTCCTAAACCCATGAAGGTTTGTATGTCTCATTCCATCCGTATAATTTTCTTTTTAAATCCACTTGTCTTTCGATTTGTCTATCGAGGGACACTTTCGTGTTTGTTTACAAAGCATGCCAAATTCATCAATTTGAGACGAAAATACCCCTGACCACGTCATCCGCTTTTGCCATGTCACCCAATCTCGTCTCTCAGTCAACCACCCGGTGTCTCTCTCTGCGTTAAATACCTCGTCTGACACCGTACAGGAGTTTCGCTAAGAGAGGATAGAGGGAGGGTGGCCGGCGAGCCGGCTGTGCGAGGCTGCGGCTCGCGAGGCGGCGGGAGAGAGAGAGATCGGGGAGGGAGGGAGAGGGGTTTGAAGTGTTCGTTAGTTATTTGAAGTATTCCTTAGATCTTTGTCAGGAAATGCGTAAGAAAATGAGATCTTTAGAATCGGAAGACGGGTTTGAAGTATTCCTTAAAAAATGGAATTCGATTGTAAGTATTCTAGAGTCGGAAGACGGGTTGACGTGGGCTTCCCATCTCCGTCCATCTCTCCCACCCACTCTCTCACCCACTCTATCCATCCGTCGTCCATCGACTCTCGGAGGCGGAGCTCCGCCACGGTGGCCTTGATGTCCCGCCTCCCATCAGCTAATATTTGAAGGAATACCTGGTAATATAAATCATGTAATACCTGGTCATATCTCCCATCTTCCTAATGCATGCTTCCTTTGTTCTCCCCCCTGTACTCCCCGCAATCTCTCTCTCCTCGTTGGCAAGGGCGGAGAGAAAGATGAAGGAATCCGTGCTTTTATGATGGTATCCTTTCTAAAGCAAGGGATTACATTCTTATACGAGGATTTGAGGTATTCCTTAGATATTTGTGAGGATTAACTTAAGAAAATGAGATCTTTACAATACGCCGCACTATCTCTCTCTTTCTTTTTAAACCCTCCGCACTCTCTCTCTTCCTTTTCAAATCCTCCGCGCCCTCCCTCTTCCTTATTAAATCCTCCGCACTCTCTCTCTCCCCCGCACACTCGTTCTCGTCCGCACTCTCTCTCTCCTCCGCACATGTTCCCTCCTCCGCTCTCTCTCTCTCCTTTTTTAAATCCTTCGCCATTTTGGGTCAATGGCCCACATGGGTTCATATCAAAGTAGCAGAGTTCGTACATGTCCTTACGTTGTGTCGCTCCCCTCTCTCTCCTCCGTGGCGAGGCATGGAGCCAATGGCGGGGGGGAAAGAGAGTGGTTGCGGAGGGAGTGGTGGAGAGAGAGGGAAGAGAGAGCGAGGGGGAGTGGGCAATTACTACTTATGCATGCAGAGGAATAATACTCGAAAACTATAAGGGAATGCATTGAATTAGTGTTGAGGAATACTACTAAAATATATTTAGCGTTTAGTACGCCTAGAATCTCCCAAGTCTGGAATGTTGCCACGTAGACAGCTTTTTCCTTCATACCTGTTGTGCGAGTTCCGATGGTGGACGGGCGTTATAGAACTGAATCGGTAAACCGGTCACGTGGGGTGACGTGACCGGTTTTGAAGCTCCTCCCGCTCACCGAATCTGTTTTGGACCAGTACTCCCGCCTCCTACTCCTATTTAATGCCCATGAGAAGGGGCGAAGAAGATGAAGACCTCGCCGGCCAAAGTCTCCTACTATACCGACCACGGCCACCGGTCGGCGCCATGTCGAGCAGTCGACGATCGACCACGAGCCCACAACGCAGTGCTGGATCAACCGCAACCTCGTCGAGGAGGTTCGATACGATTTGCTACTGTTGGTGCCATAAGGAAGCCCCATTATTCACCATGCGTATAGAGGAGACCCGCGCCAAAAGGTTCTTGTGCTGTGCAACACCATTGGTAAGATCATGTTTGTCCATTCTCGCTGCCCTGTTTAACAATGCCATAGCTACCTTTTGTGTTGGCGTCTACAAGAGCATGGTGGTTGCAACTTCTTCAGATGGTATGAGGAAGATATCTGCCATCGGGTGGCTTGTGAGCTGACGACAGCAGAACCAAGCGTTGGGCCAAGCTTGGTGGATGAGACAGACGTGATAGTGGCCCTGCTGGAGCTAGAAAACCTTCGATTGAAGGTCAAGCTCATGGCATACCAGATTGCTGCAATATTGACCTTTGCATTTATGTCTATACAGTATTTTCGCAATGGCTTTGGCAGGTCATAACTGAATGTTGTATGTTTTTTCCCCAAGAAGGGAATTATACACATAATTTGGCCACTTTTAAGAATGATTATGATTATGCTAATCCTAGCGACTTCATAAGCTGTTTCACCTGGTGCTATCGTAGCTCCGTGATTAGTGACTTGATTGGGTGCTTCGACATAGAGGTCACTTGGCTCCGGGATTGCTTTGTGTCGATCGACTTTAATCATCTCTCTCCCTCGCTTTCTCATCCGCGGTCTCTCTCTCCCTGGCTTTCCATCACGCAATCTCTCACCCCCTCGCTCTCCTCTGCACTCTCTCTCTCCCTCGCTCTACTACGCACTCTCTCTCTTCCTCGGTGGCGTCGCTCTCCCTCTTACCTCCGCACACTCTCTCTCCCTCGCTCTACTACGCACTCTCTCTCTCTCGTCCACTCTCTCCGCCGCCACTCTCTCTCTTCCTCCCTCCGTCGCTCTACCCTGGTATGCACTCTCTCTCCTCCGCACACTCTCTCTCGTCCAAGTATATTACAAAAAAATACTTGGTTGACGAAAAATTCGGAGGTGAAACAAAGTTAGAAACAATAAAGATATCATGATGGAATTCCTCGAAATGTCAAAGTAGTTCCTCGTAAATCGAAAGAATAAGTGGAGAATATAGGATAATTCTTCGCAAATAAAATCCTTACGTAAGGAAGGATTCCTTCAGAATTGAAGACGCTGTTCATTGAAAAAACCAAGAAATCCGTAATGTACAGAAGGTAATTCCTCCAATTTCATCCTTTTTGGTCAATGACCGACTTTGCTAAAATGAACATAGCAGCGTTCGTACAAATTCGTACGTTGTCTCCGGTGGTCCGACAGTTCTTGCAGTTCTTGCACTTCTTAATGCTACTGTTGGTGCCATAAGGAAGCCCCATTATTCACCATGCGGCGCGTGGTTTTTTGCGCCGTAAAATTAATTTTTAGTATGGGTTGCCTCCTCGTGGCAACCCATTTCCATTTCACAGTCCACGTGTGTAATTGATGCTTAGCGGGTCGGATTTACTCGTGACCCGTTAAGCGTCGCTCATTGATCGATCCAGAGATGTGTGCACCCGGCGACGGAGTCGAGGCTTCATCGGGACGAAGGCGGGGGTGGTGGGGGAAGTCATCGGTGGCGCTGGCTGATCGGAAGCGGCGCAGTCGGGAAGGGGATAGTGAGAAAGGTGGAGAGAGAAAAATGTTGACTGGCGACAATATGACAGCAAAGACAAGACAGGAATGATGAAGCATTAAATGCACAACACAGAGAGAGTGTGAGAGAAAACGTAGAGATGGGTAGTACGTTCAGTAGGTGGGACAGAGGCCGAAAGCAATTTCAACGGGAAAAAATCAGATTACTTAAATACTATGAAGTATTACTTGAAATATGTTTTGTATTCCCTGTTTAACGAAGGGGCAATCAAATTCCTTCCTCTCTTGCTTTCTGTCTTCCAATCTCGCTCGCACTTCGTTTTCGCTGTTCTACCTTGACTTTCTCCAACCATGACGTTTGAAATCAAGCCTTATGTATAACTCACATCAGTAGCGGTCATTCCCAGAAGCGCATTCTCTCTCATGCTCGCGGGCAAAATCACAAGCTCGTTCGGGATTTGAACCGTAAGGCTCGACCTCCTCCCCCCAGTCCTCTATGTAATGTCCAAACCTTCTTTCTTATCTCCTTCCTCTCATGCTTTCTACCCTTTTTCCTCCCCAGTGACTTCTCTGTTATTTCTGGCCGGGCTTTCGAACGGGTATACTTATCTTTATTAGTGCACACAACAATGGAGAGGATACACCGACGGGAGAAGGAGGACCGTTCTGAATCCGAAACAAGCACCAGTTTCGAACAAGATAAATATCATGGAAGCGCAAGGTCGTTAGACAAGAAAGATGCAAAATTAATGGCCGTTGCCACTCGAAGGGGACCCGTGAGCTTTACCATCAGTTAAACGATGAACAGAAAGCTATCCTCGATCGCACACCCTTCCGCCTAATCTATAACTTCCATCTCTCTCCACCGATTAACTCACTCTCTCTCACCCACTCTCTCCATCCCTCTCTCCATCCACTCTCGGAGGCGGAGCTCCGCCAAGGTGGCCGTCATGTCCACCTCCCATCATCCAATATTTGAAGGAATACCTGGTAGTATATTTGAACAAATACATGGTAGTATAAATCATGTAATACATGGTCATATTTAATGAAATGCCTTGAAATATTTGAAGAAATTCCTTGTAATATCCGATCTCCCATCTTCCCAATGCATGCTTCCCTTTGCTCGCCCATCCGTGACCCTAATCTCTCTCTCCTCGTTGGCAAGGGCGAGGGCGGAGGGAAAGGTGAAGGAATCCGTGCTTTTATGATGTTATCATTCCTAAAGCAAGGGATTCCATTCTTTTACGAGGGAATTATTACTGCTTGTAACGATTGGGTGTATACTTTGTCTCTTCCCCATTGAACCCGGCCAGCCCGCGTTTAGCAAGGGGAATTCCTTCACGTTTAGTACGCAGAGGATCTCTGAAGTCGGGACTGTTTGAAACGTACACAATTTTTTCTTTCACACCTGTCGTGCGATGCGAGTTCCGCTGGTGGATGGGCGTTATAGAAAGATGACGGCAAACCGGTCACGTGGGGTGACGTGACCGGTTTTGCCGCTCACCGAATCTGTTTTGGGCCAGTACTCCCTCCTCCTACTCCTATTTAATGCCCATGAGAAGGGGTGAAGAAGACGACGACCTCGCCGGCCGAAGTCTCCTACTATACCGACCACGTCCACCGGACGGCGCCATGTCGAGCAGTCGACGATCAACCACGAGCCCACAACGCAGCGCTGGATCAACCGCAACCTCGAGGACGTTGGATACCATAATTTGTTGGTGCGGTATCGAGGCCCGACTATTCACCTCGCGTACAGAGGAGACCCGCGACAGAAGGTTCTGGGGCTGTGCATCACCATGGGTAAGATCCTGTTAGTCCATTCTCGCTGCCCTGTTTAACAATGCCGTAGCTACCCCTTGTGTCGGCGTCTACAGGAGTATGGTGGTTGCAGCTTCTTCATATGGTATGAAGAAGATATCTGCCATGGGGTGGCTTGTGAGCTGATGACAGCAGACCCGAGCGTTGGGCCAAGCTTGGTAGATGAGAGAGACGTGATAGTGGCAGGGCTGGAGCTAGAAAACCTTCGATTGAAGCTCTAGTGCATGGCATTCCAGATTGCTGCAATATTCACCAGTACATTTCTGTGTATACTGTATTTTTGCAATCGCTTGACATAACTGAATGATGTACAATATATTGGTAATTGTGGAAGTAATTTGGCCACTTCGAAGAATGATTATGATTATGCTATTCCTAGCGACGTCATAAGCTGTTTCCACGTCGAGGTTCCGTAGCGAGAAATTTAGGCCTTGATGGGGTGCTTCGACATGGAGGTCACTTCGCTCCGGGATTGCTGACGTCCGACTTTAATCATCTCTCTCCGTCACTCCCTCGCTCTCCTCCGCGGTCTCTCTCTCCCTTGCTCTCCGCCGAACTATCTCTCACCCCCTCGCTCTCTCTCTATCTTCCTCCCTCACTCTGTCTCTCTCACTTGCTCTCTCTCTTCCTCCCGCGCTCTCTCTCTCCCTTCCTCCCTCGCTCTCTTTCTCTTTCTCCCGCTCTCTCTCTCTCCCCCTCCGTACTCTCTCACCCTCGCCCCCTCGCGCTCCTACGCACTCTCTCCCTCCCTCCCTCCCTCGCCCTCCTCCGCACCCACGCTTTCGCTCGCGCAATGTCGCCCTCTCTCTCTCCTCCGCACTCTCTTTCCCTCACTCTCTGCAAACCATCTCCCGCCCCCTCGCTTTCTCTCTTCCTCCCTCGCTCTACGCCGCACTATCTCTCTCTTCCTTTTTAAACCCTCTGCACTCTCTCTTCCTTTTTAAATCGTCCGCACCCTCTCTCCTCCTCATTAAATCCTCCGCACTCTCTCTCTCCCCCGCACACTCGTTCTCGTCTGCACTCTCTCTCCTCCGCATACTCCCTCTCCTCTGCACACGTTCCCTCCTCCACTCTCTCTCTCTCTTCCTTTTTAAATCCTTCGCCATTTTGGGTCAATGGCCCACATGGGTTGATATCAAAGTAGCAGAGTTCGTACATGTCCTTACGTTGTGTGGCTCCCCTCTCTCTCCTCCGCTCCTCCGTGGCGAGGGATGGAGCCATGGAGCCAGTGGTGGGTGAGAAAGAGAGTGGCTGCGGAGGGAGTGGTGGAGAGAGAGGGAAGAGAGAGCGAGGGGGAGTGGGCAATTACTACTTATGCATGCAGAGGAATAATACTGTATTGCATACCCAATTTCTTAGAGCTACTCCGTTATTGTTACGATTATGTTTACGTTTTACGCATTACTTTGATAGTTCGAAGCAGTCATGCATTATTAATTATTGAAGGATGTTGTTCCTCTTTTCATAATTAGGGAAGGAGGATGCGGGAAGAGGTATTTGTGATAGATGAAAGTGGTGTGGTCGAGAAAGAAAGAGAGAGATGGTGAGAAAGGTGGACTGAGAGACAAATGTTGAGAGGTGACAATATGACAGCAAAGACAAGACAGCCATGATGAAGCATTAAATGCACAACAGAGAGTGTCAGAGAAAACGTAGAGATGGGTAGTACGTTGAGTAGGTGGGAAAGAGGCCGAAAACAATGTCAACAGGAAAAATTCAGATTACTTAAATACTATGAAGTATTACTTCAAATATGTTTTGTATTCCCTGTTTAACAAGGGGGCAATCAAATTCCTTCCTCTCTTTCTTTCAGCTGTTCAACCTTGATTTTTCCAGACATGACGTTTCAAATCAAACCTTTTGTATAACTCACATCACTAGCAGTCATTCCCAGAAGCGCATTCTCTCTCATGCTCGCCCCTTCCTACCTCCTTGTCGGTTGGCGGGAAAATGAAGGGATGGGATTCGTTGATGCAACACGTGGCGAAATCACAACCTCGTTCGGGATTTGAACCGTTTGGCTCCCTCAGCCGACCTCCCCCCCCCCCCCAGTCCTCTATGTAATGTCCAAACCTTGTTCCTTATCTCCTTCCTCTCATGCTTTGTACCCTTTTTCCTCCCCAGTGACTTCTGTGTTATTTCCGGCCGAACCCCTCCCCAGCGATATGTATTTTTATTAGAGCACACATCAATGGAGATTATACACCGACGGGAGATGGAGGACCGTTCTGAATCCGAAACAAGCACCAGTGTCGAACAAGATAAATATCAAGAAGGGAAGCGCAAGGCCGTTAGATAAGAAAGATGCAAAATTAATGGCCGTTGCCACTCGAAGGGGACCCGTGAGCTTTACCATCAGTTGAACGATGAACAGAAAGCTATCCTCGATCGCACACCCTTCCGCCTAATCTATAACTTCCCCGCGGTGGACCAAGACACTCCGATTCTTCAGGGGTGCGTTTACAGGTGGAGGGGCAACGGCGTGTTCCGCATTGGTCAGTGTAAACTGAAGCTCACCCAGAGCACACGTCCATGATTCTTGGACTGCTAAGGGGGTGGCGCTGCCGTGGATTTCTCCGACATAGGCCTGACTGATACGCCAGCATTCTTGGATAGGCACAAGATTCGTCCAGAATGGACCAGAAAAGACTTGGAGAGGGCGATGAAATCCCTTATCACGCTAGACCTCCCCGGGGACTCCGCCGACATCGTCCGGTTCTACCTCGCTTATCTTTTCGCGACCGTCTTCTTCCCGGGCACCGCCTACAAATGCCCCCAGCGGCTGCTGTCTTATCTCGACAGCTTGGACGACCTCGGCACGTATGCATGGGGCAAAGCCGTGCATGACTTCATCCTCTCCTCCGTGAAGGCCACATTCCAGCGGATCCGGAAGAAGGTGGGGGATGCTGGGCGTCGCGTTAATGAAATGTACCTGAACGGCTGCACCTTGGTGCTCATTGTTAGAATCGTTGACGTTCATATATTTTTGAATATCGATTCCCCCGTTCGTACACTAATCTGTAATGTATGCTTCCGTTTTAATTGTCAGGTTTGGTTTTACGAGCAAATGTGCTGGAAGATACCCGCGGAGCCCGGCTCGTTTCCCTAGATCCGCAGATGGCTAGGGACAACCGCAAAGCGTCGAGTGGGGCTTGCGGACGTTGTGAAGAAAATGCCCAGCTCCGATGTAATGGATTTTTCAACCTTTTTTCAGTTTCTTTCCAAGGAATTCTTCTTTGCCAAACACTCTGGTTTTCTTATAAAACAAAGCCGGTCGTAGATTTCTGAAGGATCACTTACGTTTTCTTTCTTCAAGAATAATGTGACAAGTTACGAATTATTTCATAGGAATGCCTTTGTTTTTTGAAGCATTCTTGTTGATTGCAATGAATTCCTTACGTATTTAATTTTTCTGCCCTTTGTGTAAGGATTCGTCTTCATTTGGCCAAGACACATAAACTTTTTATATTGTGAATTTGTTTTAAAGGTTCATCCTTCTCTCGCGATCTCCGATTACGACCGGGCTTGTATTTCTCTTGTGGAGACTCAAGCTGTGGTTGAAGACCTGCCCAACTTAGAGGAAGAAGAAATCGTCTCGGAGCCTGAGGCTGAATCTGTCCAAAAGTTGAGAAGGGACAAGTGGGCGATGCAGAAGGCGAAAGGCACCGAGCAGGTCATTGTCTCCTTCCCTGCTGAACCAATACGTTCAACTCCTGCAGCGCTGTCGGGACTACTGGCCATTGAACAAGTCAATCTGCTGATGCAAAATGTGGTCCGAACTATGACCGACGGATTAAATGCCGGATGCTAGGCAATGGAAGCAAGATTGCTCTCGCACTGTGATACACTGCTTCACGATCGGGAGGCTCTGTTCCGCAATGGATTATGTAGTATACGAAAAGATCAAGAAGATGGAAGAAATGATCAAGAAGATCTGAAGAGAGTAACTGAAGAACTAAGAAAGGAGCAAGAACTTCTTAGAAAAGGCCAGGAAGACCTGCGGGCGTTAATCATGAATATGAATGCCCGGGAGAGGTTGCCTTGGCCGTCGGCTATGTTCGATGCATCCGCGGCCGTGGACTGCGTCACTGATCTCTCGCCAACAACAGCGGGACCTGCTGTTGAGAAAGCGACGTAGGTGTACTGCAATTTGTGAAGGCACACTGGGTTAGTCTATCCCTGTTATTTCGTGGTTTTCATCTTCTGTTTTATTTTTAGATTCCGTACTTTCCTCGTGAACTTTTGTCAGCCGAAGAAAACCTCTGTATTGACTCTCTGATCGGCATGCTAGGCAGGTGAGATGTTTGTCGGGGTGGGGGTCCGTGTCGATTCCTTGTATTGCGGAATGTTTTTTTCCACCATTTTTCTGTATTTCGATTGCGATTACGTAAGTTATTCCTTGGTTATATGTACATCTTTGTATATTATATTTTCTCTTCTCTGAATTTTCCAGGGCCATCATATGGCAGTCTGCCAATACGCGCGTCGATATGAAGGCTATCTTCGAGTTGCTTGGTCGTGTGGACATCGATGAGACCATCATATCCGCATGGCAGGAAATGTATTCTAATAGGCAAGATGAAGAGCCTACGAAATACAATAGGTGCGCATTTGGAAACATGTACATCGGTGTAAGAAACTATGCTGCTCAGTCTCGTTCAAGTATCATTTATTTCTATACGAAAATCCTTTTTCTTACGGCGATTATTTGTTGTAGCAATCGTTGATGTGTGAGAACTTAGAGTTTGCTCGCAATATGTTAGAGCCTGTTCTTAGTGAGAGGCAGCTGGACCATGTCAGGTATTGGATGATTTCGATATGTGACAATGATCACTGGCATTTGTTGGTGTTGGACATCGATGAAGCATGTTTCCGGCACTACAATTCCCTCTGTGGTCAAAATCACAGAGATCAAGCGATGCTCGTGGTATAAACGACGTCACCGCTCCTGATAATTTTTTCTTCAGTCAGTTTTGTCAATGGAGTTACTGAATTACTTGGCTTATGATTGTAGGTCGATTTTGTGTCTCCGATCCTTCAGAATGAATACCGAGGATTGTTTAAGATGGAAGAACAGCAGACATATTGGCTCTTGCTGGACATGCCATCCATACCGAAGCAAAATAACTCATAAATTCGTGCTTTCTATATCTTTCTTTTTATAAGGATTCCGTGATTGCTATAAAAAATTCCAATATGTTCCTTTTAACGCAGGCGGGATTGCGGGGCATTTCTTTTGCTATACGAACACTGCATTCAAGCGGGGAAGCCTCTTGACTTCTGTCAGGATGATATGCCAAGGATACAAGCCCAGCTCGCAGCTGCCATTATCCGTGATGGTCAGCACCGATGAATGCACGGAAGAATGAAGGAGGCCAGCCCGCAATATGAACGATAGCCTGAGATGATTTTTTATTCCTTTACTGTAAAATTGTAACACATTAAACATTAATTTATTTAACCCATTGATTTTTGGATTACTTTAATTCTTTGCATTTCGTTATAGCTTCTCTCCCCCTCCCTCGCTCTCTCTCCTCCGAGGGATGGGCGGAGATGGCGATCGTGCGGTTCCCGACGGCCGGATATCAGCTGGACACGTGGGCATGTGCAATAAATGAATTCCTTACTCATGACAGGAATCCTCATTCGGCTTGGATAGGATTTCTTATTTATGAACTTAATTGTGCGAGGAATTCATTGCATGAAACCTTTCTTCGTACCTTCATCGACCTCGAGATCATTTGGTTGGAGGACTTCGAAGCCACTTGGCTCAAAGCATGGATCGCAACCGTCAAAGATCATGGGAACACACCAGCCTTTAAGTTATTTAGGAGTAATCTCCAGCAATGCATATCGTTTACAAAGCCTTGATGGAGTGGATCATCGACACACTATAAATAGAAAATATTTAAAAAAATATATCCCATTTATATGGGAAACTAACAAGATAATCTTGATGCAAAATAAAAATTGTCCATATCTACAATCCCCATTACAAAATGGCACCCTAAGTCGATTGTCTATGGGGGTCCCTTAGAGCATCCCACTTGCTCTCAAACATCCCCACTAGACTTTCAGCTACAAGATCATCGTCGAGATTCGCGGTCAATTGCGGTTCCAATGCTTCGAGACTAGCTAGGTTGTCGCGATATTGCTGGAACTCGATCTCATACCGATCCCGGGTTGACTTCATGGTTTCATCGTAGTCCCTTTTCAAAGTCTCCAGTTCATCCAGAGACGCATGTGCACGAATAAACTGTTTTTGACGATTTGCCAACATCGTATGTAGATCAGCGACTTCAGTCTTGAGGGAGCCAACTCGATTGCGCAGAACTGAGAGCTTATCATCAAATTTCCGTGTAATGGTCTCGGCATGATCAATACTGTTGTACCGTTCCGTTAATATCGGACCGCTGCTCCGTAAGGTTGCCCGCAATTCTTGGAAACGCTGCGATGCGCGTCTTGCGAAGTCAACCTGATCAATACGGCGGCACAAACTGTGTCGATAATGCAACAAGAGTGCCCTGAATGTCTCTTGTGGAGTGTTCGGATCCCTTGGCGCTCTGATTACTCTCTTGATGAAGGCGTCAAAGAATCCCGCATGCACAATTTCCGATAAGGAATAATCCTGGAATGGGGCTATGATCTCTCGGAATGCTCCAGAGACGGTGGAAATCGAAGGATCAATGAAGCGTTGGAGAGAAGATTCCAGTCGATCGAAATCCTGGAAACAATCGGGGAGGCTTCTATCCGAGCAATCCTTCCTCGGCTCCAAACCCCGATGAGAAGAGGAACCCACTTCAAAATTGGAACCAATTGGGGGCGGAGCTGGTGAATACAATTCACAGCTGGGGGAGGAATAAGAAGAAATCCCATATTCCATATTCGCCCATTGAATGGTAAGGTTCCCATCGATATCCTTAACCTTGGTAGTCACCTCTTCAACAACGGACCGTTCGTCGATGCGAAATGAAGATGCAGGGGTGGGAACTTGGAAGGGAGAAATAGATTTAACGAAGGTTGGTAATGATATTCAAAACAGACTGGTAAAATGAATGGTAGTGAAACATTGACTCATACCTGGAGAATGCAACGTTTCCACCGTCGACGCACGGGTATCTCTACCTACATCTTCTCTACCCTCGAGCCGGGCCTCCTCAAAGGATTTTTCCTCAAAAACGTCCGTTGTCGGTGGCTGCACCAAACTCATCATCAAGATCCACATGAATGGTCACATTATTATTCAAACTAAGCATTAAGAATAATTACCTGTTCGTTCTCGGAAGGGGGCAGCCATACTAGAGTATAAGTCACTCCTTGAGACTCTGACGAGGGAACTCCTCCAGCGAATATGTCACGCCCCGACCCAGAAAACCCATCCGGGCAAGGACATGAGGGTCCTAAATCTAATTCTAAAATTGAACGGCGAGAGTCTCCCCTGTATTTCTCAATTTGAACCCTGTACAATTATAATCTTCACAATAAATTAAAACGATAAATCTAATAGTCAAACCCTAGATCTAGCTTAACCTAAAGATCAAGGTAGAAACCCTACCTTAAACGCAAATCCAAGCTTCAATCCACAGCGATCCATCGTCCTCCGTCATCGCCGTCGTCTCCAGCTCGCCGGAGAGCCGCCGGAGGCCTCCCATAGCCGCAGCCGTCGCCGGAGAAGGAAGAGGGCTGCCCGCAGAAGAGAGAGAGAGGAGGAAGGAGGAGGAGGGGACCTCGCTGCCGCCTCCTGGCCGCCGAGGAAGGAACGGGGTCGCCGCGGGAGAGAGGGAGGGTAGCCGCGGGAGAGAGAAGGAAAGGAAGGAGGAGGGAGGTCAGGCACGGGAAAGCAGGGAAGAGAAGGAAAAGCAAAGGAAAGGAAAAGAAAAGGAAAAGAAAGAGAGAGGGAAAAAGGAGAGAGTAAATAAGTAGGAGAGAGAAGAGGGTTAAGCCACTTAAGTGGCTTAGCCGGTTCAGACGAGCCAACTGATCGGACTGAATCCGATCAGGCTCCAAGTTGCGATCTCTACTGGATCTACTCAATCACGTACATCAATCAAGGCCGTGTGTGCGCTACGCGGGTGTGAAACCGACCGCCAAGGCGCAATTTACGAAATTGGCCTTGGGGTCCAAAAGCAGTGATACGATCAACCAATCGCAAACCAAGGCCAACCAAGCCAAACCACAAAACCAGACCCTCGACCTACCGCGGTCGGACCAGGTTGGAGGAACGGGTTCTCACAACCTATCACCCTTAAAGAAATTTCGTCCCGAAATTCGATAAGAGTAGGGTCGAAAACAACAAAACAAAAACAAGCACACCTGCACAAGACAAGAAAGGTTAGCAAGCTCATAACCCGAGCAACTACACAAAACAGAGGAACACCTGGGAGAAACTGCACATGCGCCTCCAGTGCTCCCAAGTTACCTCTACAACACCTCTGTACCTCAAAGGGCTAACTCTGACGGAACCGTCCTGTCTCTCGTGACTGGTCTTTCCTGCCAATGATCTGAACTAATTGCTCTCTTATGCAATGTATCTTACCCAAGCTTGAATCATCACGTCTGATAACGCACAACGCAACTGAACGACGCCTCCTCGGCACCTCTGCTGCCAACACTCAATGGATCTATCTCGTATCGTCTGAAATGACACTCTGTCGCCAACTGTGTCCCCAATGGTTGTCGCTTCTGATCTGCACAAAGTCTTCTAGCAACTTTGACCTAATCTGCGATGATTTTCTGAAAATTGGGTGGTGATATCTGGATCAAAGGATGAAGTATGTCATGCTATAACATCCACACTGATACTGGAAAAAAGGACTGTAACAATGATGTTGTCTGTCGGCATTTCATCTCCGCCTCCTGACTAGGGAGGTAACAAGGAAAAACTCTATTTCTGACCTCGGCACCGATGCCAACTAAGCTGATGACGAAGTCCATAATATTCCCTCATGCCTCTGGGATGAACAACACCAAGGAAAAAGTGAGCATCACCAATGATGTCCTCACGCAACACTGAAACTGCTAGTCGGTTTCTGGAGCACAATCAACTGTATGCTGATGTCGTCAGGAATCTCTGTAGCCTCGGTGTCATTGTCGCTCCACGTCGTCAAGACTCTGCTCTCTGCAAACCCTGACTAATCGTCTGTGCAAATGGACCTTCAGAAACACTGTTACCAACTGAAAAACTCCAAAGGTCATCGCCTTTGATTTGCGCCGATTCTCTCGTATGCTCTGCGCCATCAGGAGTTTCTATCTGATCTGTGCCAATCTCTCTGAGGGCTGTCTGATGACGTCTGGAATGGTGGGTGATGCCTCAACAACCTCTGTTGAGCAATCGAAAGAACGGCGCGAACTGCCGTACTATGCCTCGAGTGGTACATACGTCTGGACTAACGACTGCTAAAGTAGACGAACTCCAGCAAAGCGACGTGCTCCTCCAGCTGCCTGCTGCATCGAGGACACATGCCCTAAGCATGCCCTCCGAGATATGGATCGTCCTCTCTAAGTCTCATGCAATCTGGTGATGACATATGCCATTCTATGCTTCTACTTTCGCTGACACTAGAAAAGCTGCAACGGGTCTGCTATCTGCTGACGCTCCGCCTTCACCCCATGATAGGTGAAGTAGTGGGGACGAACTCTGCACCTCGTGTTACCAACGCTGATGACAGTCAAGATATACTACCATGCCTCTGAGGTGGCCAACAAAGGAAAGGAGTAGGATGCTTGAACACCATCATGGCACAACTCTGAAACTGAGGCTCGGCCTCTGAAACACAACCTGCTGACACTGTCTGACTCTCATCTACACGCTGGGCATCAATATGGACACGAACCTCCGTAAGATTCGTGTCGTCGCTTCACATCACCATCACTCTGGACTGACATACTGACATCTTCTGAGTGGTAATGAGTGATGTCTGAACTGGATAACTGCCTCCATCTCCGTCACTGATGGGTTGTCACTGCCGCTAAAGTTGCTCTAATTCCTCTGGCTCATCTGCTCGAGGTAACATCTACGGCATTGGCCTAAGCTGAAAGGTGATATACTCGAAAGGTCGAAACCTTTCTAGCAACTACCAGTTGCTATCACCCTTAAAGGCACTGACGTAGTGACTTTAAGATGAGAGCTCCGGTCTCCTGGTCAATCTGGTCAACAGTCACGCGGTCCTGAAGATGTCTCTACTGAAACTCGAATAAAGTCTTCGAGCTCAGCTAGATCAACTAATATGTCTGCCGCTGACACAGTCCATATCTCATACTGAAAGCTGTCCTTGGGATGTCGCAATCCCGAGTCTTTATCCAATTACAACTGGTACGAAGTCTGACCTACGAGAAGGTCGACAAAACTCGAAGTTGACGAGTATCTCGGCGATGCACTACAACGGGCACGTACTCGTCGGAGAATGAAAGGCTCGGGGACGGTCTACTGATGTGACTGCTGAAGCTGCTGAGACGGTGAGAACTGCTGCACGCGGTCCAACTGCTGATGGTCTAGAAGAGCGAACACACATCCTCGACGGTCGCCTCTACCCCCAAATACAACCCGGCCAACTCGGCCCTGAGGTCTCTGCGACATGCTCACTAAAGACACTGGCAGAATTACCCTGAACGAACCTCAAGTCCAAACTCGGCAATCCCGCGAAGGCGGAATATCCTGGAAGCTCCTCAAAAGGACAGCTGCACAAACAACAACACGAGGGAAACATGCTCTCTTGAGCACCCTCAAAACAAAAGAGGGAGGAGTTCACCACAGACTGGTGAACAACCCCAACTCTCGACAACCTGGTCACCAGGCCTACTTCACCAATGAAGGGAGCATTCCTAACTTAGACAGGCTCAACAGCCACTAAAGTAGCTGTGGCCAATGGTGAAGTTGATGGCACAGACACCGGCGGTGTGGCGAGGGAAGTAACATCCAACGACACATCACGAGAGGAGGCTTCTTCATCATCTCTAGTCGGCTCGCCCCTTTCCTCGGCAGTCATCTGAAGAGGCCGCCCTATCCTTGCCAAGGCAGAAGCTATTGACTCCCTGGCCTCCGACCTTCGCTGCGTGACGCGTTGTTCATGGAATCAGACAGCTAAAAGAGCCAATGACAAAGATAAGAAAGGATAAACATAAGTAGAAAGGCGGGTGTATGAAGACAATACGTCATACTCTTATACCTGCATCAAAACTAGGTCGAGTCCCTTTCATCATCAAGGTCTCCCTGTATTCGCGAGCGTCCTGTCCAGTCCTTCGCTCAGAGGAAGTTGAGCGCAGGCTTGGTTCATCTCCAGCGTCGAGCCGTGATGGGCTAGCAGTAGCCCTAGAATCAGGCTCAGTCGCGGATTGGGACGTCGCTGTTTTCCCATCATACCTCACCTGGATGACTGGAACCGTTGGTCCCTCCACTCGTCGGTCAACCTCTTCTGGAGGGGCGGACACGGGACATGTTCCGGGGTCGACCGCCCGGACATGGTCCTCAATCCGGGCGCCACGTTAGGAGGTCATGGCAAGTGACCTTATTCACAGCCGGAGCGGCTTGTCATCATCATCATCATCATCGTCATCATCATCCCTTTTCCGCTTCGGAGCTAAATTCGATGGAGTGCAATGAGGCAAAACATTTTTGAAGCAGCAGAGAACAAAAGATCAAAATACAAGATACTAACCCCCGGGTGCATTCCCTTTTTGCGACCTTGGCGAAGGAGATTCGTCACCTTCATCACCACTGTCATCATCGTCTCCTTGACGACCACCCGCTCGAGGCCCTAACCCAGAGGTGATTAAATCAAATAACATAAGTCAATAAAAAAAACAACAACAACAAACACCGGGTGAGGAACTTACTTCGAGGCCCGAGGACTACATATAACAGCACCAGACGAGGAGTGACACCACGAATCAGGGCCTGGAGACGATCCCGGAATGGTCCCCACCATTGCAGGAAGGTCTCGGAACACTGGGCACGGCGGTCGATATCGGCGGGGAAGCGGACGTCCATCGCAGCTTTATAGTACCGCTGATGAGCCTCAACTGCTTCAGCCACTGAAGCCTTGCGCCGGTCGGACATGTTCCGCTGCCGCGTAAAGAATGGAAGCGGCAGGAGCTGGGTGAGCCCGAACTGCCGGGCAAGGAAACTCGGGGAGTATGGCTCGAAATACAGGTCAGTATCGAACACGCCCAGCTCCCGTGGGACACATACCATCTTCCAGAAGTCCGTGTCGGGGCAGACGTCTCGGAGTCGATCAGTAGATCAGAAGCCGGCGACGTCCCACGCCATCCACTTGCGTCGTGGATCAGGCGTCGAGATCCCTTTAAAAACCGTGGCAAAAGGGATGGTAGGGGATCTGGCTCGAGAAGCGAGGTATCGCCCCATGATGCCTTGCTCCGCGCGAGCAGCCATAAATTCGCTGAGGTCCTTCGACTCTGGCACCAAACTCGACTGGCCCAGAAAGTAGGCATGGGCCCATAACTGCACTAGCCACATGGGACCGGAGTATCCTCGCTTGAAACGGCGCCGGTATGCTTCCCCTAGGCATCGGTATGCCATACCAAGAAGGAAGGGACCAAAAGCTACCTTAATGTCCGACATGGCGAGGTGCTCTGCCAAGGGCAGCCACGACTTCGACATCCTCGAGGACCGATTGCAAGATATGAACTTATTCAACCAGTAGTTGAAAAACGCTACCAACTCTCGAGCAGAAAGTGGACCTGATTCCTTCTTCTCGTCGTGGAGATACTTGGAGTATGAATTGCAAGAGTCCGACCATTGAGACGGCTGAAGCGAACTTGGAGTAGACGTCCTCTTCTTCAGGAAAGGTGAACAGTCCTCACCTGAGACTGACGTGTTGGTCAAGAAGAAGACGTCGGCCAGCGTCATGGAGAGGGGTCCGTCCGGGAGCATGAAGCAGTTGTACTCAATGCTCCAGTAACAAAGGAGAGACAATAGAAGCGGGCCGTCAGCAGGCTGATAAGGAAGACGAAGAACGTCTTCAAGCTGCATGGCCGTAAGCTGAATATGCCCCCACGGGTCAGCCATCACCCGTTCAACCCATTCGTCAAAATCATTGTCGGCGGCGGGCCAACCCTTTTGGATTCTTCCATGAACCAATTGATCAAACGAGTGAGGAAGTTCAGGAGAACACACTAGAGGGGATCCAGCGATCGCCGGATAAGAGGCCCCCAGCTTTTTGAATACGTCGATCCTCGAAGATGGGATCATCATGGCCGGGCCTAAGCCGTACCGCTTCCGATCGATCAGGTCTTCTTGGACGAAGAAGAGTTTGGGGAGCAAAGTCCCGGCGTCCTCCCGATGTAAAAAGCGCTCCAAGAAAGTGGCAAAGGGGCGTGAGAAGTCTAGGAACGTCATCACCTGTCCTCCCAGAGATGAGGAAGCTGGGCTCTCGGCGGTAGACATGGCGAGCGAGAACTAAGAGGGCTAAGGTTGCAAAGGCGAGAGGATAGACGGAAGCAAGGGAAGGGGACGGAAGGCAGAATCCCAAAAACCTAGGGTTTGATAGCTTTTATCCAACCCTGTAAAGAATTTTTTGCCCTGCGCGTCGGTTCGAATCACGTCATTCGTGGAAAAGTGCGGCAATTGTGTTACCGAGGATAATAATCGTACGGCGGCTCCCATCCATCATATCAACTTTTCGACGATCGTCGATCCAAACACGTTATAGCCATCTGGGAAGCTATAATCATGCTGCATCAAACGGACGCGACATGTGGACGAATCGGATGGGAGGCTAATGGATCCAATGTGGTGCTCTGCTCCTCGCCGACTTCTTCCGCCCCATACTAAAATTAATTTTACGGCGCACAAGGTTTACGCGCGAAAAAGAAACGTTGGCCAATGAGCACAATGTTCACATTATATGCGACTCGACGACCGAGTTGAAATCCCCTACATCACGCCATCACGCTTATGATACTATGATGATATCGCATTTATTGCGATGCGATTCTACAACGCGAGGCTCGAGGCGTCCAGCTGTCTTCTATAATCATGCTGCATCAAACGGACGCGACATGTGCACGAATCGGATGAGTTCCCCCCACCACCACCCCCGCCTCCGTCCCGATGACGCCTCGACTCCGTCGCCGGGTGCACACCACGCTGGATCGATCTATGAGCGAAGCTTAACGGGTAAAGAGTAAATCTGACCCGCTAAGCATCAATTACACAGGTGGACTGTGCAATATGGGTTGCCACGTGGAGGCAACCCATACTAAAATTAATTTTACGGCGCACAAAACCACGTGCGAAAAAGAAACGTCGGCCAATGAGAACAACGTTCACATTAAATGCGACTCGACGGCCGAGTTGAAATCCCCTACATCACGCCGCCACTCTTATAATACTATGATGACACCGCATTTATTACGATGCGATTCTACAACGCGAGGCTCGAGGCGTCCAGCTGTCTTCTATAACCGACCCATCGGTTCAAGAGATAGCGACAAAGGAAGTCCTATAACCTGATCTCAAGGTCGACGAAGGTACGAAGGAAGATTTCATGGCATAAGTAACGAATTCCTGTCATAAGTAACTTCATAAATAAGCAATCCTATCCAAGCCAAATGAGGATTCCGGGATTCCGGTCATAAGTAAGGAATTCATTTATTGCACATGCCTACGTCTCCACCCGATTCATAGTATACTAATAGTATATAATACTATGGGTATTGGGTTAAGGTGTGGATATAATGGGATCCGATTACTCTCTCCCCTATCTAAACGTAGCCATCGATCGTCCCACCTCCCTGCCTCCGGCGATCGCAAACCTCACCATCGCTCTCTCCTCACCTCCGGCCGTAGGGAACCGCACGGTCGGCCTTTCCTCAACTCCCTCCTCCGGTAATCGTCAACATCACCATCGACGTCGCTCTCTGGTCGAAGGTGACGGCTGGAGAAAGTCGATATTAGAGAGGGAGAGCGAGTGAGAGTGGAACACAGAAAGCAAGAGAATAAGGAATTTGATTGCCCCCTCATTAAACAGAGAATACAAAACATATTTGAAGTAATACTTCATCGTATTTAAGTAATCTGATTTTTTTCCCATTGAAATTGCTCAACGTACTACCCATCTTTCTTCTCTATGTTTTCTCTGACACTCTGTCTTGTGTTGTGCATTTAATGCTTCATCATTCCTGTAAAGACACTGTCATATTGTCACCTCTCAACATTTTTCTCTCTCTCTTCAGCTTTCTCACTATCCCTCTCTTTCTCCACCAAACCACACTTTCATCACTTTCATCATCTGTATCTATCACAAATACCACTTCCCACAGGAGGACCCTAATTATGTAAAGAGGAACAACATCCTTGAAAAATTAATAATGCATGACTGCTCCGAACTATCAAAGTAATGCGTAGAAAACTAAACAAAATCTTAACCCCCCCCCCCACTGCTCTCTCTTCTCTTCCTCCCTCGCTCTCTCTTCCCTCTCTCTCTCTCTCCTTTCCACTCCCTCCCCAACCCCGCTCTCCTTCTCCCCGGCAACCACCGCCACTGGCTCCATGCCTCCCCGGCAACCCCCGCCACTGACCAAAAAGGATGGAATTGGAACAATTACCTTTTCTAAATTATGGATTTCTTGGGTTTTTCAATTAAGTCTTCAATTCACAAGGAATCCTTCCTTATGCAAGGATTTTATTTGCGAAGAATTATCCTTCATTCTCTACTAATTCTTTCGTTTTACGAGGAAGTACTTGACATTTCAACGAATTCCATCATGATATCATTATTCTTTCGAACTATGCTTAACCTCGAATTGTTCGTCAACCAAGTATTGTTTTGTAATATACAGGACAATACCCAGTAACATGAGACACGGAGAGGGAGGCGAGAAGGCTGAGAAGGAGGAAGAGAGCGCGGGGGCGGAGAGAGCCAGCGAGGAAGAGAGAGAGTGAATACCAAGGGAGAGCGAGGGAGGGAGGAGAGAGAGAGTGGCGGCGGAGAGAGTGGACGAGAGAGCGAGAGAGTGAGAAGAGAGAGAGAGGGAGAGAGAGTGTGCGGACGAAAACGAGGGAGGGAGAGTACGGAGGAGAGAGAATGTGCCGAGGATAGAGAGTGTGCGGACGCGAACGAGGGAGAGTGAGTATGCGGAGGAGAGAGAGAGAGAGCGACGCGACCGAGGGAGCGAGAGAGTGCGAAGGAGAGCGAGGGAGAGAGAGTGTGCGGAAGAGAGAGAGAGAGAGCGACGCGACAGAGGGAGAGAGAGATGTTCAAAAATTAATAATGCATGACTGCTTCGAACTATCAAAGTAATGCGTAAAAAGTAAAGAAAATCGTAAAAATAACGGAGTAGCTCTAAGAAATTGGGTATTCAATACAGACTGAGCTAGAGAGAAAGAGAGAAAGACAACATATTTTAGTACTATTACTCAAAACTAATTCAATGCATTCCTTTAGAAAGGATACCATCATAAAAGCACAGATTCCTTCATCTTTCTCTCCGCCCTCGCCCTCGCCCTCGCCGACGAGGAGAGAGAGATGGCGGGGAGGACGGGGGGAGAGCAAAGGAAGCATGCATTGGGAAGATGGGAGATCCGATATTACAAGGTATTGCTTCAAATATTTCAAGGCATTCCTTTAAATATGGCCAGGTATTACATGATTTATATTACAAGGTATTCCTTGAAATATTAGCTGATGGGAGGCGGGACTTCACGGCCACCGTGGCGGAGCTTTGCTTCTGGAGTGGATGGAAGAGGAATGGATAGAGTGGGTGAGGGAGTGGGTGGAGAGAGATGGAGGGAGATGGGAAGCCCACATCAGCATAAAGGGCAAAATTGAATCCGATTCTAGAATACTTAGAATCGGATTCCATTTTTTAAGGAATACTTCAAATCCGTCTTCCGACAAATCCTCGTAAAAGAATTCAATCCCTTGCTTTAGAAAGGATACCATCATAAAAGCACGGATTCCTTCATCTTTCTCTCCGCCCTTGCCAACGAGGAGAGAGAGATTGCCGGGAGTACGGGGGGGAGAGCAAAGGAAGCATGCATTGGGAAGATGGGAGATATGACCAGGTATTACATGATTTATATTACCAGGTATTCCTTCAAATATTAGCTGATGGGAGGCGGGACATCATGGCCACCGTGGCTGTCACACCCCGTCCCAGAAAACCCATCCGAGCCGAGGCGTGAGGGGAAACCTACACTATTTATCTCCAAGTGGCGTGATACAATGCGGAATTATAGATAAACTTAAACAAATTATATTCCAGAGGTGAAACAGAAATTCAATTCATAAATACATCAAGTTGTACAGTTTAAACATCTGAATACAATTCTTATCAATTTCCTCCAAGGGAAGAGATCTTATACAATAATCCAAAAGTCCTCGAAAGATGTTTACAATTTACAAAACTGCCAAAGTACAAGAATCTTCCTGGAGCAACCTCAAGCACCTCTCGATGTAGTCGCGCCTCCAAAAGCTTATCCCGCCGGCTCTACTGAAGAAGAACTGGCGCCTGCACCTGCAAACGCAACCCGGGTAGGAGTGAGCGATAAGCTCAGTAGGGTTCTACTCTACGGCACACTGAAGAGAGGAAAACAACAACAGTGTCGTTTCTCCACCTAAGTCTAAAGGATGCCACGGGTCCCATAACCCTATCGATGTCCCAAGGGCTCCTGTCATGAAACCTCTCTCCTGAACATGTTACCAGGAGGCCAAGGAACAGTAACATGCAGGATCACCCTTACCCAAGCAGGAACACCATGCCTTGGGGAACCACGTCGGGAACGCATCGACAACCATCCTTAGTACTTGGCCTTGGAGAACCTACACGACCTCTAAACCTCAAACAATGATCAGAGTCAACTATCGCAAATACTCAATCACAAGAGACCTAATTATACAATCACACCCTAATCCTGACTACCCAGCCCCGGTCCTATCACTAGATCCGAGCTACTCGAGAGCCTCGGATCGGTGATCAACCCATCACCCGCCTAACCTCATATGCCTCTAATGCAAACAAGATGCATGCAATGCTCAGGCACAGATAACAAGATATAAGCATGCAACAAGATGTCATTAATCATACAGGGCTAGGCATAGCTTACAGCTAGCCAAAGGATAAGCATAGCAAAGGCCTCAAATACAGATAATCTAAGCTAACCAAACAAAGATTGGAACAAAGCTATGAATACAAGTATACAATAGTCTTCAGTACTCTCTTGCACCGTACAGACTAAGGTTCCACAGTCACCCCGCAGATAACTGGCCAGAGTTATACAATAGCCCTCGGCACTCGCCGGCAAGAGGCTAAGGTTCCACAATTCCACATTAACTAGCACTCATAGCTAGCTAATGGTTAAGCAACCCAATTAAGCAGTTAACTACAACCAAACATGTATTAAATGCAATCGAAACCATAGGTTTTCCCAAAAAGGAAAGAATACTTGAATCGATCCTCAAACCCGATGGGAATCCTTTGAAAACTCCATAAAACCCACATACATACTTCCCAACATGTTTAGATACTAATCACAAATCAAATCCATCCAAGAAAGGTCAGAAAACCAAGTTCAAGGGCCCACGGACAATGTCACGGTCGATCCGGCGATCGACCGTGGGGCCAAGGACGATGTCACGGTCGATCCGGCGATCGATCGTGGGGCCACGGATGATGTCACGGTCGATCCGGCGATCGACCGTGGGACCAAGGCGAGAAAAACCAAGGCGTGACAGTCGATCTACTCATCGACCCTGAGAAGCACAAAACTAAACAGCGCCTGACGGTCGATGCGACGGTCGACCGTCAGGTGGGATGAAAAAGGGAGACAGCCCGCGGTCGATCGATCCATCGACCGTGGGAGTCCAAAACCCCGATAGAGCCTGACAGACGATGCGACGGTCGATCCGACGGTCGACCGTCAGACCCAGAAAGAGCAAATTAATACCTGACGGTCGATGCACCGATCGACCGTCGAGCCTTAGCACAGTTCATCAGAACAGCGTCGAAAATCCATTTTCCTGGATTTTAAGGATCAAATCAAGTTGGAAAACAATGAGATTTTGCAAGCAAGTGTATTTCTCGATTTGGAATCCAATGGTATACCAAAATCACATTTTTGACGGTTAAATCTTCTATCTAGGTCCAAATGGATGAAAACCGACAAAACGGCCATAATACGGAAACCAACCGTTAAAATACCGAATTCGCAACGTAGGAATCTAGGAAAAGAACTACACCACATATGCAAAGAGCTGCAAAGCATTCTAACATGTATTCCTACAGCGAAAGAGCAATAAACCTATCCTAGGAGAACCCGATTCTAAGATCGAGCTAGAAACACCTACTTGATGAGATAGGGCAGCTCCTCCACGCATCCCTCAACTCCGATCGCCGGAATCCGCTCCTCGAAAGCCGTGCTTCGAAGCCCTAGCACCGTCAGTTGGAAAGAGGAAGAGACAACGACAGGAGAAGAATGAAAGAAAGAGAGAGAAGAGAAAGGGTTTAAATAGAAAGCTGGATTCGATCGCATCCGTCCGAATCGATCTCTTCCGATCGAGCTCTGATCTTTCGATCGGACGCGCTCTTAAGGTTCTAATCAAACACATACATCAATCAAAGGCCATGTGTGCAACGCGGGTGTGAAACTGACCACCAGGGGTCATATTTACCAAAATGTCACTGGAGTCAAAAACAACTATGCGATCAACCGATCGCATCCTAAGGCCAACCGAGCCAAACCACATACCCAGACCCTCGACCTAACGCGGTCGGACCAAGTTGGAGGTACGGGTCCTCACAGTGGCGGAGCTCCGCCTTCGAGAGTCGATGGACGACGGATGCATAGAGTGGGTGAGAGAGTGGGTGGGAGAGATGGACGGAGATGGGAAGCCCACGTCAACCCGTCTTTTGACTCTACAATACTTACAATCAGATTCCATTTTTTAAGGAATACTTCAAACCCGTCTTCTGATTCTAAAGATCTCATTTTCTTATGCATTTCCTAACAAAGATCTAAGGAATACTTCAAATAACTAACGAACACTTCAAACCCCTCTCCCTCTCTCCCCGATCTCTCTCACTCTCCCGCCGGCTCGCGAGCCGCAGCCTCACACAGCCAGCTTGCCAGCTGTGAGGACCTGTCCCTCTACCAGTGTGGCTCGTTGTAGACCGCAAGGGTAATTTGGTAAATTGCGCCTTGTTGGTTTGTTTCACACCCACGTGTGCACACACTGGCCTTGTTTGTGTTAAATGCTTGCTTAGAATGGCTAGGTGGACCCGGGATCGGAAGATCCCAACTCGGGCGCGCGGAAGCGGGCCTTTGGGCAGCTGACGACCCTCGAGCGATCGGTCGGACTCGTGAGCGAGTCGGTGGGTTTTGATTCGGGGCGAGAACGATCGATCGCTCCTTGGAGCGACCGATCGGACTCGCGTCGGTGGATTTTCTGCTTCACGAGGACGGCCGCCGTTGGCCGTCGCTCTCTCCTGTCAGAGAGGGAAGACTTCCCCTACCCTTCTTTCACTTTTCCCTTCTTCCCCCGGCTTCCCCTTCCCCTTTCCCTCCTTTTCTTCCCCTCCTCTTCCTCCTCCTCCCTTCTTCTTCCTCCTTCTTTCTCCTCCCGAGAGCCCTGTTTTTCCCCTGTTTCCGGCAGCCATCTTCCTCACCTCCGTTCTCCCTCCTCCGACCATCTTTTTCGGTGTTCTAAGGCTCGTTGGATCCGTGACAACGAGAGGAAGATCCCTGAAGTGGTTTAGAACCTTGTTCGTGATCAACTCACGGGGAATCAGCCGAGGAAAGCCCAGCTACGTAGGGTTATACCTATTGTGTTTATTTCGGGTTTTCTCTAGATCTAGCCATTGGATCTTGATGATCCTTATTTTATTGGATTCCTTATACCTATTAGAATTACTGATATAAGTTTCATGATATTTGGTTAAGATTTGAGTAGGTTTTATGTATGATTAGTCTCGGATTTCTGGTTTTCTGCTGTTCTTGAAGAACAGCCGACTTGCGGCGAGTTTTCTTGCCGGTGTGTACATGATCTTGGTTTCTGATAAACATAAGAGTTATAGATCTCTTCGTTAGCTTTCTATGCCATCTTATTTCGTAATTTTTCGATTTATGTGCGATTTGTTATGAATTGTTTGCTAGAGGGTTGCGTTGCAGCAATTAAATTGGTAAGTGAGTTGATTAGCGCTTTTGATTTGTATTTTCCCTTTAATCCAACCGTTAGATGATTATGAATTTTGGATATATTGATCCTGGTATATACACCTACTGGTAGCAAAGTTGGATCTTGAATTCATCATTGTTTGGACGTCGGATCGACGGGATCAATTAGCCCCTAAGTAGAGGTTTTGGGTGTTTGAATATAATATTATATTTCGGAATATAATATTATATTGTTACTGTTCATTCAGCGGTTTTCGAGGTTGCTTCCCGTTGCAGGAGTTCACCGTTGACAGTCGTGGTACCATCGTAGTGCCGGGACCCGCTGCGGATCGGCTGGCAGCGGTTGGTGGTACCGCTGCAGCGATCCAGTATACTTATATGATGCTTGACATACTGTTCCATGCTTTGCTTTTTATCTATATATGTCATAGCATGCATTGTTGATGTGTGCATTAGTTGCATTGGTTAGGGCATGGGTGATCTTTGGGTCGCCGTCTCGAGGCTGGAAGCTCGGACTTAGCCCTAGGACCGGGGTTGGGTAGTTTGGACCCGGTTGGAATTTTGGTGTCCAGTCGATTTCATGATAGGCTTAGATGACTGGTACACTGGTTACTTGATGATTGTAGAGGTCGTGTTGACATCGAGTCGGATGCTGAGGTGTAGCCGGTGTCCCACTGTGCTGACCCGGGATTAGTGAAGTTGCCTACTTAGCTTGTGTGTCGCCAGTGTTGGAGTGCTGCCCCTGGGCCTCAGGGACACGCGGTGGGGTTATGGGACCCCTGTATACACCCAGATCCTACTTGAGGGCGACACTCTTGCATTTCCCTCTTCCTTCTGTGTGTCGTAGTGTAGAACCCTACTGAGCTTAGTGCTCACTCCTACCCGGGCTGCGTTTTGCAGGTGCAGGCGTCAGTTCCTCTTCCGTGGCCCCTACCGGGCTGTTGGTTGGCGGTGCGGCGGCGCCAGGTGGAGTCTGAGAGGTGGTGATCCTTTACAGTTTTTATCCTATGTTAGATAGTCTCCTACGGGAGTAATGTTGTATTTGAACTCCCCCTCTCCGAGGATATGTATATTTAACACTTGAGTTTTAATCTGAGGTTCGAGGTTTTGTTAATTAATTATTGTTTTAATTGAGAGTGCTTTTGGTGAATTGCTAGGGAGACCAATAAGTTAGAGGGAACCCTCGCCAGCTTTGTTTTTCGTGTTTTGTAGGTTCCAGTTCGCGTCGCCCGGCCCGGTTGGGCTTTCGTGGGTCGGGGTGCGACAGCTTGGTATCAGAGCATAAGTTGTAGATCCCAGGATTTAGGATCAGGATTCGGTTGAGATTGAGTGTGGAATGGGTTAGTTCTATGTCTAGAACATCCGTGCATGCTGATTTTGATGTGTTATGTTTCTTCCGCTTTATGTTGTGCTGCTTTGTCTTGGGTTTTGAACGAGTGGACGCTTGTTTGTTGTTGGTGATTGCGCAGATGTCGGGAGCTCGAGGCTGACCTTCGGTTGATGGTCGGGGTGGAGCACGACTTGGTCGACCCACCCGACTAGACAGGGTAGCACCTGTCAGGGAGGTCAGAGCTAGACGGACTGAGCCATCACCAGCGACGGTTTCGGTAGCACGGGAGGAGGCCCTTCTCGCCGAGGAGGGGGTTCTCGCTCCGGTCGACGCGCGGACCGCTGTGGTGGTCTTGCTGGAGTTTTAGCAGTATGCCACCCGGTTCACGCACTTGATCCGTTTTGCGGGGGCAGTGACAGCAGATCTAGTGGCCAGGGCATGGCAGTTTGAGTGGGGTCTTCGTCCAGAGATCAGGCGCCAGACGTCTTCCCACCGTTTCCAGACGCACTCAGCAGTTCTGAACTGCGCCTTAGTTGTAGAGGCGCAGTCGCAGGACAAGAGACGCCGGGCAGTTCCACCGGCAGTCTCTACTAGCTCGCAGCAGCAGAGGCCCTAGTTCAGAGGGGGATTCGGCGGAGGGCACCAGTGGCGTCAGCGACACTTCCAGCAGCGGTCGCAGCAGTTCCAGGCACAGTTGCCCAGTCCGCCAGGCCAGTTTCTCCTGACGGCCGGGCAGGCTCCGTCAGGGGGAGGCCAGGGTCAGCAGCCTGGTGGCGCGCCAGCCACTTGTTTCCAGTGCGGGCAGCCGGGACACTTCCGCCAGGACTGTCCCATGCGAGGGGCGCGGAGCGCTGTGCCGCAGGGCAGTAGAGGCGGGGGGTATGGTGCCTGGCAGGGGAGCAGTGGTGGTCGCGGGCCAGGGGCTGGACCGGGCCGCTCCAGGGGTGGAGGCGGGCAGCGGGGGTGTGTGTTTGCTCTTCCGGCGCGTGAGTTGCCGGACACCGTTCAGCTTTACCAGCCGTACCAGCAGCCGCAGCAGTATCAGCTGGCAGCGACAGAGCCAACCGTCCTCAGAGGTATCTTTCAGCTTTCTAGTTCTTTAGTAGATGTGCTGATAGACTCTGGGGCGTCTCATTCCTATATTGCTAGCATGTGTGTGGCATCGCTAGGATTAGAGATGAGTTGGCTAGAGATGGCACAGTCTGTAGACTCACCGATCGGCGGCACAGTCGGGGTAGACCGGGTCTGCCGATCTTGTTCCTTAGAGGTTGGAGGCCTCCGTGTCTGTCTAGACCTGCGGGTGCTAGACATGACAGGCTTCGATGTGATACTCGGTATGGACTGGTTAGCAGCATACCGAGCTATCATCGACTGTGGTCGCCGGAGGGTGGTCGCTTGGACACCCGATGGGACACAGTTTGTGTTGTTGGGGGATCGGTTTTCAGCCGATTCCTTTGCTTGTGGTGTAGGGGGGCGTGGCAGCGAGCTTTTAGCCTTGCTGGCCAGCCTGTCCCTGTTTGGGTCAGAGGGAGTGCAGCAGAGCAGTTTCCCCAGGATCGTGTGCGACTACACCGACGTGTTTCCCGAGGAGTTGCCAGGGCTTCCACCGTCCAGAGAGGTCGATTTTGAGATCGACCTGGTACCGGGTACCGCACCGATCTCTCTCCCAGCTTTCAGGATGGCACCAGCAGAGCAGAGTGAGTTAAGGACCCAGCTAGACGAACTTACCAGTAGAGGTTTCATCTGTCCCAGCATGTCTCCCTGGGGGGCGCCAGTGTTGTTCCGAGCCTGATAAGTCACTAAATGTTCATGATTCAACCCCTTAACTTAGCTTTGTTAGGCCTAGAGTAGTTGTATTTGATAGCTTGTTAGTTGATTTCAGGTTTGATCATGCTTTGAGGAGAAATGCAAGAAATTCGATTAATATGCTGAAATACACTGCTCTGTCTACTGTTAGCATAATATTCACCAGAAATTATCATTATCTCTAAATATTCTGAAATTTGAATGACAGCTAGTAGGCATCTAGACGTACAACTTTCATGTTGAACACTTTCAGAGATTCCAGATGAATTGATAGCAGTTTGGGAAAAGATGAAGATAATTAGTTGCTGGAAGACTGGTCCGTCAACGCATGGGAGAATATTCGCCAAATATTCTAGATAAGTCCAAATATTGCAAACTCTTGGGAGAGGACAGAAGACTTCCAAATCTACATCTTTTATGTTGGACTCATTCTCAAATTCCGAACTGGTTGAACCCAGTTGCGATTGGAAGAAGCTGTCAGGGTTGGACCAGGAATTCCGAGTTGCACTTGAGGTCTAACTTAACCTTGAAACCCTAATCCGGGAATTAAGATATAAAAAGGGCTTTGTGGCTGGAAAACCAGGAGGCCCCCATAGAGAAAAACAGAGGAATTCAGATTGGAGAAGAAGACGGAGATGTGGTGTAGATCTCAAGCTTTCTTCATCGAATACATGGCCTTCATCCCAAAGATGAGTGGCTAATCTTCTAGATCTAGGGTTCTCATGAAACTCTAGTGTAACTTTCTGTATTTTCTAGTTGATTCTTGTACTTCTTTCTCATAGACATGATCTTATGGATTTGAATTTATTGATAATAGAGTTGATGGAAGTATTTCCCTTGACGTATTTTGTGTCCTACTTGATTGCTGTGCTTGATGGTAGAGTTCCATAAGATGGTTTTCATGTGATTTTTGACACGCTTTTGAGATAATCTATGCTAAGTAAAGATAGATTGTACTCAGGTTAAGTCCGAAGACAATCTATGCTACACGAAAATAGGTTATGCCTTAGGTAGTCATTAACTTTCTTTTAGGGTTTCATGTGAGCTTAAGAAGCCATGATTCCATAATGTGTAGAGAAGAAGCAAGATGATAATTAGAGAATACAGGAAGTGAAGCTAGAGTGGATTGAGGGATCCCTAGGTTGTTTCTCTCATTGATCTATTTCAACCTCTTTAATTGCTTTCGTAATTAGTTTTAATTAATTAGTTTCCAAAATCCAAATCAACCTTTCATTGCTTTAGGATTAGAGTTTTGAGATTCAATTTCACCTTCGTTATTCAAGTCAAAGTTTTCCCTGAGGATCGACCCCGTATTTCATCATTATACCATCATTTGAATTTAATATTGAAATAAGAGTTTATAAATTTCTAAATTGCGTTTTACGTACGATTTAACGACACCGTTCGTGAGCGATCAGAGCCCTACCCTTATCGAATCTCTGGACGAGATTTCCTTTAAGGGTATTAGGATGTGAGGACCTGTCCCTCTACCCTTGTGGCTCGTTGTAGACCGCAAGGGTAATTTGGTAAATTGCGCCTTGTTGGTTTGTTTCACACCCGCGTGTGCACACACTGGCCTTGTTTGTGTTAAATGCTTATTTAGAATGGCTAGGTGGACCCGGGATCGGAAGATCCCAGCTCGGGCGCGTGGAATCTTGCCTTTGGGCAGCTGACGACCCTCGAGCGATCGATCGCTCCTTGGAGCGATCGGTCAGACTCGTGAGCGAGTCGGTGGGTTTTGACCCGGGGCGAGAACGATCGATCGCTCCTTGGAGCGACCGATCGGACTCGAGTCGGTGGCTTTTCTGCTTCGCGAGAACGGCCGCCATTGGCCGTCGCTCTCTCCTGTCAGAGAGGGAAGACTTCCCCTCCCCTTCTTTCACTTTTTCCCCCTTCCCCCGGCTTTCCCCTTCCCCTTTTCCTCCTTTTCTTCCCCTCCTCTTCCTCCTTCTCCTCCCTTCTTCTTCCTCCTTCTTTCTTCTCCCGAGAGCCCTGTTTTTCCCCTGTTTCTGGCAGCCATCTTCCTCACCTCCGTTCTCCCTCCTCCGACCATCTTTTTCGGTGTTCTAAGGCTCGTTGGATCCGTGACAACGAGAGGAATATCCCTGAAGTGGTTTGGATTCTTGTTGGTGACCAACTTGCGGGGAATCAGCCGAGGAAAGCGCAGCTACTTTGGGTTATACCTACTGTGTTTATTTCGAGTTTTCTCTAGATCTAGCCGTTGGATCTTAATGATCCTTGTTTTGTTGGATTCTTTATGCCTATTAGAATTACTGATATAAGTTTCATAATATTTGGTTAAGATTTGAGTAGGTTTTATGTATGATTAGTCTCGGATTTCTGGTTTTCTGCTGTTCTTGAAGAACAGCCGGCTTACGGCGAGTTTTCCGGCCGGTGTGTACATGATCTTGGTTTCTGATAAACATAAGAGTTGTAGATCTCTTCGTTAGCGTTTCATTTCATCTTATTTCGTAATTATCGGATTTATGTACGATTTGTTATGAATTGTTTGCTGGAGGGCTGCGTTGCAGCAATTAAATTGGTAAGTGAGTTGATTAGCGGTTTTGATTTGTAGTTTCCCGTTAATCCAACCGTTGGATGATTATGAATTTTGGATATGTTGATCTTGATATATACACCTACTGGTGTTTAAGCTGGATCTTGAATCCGACGTCGTTTATATGTTGGATCGATGGGATCTATTAGCCCCTAAGTAGAGGTTTTGGCTGGAAGCTCGGACTTAGCCCTAGGACCGGGGTTGGGTAGTTTGGACCCGGTTGGAATTGTGGTGTCCAGTCGATTTCATGATAGGCTTAGATGACTGGTACACTGGTTACTTGATGATTGTAGAGGTCGTGTTGACCTCGAGTCGGATGCTGAGGTGTAGCCGGTGTCCCACTGTGCTGACCCGGGAGTAGTGAAGTTGCCTTCTTAGCTTGTGTGTCGCCAGTGTTGGAGTGCTGCCCCTGAGCCTCAGGGACACGCGGTAGGGTTATGAGACCCCTGTATACAGCCAGATCCTAGTTGAGGGCGACACTCTTGCGTTTCCCTGTTCCTTCTGTGTGTCGTAGTGTAGAACCCTACTGAGCTTAGTTGTCACCCCTACCCGGGCTGCGTTTTGCAGGTGCAGGCGTCAGTTCCTCTTCCGTGGCCCCTACCGGGCAGTTGGTTGGCGGTGCGGCAGCGCCAGATGGAGTCTGAGAGGTGGTGATCCTTTACAGTTTTTATCCTATGTTAGATAGTCTCCTACGGGAGTAATGTTGTATTTGAACTCCCCCCCTCTCCGAGGATATGTATATTTAACACTTGAATTTAAATCTGAGGTTCGAGGTTTTGTTAATTAATTATTGTTTTAATTGAGGGTGCTTTTGGTGAATTGCTAGGGAGACCAATAGGTTAGAGGGAACCCTCGCCAGCTTTGTTTTCTGCGTTTTGTAGGTTCCGGTTCGCGTCGCCCGGCCCGGTTGGGCTTTCGCGGGTCGGGGTGCGACACCAGCCACCCTCCCTCTATCCTCTCTTAGCCAAACTCCTGTACCGTGTCAGACGCAGCATTTAAAGCAGAGAGAGAAACCGGGTGGTTGACTGAGAGACGAGATTGGGTGACATGGCAAAAGCGGATGACGTGGTCAGGGGTATTTTCGTCTCGAATTGATGAATTTGGCATGCTTTGTAAAAAAAAACGAAAGTGTCCCTCGATTGACAAATCGAAAGACATGTGGATTTAAAAAGGAATTTATACCATTCCATCCCCGTTTAAAATCCAACCCACATAACTCATCCTCGCCCAACCCCATATAATGTCACCGGAAACACAATAAAATGTAATATGAAAATTGAAAAATCACATTATATATAGAAAACAAAAATCCTCCTCTTCATCTCCCACATGTAGATAGAATTTTAATTTTAAGAAAAAAAATATAGTTAGAGTCTAAAAGGGAAAGGGATCGGGAAGTTGGAATATTTATATGATGCATTCCTACAATACTTAATTATACATATATATTGCACAAGTATTTAAGTAAATATGTATATAATCGGGGAGGGTTCGGGTTTTTTAAGCCTAAATCCCAAACCCGTCCCAAATCCATTCGGGTTTAACTTAACTTCCTCGTACCCGCTCTCAACCCATTTAGGCTTACCCCAAACTCATACTATTAGGGGTGGGTCGGGGCGGGAACTCGCTTAACCCGCCCCATTGCCATCCCTACTTTCTCCCATGCTCTCTCCCTCTCATCCTCTTCTTCTTCCTTCCTATAAAAGAGTTCTCTTCTTAGCCATCATTTTTCGTAATTCATAGAAGAACACTATGGATGACTACTTTGGTTCATTTTCATATGGTTGTTCATTTGAGAATAATGTTCCAAGTGGGAGGAGCATCTCCATCAACAGTCGCGATTATACAACCGAATTTACCACAGATCAGGTTAGTTATTATCGTTATTTTATGTTAAAACTAGATAATGTTGCACTTATACATCTTCCTTATATTTTTTTATATAGATATTTGAAAGTAGAGAAGATACAATCTTGTACTGCATACATTTGGTAAGAATGTTGAGAGTTGTTTTACTCACTTGCCATTAAGGACTCCTCCAGTTCCAAACCAAGAGCGTCGAGAAATAGCTATTGTCCATATTGGCAATTACTTCGTGCAAGTTTTCTTACACCCTCATTACCTTGTACCATCCATTCCAACGTGGTGGTGGCAATATTCATCGTACGAAGTTCAAGGATGGGCCGTTTGTTATATGACACGTGTTCATTTGTGGTATGAAGGCAATATTGATTAGAATTTGTATTTTTTTTATATTTTTATGTATCTTTTTTTGTGTATTATTACATGTACTTTTCCCAGAACATGGCTAAATTAATATTGTTGTAGAAGACATTTCACAAAACACAATGCCTTTTTTAGCTGTTAGTATTTTTATTATTTTCATATATATAAAGTTTTTATTTTAAACCTTATTTTTATACTGTTTAAAATTGTTACAAATAATGACTTCCAAAAACAACAACTAATAAATAAATATAAGATTATGAACATATAATAAACAAACTGTTTATCCGAAAAGAAAAACAAAACTGATAAAAAATGAATAAAGAAAAGTGATTAAAAAAACAAAACTAATGAAAAAATGAAACAAAACAAAAAAAAAAGAAATTGAGAAACAAAATACGGGAAAAGAAAGGGAGAAACCCGGGGAGGGGAAAAGAGGGGGGGCATAAGTGGAAAAGCAAAAATGTTTTTCGCACCGGCTGACTGTATCGGTGTAAAACATCGATCCGATGTGACAGGGTAGAATCGTAAAATCCTAAGTGCATGAAATTTTAAATAAGGTCGGGTTTAGGGTTCATCCTCTTCCTTCATTCCGGACTCCCGAGAGGGATCACTCTCGAGAGAGAATCTTGGATTGATCGAGCTGGTTGGCGTTCCCGTCGATTTCACGGCCGGGGAAGATGACTGGGTTTAAGAACGGCACGCCGGTGGTCATCCTCATCGATCTCGCGGCCGATGGTCCTCCTCGTCGATCTCACGGTCGGTGGTCCTCCTTCTCACCGATCTCGCAGCCGGCGTCCTCATCGATCTAGTCGCCGGGGAAGGTGATTGGGTTTAAGAACGACAAGTCGGTGGTCCTCCTCATTGATCTCACTGCCGGTGGTCCTCGTCCTCACTGATCTCGTGGACGGTGTCCTCATCGATCTTGCAGTCGGCGTACTCATTGATCTCGTCGCCGGTGGTCCTGAACTTTTAGGCTCTAGTGCATGCTAGTGACTGAATTCGGTTTGACTTTGAGTCAAATTTCACCCTCTTTTTCTTTGAGAATACAATGCTCTTTAGTGTTTGCTTGAATAAGGTCTAAAAACGCTTCAGTAACTAGCCACCAACCATCAAGGACAATATTTTTAATTCTCATTGTAGCTTTCACACAATAATTGATAGTGATTTGCTGGCAACATAGTTAAAATTGTTGATGAAGGTTACATGACTCTGCGAAGTGATGATAATTGCCATTAAAATCACAGGGACCAATCCATCCATATTATATATTTCAAGGGTATCATTTGAAAGGAATATTGTTATTGTTAACAATAGTAGAAGGTTCTTGTTGCCACTAAAAAAAGGAACCAATAATGCAATGGAATCCGTCAAATTACGATATATTTTGTATGGCTCCTATTACTTTGGGAAATGAGATAGCAAGGAAAAGCTTTGTACTAGCTTTACAAAACTTGTGAATTTCTATGTTTTGATATTTGATCCTCTTATTTTCACTATTCCTTGTGAGCCCTGTTTGTACGATTGTAATCGTCGAAAAAGGCTTTTAGGGGGAGGGTAAGTACTATAAATTGTTGGAAAACATGTTCTTGGTTGGAAAGGTGGCTAAAAATAAAATCATAGCCCTGCTCACATCAAATAAATTAAAATTTCGTTGAGTCATCTTAAGTTCGCTATGTAAGAAGAAGTATAGGATGGAATTATACGTTCCAGTCGTAATGTGATATTGGTTCGACAATGGAAAGTAGAAATCTCATGTCTTCCTCATATTCGACATCTATCCATGTAGTTATACAGGCGTATTTTCTGTGTGCTTGAAATGAATATTGACTCATCAATACTATTCAAGTTTGAATGTAAGAGAAGTAGACTCTGTTTGAATGATAAAATGTTGTCTCGATGATTTCGCAGCTTAAACTTCGTTTAACATGAGTATTTCTCATATTTTCATGGGGTGTTGAGAAGATGTTTTGTTTATGCTTGCAATGTCTAGAGGTTAACATCGATAATTCTGTTAGCTACAAATAGTAAAAGTAGTAGGTAACATTTCACACGTCAATGGATGAAAAATCTAATCACTCTACTTTATATTGATTTGCAATACGTTTGGTGTGAAGTATAGGTCTTTCAGTCACCTATTTTATATGCACGATGTGGGACACATGGACCTTTCAGTCATTTGTTCGAACAGAATCGTACTTTGTGATCTAGATGAATTATATGAGGTTCTCATTCATTATTTATGGATCAATTAGGCCTCGGAGATCGCCAGAGTGAGGACCATTTCTGAGGAGCATCATAGGGCGTTGGAGAGGCTTCAAGAAGTTACTGTGAAAATGCAAGCAAGCCACAAAGCTGAGTTGAGATCATTAAGGGCTGAGAACGAAAGATTGTCGCTAGCAGTGTCGAACTTGAAGGATGGAGACAGTGGTAGCGAAAAAGGGTTTAGAACTGTAGAACCTAAAGGAGGGAGGTCGAGGTAGCGAAAAGAGTTTGATGTATGGTAGGCGTCGGAGAGAGGGAAAGGTAGTCGTCCAGGAGGCAGACGATGCAATTTACGATGTGGATTCAGATGATCATGGCCTCGCCCGCATGGAAGACACATCCATGTCTGCTCGGCTGGTATACGGTACCTATAAAGTATTATTCATGTAATCGTTACATGAGTCAATGTATTTAACCAGTGTCCCGATTGATAGGTGGCTAAGTGCAAAGCATGGATCAAGGGCTTGAGGAACCTTGACGCTGCCGATAGGGAGATCATTGTCACCTTCCTAAAGGCTATAAGAAGGTATTTTGGACGTGGTTAATATTCAAATTGCCCATCCACATTATGACATGATTGATGAGTTTTTATGATTTCAATTTCAACCGCACCGATGTAGTATGGGAAGGCTCAAGCATACACGTGCATGCTCAACACATCCTTGAACTCTTGGGAACGGGGGAGATCGTAGATGTTGTGGTTGACGTGCGAATGAAGATATATGCAGAGCGTCAGCTCGCTGCGCCACAAGACTATGTTTTCGCGTCTTTCTCATCGACCTATCTCCATGTGAGTTAATATTAAAGTTTACATTTGTAGTTTAGAAACTATGAATTTGATCTTGATTACACATATAGTAAATTAAATGATATAGATGGCACTATATACGAGTCTTGCATAGGCCTGTGATGAATGATGATGCGGGCTTATGTGGTGTTGTTTTAAGGGATTTTCTCACCGAAGGGGGTAGAGAATAAAAGGTTGTGGTTTATTCCTCTTGTCACGAAGAACCACCGGCATGTACTGTATTTGAACTTAGAGGAAAAAGCCATATTCCATTACTCCACAAAAGGTGATGCGTTCTCGATGGCTGCCAATGCTATGGTGCGTATGTGATGATGATACATAATGTTATATTTTTATCCCTTAATACTTAGTTTCCTGTGCTTATTTGGTACCTAAATACACTCATTATTCTTATATTTTGATTTAGGATGCAATTGAAGTCCTTAAGTTCGAAAAGAAGCTGAAAAGAGTATATGGATCAAATTTAAAGATTAATTTGTACCTGCTTGTGAAGAACCAGATAATGTACCATATATGGTTGGAAAGCTCTTGACGTCTAGTTTCTGGAGAATTTTACGGTTCGTGATTCTGAGTTTTCTACAAGAAGTTACCGCAATTTTAGTACCAATGGCGCAGTCTGAATGGCAGAACAGTAAATACGCTGGAAAGTCAGATCGATCCGACACCTAGAGTCCGATCGATCCGACTATGCAAAATCCTGACAGAGCATATACTTTTCAGCTGTACACAGTCCGATAGATCCCTCTATCCATCCCACTGAGTCCGATCGATCCGACATCTAAAGTCCGATCGATCAGACTCGGGAATAGCCAGAGACGGAGGATTTTTACGCAACCGATCGATCCGACACCCATAGTCCGATCGATCGGACTTTCCCAGTGAAGAAAATCAACGGTTTAGATCTCATCCATGGATGGAGAGACTTTGGGGCTTTAAATAGGATATTAAGGGTTATCAAAGGGGGATTCCTAGACACTTTTGGCTGCCCTTTCTACTCTTTAATATTTTTCTAGCTTTTCTCTTACTTTATGGAATCTTTTGGAGGATTTTTCTCGATGGCCCTGCGTGGCTTGTCGCGCCCCGACCCGCGTAGGCCCAACCGGGCCGGGCGACGCGAACCGGAACTTAACCTACTGCGGAAATTTGGCGAGGTTTCCCTCTAATCGTAGTGGTTACCCTAATAAGCATAATCATCCTGTAATAAACAACAATTATAAAGCTCAACACACAAAGCTGGAATATAGTACAAATCCTCAAACAGGGAATGTTATACAAAATCGCTCCCGTAGGAGACTATCTAACCAAGGTGTACACAGACAGATCACAGCTCCTCAAGCTCCGCTAGACGCCGCCACGTCACCGAACACCTGCCCGGTAGGGGCAACCGAAGAAGAGCTAGCGCCAGCACCTGCAAAACGCAGCCCGGGTAGGTGTGAGCACTAAGCTCAGCAGGGACACTACACTACGACACTCACAAAGGAAGGGAACACAACAGTGTCGTCCCCAAGCAAAGCCTAGGTGTATCACAGGGGTCCCATAACCCCACCGGATACCCATGAGAGCCCCAGTCGTGGTCTTCCAGCGAACTGGTCACACACTGGGTCACACTCAGTAAGACAGGAAACGGCACTGCCAACTCACGACAGGATCCTGGGCACTGTCGGCGGGTAGCACCGCTGGGTAGTCACACCTGCCACCCAAGAGTTCTAGAAGGATTGGGTACCGGCTACACCACGACTTGGCTCAAGGCCGACACGACCTCTAAACATCAAGCACAAAAAGTATTCATGTCCAACTAACCCTATCATCGAAAAGACTGAATACTACAAATCGAGTCCTTGACCAAGCTACCCGCATGGTCCTAAGAGATAGATTCGGGCTACCCGGAAGCCCCGGATCGGCAACGCCCTAACAGATGCAACTAATGCACAACACAATGCATGCTATGAACATGCGCAGAAAAGATACATGTAAGCATGCAGCAGGATGTGATGATATAAATACAAGGTCTGGGCACGGCACCCTGCCGGCCCGGGGTGGTGAACAGATAAATAAGGTCTAAGGACTGCTGCAGTGGTACCACTACCAACCGCCAGCAGTCCACACAATACCTGCACCGGGAAACAACCCCGCAAACAACAGTTCACAATGTGCAACAAGTAATGTGGCCCTCGGCGAACGCCGGCGTGAGAGGCTAGGGAAAGCAGTAGGGCCACCCGCCCGTTTATTCTAAACATCCCGGGAGTCATCACTCCCCCGGTTCACCACTGCCCCTATATAGGGCTAACATGCTTAATGTTATGTACAAGGTATAAAACAATAAAGAAAACCAACATACAAAGCCCCTTGGGCAAAACTAGTCAAAACCCTCTCTTCTACCAAAGGATCGATCATCCCCTAGGGTAGGATCGATCCTCTCAGCAACAGAGAGTAAAGCCTAACTGTCGATACAAAAGGATCGATCCTTCCTCTCAGGAGGATCGATCATTTTCGCGACAGAGAGCACCCTTCAGATCGCACCACGAGTGATCGATCCTTCCTCATAGGAGGATCGATCCTCTTCGCGACGAAGGACAGCCATGCTCCCCAAGAACCAGGATCGATCCTCACCAAGCTCGTGATCGATCCTTCATCGGGCGGAGCATGACCAACCCAGAAGATCGATCCTTCCTCAAGGGAAGATCGATCATGATGGGTTCCGCGGCGTCCTTCTGGCGAAGAATACCGCCGGAAGAGACAACCAAAAACCACGAAACTCTGGGATCTGATAGATCAGGATCCCACGAGTCCAAAACCGGTTAAAACACAAGAAACCAACATGCTAATCACAAGATCTAAGCATTAAACCACAGATCAAACCGGAAAACTCAAAACCCCGAAGAGAGATGTCGGTAGGATCCCTACCGGAGCAAACGCAGCTTAGATCCAAGCAGATAGGCCTTGGATCGTCCTCAACGCCTTCGAAAATCCCAAGATCCGAGCTCAAATCGCCGGGTTTCCAAAAGGATTTGAAGGAAGAAGGTTCGTCTGCTTTATAGGCAAACGAACCGACCTATGAAGGATCGATCCTTACCCAAGGAAGGATCGATCACCTCATGACGATCTCACTTGACTTTCTGGCACAAGAGGATCGATCTCTTAGCTAGAGAGGATCGATCCTTTGTGTGCTGAAAGCTAAACTTAGCCGAGAATTCAAGCCTAAGTCCGGATCTTTCGATCCCGGGTCCCACTAACCATCCTAAGCAAACATTACCACAAACAAGGTCAGTGTGTGTACAAGCGCGAGTGTGGAACTAGCCGACAAGGTGCAATTTACCAAATTGCCCTTGCGGCCCACAGCGAGCCACAGGAGGGGAGGGACGGGTCCTCACATCCTATTACCCTTAAAAGAAATCTCGTCCCGAGATTCGATAAAGGTAGGGCTCGGAACAAAGGAAAGCTACACTAGCAGACAGGACAAAAGGTACCTTGAGAAGAAAACAGATGCGGATACTCCTGCCGCATGCGCGTCTCGCGCTCCCAAGTCATCTCCTCGACGCCTCTGTGCCTCCACAGTACCTTGACCAAGGGAATCGTCTTGCCCCGCAAGACCTGATCCCTCTGGTCAAGTACGCAAACTGGCTGCTCAACAAAAGTCGCGTCTGCCTCAAGCTCAATGTCATCCACTCTGACGACATGAGACGGGTCTGGATGATACTTCCTCAGCATCGACACGTGGAAAGTCGGGTGCACAGCTGACATGTGCTGAGGAAGATCAAGGCGGTAAGCTACCTCGCCGACCCTCTCTAGGATCTCGAACGGTCCGACGAACCTCGGAGCCAACTTGCCCCCGCTGCCAAACCTAACAGACCCTCTGTACGGTGCTGCCCTCAGGAACACACTGTCGCCAACTGCGAACTCAAGCGGTCGTCGCCTCCGATCTGCATAGCTCTTCTGCCGACTCTGAGCCGTCAGAAGCCTCTGCATGATCTGTACTAACCTCTCTGACGACCTCCTGACGATGTCTGGACCGGTGAGTGAAGCCTCTCCAACCTCTGTCCAGCTAACTAGGGAACGACACGGCCTACCGTACAACGCCTCGAAAGGTGCTACTCCAAGACTGGACTGGTAGCTGTTGTTGTAGGCGAACTCCACCAAGGGAACGTGCTCCTCCCAGCTACCTCCTGCGTCGAGAACACATGCTCGCAGCATGTCCTCCAAGATCTGGATCGTCCGCTCTGACTGCCCGTCGGTCTGCGGATGGAACGCTTACTAAACGTCAGGAGTGTGCCGACAGCCTCCTGAAAGCCTCGCCAGATCCTGCTAGTGAACCTGGGGTCTCGGTCTGACACGATAGATACTGGCACTCCGTGCAGTCTGACTACCTCTCTGACGTACAAACCGGCCAACCTGTCAGACGTGTCTGTCACCCGCATAGGTAGGAAGTGCGCTGATTTGGTCAATCGATCAACGATGACCCAAATCGCGTCATTCCCCCTAGGAGACCTCGGTAGTCCGGTCACGAAGTCCATCGTGATGTGCTCCTACTTCCACTCAGCTAGTGGAAGCGGCTGTAGTAACCCCGGAGTTCGCTGGTGCTCTGCCTTGACCTTCTGACAGGTAAGGCAGCGCGATACGAACTCCGTCACTGCCCTCTTCATCCCGCGCCACCAGAACTGTCGCCGAAGATCCTGGTACATCATGGTGCCGCCGGGATGAACTGCAAAGCGAGAGTGATGGAACTCTCGCAGGACGTCGTCACGAAGAACTGGGTCTACTGGAACCGCTACTCTGCCTCGGAACCGTAGCCCTCCGTCTGGAGATACTGCCCAGTCTCCGTCTGTGCCCTCTGTGCCAGCTGAGGTGCGTAACTCCTCGAGCTCTGCGTCGCTGCGCTGCGCCTCTACCACCCTGGTCAGTACCACTGGCATGCTCTGCACTGCATAGAGGAAGCTGCTGGATCCCCGATCCTCGAACTCTAGCCCCAACTGGCCTGCTGTCTCGAGTGCCTGCCACTGCCGCGCTGACAACCCTGCAACTGCTGCTCTGGTGTCTCTCACCTGCCTGCTCAGCGCGTCTGCGACAACGTTTGCCTTACCAGGATGGTAATGCAACTCGAAGTCGTAGTCCTCCAGTAGCTCCATCCAGCGTCGCTGCCTCAGGTTGAGGTCACGTTGGGTGAAAACGTGCCTCAAACTCTTATGGTCTGAGAAGACTGAGAACTTCTCGCCATAGAGGTAGTGCCGCCAGGTCTTCAGGGCGAAGACCACTGCTGCTAGCTCCAAGTCGTGGGTCGGATAGTTCCTCTCATGGTTCTTCAGCTGGCGAGAACCATAGGAAACTACGTGCCCCTCCTGCATAATGACACACCCCAAACCCTCACCGCTGGCGTCGCAGTAGACACTGTAACCAACGCCTCGCTCGGGGACGATCAGCACCGGTGCACTGGTCAACCTGGTCCTCAGCTGCACGAAAGCCTGCTCACAAGCATCATCCCACACGAACGGGACGGCCTTCTGTGTCAGTCTGGTCAACGGTCCGGCGACTCTGGAGAAGTCCCGCACGAACCGCCTGTAGTAGCCCGCCAAGCCCAGGAAACTGCGGACCTCGAACACTGTCCTCGGTCTCTGCCACTGTACCACGGCCTCGACCTTGGCGGGGTCAACTGAGATCCCTGCTGCCGACACCACGTGTCCAAGGAATCCCACCTGTGCAAGCCAGAACTCGCACTTGGAGGCCTTGGCAAAAAGCCGATGCCTCCGAAGTAGCTGCAACACTGTCGCCAAGTGCCGCTCGTGCTCCGCCTCTGACCGGGAGTAGATAAGGATGTCGTCGACGAAGACCACCACGAACTCATCTAGGAAAGGCCGGAAGATCCTCTGCATGAGATCCATGAACGCTGCTGGTGCGTTCGTCAGCCCAAACGGCATTACCACGAACTCGTACAGGCCGTACCGAGTCCGGAATGCCGTCTTCGGGATGTCGCAATCCCGAACCCTCAACTGGTGGTAGCCAGTACGGAGGTCGATCTTCGAGAACACTGAAGATCCTCGAAGCTGGTCAAACAGGTCGTCGATCCGCGGCATCGGATACCTGTTCTTCACTGTCACCCTGTTGAGCCGCCTGTAGTCTATGCAAAGTCGAAGGGTACCATCCTTCTTCTTTGCGAACAACACTGGCGCCCCCCCAGGGAGACATGCTGGGACGGATGAAGCCTCTGCTAGTCAGCTCATCTAACTGGGTCCTCAGCTCGCTCTGCTCTGCTGGTGCCATCCTGAAAGCCGGGAGAGAGATCGGTGCTGTACCTGGTACTCGGTCGATCTCGAAGTCGACCTCTCTGGACGGTGGAAGCCCTGGCAACACCTCGGGGAACACGTCCGCAAAGTCGCACACGATCCTCGGAAAACTGCACTGCTGCTGCACTCCATCAGAACCGGACAAGGACAGGCTGGCCAACAAGGCTGAAAGCTCGCTGCCACGCCTTCCCACACCACAAGCAAAGGAATCGGTGGAGAACCGATCCCCCAACAGCACAAACCGTGTCCCGTCGGGTGTCCAAGCAACCACCCTCCGGCGACCACAGTCGATGACGGCCCGGTATGCTGCCAACCAGTCCATACCGAGTATCACGTCAAAGCCGGTCATGTCTAACACCCGCAGGTCTAGACAGACCCGGAGGCCTCCAACCTCCAAGGAACAAGATCGGCAGACCCGGTCCACCCTGACCGTCCCGTCGATCGGTGAGTCTACAGACTGTGCCACCTCTAGCCGACTCGTCTCTAATCCTAGCGATGCCACGCACATGCTAGCAATGTAGGAATGAGACGCCCCAGAGTCTATCAGCACATCTACCAAAGAACTAGAAAGCTGAAAGATACCTCTGAGGACGGACGGCTCTGCTGCGGTCTGCTGGTACTGTTGAGGCTGGGGGTACTGCAACTGCTGCTGACACTGCAACGGCTGCTGGAACTGCAACGGCTGCTGGTACTGCAACGGCTGCTGGTACTGCAACGGCTGCTGGTACTGCGGTGGCGGCTGGTACAACTGCACGGTGTCCCGCTGCTCACGCACTGGGAGGGCAAACACCTGCCCCCGTCGGCCGCCTCCCTGATCCGCGCCCGCCACTGCTCCCCTGCCAAGCACCGGACCCTCTGCCTCTACTGCCCTGCGGCACTGCGCCTCGCGCTCCTCGCTGGGGACAGTCTCTACGGAAGTGCCCTAGCTGCCCGCAGAGAAAACACGGGCCTGACGCGCCATCAGGCGACTGACCCTGGCTCCCCCCTGACGAAGCCTGCCCAGATGGCCCGGCTGCCAGTAAGTACGGGGCTGGTGGACTCGGTAGTGCCTGCTGGTACTGCTGCACGCGCGGCGGCTGCTGAAAGGGCCGCGGACGCCGCTGCTGTCCCCTGCCGAACCCACCCCTGCCCTGGGGTCGCTGCTGTGCGCTGGTGGGAGGTACCGGTGGAACTGCCCGGTACCTGTCATCCCGCAACTGCGCCTCCACTGACAAGGCGCAGTTCAGGATCGCCGGGTACGCCTGGAAGCAGTGTGAGCTGGTCTGCCGCCGGATCTCTGGCCTGAGTCCCCACTCGAACTGCCGCACCCTGGCTACGGGGTCTGCTGCAACTGCCCCCGCAAAACGGACAAGCTGGGTAAACCTGGAGGCGTACTGCTGAACTGTGCGAGTACCCTGCAGATGGGACTGGTACTCGCGGGTCAGGGCGTCATGCGCACTAGCTGGAAAGTGCACGTCTAGGAACATCGCCCTGAACTCCTCCCACAGCGGCAACTCTCCGCCACTGGTGTGCCGGACAGTGCGCCACCAGTCGCGTGCCTCGCCGTCAAGCTGGAACGCTGCGAGGGTGACCCGAACCCGGTCATCCTCGACGAAGAGAGCCTCTAGGACGCACGTGACTCCGTCAAGCCACTCGTCCGCTGCAGTCGGGTCTCCAGTCCTACCACTGAACCTAGGAGGGTTCAGCCGCTGGAAAGCCATTGAGATGGCCACCGAGGCCTGTCCGTCGACAGGAACGGGGGCCTCCTCCTCGGCGACGAAGACCTCCGCCTGCGCGACCGAAACCGTCGCTGGTGATGGTACAGTGCATCTAGCCCGGACCACCCTGACAGGAACCGTCCCGTCTGGTCGGGCGGGTCGACCAGGTCGTGCCCCACCTCGACCGGCAACCGGAGGTCGGACGCGAGCTCCCGACATCTGCACGATCACCAACAACAAACGAGTTGTCACTCGTCAGAACGACGAACAAACAGCATTTCAATAAAGCAGAAGACATTCACATCACAAAGAGAGCATGCAAGGATGTTCTAGACCTAGAACTATCCCAGTCCACGCTCAGCTCAACCGAAACCTGATCCTAACACCCTGGGATCTACAGCCTATGCTCTGATACCAAGTTGTCGCGCCCCGACCCGCGTAGGCCCAACCGGGCCAGGCGACGCGAACCGGAACTTAACCTACTGCGGAAATTTGGCGAGGTTTCCCTCTAATCGTAGTGGTTACCCTAATAAGCATAATCATCCTGTAATAAACAACAATTATAAAGCTCAACACACAAAGCTGGAATATAGTACAAATCCTCAAACAGGGAATGTTATACAAAATCGCTCCCGTAGGAGACTATCTAACCAAGGTGTACACGGACAGATCACAGCTCCTCAAGCTCCGCCAGACGCCGCCACGTCACCGAACACCTGCCCGGTAGAGGCAACCGAAGAAGAGCTAGCGCTAGCACCTGCAAAACGCAGCCCGGGTAGGTGTGAGCACTAAGCTCAGCAGGGACACTACACTACGACACTCACAAAGGAAGGGAACACAACAGTGTCGTCCCCAAGCAAAGCCTAGGTGTATCACAGGGGTCCCATAACCCCACCGGATACCCCTGAGAGCCCCAGTCGTGGTCTTCCAGCGAACTGGTCACACACTGGGTCACACTCAGTAAGACAGGAAACGGCACTGCCAACTCACGACAGGATCCTGGGCACTGTCGGCGGGTAGCACCGCTGGGTAGTCACACCTGCCACCCAAGAGTTCTAGAAGGATTGGGTACCGGCTACACCACGACTTGGCTCAAGGCCGACACGACCTCTAAACATCAAGCACAAAAGTATTCATGTCCAACTAACCCTATCATCGAAAAGACTGAATACTACAAATCGAGTCCTGGACCAAGCTACCCGCACGGTCCTAAGAGATAGATCCGGGCTACCCGGAAGCCCCGGATCGGCAACGCCCTAACAGATGCAACTAATGCACAACACAATGCATGCTATGAACATGCGCAGAAAAGATACATGTAAGCATGCAGCAGGATGTGATGATATAAATACAAGGTCTGGGCACGGCACCCTGCCGGCCCGGGGTGGTGAACAGATAAATAAGGTCTATGGACTGCTGCAGTGGTACCACTACCATCCGCCAGCAGTCCACACAACACCTGCACCGGGAAACAACCCCGCAAACAACAGTTCACAATGTGCAACAAGTAATGTGGCCCTCGGCGAACGCCGGCGTGAGAGGCTAGGGAAAGCAGTAGGGCCACCCGCCCGTTTATTTTAAACATCCCGGGAGTCATCACTCCCCCGGTTCACCACTGCCCCTATATAGGGCTAACATGCTTAATGTTATGTACAAGGTATAAAACAATAAAGAAAACCAACATACAAAGCCCCTTGGGCAAAACTAGTCAAAACCCTCTCTTCTACCAAAGGATCGATCATCCCCTAGGGTAGGATTGATCCTCTCAGCAACAGAGAGTAAAGCCTCACTGTCGAGACAAAAGGATCGATCCTTCCTCTCAGGGGGATCGATCATTTTCGCGACAGAGAGCACCCTTCAGATCGCACCACGAGTGATCGATCCTTCCTCACAGGAGGATCGATCCTCTTCGCGACGAAGGACAGCCATGCTCCCCAAGAACCAGGATCGATCCTCACCAAGCTCGTGATCGATCCTTCATCGGGCGGAGCATGACCAACCCAGAAGATCGATCCTTCCTCAAGGGAAGATCGATCATGATGGGTTCCGCGGCGTCCTTCCGGCGAAGAATACCGCCGGAAGAGACAACCAAAAACCACGAAACTCTGGGATCTGATAGATCAGGATCCCACGAGTCCAAAACCGGTTAAAACACAAGAAACCAACATGCTAATCACAAGATCTAAGCATTAAACCACAGATCAAACCGGAAAACTCAAAACCCCGAAGAGAGATGTCGATAGGATCCCTACCGGAGCAAACGCAGCTTAGATCCAAGCAGCTAGGCCTTGGATCATCCTCAACGCCTTCGAAAATCCCAAGATCCGAGCTCAAATCGCCGGGTTTCCAAAAGGATTTGAAGGAAGAAGGTTCGTCTGCTTTATAGGCAAACGAACCGACCTATGAAGGATCGATCCTTACCCAAGGAAGGATCGATCACCTCATGACGATCTCACTTGACTTTCTGGCACAAGAGGATCGATCTCTTAGCTAGAGAGGATCGATCCTTTGTGTGCTGAAAGCTAAACTTAGGCGAGAATTCAAGCCTAAGTCCGGATCTTTCGATCCCGGGTCCCACTAACCATCCTAAGCAAACATTACCACAAACAAGGTCAGTGTGTGTACAAGCGCGAGTGTGGAACTAGCCGACAAGGTGCAATTTACCAAATTGCCCTTGCGGCCCACAGCGAACCACAGGAGGGGAGGGACGGGTCCTCACATGGCTAAATCTTAATTCTTGGTCGAGGAAACTGAAACCTCGGAATCAATGAAACTGTGAGATCTAATCTATTTTTATTGTTCAGTTTATACATGAGTATTGAATGTTCTTCTGTGATTAAATCTTCATGATTATCTTGTCTAATTGCTAGGAGGCCTACTAGTTTATTATTCATGGTGATCTACTGCTAGGTTTGATATCAAATCCAGAATTGTTTGATCCCTCCAATCTGCGAAGCAACTAGGGTTTAATAATCTACTACGTTTCAGAGATTCTTAGATCTTAGGAAGAATATTCGACTAGATTAAATGCAATCGCTTGTGCTTGTTTTGTTTAGCTTCACCGATCTCCCTATTGTTAAGGCTGCTACTGGATTAAATCTACAGCGCGTGTCTTAGGTTGTTTAGTAGTTAGGGTTGATTAGATTGCTTGTTTCTAATTAACTATGATTGAGGAAAGATTCGAATTTAATTCGAACGGTGAATATTCATGGTATGAATTGATTGATACTTGCATCGATGATCAGTTGTTGGATTCCGATGGTGGATGTTGACTCGTACCAAGGTTTGTTCTCTTGATCTATTTCAATTCTTCGCTTTAGATTATTTCTTTACTGTTTGCCTCACGTTTAAAACCCCCCATCTTTGTTCACTAAGCACAAAACTAGGCTAATTCCTGCAACATTAAAACATTGATTTCTAAAGTCATATTCCCAAAAGTTAACTTCATTAAGCCATTCCTGCAATTAATTATAGCATTAGCAGTAGCAAGAAACGGTCTACCTAAGATAATGGGAATCCTAGAATCAGCAGTTACTATCGCCTGAGTATCCAAGACTAAGAAATCAACAGAATAATAAAATTTATCTATTTGAACAAGCACATCCTCAACTACTCCTCGTGGAGTTTTCGTGGATCTATCTGCCAATTGTAAAATCACAGATGTCGACTTAATCTGTCCCAAACCAAGTTGCAAGTAAACAGAATATGCAATCAAATTAACACTCGCACCAAGATCTAATAAAGCCTGTCCTACTTCATGCTTTCCAATGAAACAAGATACAGTAGGACAGCCAGGATCCTTATATTTAGGAGGAATCCTGTGCTGAAGCAATGCACTAACCTGCTCTGTTAAAAATGCAGTTTTCTTTACATGATGTCGTCTCTTCATAGTGTATAAATCCTTAATCACTTTAGCATATGTAGGAATTTGCTTAATAACATGCAAAAGAGGAAGGTTTACCTTAACCTGCTGAAGATGCTCCAAAACTTCGCTGTTGGGCTCCATAGTAAATTTAGTGGATTTCAATGCCTGAGGGAAAGGGGCACGTACCTTAAAGTCACATGGTGTAGGGCCATCTGGATGATCGGTCTCTACATGGTCCTCCTTAATTCGGTCCTCCTCTTCAACAGCCATAGGAGGTTCAGTGGGCTCTTTTGAAGGACTTATTGTTGTTTTCCCGCTTCTTGTAGTTACGGCATTCATTTCCTTCACATTATTTTGCTCAGCACTAGATACCTGCGTTTGTTGAGGTTGAGCTGGGAACTTCCCTCGTTCATGCACGCTCAAAGAGTTGATCAACTTTGTGATCTGGCTCTTGATCTCTTGAATATCCTCCTTCCTTTCCTTAGATTCCTGCACAATCATAGATTTCAGTTCCTGTAAATTATCATTAAATGTAGGCCTAGGAAAACCAGATGTATTATAAGGAGGGTTAGAAAAAGGCTTATTAGGTGGCGGTTGATGATGCTCGTTGCTCTGTGGAGCGTTCGACTTCCAGTTGAAGTTCGAATGCTCTCGCCATCCTGGATTATACGTCTCTGAGTAGGGAGTGTACGGCCTCCTGAATCCGCCTACAGCGTTGCAATGCTCGTCGTACCCACCTCTCATCTCAACATAGGTGGGGCAATCTTCAGTCTGGTGGTCCACGCCTTGGCAGATTGCACACGGCCCAGCCGGCCTTGTAGGTTCATTATATGGAGAGGTCCGGGCTGCCATCATATCTTTGGTCTTTAATAGCTCCAACTCCCTTATTAGACTCTCCACTTTAGCCTTGAGTGCATCCTCCTCCCGCAGCTGATAAATTCCTCCACCTTGTTGCTGCGGTGGTGGTCTGGCCCTGTTTGTACTTTCTGTTGCATTCGGTCCAGTCCATGTATGAGCTTTCTCAGCAAGCTCAGTCAAGTATTCAATTGCTGCATCATGATCTTTTTGCAAAAATTCACCATTACACATCATCTCAACAAATTGACGTTCTCTAACAGTTAAACCATCATAAAAATAACTAACAAGACGCCAACTTTCATATCCATGATGGGGACATAAATTCAACATATCTTTAAATCGTTCCCACGCCTGATACAAAGTTTCACTATCCTTCTGCGTGATGGTCGCAATATGTCTTTTAAGTGCGTTAGTTTTGTGTTGTGGGAAATACTTGGTGAGAAATATCGGTGTCATTTCAGCCCAAGATCTTATAGATTGTGGCCTTAAGGAATATAACCAACTCTTTGCTCTATCCTTCAGTGAGAAGGGAAAGAACTTAAGTCGGATCATATCTAGTACACCTGGTTGGCCATGGAAGGTCGCTACTACTTCCTCAAACTCCCTAATATGCACATATGGATTTTCATTTTCCAACCCATGAAAGGTAGGAAGCAACTGAATCATGCCAGGTTTAAAGTCAACATGTGCAGCATTAGGTGGAAACATGATGCATGAAGGTGTAGCAGTGCGTGTTGGATGCAAATATTCTTGCAAACTCCTAGGAGCTTGTTGTTCCTCGTGCTCAGCCATAATGAAAGTATGATGTGAAGTTTGTGACTGTGTGTCAAAGAGATCAGCAATATATGTCACACTATCAGAAGTTTCAGAATCACCCTCGGGGCGTCTAGCAAATCTGCCTAGTTCGTCTCTATAACGAGGCATACACCAACAAACACGCAATCCAAAAGATGCCAACCAATTAAAAAAATCAAAACCAAAATAAAGAAATAAAGACTAAAGAAAATGAACGAAGTTACCGCTTTCGGTGTCAACAATCACTGTAATCTGATTCTGGTGCTTTTCTGAATCGTCTCCCCGGCAACGGCGCCAATTTTTGATGTCACTCAAATGTGTCACGCACAGCGGTTGCGGTGCAGTACAGCATAAGAGAGGTCGAATCCCACAGAGAGACAAGCAAGAAAGATCCAGAAACACAGATAATAATGAATTGAAAACAATCAAGAGCGATGAAAGTTAAGAAAATAGATCGGAGATGTAATGGTAAGATAAAGTGAACGAAAGAAATCAGGATTTGAATGAGGCTAGGCTTCAGGAATCACGTCACTCGGATTTAGGTTCTTCTCTTCTCAATGGTTCATATGGTACTCAGTTAAGGTACTCACATCCCAATCGCCTTAACCGGAAGATATAGAATTATGAATCTGATAAAATATAAATGTCTCTTCCTATGATTGGTTCTTCCTTTTTATAGTTCTAACTTCATCCAACCAAACCTAAGAATACACGATACCGGCTGTCACTACAGGCAATGCGCAGCAAAAGTTCATCGGGACAAAGCCTTAACTCTAACCGGATCCCAAAAAATACACAATACCAACTCTCACAATCGGCAATGCATAGCAAAGATTCCTCGGGATAGAGCCCCAACCTTGTCTTACCAGATCCCTAAGAATACACAATACCAGCTGTCACTACGGGCAATGCATAGCAAAGGTCTCATGAGACGCGGTAGGAGAATCAAAAGAGATAACTATGGGATCACAATATCATAAAAGAAGCATGACTGGATTTATAATAATGTTTAACCACATAGAAATCAATAATCTGAAAATAATATTTGAAAATCCAATACATAGAAAAAAGTTTAACAATGAAGATTAAAAACTATGAACCATTGTTGGAGAAGAAGCCCTAGTCCTCGCTAGATCATCCGTCCGCCATGCCCGCGGATTACTCGGCCATGGATGGAGATGTCTCCATCTTTTTCCTCTTGAAAAACTCCTGAAAAGAGCCTCCAAAAACGTCTAAGAAGTCCCCCTCAAACCCTAGAAAGAGTCCTATTTATAGCCCCAAAGTCTCTCCATCAACGGATTTGATCTAAACCGTTGATTTAATTCACTGGGAACGTCCGATCGATCCTTCTCGGGGTGCTGGATCGATCGGTCTCTTGAAATCTCCAATCTTCTATTTACGCCCGAGTCCGATCGATGGACGGATCGATCGAACTCTGCTCCTCTAAAAAGCATATGTTCTGTCACCCTTTAATTCCCAAGTCCGATCGATCGAATTATGAGTGTTGGATCGATCGGTTGAGTAAAAATCTGCTGTTTTTGGCTTTTTCCGAGTCCGATCGATCGGACCATTGGTGTCGGATCGATCGGACCCCATAGGAGCGATGGAGGGATCGATCGGATGCATTGTGGCTGAAAAACACATGTTCTGTCACGTTTTTGCGTGGCCCGATCGATCGGCGGATCGCTCGGACTTCCAGCTTATTTTCCTTTCTGCCATTCAGACTGCGCATCGGTACTGATATTGCCGTAACTTCCTCTAGGAAACTCGGAATCACGAACCGTAAAATTCTCCAGAATCTAGACTTCAAGAGCTTTCCAATCATATATGGCACATCATCTGGTTTTTCATGAGCAGGTACAAATTAATTTTTGAAGTTGATCCATATACTCTTTTCAGCTTCTTTTAGCTCCAATTTCCTGTATTTTCCAAACAATAATGTGAACCAACATATAGATATAAAAATAGTAATAAAGATGCTGATTAAGAATAATAATCTAGCAATTGTGATGGTTATAAGACTGTTCAGAGTGCACTTTCATGCACTCATCAGTCATGGCCGGAAATCGGACTTTGAAAGAACTTGCAGCCCCAGATTTGAATCAACAACCCTTATGCATTACATTCCTTACTTTGGATGTTGCTACTACTTTTGAATTAAAATCTGGGCTAATACATCTCTTACCCACTTTTCATGGATTTGCAGGTGATGATCTTCACAAGCATTTAAAAGAGCTTCATGTTGTGTGCACAAGTATGAAACCCAAGGGGGTGACTAAAGATCAAATCAAATTAAGAGCCTTCCTGTTTTCTTTGAAGGATTCGGCTAAGGATTGGTTTTATTATTTACCATCTGGGAGTATTACCACATGGTATGAGATGAAGAGATTGTTTTTGGAGAAGTATTTTCCAGCCTCAAGAGCGGCCAACATTCGAAAAGAAATCTGTGGTGTAAGGCTACATAATGGAGAATCTCTACACGAGTATTGGGAACGTTTCAAGAAACTCTGTTCAAGTTGTCCCCATCATCAAATTAGTGAGCAATTATTTATCCAATATTTTTATGAGGGATTACTAACCAATGACAGGAGTATGATTGATGCCGCTAGTGGAGGAGCTTTGGTGGATAAAACTCCTGAAGCTGCAAGGAAATTGATTGCAAATATGGCAGCTAACTCTCAACAATTTAATACTAGACTTGATTCTTATTCAAAACATGTTAACGAGATAAATGTTTCATCTCTTGAACAACAAATTGCGAGTCTAACTTCTCTTTTTCGTCAATTGGCTGTAGAAAATATGCAAACAGCGAAGGTTTGTGGAATTTGTTCGGTGGCAGGACATCCAACCGACATGTGCCCAACTCTTCAAGAGGAGCCCAGTGAACAAGTGAATGCAGTGGATAGTTTCCATGGACTACCGCAAAGGAAGTATGATCCCTATTCCAACACGTATAATCCGGGATGGAGGGATCACCCCAATCTCAAATATGGGAATCCACAAGTAAATGAACCCACAACTCAATTTCGCCCAACTGGCCAGCAGTGTATCAGCAATATAGACCGTCATACCCCCCGAGACGACAACCAAACCCAACTTCTAATTTTGGTATGTCTTTAGAAGATATTGTTAAATCTCTTGCTACTAATACTTTGCAATTTCAACAGGAGACAAAACAATTTTAACAAGAGGCAAAGGCCAGTATCCAAGCTTTGGAACATCAGATGGGCCAGATGGCGACTGCAATTAGCAAGATAGAGACGCAAAGTTCGGGAAAATTACCCTCTCAAATGGTAATAAATCCAAGAGAGAATGCAAGTGCAATCATTTTGAGAAGTGGTAAAGAAGTTGAGACTCCAGTAAAGGAAGTTCCTGCATCGTCACCGAAAGGAAACGAGTAAGACATCATCGCAAACAAAATCTTTCCTGATGACGACGACGTACCTAAACATAAGTTTCCACCTCTTTCTGATTATAAACCTGTACCTCCTTTTCCTCAGGCTTTGACAGAATCAAGAAAATATGAGAAGAATTCAAATCTATATGAGACTTTTCGCCGATGCGAGGTAAATATTCCATTCTTAGATGCTATTAAACAAGTACCTCGTTATGCTAAATTCTTGAAAGAATTGTGCACATTTAAGAGGAAGCAGAAACTTAAAGGATGTGAGAAGGTGAAAGTAGGGGAAAATATTTCTGCAATTCTTCAAAGAAAAATTCCTGCAAAGTGTAGAGATCTAGGTATGTTTGCTATTCCATGTACAATTGGTAACACCAAATTTGAGAAGGCCATGGTAGATTTAGGAGCTTCTATCAATGTTATGCCATATTCTATATATGCTTCTTTAAAACTTAGACCTTTGAATGAAACTGGTGTTGTAATTCAATTGGCGGACAGATCTAACGCCTATCCTAAAGGTGTAGTTCAAGATATTCTTGTGCAAGTCAATGATTTAGTTTTCCCTGCTGATTTTTATGTGCTTGATATGGAGAATGGTGATCAAACTACTCCTATTTTGTTGGGAAGACCTTTCTTGAAGACATCCAAGACTAAGATAGATGTCCATAGTGGCATACTTACCATGAAATTTGATGGTGAAACTGTTAAGTTTAATATTTATGATGCCATGAAATATCCTGCTGATGATTGTTCAGTGTATTCAATTGATGTGATTGATTATTTATCACAGGAAGTTTTTGAACTTAGTGATAAAGATGAACTAGAAGTGGCTATCAGTAAATCTCTGGAGGAAGAAAAGGAGGAGCTATCTTTGAGTACTAGTTTACAGGAAACTGTTGTAACACTGAATGATTTTTCGATAATTTAGTAATCAGGTAACTATTCTTATAGTCCATTACCTGTTTTGAAAGAGAAATCATTACCTTCTGTATTGCAAGCACCTATTTCAGATCTGAAACCTCTTCCTAATCATCTTAAATACGCTTTTCTTGGAGATGAAGGAGTATTACTAGTGATTATCTCCAATAACCTTAGTGCACCTGATGTCGCTCAAATGTGTCACGCACAGCGATCGCGGTGCAGTACAGCATAAGAGAGGTCGAATCCCACAGAGAGACAAGCAGGAAAGATCCAGAAATACAGATAACAATGAGTTGAAAACAATGAAGAAAGCTAACTAAATTAAATTAGATCAAAGGATTAATGATAATGTAATGTTAACTAAAGATATCAGGCTTTTGATAAGGCTAGGCTTCAAGAATCACTTCACTCCGATTAAGGTTCTTCTCTTCTCAATGGTTCATATAATACTCAGTTAAGGGATTCACATCCCAATCGCCTTAACCGGAAGATATAGAATTATGAATCTGATAAAATATAAATGTCTCTTCCTACGATTGGTTCCTCCTTTTTATAGTTCTAACTTCCTCCAACCAAACCTAAGAATACACGATACCGGCTGTCACTACAGGCAACGCGCAGAAAAAGTTCATCGGGACAAAGCCCTAACTCTAACCGGATCTCTAAGAATACACAATACCAACTCTCACAATCGGCAATGCATAGCAAAGATCTCACGGTATAGAGCCCCAACCTTATCTAACCAGATCCCTAAGAATACACAATACCAGCTGTCACTACGGGCAATGCATAGCAAAGGTCTCGCGAGACTCGGTAGGAGAATTGAAAGAGATAACTATGGGATCACAATATCATAAAAGAAGCATGACTGGATTTATAATAATGTTTAACCACAAAGCAATCTGTGAAGATCCAATACATAAGAAGAGTTTAACAATAAAGATTAAAAACTATGAACCATTGTTGGAGAAGAAGCCCTAGTCCTCGCTAGATCATCCGTCCGCCATGCCCGTGGATTACTCGGCCATGGATGGAGATTCCTTCATCTTCTTCCCTTGGGAAACACCCAGAAAAGAGCCTCCAAAAACGTCCAAGAAGTCCCCTTTGATTAGCCCTAAGTTTCCTATTTATAGGGTCCAAGAATTAGTAAACTCGGATTAATCAAAACCGTTGATTTTCGTCACTGGGCAAGTCCGATCGATCCTTCTCGGGATGTTGGATCGATCGGTCTCTTGAGATCTCCAATCTTCTATTTACGCCCGAGTCCGATCGATCAGACTAAGGGAGTCGGATCGATCGATTTCGTAAAAATCCTTCGTCTCTGGCTCTTCCCAAGTTCGATCGATGGACGGATCGATCGAACTCTGCTCCTCTAAAAAGCATACGTTCTGTCACCCTTTAATTCCCAAGTCCGATCGATCGGATTTGGTATGTTGGATCGATTGGTTGAGTAAAAATCCGCTGTTTTTGACTTTTTCCGAGTCCGATCGATCGGACCATTGGTGTCGGATCGATCGGACCCTATGGGAGCGAAGGAGGGATCGATCGGATCATATTCAGCCAAATAACGCATGTTCTGTCATGATTTTGTCAGGTCCGATCGATCGGCGGATCGCTCGGACTTCCAGCTTATTTTCCTTTCTGCCATTCAGACTGCGCATCGGTACTGAAATTGCCGTAACTTCTTCTAGGAAACTCGGAATCACGAACCGTAAAATTCCCCAGAATCTAGACTTCAAGAGCCTTCCAACCATATATGGCACATCATCTGATTCTTCATGAGCAGGTACAGATTAATTGTTGAAGTTGATCCATATACTCTTTTCAGCTTCTTTTAGCTCCAATTTCCTGCATTTACCAAACAACCATTTGAAGCAACATATAGATATAAAAATAGTAATAAAGATGCTGATTAAGGATAATAATCTAGCAATTGAGATGGTTTTAAGGTTGTTCAGAGTGCACTTTCATGCACTCATCAGCACCACAGGAAGAAAAACTTGTGCAGGTTCTTAAGAAGCATAAGTCAGCTATTGGTTGGACAATTGCCGACATTAAGGGAATCAGCCCGAGTACATATATGCATCGTATCTTGCTTGAAGAGGGAGCGAAACCTTCCCGCCAACCACAAAGAAGGTTAAACTCGCCCATGATGGATGTAGTAAAGAAGGAGATCCTCAAACTTCTTGAAGTTGGAGTGATCTATCCTATTTCGGATAGCACTTGGGTTAGTCCAGTTCATGTGGTTCCTAAAAAGACAGGAATAACCGTGGTGAGGAATCACAAAGATGAGTTAGTTCCCACCCGTGTGCAAAACGGGTGGAGGGTTTGTATTGATTATAAAAAATTAAATGCTATGAGTTACTTCCCTTTACCTTTTATTGATCAGATGCTTGAAAGATTAGCTGGTCATTCTTATTATTATTTTCTTGATGGTTATTCAGGTTACTTTCAGATTGCAATTGCCCCTGAAGATCTGGAAAATACGACGTTCACATGCCCATTCGGAACTTTTGCATATCGTATCATGCCCTTTGGCCTTTGCAACGCCCCAACTACTTTCCAAAGGTGTATGGTTAGTATATTCTCAGATTATATTGAACATATCATAGAGGTTTTTATGGATGATTTCACAGTTTATGGAAACTCCTTTGATAATTGTTTACATAACCTTACACTTGTTCCTCAAAGATGCATAGAAACTAGCCTTGTGTTAAATTCTGAGAAATGTCATTTCATGGTTGAACAAGGTATAGTTTTGGGTCATGTTGTTTCATCTAAAGGAATTGAGGTTGATAAAGCTAAAGTTGATGTCATTCAATCTTTACCTTATCCCACTAGTGTGCGGGAAGTTCGTTCTTTTCTTGGAGATGCAGGTTTTTACCGAAGATTCATCAAGGACTTCTCCAAAATAGCATTACCGCTATGCACGTTGTTACAAAAGGACAAGGTTTTTGAGTTCGTTGATGCATGCAAAAAGGCATTTGATAAACTGAAAGAATTATTGACTTCAACCCTAGTTATTCAACCCCCAGACTGGAGCGTTCCTTTCGAGATAATGTGTGATGCGAGTGATTATGCAGTGGGAGCGGTTTTGGGTCAAAAGATTGAAAGAGCTTCTCATGCAATTTACTATGCTTCCAAGACTTTGGATGATGCCCAGAGAAATTATTCTACAACTGAAAAAGAACTTTTAGCCATTGTGTTTGCTTTAGAGAAATTTCGTTCTTATTTACTTGGTACTAAAGTCATTGTTTACTCTGGTCATGCAGCCCTTCGTTATTTAATGACGAAGAAGGAGGCAAAGCCGAGATTAATACGATGGATACTTCTCTTGAGTAAATTTGATTTGGAGATAAAAGACAAAAGAGGAAAAGAAAATCGGGTTGCAGATCATCTGAGTCGATTAGTTCATGTGGATGATGAACTTCGTCTGCAGAAAACGTTCCCTGATGAACAACTGTTCTCTGCAACTGTGACATTATCTTGGTATGCAAATATTGTAAATTATTTGGTTACTAATATGTTATCTTCTGATTTATCTAAGGCTTAAAGAGATAAGATCAAAAGTGATGCTAAATACTATGTGTAGGATGACCCATATTTATGGAAGCATTGTGCAGATCAAGTAATAAGAAGGTGTGTTCCTAAAAATAAAATTATTTCTATACTCACTTTTTGTCATTCTTATGCTTGTGGAGGTCACTTTGGAGTTAAGAGAACGGCAAGAAAGGTGTTAGAATGTGGTTTCTATTGGCCTTCTTTATTTCGAGATTCATACTCTCTTTGTAAATCATGCGAGAATTGTCAGAAGAGATGTAATATATCCCAAAGGAATGAGATGCCACAAACCCTCATAATATTTTGTGAAATTTTCGATGTTTGGGGCATCGATTTCATGGGTTCGTTCCCTATATCTTTTGGTTATGTTTATATTCTACTAGCTGTTGATTATGTTTCAAAATGGGTAGAAGCTAAAGCTACTAGGACTGATGATTCTAAAGTTGTTGCAGATTTTATCAAGTCTAACATATTATCTAGGTTTGGAATTCCAAGAGCTTTCATAAGTGATCGAGGTACACACTTTTGCAATCGAACTGTGGAGGCATTGCTAAGGAAGTACCATGTGACCCATAAGTTGTCAACCGCCTATCATCCGCAAACCAGTGGGCAAGCGGAAGTGTCAAATCGAGAGATCAAGTTCATCATTGAAAAAACGGTAAATCCAAATAGAAAAGATTGGAGTTTGCGTTTGGATGATGCTTTGTGGGCATATAGGACGGCATATAAGACACCCATCGGTATGCCACCTTATCGTTTGGTGTTTGGGAAACCATATCACCTTCCAGTTGAGTTAGAACATAAGGCTTATTGGGCTATCAAGAGCTTTAACATGAAGATGGATGAGAGTGGAGAAGACAGGAAGTTGCAACTGTAAGAATTAGAAGAAATTCGCAATGATGCCTATGATAGTGCTAGGATTTACAAGGAAAAGACAAAAACTTTTCATGACAAGATGATCTCTAGAAAGAAGTTTAAAGTTGGTCAAAAAGTCCTCCTTTACCAATCACGCCTACGTTTGTTTTCAGGTAAGTTGCGTTCTCGTTGGATTGAACCTTTTATTGTTACTAATGTTTTTTCTCATAGTGCAGTTGAAATTCAAAGTTTAGCCACTTCCAAAATATTTACGGTGAATGGCCATCGACTTAAACCTTTCTATGAAGGCGTTCCAACAGAAAAGTTGGAAAAATTGGACCTTGAGGAACCAACTTATACTGATTAAAGAAACAAGCATGAAGTCGAACCAATGACAATAAACAAAGGTGCTGCTTGGGAGGCAACCCAAGGGGAGTTCATTCCTTTCTCTTTTAATTTTCTCATTTCCATTTTAGTTATTTTTGCTTTTCTTTGCATTCCACCTTACATTGAGGACAATGTCAGTTTCAAGTGTGGGGGAGGAGATCTAGGTTGCATTTGCCATGAGGAAGAATTAGTTAAGCTTGACATATTCATAACATGATTGAATGAATAATTTTGCGACTTAGAATTAATTAGTTGAGTTATTTTTCTTGAGATGGTAGTGACTAAATGAGTAGACAAAAGCTGATGAGATTTTGAGTCTTTAGACTGACACGTTCATATCAGTCTCACTAATTTCTTTCATGAGAGATATTCTTCCATGGATTTGTTTCTCTAGAACTTGCTTTGAGTCTATTCGAGGTCACATTGACACATGTATACATGAACATGATTAAGGCCATCTTTGTTCTAAGCTACATAAGCCAAATAGCCTACCTTGTGATTAATTTTTCCTTTAGCTAAACCCCTTTGAGCTTTATTGACTTCATTGTTAACCCACATTACAAGCTTTAAACCTGAAAAATAATGCCAATACCCAAGTCATAGGACTAGTGGAGCATTGATCGTCATTATGACATGTATGGGTGCAAAAGTTCAAGTGTGGGGGTGTTTGGATTTGTGGTATGGCTATATTTGAAAAAGAAAAAAAAAGGAAAAGAAAGAAAAAAAAAAAGAAAGTGAAGGAGGAAACTGTTTTTCATGTTACAAACTGTGTTTATGAATCCTTCCAATAGTTCTGTATGATTTCTACAAAGGTGGAAGTTTTTGCAAAAGATTGTTCCCTATTGTAGTTAAAAATTATTCCAATGAACAATCTCTTTGCCAAGGTCGTAATGTTATATGATTTGAGTATGTTAAAGCCAAATTGAAGAAGTTGCTGAATAGAGTGATTGGTTGTATATGTCTTATTGATGCATTTTTGCTCCATTAGTTCCATTGGCTTTTGAGCTACATTCCCAAATATTTTCCACCTTAATCCTGGACCCCATTACAACCTTTTAAAGTTCTGATGATTCGTGTTATGCATGTGATTCTAGTGGTGGAGAATGAGAAGATATGCAAGCTTATGGTAGATCATTTTCATTGGAATGAATTTGAGTGAAATACATACCCTTCAAACACATTAGAGTTGAGTGTTAATTTCCGTGAGGGTCTACTTATTTAGTATGCTTCATCTTCAAGTGGAAATGTTTATTGATTGATTTTCAAGTTGTCTAAACATGTTTGTTCGTGACGTGTTATGAGTTTTGTGAAGAGCTTGATTGTTCTTTGTTGATGGCGTTGCGACCTGGATATCTTGAGTAGAGTGAATTTTAGTTTTGCCCGAGGACGAGCAAAAGCTAAGTATGGGGGAATTTTATGATGATGCATAATGTTATATTTTTATCCCTTAATACTTATTTCCTGTGCTTATTTGGTACCTAAATACACTCATTATTCTTATATTTTGATATAGGATGCAATTGAAGTCCTTAAGTTCGAAAAGAAGCTGAAAAGAGTATATGGATCAACTTTAAAGATTAATTTGTACCTGCTCATGAAGAACCAGATGATGTGCCATATATGGTTGGAAATCTCTTGAAGTCTAGTTTCTGGAGAAATTTACGGTTCGTGATTCTGAGTTTTCTACAAGAAGTTACGGCAATTTTAGTACCGATAGCGCAGTCTGGATGGCAGAACAGTAAATACGCTGGAAAATCAGATCGATCCGACACCTAGAGTCCGATCGATCCGACTATGCAGAATCCTGACAGAGCATATACTTTTCAGCTGTACACAGTCCGATCGATCCCTCTATCCATCCCACTGAGTCCGATCGATCAGACTCGGGAATAGCCAGAGACGGAGGATTTTTACGCAACCGATCGATCCGACACCCATACTCCGATCGAACGGACTTTCCCAGTGAAGAAAATCAACGGTTTAGATCTAATCCGTGGATGGAGAGACTTTGGGGCTATAAATAGGATATTTAGGGTTATCGAAGGGGGATTCCTAGACACTTTTGGCTGCCCTTTCTGCTCTTTAATATTTTTCTAGGTTTTCTCTTGCTTTATGGAATCTTTTGGAGGATTGTTCTCGATGGCCCTGCGTGGCTAAATCTTAATTCTTGGTCGAGGAAACTGAAACCTCGGAATCAATGAAACTGTGAGATCTAATCTATTTTTATTGTTCAGTTTATACATGAGTATTGAATGTTCATCTGTGATTAAATCTTCATGATTATCTTGTCGAATTGCTAGGAGGTGATGAGTCACTAAATATTCATAATTAAACCCCTTAATTTACCTTTGTTAGGCTTAGAGTGTTTGTATTTGATAGTTTGTTAGTTGATTTCAGGTTTAATGAAGATTCAAAAAAGGCTTAGAGTGTTTGTATTTGATATTCAAAAAAGGCTTAATATGCTGAAATACACTGCTCTGTCGACTGTTAGCATAATATTCACAAGATATTATTCTTAAGTCCAAATACTCTGAAATTTGGGTAACTTCTAGAAGACATCAAGATGTACAACTTCCATGTTGGACGCTTTCAGAGATTCCTGATTGATTGATAGCAGTTTTGAAGAACATGAAGATATTTAGCTGCTGGAAGACTGGTCCATCGACTCCCTGGAAAATATTCGCCAAATATTCTAGATAAGTTCAAATATTGTAACCTGTTCGGGAAAGGACAGAAGACTTCCAAATCTACATCTTTTGTTTTGGACTCATTCTCAAATTCTGAACCGGTTGAACCCAGTCGCGATTGGAAGAAGCTGTCGGGGTTGAACCAGGAAATTCGAGTTGCACTTGAGGTCTAACTCAACCTTAAAACCCTAATTCTGGGAATTAAGATATAAAAAAGGGTTTTGTGGCTGGAATACGGAGGCCTCCAGGGGGAGAAAAATCAGAGAGAAAAGACTAGGGTTTGAAGACGGAGATCTTTCCGCGGGGATCGATGGCTTCCTTCCCAACACCTATGGATCTTTCTCAAGAGATGAGCAGCTAATTTCTAACTTAGGGATCTCATGAAACTCTAGTGTGACGTTTTGTATTCTTTGGTTTGAATCTTGTATTCTTCTCAAGACATGATCCTATGAATTTGCTTTTTATTGTTAATAGAGTTGAAGGAACAGAGTTCCCTTGACGTGCTTTCAGTCCTACATGATTTCTGTGATTGATTGTAGAGATTCATAGGATGGTTTTCATGTGATTTATGATTTGCTAGTGAGATAGGCTATGCTAAGCTAGAATAGGTTGTGCCAAGGTCATTAGGAGTAGTATAACTTAAAGTAATTGTAGGACCGAAGACAATATATGCCAAGAAAGATAGGCTATGCCGTTAGGAACATAAATATTATTTTAGGGATTCATGTGAGCTTGTAGCCGTATAATCCATAATGTTTAGAGAAGGAGATAAGAAAATAACTGAAGAATATAGAAAGTGAAACTAAGGTGGATTGAGTAAACCCTAAGTATCTTTCTCATTAGTTTAACAACTTTTACTTGCTTTCATTAGATAGTTTTAGTTAATTCAAACTTATCATTGCTTCTTTTACTTAGATTTAGGGTTTGAGAATTGAATTCAATATTTCCTATTAAATTCCCTGTGGTTCGACTCCGGACTTCACCACTAGTCTACTTAGTAGTTTAGTGATTGAATAAGGATATAAATTTAATATTTGATTGAGGTTAGCAACGTTTAACGACGACGTTTGCGAGCGATCAATTTTTGGCGCCGTTGCCGGGGAATTTTTGAGGGATAGTTGATTGATTTTCTCTCAACTCTTTTTTTTCTGTATAATTTGGTTTTTAGACTTCTTATTTTTCCTTCCCTTATTTTCTAATTCGTAGGAATTTTTCACACAATTTTCTGGAATTTTTCTAGCCTTGGAACGATTTTCCTCGAAATAAGATAGTAACTTGCGGCCAGAGCCCGACGGATCGGAAAAGGGAGTGATTGGTCGCTGGTAACTTCGACGGATCAGTCCTGAAACCGATCGATCGGTTCTGACGTGGCCAGGTGAGTTTTCTAAATTCGAAATTTTTAGTTTCAAGTTGTTAAATTCCGTGGTTTTCTTCTCTCCTCCGAATTTCTGTTTTTATTTTTCTTGTTCTTTTTCCTTCCTGCCCAATGGCCTTAATAGGACACCATGATGGAAACGGTGGGGGAAACGGGAATAATCACAATAGAGAAGGCCCTATTAGGAACCACTTTCTTCCTGGACCTTACACTTATGCCTCCTGTATTAGCCCACCTGTAATCACGGCCACGCACTATGAGATTAAACCCAACTGGATTACAGCATTACCATCTTTCTATGGGCGTGAGAATGAGGATCCGTACTTGCATATAAATAGCTTTCTTGAAATTCTTTCCATGTTTAAACTTGAGCACTTTAATGATGATGCCTTTAGATTAAAGCTTTTTCCTTTTTCATTGAAAGATAGAGCTAAACATTGGCTTCAAACTTTAGCGCCAAACTCGATTTCGACATGGGACCAACTTCAGGATGCCTTTCTTAAAAAATACTTTCCCATCATTAAAACTCAAAATTACCGTTCATTGATCATATCCTTTAAGCAATATGAGGATGAGCTTTTTCATGAAGCTTGGGAAAGATTTACGGATCTTCTTAGAGGATGTCCTCACCATGAGGTACCCAAGTGGCAGTTAGCCCATTCTTTCTATAACGGTCTTCATGATCGAGATAGAAATATGGTTGAAGCTTGCTGCGGGGGTATGGTTCTTAGGAAGTCGTGGAATGAACTGTGGGATTTATATACTAATCTTGCTGAGAATTCACAACACAATGCATCAGTTTATAGGAATCGGTCTACCACTGTTCGTAATTCTCGGGGAGTTTATGAAAATTATGATCTTCAAAATCTCTCTACTCAAGTAGCCTCCTTAACTAAACAAGTGAGCCAACTTCAAACTAGACAATCTTTTGCTCCAACACCTTCTCAGACCCCACTTGAGCCATGTGCCCTTTGCTCTAGCTGTCAACATTATATCACTGACTGTCACTTGGCCTCCAGCTTCCCTGACTTTGTTCAGGAGCACGTCAATGCAACTTATGGCTTCTCTAATTCTCAGAACAACCCCTATCCAAATTCTTTTAACTCTAGGAGAGACCATCCTAACTCTAGTTGGAAGCCACCCCAGTCAGGATACTTTCATGGGCAAAGTAATACTACCCATCCTCCTGCTTTTCAGTACCCACCTAAACCTCAAGCTGATCTAAATCATGGGTACCCTCCAAAATCATCTTCAGACCCTCCGGCCCAGACCACATTTGATTCAGCATTGAATTCCATCCTTACGGCCATGACTGCAATGAATGAAAACATTAATAGAAACATTAATCAAAGCATTAGTGGCATTAGACAGGAGTTTACAAGTGAAGTTTCAAAAATTCAGAAGTCTATATCCCGAATAGAGAACCAATGTAATTCTAATACCCAATCTATTGCAAAACTTGAGAACTCATTGGAGCAACTCTCTAATGCTTTGTCGAAAAGAGAGGAAGGATGCTTGCCTAGTCAAACTGTGACTAACCCTAGGGGCCTACACTATGTAGAAAGTCAAGACTTAGAAAGGGCCGAAGCCGTAGTGACCCTTAGGAGTGGCAAGACAGTGGATAACAAAGTAGGAGAGCAAACCCGCCACACCGATCGATCGATCATTAAACAGATCGATCTGTCGTCAACCAATCAATCGGCCTCCCTGACGATCGATCGGTCGAATGGGAACGACTTAGAGGAGCCACTCGATTCTGATCCTTCTAATTCTACGGAACCTGACCCTTCCAAGTATGTTCCTAAGGAACCCTTTCCTCATGCACTCATGGACCCTTCCTCCAGACCCGATAAGAAATCACATGTAGAGGAAATCACTGAGATATTCAAACGAGTGAACGTAAACATACCACTTTTAGAGGCCATCCGACAAATCCCTTCTTACGCAAAATTTCTGAAAGACCTTTGTACTCAAAAGCGCAAATCCAAATTTCAGGTATCTAAGGAAATCTTTTTGACTGAACATGTTAGTTCGATCCTAAAATTTGACACTCCGCCAAAACTTAAGGATCCAGGCGCCCCAACTATTTCCTGTTGTATAGGAGACTATCATATTAATGGTGCTCTCCTCGATCTTGGTGCTCGTGTTAACTTGATGCCATATACTCTGTATCTGAAATTTGGTATGAATGATCTGAAGCCTACGACAGTAACCCTTCAGTTAGCTAATAGATCCATCAAGACACCGCGAGGTATTTTGGAGGATGTGCTAGTTAAGGTTGATAGCTTTTTCTTTCCGGTAGATTTCATTGTCTTGGATATGGAGCCTGTTGAACTTTGCAAGAAATCTGTGCCTATCATTTTAGGTTGACCTTTCCTAGCTACTGCGAATGCTTGCATTAACTGTCGCACAGGGGTTATGGATGTTTCTTTTGGCAATATGAAGAAACGATTGAATATATTTAAAGATGCATGTTTGCCTGCAAATAATGACTGTTTTGCTGTTGATGTGATCAATGCTTGTGTCTATATTTCTGATTCATCATTATTTGATATTGACTTAGACACTGGACAATTTTATGCTGATTATATTCAAACACATTCATGCAAAGAGATGTCAATAGCTTCTGAAGTTGAACCACCACCTCTTCCTTTACCTATAGATGCACCACTATCTATGCTTTCAACATCTATTTTAAAAATAAAACCTTCTACCCTTTCACTTACGGTTCATCCTAATGATAATTCCATTACTATGGGGGACACATACCGTAGACTTGGTTGTAAGATGAAATATGACGATGGTTTACCTTTTATAAAGGGTGGGGTTTCTAATACACTTGTTGGGAGGAAACAATTAATAGGTCTGCATCATCAAATACTTGACATACTGTGGGGCCTGGTATGGTTTAAATCATTATGTGGATTAAATTATTCTGGGTGGTGTGATCGAGTCCGTCAATCTGATGGATCCGTGGTATAGCTGATCCTTTTAGGGACGTCTAACGAAAGACGTAAAATTACGCGCTTGCTGGGAGGCAACCCAGTTTTTAGGAGTTCTTTTTAGTTTTTATGACTTTTCCTTAGTTTTTAGAATTTTATTTAATTTTTATGAGTTCCCCCTGATTTTTAGGAATTTTTCATTATTTTTTCCCATTTTTTTGTTTTTTTTCCGGAATGTCCTTATGTTTCCGCCGGATTTTCTCTCTCTTCCCGAGCGGCTCACCTGGGAGCCAGGACTTCGTCGTCCTGGCTCGTCGGCTCGTCCCCTAGCCGACGACCACCGCTGCCCATCACAGCAGCTACGGCCACCCCCAACCCCTGAAGATACTACCGAGACCTTCGTTATCCTTCCACCTTTTCATCCCCGTCGTCCTCTTCCCTCGACACCCTCTCCTCCGACGCCGGTGAGCCCCTCGGCCGTCGTCTTCACCTCCATCCACGGCCGTTCACTGCCCTAAAATACCTCCAGAAGCTTCCTCCGGCCACCACGAAGCTTCCTCCACCATCACAACCATACCTTGCTGACTGGATCATCGGCTTCGCCCCCGGCGGTATCCACCTCTCCGACCACCTCCTATCCGCCGTATGGAAGCCCCATTCTTCAATCAAACCCCATATAACACTACCTTGGCCTTCCACGATCCTTTCTCAATCGGCACCGTCCTGGATTTGAGCTCCGATCGTCGGAATCAATCTCCGGCCATCCCCTCCTCCGCGGCGATCACCTTCGATCTGTCGCGTATAGGCCCCCATTCTTCGATCAGACCACCTCGGAGATATCCTTGGGCTTCCACGACTCCATCCCCACCAGTCCTGTCCTCCGGCAGCGACGTTTCACCGTCGATCCACCGCCGGCATGTTTACAGTCGTCCGATTGCTCCCATATCACGTTCCAGATGCTACGCTGCTCCGATTTTTAATCGGACGGTTTCGATTTTTAATCAGAGCCACACTCAATTACTGTAGCCTTTTCAGGTCTCTTCTACCACATCCCAGCTTGTTATTTGCTATTTTCATCAAGTCCTAAGACTAGTAGTCCGTAGGAAGGACACATGGTCGTAGTTTACGGGTCATCTGCGATGTAGTGTTCCACAACCCTGAGCCAGTTTGACCAGTCCGGACCTGTCTCGAGGTTGATTTTTGCACTTATAATCGTAGTTGACTTTGCGATGGACGACTTGACGGCAGAGGTTCGATATGGCTTTGCTAGGATTGCGTAGTCTTTGCACGGCTTACCCTTCTACTTCCACTCGACTGCTTGATCTTAGGGACTCTAATGAAAATTAGTACTATTTGGGAAAAAAAATTTTGATGTTTGGGTGTCGGTCATTATTCATACTTGATGATGTGTTGACATGGGATGATGATGAAGATGGCATATCCTTTACTTTTACTTGTGCATTTTTATTTTCTTTGTGGGATGAATATTTGTACAGGATTGATATATCATGAAAATACAAACCAGACTCTGCCGAAATTTTCTATGCTTATTAAACCTTTTTGAACTATTATTGTTATATTTGATCTTTTTGGAAAGGTATCAATTTCTATGACAGGTTATGGTGGGGAAGGAAGTCTTTATTCAATGATGGCGGTCCTTAAACTTAAACTGGAAGAGAGAGAATTCTATTTTTTTGGCGTACATTATGGTTTTCTCTACCCTTTATTCCTTGATTTATTTTTATTACTTAGGGTAATTGGGGACAATTACATTTAAGTTGGGGGGTAGATTCTAGGAATTTAATTTTTATACATCCCTTGAAATATGTCAAAAGGATGAAATTACGATATGATTTGACAAAGATGCAGGTTTTAGAAATTTATTTTATGGATTATTCTGAGACTTGTATGTCATATAAGGGATACTAAATTTTGCAATGCATGTCACTACTTCTATACTTTAACACTTTTACCATGATCTAAGGATAGCTTGGCATATCCTAATGCACATGTTCACTTCCACATTTTAAGGGGTTGATATTAGATTCTAAGCATGATACTAGGATAGGTTTACAATTTTATGTCATGACACAGAAAATACATGAACACATGCAATTATCTGAGTATGCGGAAAAAAAAAAAGAGAATCTTCAACTTAGTAACCGGGCAGTGTGCCTAGCCAGCGTGGTGTTCGCGTAAAACGGTTGAATTTCCTAAGAAAAAAAGTTCTGGAGCTTGATAAAGCTGTGCCTAAAAAAACTATTAAGTGTTTTGCTAAGTCACCGGGTCTCTGCGCCTCAAGAAGCGGAGAGTGCTCGCGTAAAAAGGCAAAGTGTCTGATAGTTGAGAAAAAATGATGAAAAAAAAAAACAGATATTGCTATTTGATAAGTGGAAAATATGTGTTGGATAGGATTGTGATCTTGAATAGTTGAAGTGTTTAGATATAATTGACGCTCTGAAGCATGTGGAACGCCAATCACACACAGGAGTGTTAAAGTTGTTTTTAATCATGATTAAATATGTTCAAGTGTTGTAAATGTGTTATGACATGCTTTGATTTACTATGTTTTTATGCGACTATGAGTTGAAGGGTATATTTATGGATATTATTTCTATTTCATGCATTAGAGTTGATGAATATTGTGATTGATTTCTAATGATATATTCAAGGGGATGTATAGATGTTTGTGGGTGTCATCCTTGAAAACCCTCAGGAGACTATAACTCCTCCACTGGGGTAACCCAGGGGTTTAAAGGCTTGTTGCACATGCTAAGTGCAATCGTGAGACCTACGAAAGTGGCTAGTTAGATTTATTGCTTAGTTTTTATCTTTTCTTTGCTCGAGGACTAGCAAAGTGTAAGTTAGGGGGCGTGATGAGTCACTAAATATTCATAATTAAACCCCTTAATTTACCTTTGTTAGGCTTAGAGTGTTTTTATTTGATAGTTTGTTAGTTGATTTCAGGTTTAATGAAGATTCAAGTCAGAAAGTACAAAAAAGGCTTAATATGCTGAAATATACTGCTCTGTCGACTGTTAGCATAATATTCACCAGAAATTAGTCTTAAGTCTAAATATTCTGAAATTTGGGTGACATCTAGAAGACATCTAGACGTACAACTGCCATGTTGGACGCTTTCAGATATTCCTGATGGATTGATAGCAGTTTTGAAGAACATGAAGATATTTAGCTGCTGGAAGACTGGTCCATCGACTCTCTGGAAAATATTCGCCAAATATTCTAGATAAGTTCAAATATTGTAACCTCTTCGGAAAAGGACAGAAGACTTCCAAATCTACATCTTTTGTGTTGGACTCATTCTCAAATTCCGAACCGGTTGAACCCAGTCGCGATTGGAAGAAGCTGTCGGGGTTGAACCAGGAAATCCGAGTTGCACTTGAGGTCTAACTCAACCTTAAAACCCTAATTCTGGGAATTAAGATATAAAAAAGGGTTTTGTGGCTGGAATACGGAGGCCTCCAGGGGGAGAAAAATCAGAGAGAAAAAGGAGAAGGCTAGGGTTTGAAGACGGAGATCTTTCCGCGGGGATCGATGGCTTCCTTCCCAACACCTATGGATCTTTCTCAAGAGATGAGCAGCGAATTTCTAACTTAGGGATCTCATGAAACTCTAGTGTAACTTTTTGTATTCTTTGGTTTGAATCTTGTATTCTTCTCAAGACATGATCCTATGAATTTGCTTTTTATTGTTAATAGAGTTGAAGGAACAGAGTTCCCTTGACGTGCTTTCAGTCCTACATGATTTCTGTGATTGATTGTAGAGATTCATAGGATGGTTTTCATGTGATCTATGGTTTGCTAGTGAGATAGGCTATGCTAAGCTAGGATAGGTTGTGCCAAGGTCATTAGGAGTAGTATAACTTAAAGTAATTGTAGGACCGAAGACAATCTATGCCAAGAAAGATAGGCTATGCCGTTAGGAACATAAATCTTATTTTAGGGATTCATGTGAGCTTGTAGCCGTATGATCCATAATGTTTAGAGAAGGAGATAAGAGGATAACTGAAAAATATAGAAAGTGAAACTAAGGTGGATTGAGTAAACCCTAAGTATCTTTTTCATTAGTTTAACAACTTTTACTTTCTTTCATTAGATAGTTTTAGTTAATTCAAACTTATCATTGCTTCTTTTACTTAGATTTAGGGTTTGAGAATTGAATTCAATATTTCCTGGTAAATTCCTTGTGGTTCGACTCCGGACTTCACCACTAGTCTACTTAGTAGTTTAGTGATTGAATAAGGATATAAATTTAATATTTGATTGAGGTTAGCAACGTTTAACGACGACGTTTGCCAGCGATCAGGAGGCCTACTAGTTTATTATTCATGGTGATCTACTGCTAGGTTTGATATCAAATCTGAAATTGTTTGATCCCTCTAATCTGCCAAGCAACTAGGGTTTAATAATCTACTGTGTTTCAGAGATTGTTAGATCTTAGGAAGAATATTCGACTAGATTAAATGCAACCGCTTGTGCTTGTGTTGTTTAGCTTCATCGATCTCCCTATTCTTAACGCTGCTACTAGATTAAATCTACAGCGCTTGTCTTAGGTTGTCTAGTAGTTAGGGTTGATTAGATCGCTTGTTTCTAATTAACTATGATCGAGGAGAGCTTCGAATTGAATTCGGACGATGAATATTCGTGGTATAAATTGATTGATACTTGCATCTATGATCAGTTGTTGGATTCCGATGGTGGATGTTGACTCAGACCAAGGTTTGTTCTCTTGATCTATTTCAATTCTTCGCTTTAGATTATTTCTTTACTGTTTTCCTCACGTTTAAAACCCCCCATCTTTGTTCACTAAGCACAAAACTAGGCTAAACACTTTTCGTGGGATCGACTCGTACTCGCACTACTACATTTATCTTAAGGAGTATTGGTTTTATTTTTGAGTGCCTGCGACAGCACATCAGTATGTGAAGTATATGATAGGTACACGTTTATGTTTTTCTTCTTCCTTGCATAATTGTAGTTCTGTATGTTCGGCGCAGGCATCTTGGGTGCATGACTACATCCGCGAATGTCATGAGGTATTGTATGGCGGGAGCAAGTGGTCGTTATCCAAAGTCGAGGGTCCCCAACAAAATAGATCGTAAGACAATTACTAAAACCCGTGCAATGTAATGATTTATTTCAAGCTCTTTAGTACTATGTGGTCATTTGGACTTGCAGTTTGGATTGCGATATGTTTATCATGGAGTTCATGGGCCAACTGTAAAGAAATGATCCATTGAATTTCAAAAGTGGAGATATGCGATATTTGAGGACAAAACTGGCTCTCGAAGTAATAGTTGGCGGTCAGAACCGACAACGAAGAGGAGAGGCGGAGAAAATGAGGTCGATTGTGGAAATCATGCAATGAAGGTGTGTATTAGCAAAAAATAGTAATTTTGATGCATTGTATGCGCCAATGAACATAGATGTTGTGTCTGCCTTTGCTGCTATGCATTGGAGAAGATTTCCTTACTTGCTTTTGGTTGTTATTTCATATGGAACAAACATATCTGTCAAAACAAAAATCAGTGGCCTAATTTCTTAATCGATTGGTGATTTAGAACATCTTTTGAAGCCGTGAGTATTGCAATATTATTTCACATCTCTTCTTCCCTTATTGGGAGAATTTATTACGTATTTTTTTCCGATGTCTACTATCAATTTAAGCAACTTCTCGCAATTGTTTTCAATATTGGTGAGAAACTTCCATTTGGCTACTATAGGTACTTTGTATATGTTGCATAGTCATAAGATATAAGTTGTGCGCATAGTAGTGACCTTAGGCCCAAGCATCAAGATTTTGGCTGTATGGAGGAACATAAATTCTAGGGTAAATTACCTTTTTAGTCCCTCAACTTTCATCGAAGTAACATTTAAGTCCCTAATCTTTTATAAGTTTCAATTGGGTCCCTGCAGTATCCTTTTCATCACAATGTGGGACATCGGCCTGACGTCGTCTCTATTTTTAACGGCTGAGGTGTCACGTGACCGCACGTGATGGATGCCATGCGGATGGAAGTAACATTTTAGTCCCTTAACTTTCATCGAAGTAACATTTTAGTCCCTTAACTTTCATCGAAGTAACGTTTTAGTCCCTTAACTTCTATCACGTGCGGTCACGTGACACCCCAGCCGTTAAGAATAGAGACGGCGTCAGGCCGATGTCCCACATTGTGACGAAAAGGATATTGTAGGGACCCTATTGAAACTTGTAAAAGATTAGGGACTTAAACGTTACTTCAATGAAAGTTGAGGGACGAAAAATATAATTTTCCCTAAATTCTATTTTGTGAATTTTGTTCATGCCATAGTCAGCTGTGTTAGCTGTGTATTTATACGCTGTAGCGCAAGTCAAGAAAGCCATGGACGTAGGTACTTTTGGTGTTTTATTGCTCTACAGGATTGATCTGATGTTTTCCTACTTAAGTAAACATGAGTTTCATTTTGAAAATAGTGGAAACACTTCTGCATGCTACGAGATATTTGGGAGTAAAAACTTTTGTATTTTGGGGTGGCCGAGGGGGATACTAGACTCTTTTGAACACAGATATGCAAAGGGAACTTGATCAATTGGGATGACGTCTTTCTCTCACCTTATTTCTTTTGAATTTTAATGATGCATATGCTACGTTTTGATTATTTAGGCAAGCTTTCTTCAAGCAGTCGTTGACCGGAAGATAGAGATTGGGTTCAATGGTGTGGACCCAAACCATGGTATGTCGTGTCAAGTGGCTTTTTAACATATGTATCACGGTAAGCTGTAGTTATATTTTTGCCAAGTAGTTAAGGTATAAATAATATTTCTTCGTAACATAGAGTGTTAGAGTGTTTACAGGCGACTCCTACTGGGCTTTCGAGCTCATTTTTGTTTGGGTTTTTGTGCAGGAGAGCCTTCGGGTAGGCCTGAGGCTAGTGCACCCCATGGAGATCATGTACAGGGTTGAGGAGTCATTTTGTTCTTTGCCTCTTTTCTTATGTATGATATACTATGTATATGCTTGAAATGGGAAAATTGTGTATATAGCAGTCTCGTGACTAAATTTTGTATTTTGATGTCAACAATCCTATGTACATGAAACATGCGAATGAAATGAATGAATGAATAAATGAATGAATTATGTGGGTCACTAAATTTTCCAGTTATCATGCTCGTGGTCAAGGATGGTAAGATCACAAAATCTGAAATAAATCCGTCGAAGTTTAGAAATATCTATCATGGCCTGAGGCTAGTGCACCCCATGGAGATCATGTACAGGGTTGAGGAGTCATTTTGTTCTTTGCCTCTTTTCTTATGTATGATATACTATCTATATGCTTGAAATGGGAAAATTGTGTATATTGCAGTCTCGTGACTAAATTTTGTATTTTGATGTCTACAATCCTATGTACATGAAACATGCGAATGAAATGAATGAATAAACTAGGCGAAATGGCGACATCCCCAGGGTAGTCTTGTAGGCAGTGCGATATGCCCACAACGCATCTGATAGCCTCAAGGACCAGTCCTTTCGGTTGGGGCTCACTGTCTTCTCCAGGATTTGCTTTATCTCTCTATTGGCTAATTCAGCTTAGCCATTCGTCTGTGGATGATAAGCAGTGCAAATCTTATGTGTAACTCCATACCTGCGCATCAAAGCCTCAAAAGAGCGGTTACAAAAATGGGATCCTTGGTCACTAATAATAACCCTAGGAGTACCAAATCTAGACAAAACATGCTCTTTAAGAAACTTGATGACAGTGGAATGATTATTATTCCTACATGCAATAGCCTCCACCCACTTAGACACGTATTCCACAACCAACAATATATATAAATAGCCAAAAGAAGAAGGAAAGGGCCCCATAAAGTCTATACCCCAACAATCAAAAATCTCTACAGCTTGAATTGGGTTCAAAGGCATCATATGTCTCCTAGATAAAGCTCCTAATGTTTGGCATCTATCACAGGATTTGCAGAAAATATTAACATCACGAAACATAGTAGGCCAGTGAAAACCACATTGAAGAATTTTAGCAGCAGTTTTTTTCATCGAAAAATAGCCTCCACATGCATGAGAGTGACAGAATGTAATAATGCTTTCAATTTCATAATCAGAGACACAACGGCGCATAATCTGGTCGGGACAATACTTAAACAGACAAGGATCATCCCAATAAAATTTCTTTACCTCAACAAAAATCTACGCTTATCTTGCGCACTCCAAAAGGAAGGGATCTCAACTGCCGCTAAATAATTAACAATATGCGCATACCAGGGCAGTCGTGCAACTGAAAAGAGTTGCTCATCAGGGAAGTCATCCATGATTGGTGGCTCATCTTCCGCTACTTCCGCCATCAACCTCGATAGGTGATCGGCGACAACATTCTCCAAGGGAAAGCGGGGACTGCTCGAGCACCTACAAACAAAAGCAAAACAAGCCGAAAACAAAAGCAAAGGACACAACATAAAAAATAACTCAAGCATTCTCAAGCATACAAGAAAGCAAATCGAGCAAACTAAACTATTATATATAAGACATGGATTTTTAACCGCTCCCTTGGCGGCTGTGCCCTAGCACGATGATATGCAAAATCAGTAAGTGCCATGATCTAAAGGGTTAACCTTAGTAGTATCACCAAGGGTAATTCACCATGTGAATCCAAGTGGCATATGACAAGTAGGAGAGCTAACTTTTGCATTCTAACTCTAATAAACAAGATAGTTGGATCTCTCAAATAAAAATATGTGTCATCATTGTGTTCAAGTGTCAGTGACTCATCCAATGACCTATCAATAATGTCATCATGCTCGTGGTCAAGGATGGTAAGATCACAAATTCTGAAATAAATCCGTCGAAGTTTAGAAATATCTATCAAGGTCATGTTTTTCCTAACTATCCAAGGAGATGAAATAAACACCGGAAATATTCCTCTCGGCTTAGAAGCAATGACTTGAAGTTCAGCCGATGGAGGTTCAACGCATACTTGGTCGTGGTGGTCTTGGTAGTCATCCGGATCTTCCTCGTTGCTGACCGGCCCGTACTGGAGTACTTTGTTTTCTTCCAATTGATGTGTCCCTCTGAGTTCGTGCATGCTAAAAGATGTGATTACCTCGCATAGTTGGCGTGCCTTCTCCTCGTCTTTCATAAGTAACTGTAGAATGAAAGAATCAAAATTAGGCTTGGTTTTAGCCTCCTTAAGTAAGTCCAAAATCTCTGCCACACAAAGTTGTGGAGAAACATGTGCATCGGCAGCATCAGGGACATGAACATGTGCATTACTAACATTGGAATCATGAGCATAGGCATAGTGAATGTTAGTATCATGAACATGCGTATGAGCGCTAAAATCATGTACATATCCATCACACACACTAGAATCGATAGCTTGTGCATCAATAGGACTAGAATTTTGAACATGCACACTAGCACTACAGTCATGAGCGTATGCATCATCAACATGAATATCTTGGGCAAGTGCACCATAAGCATTAAAATCATGGATGTAAGCATCACTAGCACTAAAGTCATCGACACATGCATCATACGTGTTAGGCTCATCGACATGAACATCATGAGAAGTAGCACCATAAGTATCATGCAAATAATCATCATAAGCACTAGGATAAGAGTAGAAAGGCTCATTTTGTGGTAGATAGTTGTTGGACGTTAAGGCGACATTGGGATGCTTGTAGGATTTGGCATCGATATGAACATCATAATCATCCCAATGCCCCGGAACCGTCTGTGTAACAGTCGTCTCAGCAAGCTCATCCAAGTGCTTCATAGCTTCATCAGGATCAATCTGCAAAAACTCACCCTTGCATCTTGTTTCAAGAATTCGACGTTCATGTTTAGTTAATCCATAATAAAAATAGCTAACTAAACGCCAATTAGGATAACCATTTTGAGGGCATGAAGCTATTAAACTGTTAAATCGCTGCCATACATTACATAACTAGTGAATGCCCGTGCCTACGACACGGATATTTAGAGTTTCTTTTAAAATTTTTTAACAAAACCTCCCCTGTACCAAGGGTTAAATGAGACAGTTATACAAAATTCCTGAAATATAAAAATTAAAGCTATAAAAGGGGCAAACATTGTCCCCGGGGCAAACCTTGTCCCCACAAACCATAACTACAGCAATTCATATAGCTATCATGAAGAAGACGAATAAAAAATATCCTTACTGTTAGCGCATTTTCAAGAAATAGAACATTGTCCCTAGGGCAAACCTTTTCTATAAAAAAAATAGAAAAGCAAAACCTATAGTTTTTTTAAAAAATTAATCCTTACTGCTAGCGCAATTCAAGTTCGAGATTTTCAAAATCACAAATTTCTTTCTCAAACACATTAATAGACCTCTTACAAATGAATCAGTTCATAACCTAACTTTGCATGGCAAAAGAAAAGGAGGTGCTATAATGCCCATGCCATGTGTTTTTCCCTCCATGGCATGAGCTGCCTACAGTAAGTTTGCTTGTATGTGCTATTTAGTAAATCTTGCAATCTATGAAGCAAATTAAGTTCAGAGATTAATGGAATGTCTCAGACGCATCTAGAGGTGTCACAGATGTATTAATGTTAATGACCTTCCATATGTATGTCATAAACCTTTGAAGACTAATTGGTTTAAGATTTGTTAGGATCTTGAAGTTTAATGCAGGAAGTTACTAACAGCAGACTTTGACACTGAGCAAGGAAGATACTTGTTGGTACGGTATAAGACATAATTTCTGAAGTCCGACAATCAATTTGACATGTAAAAAACTGATGGCAGGAGTGAGATTCATCTAAACTAAAACCTCAAAAAAGAAGGAAATAAAAACAAAGATAACAAAACAGAATTCCTGACCATCTAATTATATAGAAAATAATTAAAAAGCCTCTGACTCTTTAACTTCATAGTGGAAGTTTACAAAAAAAAAAGAAAATTGAAGAAACAGAAGGTTTTGTGATCCACGGAAGCAGATTTATTGAATCCATGAGTCTCAATTGAATTGTCATAAAAGGGTCTGAAAGCATTGGATAGCCATCAACGTGTGGGGTAATCACATATCTAGGAAGAGGTGACCTGTTCAAAAAGAACAGTTCAAATAAGTAAACAACGAAACAAATAGATAAAAGCCATAAAATGGTTGTTACAGCTTTACAGGTCACGAACGATGAAACCAACTAAGAGACTTATTTGACATAGTAACTTTGCATCTTAACACCAAGAAAAACAAATCATGAATTAAGATACCATACTGTCATACCAAAATGCATACAAAGTTACACACAATCTCTAGTGACCAATAAAGGGAAAATTCATTTCTTGATAGCATAGATTAATGTCGAACAATTCAATATTTTCAGTCCATGCACAACTACTAAATATGAATAGCTCAGTCAACAGTCAAGAAAGAAGTTTGCATTTCCCATGCTCTATGAAACAGAGTAGAAGATAAAGATGGTAGATTACTACAATTCATGTTTGTAGTTCATCCATGATAAGAAAGAAACATAAACAGAGAAATAGTTTTAAAAAATCAAAGTCTAGATACAAAATCTGATCAAATTAAATGGAGAAATAGTAAGGAAAAATCAAAACAATCAGAGACGTCTAGCAAATCTGATGAAATTAAACAGTGAAACAGTCATGAAAAATGAAAACAATATGATAGAGACAAAAGCCAAGAATAGTTTTCAGAAATTTAATTCTGCAAGAAATTCCTAGCTTAAGTCTGCAAGGAATTCCAATTGAGATTGTGAGAAACACCTATGTGATCATAGAAATTTTCTTCTGCGTAATGAGTTTTGTCTTATGAATAGCTATATGTAATGTATGGAAAGCAAGAAAGAAAGAGAGCAACATACATAGGAAGTCAATGTACAGGCGACCGTCGGAGAAGCCAACGGCTTGACGATGAAAGAAATAACAGCCGGCTAGGGGTCCGAGGAAAAGCCAAGGCCAACGGAGAAGCCTCCGGTCTCCGAGTTAGAGTCACCAAAGTCGAACTGTATACATTTGGCATCAACAAATGAGATTGAAAATAGTAGAAGCACTTGAACGACAGTGACGTTAGCAAAGAACATGCATGTATGGCTTTTATTAAGGCATAGAAAAGAACATGACAGCTAAGCTATGTAATAATTAGGAATGTGATCCTCAAAACCAATGGGCCATCTATTAGACCATCTATTAGCTCTGTAAAATTGAACCCCTCCAATGCACTTCTGCATAACCTTAAGCTGCAGAAAACATGGATGCAATGTAAACATCAGATGCTTCCAGTCCTAAGCTTTATAATGGCAACTGTAAAACAATAGTTCATACGTGAAATGTTTAATAGCACATAGTTACCACTCCGAATATGCCATGGAGGAAAAGTTGAAGACCAAGTACTTAAATGAATCAGATACAAAAGTTCAAAGATGTCAACCTTGTCATGTCCCCTTTGGACGAAGAATCCCATTTGTGTTACAATGTCTTCCATCTTCTCAAACAATTCCTTTCAGAAATGTCCTGCCAACGGAAATTGAACAATTGGCATATTATTGAAACAGGGCATAGAATAGCAGAAATCCATGCCATTTTTCTTCCTAATAAAGAACAGTTGTATAAAAAGGAAATGCATGGAGGCAAAGGTAGAATAAGGACATGTATGAATTTTGGAGTGGCACTCTGTCATTGTTATGCTCAGTAGTGTAATGTGAAAGTAGCTACTGAATTCAGCAAATGACTACAGATCTGATTTGTTTTAGCAGTCCATAGATTACTTACAGCTCCTAATTAAATAGATGATTTGTTTTAGCAGTCCATAGATTACTTACAGCTCCTAATTAAATAGAAAATGGAAAAAGAAATGTAGAATCTTACCTCCTCGTCAAAAAAGCCAGATAGATAAAGAGATGTAGACATTCCAATTAGTTGGAAAGCATTCATGTGGGTGTAAATAGTTCCCTTCTCGCTTCCCTCAGTTGAGGGGGCGTTGGGGCGTGGCCGACGGACAACGGAGAGCTCCCGCTTGAGCTCAGTGGCGTTATCCCTGGCATTGCTCATGGCACTCATCCTGGCGGCGAGC
>OY986975.1:4869845-5202527 GCA_963920575.1 Narthecium ossifragum | reverse complement strand
CTCCCTCAGGATTTCATTTTGTCCAGATTTCTTGGTTGGCCGGAAAAGGTGAATTTGCTTGCGAGAAGTGAAGACCGTTGGAATGGGAGGCATTGGAAATGCAAAGATTTTAATGGTAAGAAAGACGTATTATTTTCTTTTTAAATCCACTTATTTTTTGATTTGTCAGTCGAGGGGCACTTTCGTGTTCGTCTACAAAACAGGCCAAATCCCTAAACTGGAGACCAAAATACCCCTGATCACGTCATCTGCTTTTGCCATGTCACCCAACCTCCTCTCTCACTCAACGACTCGGTTTCTCTCTCTGCTTTAAATGCCGCGTCTGACACCATACTTGAGTAATATAAGAGAGGATAGAGGGGGAGAGTGAGTGGGGATTTAAAAAGAGATGGAGAAAGAAGGGACTAAAGACTTCAAATTTACATGGATTCCTTAGTTTTTATGAGGATTCTTTAGTTATTTGAAGTATGCCTTAAATATTTGTTAGGAAATACTTAAGAAAATGAGATCTTTACAATCGGAAGACGGATTTGAAGTATTCCTTATAAAATTGAATCCGATTCTAAGTATTCTAGAATCGGATTCAATTTTTCCTTTATCCTGACGTGGGCTTCCCATTTCTCTCCACCCACTCTCTCACTCTCTCTCTCACCCTTTCTCTGCATCCCTCTCCATCCACTCTCGGAGGCGAAGCTCCACTACGGTGGCCATAATGTCCGCCTCCAATCTGCTAATATTTGAAGGAATACATGGTAATATCTTTCAACAAATACATGGTAATATAATTCATGTAATACCTGATCATATTTAAAGAAATGCCTTGAAATATTTTAAGCAATACCTTGTAATATCCGATCTCCCATCTTCCCAATGCTTGCTTCCTTTGCTCTCCCCCCGCCCTCCCCCCCATCTCTCTCTCCTCGTTGGCAAGGGCAAGGGCAAGGGCAGAGAGAAAGATGAAGAAATCCGTGCTTTTATGATGGTATCCTTTCTAAAGCAAGGGATTCCATTCTTTTACTAGGGAATTATTACTGCTTGTAATGATTGGGTGTATACTTTGTCTCTTCCCCATTGAACTCGGCCGCCCGTGTTTAGCAAGGGGAATTCCTTCACGTTTAGTACGCATAGAATCTCTCAAGTCGGGACAGTTTGCCACGTAGACAATTTTTTCCACGTGTTATAGTACCCCATGTTAAATTTAACACATGTTGTAGAAAGATGACGGTAACCGGTCACGTGGGGTGACGTGACAGGTTTGAAGCTCTTCCCGCTCACCGAAGCTGTTTTGGACCAGTACTACTACCTCCTACTCCTATTTAATGCCCATGAGAAGGGGCAAAGAAGACAATGAGCTCGCCAACCAAAGTCTCTTACTGTACCGACCACGGCCATCGGATGGCACCATGTCGAGCAGGCGATGATCGACCACGAGCCCACAACGCAGCGCTGGATCAAGCGCAACCTCGAGGAGGTTGGATACAATCTGCTACTGCTCCACACTCTCTCTCCCTCACTCTCCTCCACACTCTCGCTCTCTCTCTCTCTTTCTCCCTCACACTCTCTCTCCTCCGCACACTCTCTCTCCCTCGCTCTCCTTGGCTCTCTCTCTCTCCCTTGGTCACCTCTCTCTCTCTCTCTCTCTGCCTCCCTCGTTCTCTCTCTCCTCCGCACTCTCTCTCTCCCTTGCTCTCTCTCTTGTCCGCTCTATCAACCGCCACTCTCTCTCTTCCTCCCTCCCTCGCTCTCCCCTTGTAAGCACTCTCTCTCTCCCTCGCTCTCTCTCTCCGCCCCCGCGCTCTCTCCCTCCTTCTCAACCTCTCTCCCCCTCCCTCTCTCTGTCTCAGGTTACTGGGTATTGTCCTGTATATTACAAAACAATACTTGGTTGACGAGCAATTCGAGGTGAAGCAAAGTTTGAAACATTAAAGATATCATGGTGGAATTGATCGCTCACGAACGGTGTCGTTAAATCGTACGCAAAACGTAATTTAGAAATTTATAAACCCTTATTTCAATATTAAATTCAAATGATAGTATAATGATGAAATACGGGGTTGATCCTCAGGGAAAACTTTGACTTGAATAACGAAGGTGAAATTGAATCTCAAAACTCTAATCCTAAAGCAATGAAGGGTTGATTTGGATTTTGAAAACTAATTAATTAAAGCTAATTACGAAAGCAATTAAAGAGGTTGAAATAGATCAATGAGAGAAACAACCTAGGGATCCCTCAATCCACTCTAGCTTCACTTCCTGTATTCTCTAATTATCATCTTGCTTCTTCTCTAGACATTATGGAATCATGGCTTCTTAAGCTCACATGAAACCCTAAAAGAAAGTTAATGACTACCTAAGGCATAACCTATCTTCGTGTAGCATAGATTGTCTTCGGACTTAACCTGAGTACAATCTATCTTTACTTAGCATAGATTATCTCAAAAGCGTGTCAAAAACCACATGAAAACCATCTTATGGAACTCTACCATCAAGCACAGCAATCAAGTAGGACACAAAATACGTCAAGGGAAATGCTTCCATCAACTCTATTATCAATAAATTCAAATCCATAAGATCATGTCTATGAGAAAGAAATACAAGAATCAACTAGAAAATACAAAAAGTTACACTAGAGTTTCATGAGATCCCAAGATCTAGAAGATTAGCCACTCATCTTTGGGATGAAGGCCATGTATTCGATGAAGAAAGCTTGAGATCTACACCACATCTCCGCCTTCTTCTCCAATCTGAATTCCTCTATTTTTCTCTATGGGGGCCTCCTGGTTTTCCAGCCACAAAGCCCTTTTTATATCTTAATTCCCGGATTAGGGTTTCAAGGTTAAGTTAGACCTCAAGTGCAACTCGGAATTTCTGGTCCAACCCTGATAGCTTCTTCCAATCGCGACTGGGCTCAACCGGTTCGGAATTTGAGAATGAGTCCAACATAAAACATGTAGATATAGAAGTCTTCTGTCCTCTCTCGAATAGGTTGCAATATTTGGACTTATCTAAAATATTTGGCGAATATTCTCCCACGCGTTGACGGACCAGTCTTCCAGCAACTAATTATCTTCATCTTTTCCCAAACTGCTATCAATTCATCTGGAATCTCTGAAAGTGTTCAACATGAAAGTTGTACGTCTAGATGTCTACTAGCTTTCAGTCAAATTTCAGAATATTTGGAGATAATCATAATTTCTGGTGAATATTATGCTATCGACAGAGCAGTGTATTTCAGCATATTAATCGAATTTCTTGCATTTCTCCTCAAAGCATGATCAAACCTGAAATCAACTAACAAGCTATCAAATACAAACACTCTAGGCCTAACAAAGCTAAGTTAAGGGGTTTAATCATGAACATTTAGTGACTCATCAGGAATTCTTCGAAATCTCAAAGTAATTCCTTGTAAAACGAAGGAATTAGTAGAGAAAAAAGGAGAATTCTTCGAAAATAAAATCCGCGCATAAGGAAGTATTCATTGAGAATTCTAGAAGTAGTTCAGTGAAAAAACCAAGAAATTCGTAAGGAACAAAAGGTAAGTCCTCCAACATAAGGGCTTTCCCATTTTGGGTCAACGGCCCACATGGGTTGACATCAAAGTAGCAGCGTTCATACATTTCCTTACGTTGTGTCTGGTGGCCCGACAGTTCTTGCACTTCTTACTGCTCCTCCGTATCTCGCCTTGGTGGGGGAGAAAGAGAGTGGCTGCGGAGGGAGTGGAGGAGAGAGAGCGAGGGAGGATGAGAAGAGAGAGGGGGGTGGGGGGGGCAATTACTTATGCATACAGAGGAGTAATACTCGGAAACTATAAAGGAATGCAATGAATTAGTTGAGGAATATTACTAAAATATGTTGTCTTCCTCTCTCTCTCTCTCTCTCTCTCTCTAGCTTAGTCTGTATTGAATACCCAATTTCTTAGAGCTATTCCGTTATTGTTACCATTTTTTTTAGTTTTCTAAGCATTACTTTGATAGTTTGAAGCAGTCATTCATTATTAATTTTTTAAGGATGTTGTTCCTCTTTTCATAATTAGGGAAGGAGGATGCGGAAGAGGTATTTGTGATAGATACATATGATGAAAGTGGTGAGGTGGAGAGAGAGAGAGAAAGATTAAGAGAGAGATAGTGACTGAGCTGGAGAGAGAGAGAAATGTTGAGAGGTGACAATATGACAACAGAGACAGGTAGAATGATGAAGTATTAAATGCACAACACGAGAGAGTGTCAAAGAAAACGTAGAGAAGAAAGACGGGTAGTACGTTGAGCAGGTCGGAAAGAGGCCGAAGGCAATTTCAATGGAAAAAAAATCAGATTACTTAAATACTATAAGGGGGCAATCAGATTACCGAACCAAATGAACTCGCAAATTCGTGCTTTCTATATCTTTCTTTTTATAAGGATTCTGTGATTGCTATAAAAAAATTCCAATATGTTCGTTTTAATGCAGACGGGATTGTGGGACATTCTTGCTGTAGTACGAAGACTGCATTCAATTGGGGAAGCCTCTTGACTTCTGTCAGGATGATATGCCAAGGATAAGAGCCTAGCTCGCAGCTGCCATTATCCGTGATGGTGTTGACAGTTGGAATGCACGGAAGAATTAAGGAGCCCAACCCGTAAGATGAACGATAGCCTGAGATGATTTTTAATTCATGTACTATAAAATTGTAAAACATTAAACATTAATTTATTTAACACATTGATTTTTGGATTACTTTAATTCATCGCATTTCGTTATAGCTTTTCTCCCTCCCTCGCTCTCTCTCCTCCGATCTCTCCGCCACATCCAGCCCTCTGTCCTTCCACTCTCTCCCAATTGCTTCCGCGCGTCGCCATCTCTCTTCTGTGAATCAAGGTCCCTGCCTCCGGAAAAGTCCTCCGTCATGGGACTTTCCTCGTTCGTACGAATAGAAATGAAGCACGGACGGTGGTGATACCACTTGAAGGGATTTTAGAGGTGAATGGGATCACCAAAACCCCTCTCCAATGGCCTCTCCAATGGCCAAACAAGAAAGGAAATCAAGAATTCAAACCAAAAGAAGAAGACAAGATTGAAGGAGGGGAATGGCGTGATTCCCGACGGCTGGAGGCGGGAGTTTCGACCAGAGAGCGACGTCGACGACGATGTTGACGATGGCCGAAGGAGGGAGTTGAGGAGAGGGTGACCGTGCGGTTCCCGACGCCCCGAGGCCGAAGGTGAGGAGAGAGCCATGGTGAGGTTTGCGATCGCCGGAGGCGGGAGGTGGGAGGTGACGAGCAACACGATCGATGGCTAGGTTTAGATAGGGGAGAGAGTAATCGGATCCCATTATATCCACCCGTTAACCCAATACCCATAATATTATATACTATTAATATACTATGAATCGGGTGGACACGTAGGCATGTGCAATAAATGAATTCCTTACTTATGACATTAATCCTCATTCGGCTTGGATAGGATTGCTTATTTATGAACTTACTTATGCGAGGAATGATTTACTTATGCGATGAATTCTTTACTTATGCTATGAAATCTTTCTTCGTGCCTTCATCGACCTCGAGATCATTTGGTTCGAGGACTTCGAATTGAGGCCACTTGGCTCCGGGACGAGTGATGTCGGACTTTGATTGTCGCTATCTCTTGAGCCGATGGGTCGGTTATAGAAGATAGCTGGACGCCTCGAGCCTCGCATTGTAGAATCTCATCGAAATAAATGCAGTGTCATCATCACATCATAGGTGTGGCGGCGTAATGTAGGGGATTTCAACTCTGGTGTCGAGTCGCATTTAACATGTACGTTGTTCTCATTGGCCGACGTTTCTTTTTCGCACGTGGTTATGTATGCTGAAAAATTAATTTTATCGAACCTTATGTGTGGGGTATGGGTTGCCGCCACATGGCAATTCATATTTCACATTTGATCTGTGTAATTTATGCTTAGCGAATCGGATTTACTCGTGACCCGTTAAGCTTCGCATCCAATTCGTCCACATGTCGCGTTTGTTTGATGCTGCAGACACTCTGATTATAGCTTCCCAGATGGGTGTCACGTGTTTGGATCGATGATCGTCGATAAGTTGATATGATGGATGTATGGCAGCCGGCGTACGATTATTATCCTCGGTAACACAATTGCCGCCCTTTTCGACGAATGATGTGATTCGCAGCGACGCGCAGGGAAAAAAAGTCTTCCCTTGCTTCCATGTATCCTCTCGCTTTTGCAGCCTTAGCCTCTCTTAGTTCTCGCCATGTCTGATGCCGAGAGCCCGACCTCTTCGTCTCTAGGAGGAAAGGTGCTCACATTCCTTGACTTCTCACGCCGCTCTGCCACTTTCTTCGAGCGGTTTTTAGATCAGGAGTACGCCGTGACTTTGCTCCCCCAAAATCATCTTCGTCCAAGAAGACCTGATCGATCGGAAGCGGTACGGCTTAGGCCCGACTATGATGATCCCATCTTCGAGGATCGACGTTTCCAAAAGCTGGGGGCCTCTTATCCGTCGACCACTGGATCCCCTATAGTGTGTTCGCCTGAACCTCCTCACTCCTTTGATCAATGGGTTCATGGAAGAATCCAAAAGGGGTGGCCCGCTGCCGACAAAGATTTCGACCAATGGGTTGAATGGGTGATGGCTGACCCGTGGGGGCAGCGTCAGCTTAGGGCCATGCAGCTTGGAGACGTTCTTCATCTTCCTTATCAACCTGCCGACGACCCGCTGCTATTGTCTCTGCTTTGTTTCTGGAGCGTTGAGTACAACTGCTTCATGCTCCCGAATGGGCCCCTCTCCATCACCCTGGCCGACGTCTTCTTGTTGACCAACACCTCAGTCTCAGGTGAGGACTGTTCGGGTTTCCTGAAGAAGAGGACCTCTACTCCCAGTCCACTTCAGTCGTCTGAACGGTCGGACGCTTACAATTCATACTCCCAATATCTCAACGACGAGAAGAAAGAATCAGGTCCACTTACCGCTCGCGGAGGAGAGCGAGGGAGGGAGGGAGAGAGAGACCGCGGAGGAGAGCAAGGTGAGGGAGAGAGAGATGATTAAAGTCGGACATCACCAATCCCGGAGCCAAGTGACCTCGAAGTCGATGCACCCCATCAAGTCACTAATCCCGAAGCTACGGGACCTTGAGGTGGAAACAACTTATGAAGTCCCTAGGAGTAGCATAATCAATCTTAGAAGTGGCCAAATTACCTGTATAATTGGTCTAGGGGTAAATACGTACAACATTCAGTTATGACCTGCCATTGTGAAAATACAGTACAAACAGAAATGCACAGGTCAATATTGCAACAATTTGGTATGCCGTGCACTTGAGCTTCAATCGAAGGTTTTCTAGCGAGGGAGGAAGAGAGAGCGAGGGGGAGAGAGAGTGCGGAGGAGAGCGAGGGAGGGAGGGAGGGAGAGACCGCTGAGGAGAACAAGGGAGGGAGCGAGAGAGAGAGTGTGGAGGAGACCGAGGGAGGGAGAGAGTGCGGACGAGAGCGAGGGAGGAGAGAGAGGGAGGAAGAGAGAGAGAGTGTGCGGAGGAGAGAGAGGAAGGAAGAGAGAGAGAGCGAGGGAGGGAGAGAAAGAGGGAGAAAGAGTGCGGAGGAGACCGAGGGAGAGAGAGAGTGCGGAGGAGAGCGAGGGAGGAAGAGAGACGGGGGCGAGAGTGAGAGAGAGAGAGAGCGAGGGAGGGAGAGAGAGAGGGAGGAAGAGAGAGAGAGAGAGCGAGGGGGGAGGGAGGGAGAGAGGGAGTGCGGAGGAGAGCAAGGAAGGGAGAGAGCGAGGGAGGAAGAGAGAGAGAGCGGGGAGAGCGAGGGAGGGAGAGAGCTAGGGAGGAGGAGATCGAGTGAGGAAGAGAGAGGGGGGGCGAGAGTGAGAGAGAGCGAGCGAGGGGCTGAGAGATTGTGCGGCGGAGAGCGAGGGAGGAAGAGAGAGATCGAGGGGGCGAGAGATGGTGTGCTGAGAGCGAGGGAGAGAGAGAGTGCAGAGGAGAGCGAGGGGGCGAGAGTGAGCGAGCGAGGATGAGAGGGTGTGGAGAGGGTGAGGGAAGGAGGTAGAGAGAGTGCGGAGGAGAGCGAGGGGGAGAGAGTGAGAGAGTGTGGAGGAGGGCGAGGGAGGGAGGGAGAGAGCGGGCGAGAGTGAGAGAGAGAGCGGGCGAGAGTGAGAGAGAGAGAGAGAGCAAGGGAGGAAGAGAGAGAGGGGGCGAGATAGAGAGAGAGAGAGCGAGGGGGTGAGAGATAGTGCGGCGGAGAGCGAGGGAGAGGGAGAGTGTGGAGGAGAGCGAGGGAGGGAGGGAGAGAGAGAGAGACCGCGGAGGAGAGCGAGGTGAGGGAGAGAGAGATGATTAAAGTCGGACGCCACCAATCCCGGAGCCAAGTGACCTCGAAGTCGAAGCACCCCATTAAGTCACTAATCCCAGAGCTATGGGACCTCGAGGTGGAAACAGCTTATGAAGTCCCTAGGAATAGCATAATCATTCTTAGAAGTGGCCAAATTACTTGTATAATTGGTCTAGGGGTAAATATGTACAACATTCAGTTATGACCTGCCATTGCGAAAATACAGTATAGACAGAAATGCATAGGTCAATATTGCAGCAATCTGGTATGCCATGCACTTGAGCTTCAATCGAAGGTTTTCTAGCTCCAGCCGGGCCACTATCACGTCTCTCTCATCCACTAAGCTTTCCCCAACGCTCGGGTTTGCTCTCGTCAACTCACCAGCCACCCGATGGCAGATTTCATCTTCATACCATATGAAGAAGTTGTAACCACCATGCTCCTATAGACGCCAACACAAGGGGTAGCTACGACATTGTTAAACAGGGCAGCGAGAATGGACTAAGAGGATCTTACCCATGGTGTTTCACAACCCAAGAACTTTCTGCCGCGGGTCTCCTTTGTACGCGTGGTGAATAATCGGGCCTCCATACCGCACCAATAGTTGTAGATCGTATCCAACCTTGTCGAGGTTGCGCTTGATCCAGCGCTGCGTTGTGGGCTCGTGGTCGATCGTCGCTGATCGCTTACAAACGTAGTCGTTAAAATGTTGTAAACTCAATCAAATATTAAATTTATATCCTTATTCAATCACTACACTACTAGGTAGAATAGCGCTGAAGTCCAGAGTCGATCCACAGGGAAAACGTTGGAAATCAAAATCAATTCTCAAAACCCTAAAACTAAATAAAAGAATCAAAGATAGAATAGATTAAACTAATGAAGAAAAGAAATAAAACAGATAAAAGGTTGATCAATTTGAATCAATGGATAAGTGACTTAGGAATTACTCAATCCGCCCTAGTTTCGTTATTAGTCTTCTCTAGTTATCATCTTGTTCCATTCTCTCAACATTATGGATCATATGGCTACAAGCTCACATGAATCCCTAAAAGAAAGTTAATGTTCCCAACGGCATAACCTATCTTTGCTTGGCATAGATTGTCTTTGGTCCTACGATTACATTAAATTATACTACTCCTAATGACCGTGGCACAACATATCTTCGCGTAGCATAGCTTATCTCAAAGGCAAACAAATAACTTCATGAAAACCATCTCATAAATCTCTACAATCAATCACAGAAATCATGTAGGACTGAAAATACGTCAAGGAACTCTGTTCCTTCAACTCTATTAATGATAAAACCACATTCATGAGATCATGTATCGAGAAGTTCACAAGAATCCAACTAAAGAAAAACCAAAACTACACTAGGGTTTCATGCATAATCCTAAGTACAAGAGTTAGGAACTCATCTTTTGGATGAAAGCCATCGGGTTGGAATAGGAAGCTATCACCATCCACATCCTCTCCTTCTTCTTCTTCCTCCACCAAAGATTGACAAAAAGATGAGAAGTTTTGCTGAAATAACCCCTTTTTATAATAAAAACTCTTAATCCCGGAATTAGGGTTATGGCTAAGTTGAGTTAGACCTCTAGTGCAACTCGGAATTCCTAGTTTAATTCTGATTGCTTATTCTGGTCGCAACTGGGTTCAACCCGTCCGGAATTTGAAAATGTGCTCAACAGGAAAGATGTAGATTAAGAAGTCTTCTGTCCTCCCCCGAAGATTTTATAATATTCTGACTTATGTGGAATATTTGGTAAATATTCTCCTAAGCATCGACGGACCAGTTTCCAGCAGCTGCATATCTTCATAGTCTTCAAAACTGGTATTAATCTGTCCAGAATCTCGCCAAGTATCCAACATGAAAGTTATAGCTCTTGAAGTCTTCTATCACGTACTAAATGTCCAGAATATTTGGACTTATAAAGAATTTCTGGGGAATATTCTCCTGACAGGCGACGAAACAGTCTTTATCATATAAATTCATCTTTTTAGCTGAATTACTTGTATTTCTTCTTATATCATGATTAAACTACTCTAGGCCTAACAAAGGTAATTTAAGGGGTTTAATTAGGAATAATTAGTGACATATCAGTCGCCTGCTCGACATGGTGCCGTCCGATGGCCGTGGTCGGTATAGTAAAAGACTTCGAGCGGCGAGCTCGTCGTCTTCTTTGCCCCTTCTCATGGGCATTAAATAGGAGTAGGAGGCGGGAGTACTGGTCCAAAACAACTTCGGTGAGTGAGAAGAGCTTCAAAACCGGTCACGTCACCCCACGTGACCGGTTTACTGTCATCTTTCTATAACGCCCGTCCAGCGGAGCTCGCACAACATGTGTTAAATTTAACGCGCGGTACTATAACACGTGGAAAAAATTGTCTACGTGGCAAACAGTCCCGACTTGAGAGATTCTCTGTGTACTAAACGTGATGGAATTCCCCCTTGCTAAACACGGGCGGCCGAGTTCAATGGGGAAGAGACAAAGTATACACCCAATCGTTACAAGCGGTAATAATTCCCTCATAAAAGAATGAAATCCATTGCTTTAGAAAGGATTCAATCATAAAAGCACGGATTCCTTCATCTTTCTCTCCGCCCTTGCCCTTGCTCTTGCCAACGAGGAGAGAGAGGAAGGAAAGAGGAAGAAAAGGCAGGGGAAAGCCAGGAAAGGAGGGGAAAAGGGGGAGGAGAGGAGGGGAAGTCTCCTCTCTCTCTCTGACAGAGGAGAGCGACGGGCGACGGTGTCACACCCCGACCCAGAAAACCCATCCGGGCCGAGGCGTGAGGGGAAACCTACACAATTCATCTCCAAGTGGCGCGATACAAAGCGGAATTATATAAAAACTTAAACAATATACAATCCAGAGGTAAACAGATATTCAATTCATATATCATCAGTTGTACTATTACAAGATCATCCAATAAAAGAATATTATACATTAATCTCAAAAGCTCTCAAAAAGTACATCATTTACAAAATCTGCTAAAAGTACAATAGTCGTCCTCCAGCAACCTCAAACACCTCTGGATGTAGTCGCGCCATCAAAGCTGATCCGCCGGCTCTACTGAAGAAGAACTGGCGCCTGCACCTGCAAACGCAGCCCGGGTAGGAGTGAGCGATAAGCTCAGTAGGGTTCTACTCTACGGCACACTGAAGGGAGGAAAACAACAACAGTGTTGTCTCCCCGCACAAGTCTAAGGAATGCCACGGGGTTCCACAACCCCTGCTGACTACCCCAAGGCTCCTACTCTTCTCAACCGACCACGCTGGGACACATTCTCCAAACACGCTGGGAGGAAACAGAGAACCAGAACCAGTAGGATCACCCTTACCCAGTGAGAAGCCACTGCCTGGGGACCATGTCAGGGGCACCGGCAACCATCCTCAGCACTTGGCCTTGGGAGACCAACACGACCTCTAAACCTCAAACAATGATCAGAGTCAACTAGCGTACATCCTCAATCACACGAGATCCAGATCATACAATCACACCCTAGTCCTGACTACCCAGCCGCGGTCCTAGTGGCTAGATCCGAGCTACCCGAGAGCCTCGGATCGGCGATCAACCCATCGCCCGCCTAACCTCAGATGCCTCTAATGCAATCAGGATGCATGCAATGCTCAGGCACAGATAACGAGATATAAACATGCAACAATATGTAAACAATCATATTGGACTAGGCATAGCTTACAGCTAGCCAAAGGGTAAGCATAGCAAGGCCTCAAATACATAATATCTATGCTAACCAAACAGCATCTGAGCAAAGCATGAATACAGATATACAGTAGTCTTCAGTGCCCTCTTGAACCTGACAGACTAAGGTTCCACAGTTATCCCGCAGGTAACTGGCCACATTTATACAATAGCCCTCGGCAACCGCCGGCAAGAGGCTAAGGTTCCACAATTCCCTCATTAGCTAGCACTCATGGCTAACTAATGGTTAAGAAACCTAATATAGCATTTAACTACTATCAAACATGTATTAAATGCAATCAAACCATAGATTCGTCAAAAAAAGAAGATACTCGATTCGATCCTCAAACTCGATAGAAATCCTTTGAAAACCTCATCAAATCCATATAGATGCTTCTCAACATGTTTAGATACTAATCACCAATCAAAACCGCCCAAGAAAAGCAAGAAAACCATATTCAAGGGCCCACGGACGATGTCACGGTCGATCCTCCGATCGACCGTGAGGCCACGGACGATGTCACGGTCGATCCACCGATCGACCGTGAGGCCAAAACGAGGAAAACCACATGGGCGACGGTCGATCGGCCCATCGACCATCGGGAGCCCAAAACGAGACAGAGCCTCACGGACGATGCGACGGTCGATCCGACGGTCGACCGTGAGGCAGGATGAAAAAGAGAGAACCCACGGTCGATCGACCCATCGACCGTGGGAGGCTAAAATCCCGACAGAGCCTGACGGTCGATGCGACGGTCGATCCGATGGTCGACCGTCAGGCCCAGAAAACGCGAATCAACACTTGACGGTCGATCCACCGATCGACCGTCGGGCCTTAGGCACAGTTCATCAGAACAGTGTCGGAAATCCAATTTCTTGGATTTCACGGATCAAATCAAGTTGGAAATCATTGAAACTTTGCAAGCATGCATAAAAGATGATGAGGAAACCAACGGTGCAAAGAAATCATATTTTTCTTTTACGGATAAATCTCCTATCTATGTCAAAATGGCGAAAACCGACGAAACGGCGATAATACGGAAAACCAGCCGTTAGAATACGGAAATCACAACGTAGGAATACTGAAAACGAGCCATACTACAAGTGCTACAAGCTACACAACATTCTAACATGTATTTCTACAGCGAAAGTACATAAAACCTATCCTAGGAGAACCCGATCCAAGGATCGAGGTAGAAACACCTACTTGATGAAGCAGGGCAGCTCCTCCACGCATCCCCCAACTCCGATCGCCGGAAGCCGCTCCTCAAAATCCATCCTCCGATGCCCTAGCACCCAGCCGAAGGAGAGAGAGAGAGAGAAGAAGAAAGAGAACGGCAGGAGAGAAGAGAAAGAAAGAGAAAGGAGAAAGGCTTAAATAGAAAGCTGAAATCCATCACAGCCGTCCGATTCGATCTCTCCCGATCGAGCTCCGATCGTCCGATCGGACGCACCCTAAAGGTTCTAATCAAACACATACATCAATCAAAGGCCATGTGGTGGGTGCTGGAGTGCCGGGAGTCGATCTGGGGTGCTTCGTGCAGCCGTTCATCTACGAAAACTTGGATGTCTGCGACTACTGTGATGGCTTCGGACATCTAGCTAGCAACTGTATGAGGAGGAAGGAGGAGCTCAGGAAGAAAGTGGCGGTGGCCCAAGGCAAGAAACCTGCCGGAGAGCCGGGGGAGATGACCACGGATGGGGTGCAGCTGATGGAAGTGGAGAGCATCAGGGGTGATGAGCATGAGGGTCATGGTCAGCCTCCTCCTGATAGGGGAGCCTGGCACACGGTGCGACTAAACCGCCGGCGGGGAAGGCCCCAGCCGGAGGCTAGGGTGGGGGCGCAGGGGAGGAGCCCGCCGGCGGGGAGGACGGATGGTCTACGTGGCGCTAGCCGACAAGAGCTGAATATTCCCCAGAAGGGCGGCGCGGCCTTGGTTGCAGAGGGGACAAGGGTTGGCATCATGCAGGGGACGCAGAGGGGTGGGCCAAGGGAAGATTCTAAAGCTAGGGGGCAGAATGGGGACGTGGCACAAGCTGGTCCAAGCATTACAAGGGGCGACGTGGAGCTCACTGGACCACGCAAGGTCCAGCACAGGGGATCAGACAGGGGACAAGCTGTGAGAGGAGGTTCTTCACCTATGACCTCTGGCACTGGACCTGGAGGGAGATGGGCACGGCCGGGCTCCGGCGACTTTAATCGTTTTGGAGCGCTTCAGTCGGGTGAGGATTCCCCAACGGTGGCGGAGCTGGCGGATCTCCCGCTGCTGGAGGCTGGCTGGTATGCTAGGGAGAAAGGGCGCTCCGATCGTCCTGGTCCGCTGGTGGTGCCGCTCTCCTCCCAGCATGCATCACCGGACGGCGCGGAAGGGGGGGACCTGCCAGATCTGGAAGCCTCACACCAGCAAGGGGTGGCGGAGCTGCATTTAGCGCTTGTGGCAGAGCATCCGAGCCGGACTTGGGCGGAGGAGTGTCAGGAGATGGTGATGGAGGAAGACCTTGAAGAAGGGGGGGATGAGCTAATGCAGGAGGCCAGGGGGGCTAACAGCGGCGCTAAGAGGCAGAGACCTTCCGATTTAGAGGCTACGGAGCATAGCCTTCCCGCAGTTGCCCAATGACTAGGATCCTGGTGTGGAATTGCCATGGCCTGGGGCCGCGAAGGGTGGCGGGGATGTGTGGTCGATTGATTTTGGACAGAGGGGTGGACTTTGTCTTCCTGCTAGAGGTGGTAGTCTTGGAGGAGCACATGCAGTTCATATCCGCAAGACTTGGGGCGGGCTGGAGTACTTATCTCCTGCCTTCTCGGGGGCAGCATGGGGGGATCTTGGCTGTCTGGAGGGAGAGTGTGGGAAGAGGTTACTTCACGCACTTCACCGAACAAGCCATCCATGGAGTCTTCACTTCTCAACGCCATGGCCAGTGGTTCCTCTCTATCGTATATGGAGCTCGAACATGGAGGGGACGGGAGGAGCTTTGGGAGGTTCTCATGAAGATCAATGCTAGAGGGTGGCCTTACTTGATGGTGGGGGACTTCAATGTATTGGCAATGCCGTCGGAGAAGAGAGGTGGGCGTCCATTCCGGTATAGCAGGTCGGTGAACGACTTCCTACGATTCATGTCCGCAGACAAGCTTGTGGATTTGGGGTTCAGAGGCCCTTCATTCACTTGGAGTAACAGGAGGCTGGGGCCTTCAAGGATACTAGAGCGTTTAGATCGTGCCCTGTGTAATCTTCAGTGGAAGGAATGGTTCCCACATGCGGAGGTCCAGCATCTTCACCGCTGTGGCTCCGACCATCGTCCACTGCTGGTTAGCCTGGAAGCAGAGAAGCGCCAACAGGGGTCGTCAACGTTCCGGCTCCAGCAATTCTGGGTCGAATCCAAGGAGTTGAGGAGAGTGGTGGAGTTAGCATGGCAGCGGCACAAGAGGGGCTCCAAACAGTATATCTTCAAGGGAAGGATGAAGGAGATGAAAGCTAAGGTCAAGAATTGGAGTAAGGTTGACGACTTTGATTTGTTTAACTCTCAACAGTCCCTCCTCCAACAACTTCATCATCTCTACTTGCTGGAAGAGGAGGGGCCTCTTCCACTTCAGTTGGAGGAGAGAATGAGAACTCTGGAGAACAAGCTGGTGGCTGTTCAACTCCAACATGACGTCTTCAGAGCTCAGCATCGTCGCCTGGACTGGGTTCAAGATGGAGACCGGAATACCAGGTTTTTCCATAAATCCCTTTCTTCTTATCTTCATCGCTCGCGCATCATGGAAATTCGAGGGGAGGATGGTCTGGTTGTGTCGTCCCAGGAGCAAGTGGAGAAGCTCTTCTGTGACCATTTCAAGCAGTTGTGGAGGGGCCGAGATGTCAACAGGGACCTTCAACTTCCTCTGCTTCCTAAGCTTTCCCCAGAAGACTCCTCAGCGTTGCTTGCGGAGGTTACACCGGAAGAGGTTAAGTCTACGTTGCAGTTGATGGGTCGGTACAAATGCCCAGGCCCGGATGGAGTTCCATGTGAATTCTACATCAAGCATTGGGACATTGTGGGAGAAGATGTATGTGAGCTGGTCATCTCCTTCTTCCGGACTGCAACGCTACCGCCGGGGTGGAACGATACTTTCATATCCTTCATCCCCAAATGCAAGAAACCACGGCGAGTCAAGGATTATAGGCCAGTTTCCTTATGCAATGTTGTATATAAAATTATCTCATCTATCCTGGCAAACAGGCTGAAGCCATTTCTTAGCTCCCTTGTTAGTGTTGAGCAATCCGCCTTCGTGGAGGGACGGACTATTCTGGATAACATCGCAACAGCTCAGGAACTGCAAGAAGTCCGTCGAGCACCGGGGAAGGGAGCGCTCATGGCTGTCAAGGCGGACCTCAGTGCAGCGTTTGACTCGGTCAGTTGGCAGTTTCTGAAGCTGGTTCTGGAGGCAATGAATTTTCCGGCCATGTTTGTGAAGTGGACTATCCATTGCATCTCGACGACGCGCTTCTCTCTTATTATTAACGGGAGGGTATCTCAGCAGTTTACCTCTGGACGCGGGCTGCGACAAGGGGACCCTCTGTCCCCTTATCTGTTCATCCTGTCGCAGGAAGTGCTCACCATACTCCTTAAGCAGCCACTCCTTGAGCTGGAAGGGGTAGCTTTTGATCGGGGCAAGTTCCGGGTGACCCATTTGTTATTTGCAGATGACTGCCTTTTCCTGACGAGGGCAGGCAAGGAGGAAGCTCAAAAACTGATGAATGTGTTGAAGAGGTTTAGAATTCTTTCTGGGCTAGAGGTGAATCCAGACAAATCAAGCTTGAAGTTCTCGCCAAAAACCAGTGAAAGGCGGAGGAGCAGAGTTATGAAGGTGCTGGGCTTCAGGGAGAAGGTTGGTCCCTGGAAGTATCTTGGGGTGCCTCTGGATCACAAGCGGCTGGTCTCCCATGATTTTAATTCTCTCCTGGAAGCAGTGCAGTCTAGGCTGTCGGGCTGGCACTCCCGGAAGCTCGCTGCGGCTGGTCGGATCACTCTGGTTAAATCAGTGCTTCAATCACTGCCTGTCTTCATGATGTCAGCGGTGCAAGTGCCCATCTCTGTACTGAAGAAGGTGGAGGCCCTGATCCGGCAGTTCCTATGCCAAGGTAAGAAAGGTGGACTCTCGACGGTGGCTTGGGACCAGGTATGTACTCACAAAACTCAAGGGGGTCTGGGACTTAAAAGCCTCCCTCAATGGCAACTGGCGATGCGCATGCGACGGGTGGCTTCCCTACTTGACGACTCCGACTCCATCTGGAAGCAGCTGGTGGCTGCTAAATACAAGGCTGGTGCCGGAGCTCTTCCCAGCAAAATACCCTACAATGCCTCGCCTTTCTGGCGATCTATTTGCCGGGCATCGGACCAGCTCCGGGGCGGACTACGATGGCCGGTGATGGAAGGGAGCCATGCCAACGTTCTGAGGGACTGGTGGCTGATGGAGGGTCCCCTGTCTTCATCAGCCTTCACATTCGACACCGAGCAAGCAGACATGATCGAGCTGGGTCAGCTACTGGATCACACGGGGTGGCGGGAAGACCGACTATCCTCCTTTCTTCATCCAGATCTTGTGGCTAAGGTGAGTGCTCTCCCTATAGACACTCCCCCTCCCCACTCTCCTCCTCTCCACAATTCTCGACCTCGTTGGGTGTGGGGATCTGCTGGACATCCGTCAACGAGCTCCTGCTATGACTTCCTGGAGGCACGACATCAGCAACGAAGGCAGCCGGCAGCAATCTGGAGGAATATCTGGCGCAGCCCAGCTGGACCTCGGGTACAGCAGTTCCTCTGGAAACTGGCCCATGGGAAAGTAGCTGCTAGAGATCGCCTGTGGGAGCTGAGACTGATCAGTGATAAGTCATGTCCATCCTGTGGAGCTGAAGAGGAGACTCTGGAACATATACTGTTTGGGTGTGTGGTGGCGTCCGCCACTTGGAGGATTGTGCTGGAGGGGACGAATCTGGACCCCCAAATGCTCAACATGCTAGAGTGTATGGATTGGATTCTTAAGCCCCAGAAATCGGAGGAGATTAGGATGATTAAATCCAGCATTTCTTATACTCTTTGGTCTCTATGGAAGAGAAGGTGTAGGGTGGTCAATGGCCAACAAGGGGTCTTGATTCCAAGTTTGGCCCGCAGCATCAAATGGCAAATCAGGGAGTTCCTTCTACTAAATGGTCGGAACATTCGCGGAGTGGAGCGCGAGGGTTGGGAGGGTGCACGCTTACAGGTGGATGCTTCCCTCATTGCTGGGGCAACGGGTATAGGGGTGGTCTGTTTTGATGGTGTCGACATTGCCTGGGAGATTTCTGTTCCCTCTGCCGCCACCTCAGTGCTCCAAGCGGAAATCACTGCGATTCTTGCAGCGGTACAGGAAGCCCGCCGGCGAGGCATGTCGAGCATATTGGTAGAAAGTGACTCGCGACTTGCCGTTGATATGGTCAACGGGCGTATGCCTATCAATGATGATTGCCGGAGGACGCTAATGGATCTTTGGTGGCAATTAGGAGATTTTGTTAACTTTTTGTTAGTTTACATACCTAGAGAATGGAATGTTAGGGCTGACGAGTTAGCTCGAGCGGCCCATGTAAGGGTGTCTGGTTCCCTGTAAGCCTTAGGGCTCTAGCTTCGGCTTAATTTCTCAAAAAAAAAGCTACAAAATAACATGCCACACAAGACTGACAAAGACACTGAAAACCCTTCTCCTGGCAAGCCAAGTGTGGCCATTGCTCAGGAATAATGAAAGGTCTTATGTTCCAAGCAACAGAATGTAGAAGAATACATTGCTCAAGAGAAGTGAGAAAAACAAACAAAATCTTGCTCATTTGGAACTCATTCTTATGTTTTACAAATTCATCGTGGCAAACTCAGCATGAGACAGAGATGACTCTACTGTATCACCCCTGGTTGCACAGACCCATCGTCGTGGTGCTTCAATATCATCCAGAGGAGAGGAGGAGGGATGTCGGGGGCGACGTTGGTCGATGAAGAAGCGGCGACTGGGGTCAACAGAGAAGCAACGACTGGGGTAGCGGGACCGGCGTTCCGGAGGAGAGGAGGAGGAATGCCGGGGACTGGCGCTCCGGAGAAGAGGAGGAGGGATGTCGGGGGCGACATTGGTTGGCGGAGAAGCGGCGACTAGGGTAGCGGGACCGGCACTCCGGAGGAGGGTTGCCAGGGCGACGTCGGTCGGCGGAGAAGCGGCGACTGGGGGCGTGGGACCGTTGGAGCGCCGTTTGCCGAGGATGCGGCGAGGCGATCTCTAGGGCACGGGAGGACGGGGAGAGTTGGGTCGCGAGTGGCCGGTAGGTTCGGCGGAGAAGCTGGTCACGGGACCGGCGCTCCGGAAGAGATGAGGAGGGATGCCGAGGGCAACGTTGGTCGGCGGAGAAGCGACGACTGGGGTAGCGGGATCGGCGCTCCAGAGGAGAGGAGGAGGGATGCCGGGACCGTTGGAGCGCCGTTGTCGAGGCGATGCAAAGAAGCTCGTGGGAGAAAGCAAATCGCAGCTTATACCTAATAACTCTGAATTTGATCGTGACCGTCCGATGAGATCGGATGGTCACGATTCGAGTTCGCTCAACCCATAAGTCCCCTCCCCCAACATTATCAGCCATCAGCAACTAACTGTTTCGTGCCCCAAGGGCCCTCCTCTCCCGACGATTACGCCGCTGCCACCCTCTCTCCCTAGTTCTGGATCTCTCTTTGTCGTCTTCCTCGCCATGTCTCACTGTCTTGTTTCATGTCATCTCATGTGACATCACTACTTCAACACCTCCGATCACAGTCAAGCGAGTTTTCATTGCAAATTGCTTCTCCCACCCCCCTGACACCGCCCCTCCCGCTGTCCCCCATACCATTTACAATTATACCCTTATCTTGTTTTGTGTTCATTGGGTGTTTTTTTTTCTTTTTCTTTTTTTAGTTTTGTTTAATTCCCCCTACCCTTGTCTGCGAGTTTCTTTTTCTTTTTTTTCAGTTTTGTTTAATTATTATTTAGTTTTGTTTTTTGTTATTACCTTTGTTTATTTCTTTAATCAGTTTTTTTATTTATCGGGAAAGGGACCGGGGTTCTTTGGACCCAATCCGGCAATTAGACCGGCCACAATAAGTTTTGGGTATTTAATCCATTTTGAAGAAAAAAAAGTCCAAAATACCCTTTCCAAAACACCTCTTCATATTTCAATTTATTAAAACATCAAATAGTAAAAATTTTAAATTTCAAATCTTAACAATTTTCAAATTTTAAATAGTAAAAAATTCAAAATTCAAATCGTAGTAGTTTAAAATTTCAAATAGTAAAAATTTCAAAATTTAAAATTTAAAATTGTAAAAACATCAAATTTAAAATTTCATTTTGTTTGAATGTTAGGAGTTGTTTTACTCGCTTGCCATTAAAGTCTCCTCCAGTTCCAAACCAAGAGCGTCGAGAAATAGCTATTGCAAATGTTGACAATCACTTCGGGCAAGTTTTCTTACATCCTCATTACCATGTAGCACCCATTTCAACTTGGTGGCGGCAACATTTATCGTACGAAGCTAATTATAGGCCGCTCGTTATACGATACATGTTCATTTGTGGTACGAAATAATAGGTACAATACAAAGCGCAACGGGAGCCAAATTTAGAGACAATATTGATTAGTATTTGTATTTTTATATATTTTTGTATTTCTATTTTTTGTGTATTATTACATGTACTCTTCCCTGAACATGGCTAAATCAATATTGGTTTAGGAGAATTTTCTCAAAACACTATAAATTTTTTAACTGTTATTATTTTTTTATTTTCATATATATATACTTTTTATTTTGATCCATATTTTTATACTTATTTAAAATTTTATAAATAATGACTTCCAAAATATACAACTAAAAAAATAAACAAATCATATAATAAAAAGCTATTTATCTAAAAAGAAAAATAAAATTGATAAAAAAAAGAAATAAAATTGATTAAAAAAACGAATAAAGAAAACTGATTAAACAAAAAACAAAACTACTGAGAAAAAAATAAATAAAATTTTAAAAAATAAACACAAAATTGAGGAAAAAAAAAAAGAAACCTCGAAAGGGGATACGAAGGGGACGGGGGCATAAGGGAAAAAAAAAGGGGTGTCAGAGAAGGGCGGTGTCAAAGGGGTGGGAGAAGCAGCCCTCGTTTTCATTTCTATTGTCAGGGGCACGGTAATCCAAGATAAAAAAAACACAAAATTAAGTCCATTCATATCTTCTTCCCGTAGCCTTCTGTCCATCGAACAACGCAACAGAGACACGGGAATCCATGATGATAAGGACAACCATACCATTAAAGCAGTCCATTCATATCTTCTTCCGGCAGCCTTATGTCCATCAAACAACAACAACAACAGAGGCACGGGCATCCATGATGATAAGCACCACCATACCATTAAAGCAGTCCGTTCATATCTTCTTCCGGCAGCCTTCTGTCCATCAAACAACAACAACAGTGACACGGGAATCTGCTGCCACCCAGTTCCAAAAATAAATATGATCATGTTCACAAATTCCGCGAAAAATGGTCTTCTCAAGCACTCTGCCAATTAAGCTCCTGCTCTCATAAAGGAGACCTCCTCATAGTGTTTGGGCTCCCCTCGTTCTTAATTTAATAAGGAAAGCTCAGGGCAGGGAAGGAGGAGGAGCTCCTCCCTCGAGGCCATTGAGCCCCTCTCAGTCGCCGCCGCTCCTCCCGGAGGACCAGCAAGTTAAACGGGGTTCTTTGATTGATTCTTTGTCTGCAGATCACCCAGGTTTCTTTTTTATATATTATATCTTAGGATGGATAGAGGCATTATATATGATAATAGTTTTTCTAATCTTACTTGATCTTAATCTTTTCGATGATTATTTGGGGATGGATGTTTATTTTTAGGATTAATTGGTGATATACCCAACTTAGTGACCTTTTTCATCCCAAAATTCTATTAAAAATCTATTTGATAAAAAACCCATCTAATTAGCAAAAGCTTGTTGAATACACTCGGACTTCGCTGGCACTATCTACGTTATCTAACCCCTTTCCACGAGTCTCCCCTCCGATTCCTCCATCTTCCCCACGCTCTCCATCCTCCCCATCTCCACCATCAACATCTCCAACATCATCACCATCTTCGACATCACCACCGTCTCCTTCACCTAAGCCCTCCTCCTCCTCCTCCTCCTCCTCCTCTATCTCCTCCACCTCCTCTTCAATCTCTTCCTCCACCTCCTCCTCTTCGCCGCCAGAGCCGTTGAGGATCTCCTCCGCGGCCTCCATCGGGGCCATCTGGTGCTCTAATTACAAACCTGATAATGGACCAAATAACATTCAGCCGAACCCTAGATTTCCTCTGGGGAACTCTAGAAAGAAGAAAGAAGAGAGCTTTACCTTTGTGAGATCCTATCTAGGGTTTCCTAGGACAGGATAGAGATGGCGATCGTCGGGTATAAACCCTAGCTACCTCCAGTCGCCGCTAACACCGACGGCGAAGAGCTCCGACAACGCCGACGGCGAGATCAAACGAGGAAGGAGGAGCGAATCCCGAGGTCATCAATCCGACCTGGGGTTGCGTGCACCTTCTGGCAGGAGGAGGCGTCCTTCCTCCACTCCGCGTGGTGTCCGAGGTCAGGGAGAGGCGAGGTCTCTTGACAGAGGGAGAAGCCGACAGAGAAAAAAGGTGGGGCGGTGGCAGGCAAAGGGAGAGGAGAAGAAGAAAATGGGGGCCAGCTTTGGTGCTGGTGGGCAGAGGAAAAATGTTGAAGGTGACATTGGACATCCGGAAGCTTCTTCACATGGGTTTGTCTCTGATGCTATTAACCACACACGTGGCTTGGTAGAAGAAGTTGGGTCCGCTGGTGGTAGCCCATTTTTTGCACATGGGCTCCCTGGTGTTCCTATGGAATTGCATTTGAGTGGGCTGGTTGTTGGGCCCTCACCTCATGGGATGCCAGCAAACCCACTAAAGCCAACACCCCACTCAAATGGTAAGAGCTCGGGCTCTAATAGAGCAGGAATTCACACCAAACTATTGGAAGCTGAGCTGCAGGAAGAACATGAGGAGTTGGTCTCTCGGATGCATGAAGTCCTGGAGAAGGAAGTGCCTACTTTGGAAGAATTAAAATGCATGGAAACACTGTCTGATGGTGATGAAAATGGGAATCACAGCACTCATGCATCCCATTTTTATCATTGATGAAAATGAGAACAAAAAAGTCATGCATTTCATTTTTATCATTGACAAAAATGACTTTAATCATTGATAAAAATGGGAATCACAACACTCATGCATCCCATTTTAATCCTTGATAAAAATGGGATTCTCAATGGGAATCAAAAAGTCATGCATCCCATTTTTATCAATGATGAAAATGGCATTGAGAATAAAAGTCATTCATCCCATTTTTATCATTCCGAGAATGATGAAAATGGATTTTTATCATTCCGAGAATTTTATTTTTATCATTTCGAGGATGATAAAAATTCATTTTTATCATTTTAAGCATTTCATTTTTATTATTCCGAGAATGATAAAAATAAAAATGATTTTTGATCATTCCGAGACATTCCTAGAATTTCATTTTTATCATTCCGAGAATGATAAAAAATAATTTTTATCATTCCAAGAATTTGATTTTTATCATTCCGAGAATGATAAAAAATCATTTTTATCATTCCGAGAATTTTATTTTTATCATTCCGAGACATTCTGAGAATTTCATTTTTATCATTACGGGAATTTTAGTTTTATCATTCCGAGAATGATAAAAATGAATTTTTATCATTTTTATCATTCCGAGAATGATAAAAATGAATTTTTATCATTTTTATCATTCCGAGTATAATAAAAATTCTCATGCTGATTTGGTTTGGGTTTTTTATCCCGAAACAGTGTGCAAGGGTATTTAGTCAAACGGTCTTTTGCATGTGGGGCTCTGGACCCTTCCCCCATATTATTATTATACCTTCTTGCTAATTTTTCTATACATTTCATTGGAGTTCTTGAATTATTTTAAACTTTCCTTTAATTTGAGCTTGATTTGTTTGTAGAAAATAAAATTTCAAAAAATACGTGCATTAGTTGTATTTAAAAGAAACTCGATCGCTAGTTTGCTTAGTCTGGAAATTTTTAGAATGGAAAAAACCATGTTAATCTCTAGACTTCAGTTTTTCCAGATTTCTTGTATGGGCCGGAAAAGGTCAATTTGCATGCGAGAAGTGAAGACCTTTGGAACGGGAGGCATTGGAAAAGCAAAGGTTTTAATGGTAAGAAAGACATGCTTTCATGAATAATTTGTTAATAGATTTCAAAGCTTTTGTTTATCATTGGATAATTAAGTCATGACACATGGATCTATATGAACAATTTAATGTTTAATGAGATATATTAGTTTGGATCCTTGAGTTGGAAATTTTATAGCTATACCATAAAATATGTGTATATTTGAAGTGATAAATTTACCGAAAAGTATGCGGATGGTTATGAAACTCAACTGTCCTTTATTTCTCTGTTTATGCAATGCATAATGATTCGTGCACACCGCCAGCTGGCGGGTGTACCACACATGCCTAGCTGGCCGGTGTGCTTAATGGATCCGGATCTTAAGTCAGATGAGCCCGTTAACATGGATGAGTCCGTTAACATGGCTTCCTTCCTTCGCAAGCTTCCAACCCCCAAACCCAAACCTCGTCGTCCTCTCCGGAACGAAACCCTAGCTCGCCGCCGTTGATAGGAGCTCGCTTCCTCCTCGATCCGCCCGCTCTTCTGCTAAGCATCTGTCTGAAGCCGGTCGCCCCCTTGCTCTCTCCTCGGCACCAAAGGTACTTGTTTGATCCATCTTCTAGCCTCTCCGGGACGAAACCCTAGCTCGCCGCTGTCGATAGGAGCTCGCTTCCTCCGCGCTCCGCACTCCGCCCTCCGCCCGCTCCTCTGCTAAGCATCTGAAGCCGGTCGCCCCTCCCTCTCTTTCTCCTCGGCCTCAAAGGTACTTGTTTGATCCATCTTCCAGGATTTGTGATTGGTAGGGATGTTTGAATGCTTTCTTGGTTATCACACTTACTTGCATTGCTTTAAATGGGTTTTACTTCTTCAGATGTGTTTTTTATGGCAATGCAACTAAATCTTTGTGGTAATGACAGATGACAGATATTTGTTTCCCTGCGATCACTTGCCGAACTGAATAATGGTTTTGAAGAGTTTGCTCTGTAGTTCATAGTTTTGAAATGTGGTTCCATTTTTTGCTCAGTTAACTCAACAAATTCTTTGTGTAGTACCATTTTATACTGATTTTGTTTGGTTGATCTTTTTTATTTGTTTGTTCATGACCTGTTTATACCTTATAACATTTGAAAAGATTTTTGAGACCTTCTTCTTCAGCTGTCCTTTGAAAGAAAGTGATTCTACCTGTAATTTATATAGTGGTGTTTCTCTTCTCTGGTCTCCGAACATGGTTTTATTTTCTCTGCACAGCTTTGCTTGTGATGACTACTGTGTTCTTTTGAGATGACTTCTTGTTTTGTGATAATATAAGTAGATCTTTCAATCATAAAACCTCATAGTTCTAGGACCTGAAACTGTGGGAAATGGAAAGATGCACTGTTCTACATATCGGAGTACGTACTTGGAGGTTTCTTATATCAAATCATGCAGCTGAAAAAAATCTTTTTCTTTTTGAACTAATTTAGTTTAGTTCATGAAATAAGCTCGTTAATTGGGCTATTGGTAGTATTGTTTCCTTATTTTAAAGATCTAGTCTCTCCTTCTTCCTTATTTTATGGCCTATGTTGCTATGATTTTGGCTTCTCAATGAAAATTTTCTTCAGTCATGTTTATTTCAATCTTATGGATGGGTATAAAGGACCGATGTCTCATTCGTCATCATCACCCTCAAACCACCTTCATCCCGAGACAAGGTGTCTATGTGGATTGAGTGCCGTTAGACGTGTTTCCCGCACATCACAAAATCCGGGCCGTATCTTTCAGATATGTCCAAAACATCGTGATGGGTGGGACTTTCATTTGGGAAGATATGCTACCGTCAGCATTGCATTCAACTCTATCTGGAACATCCTCTGGACAAATTACGTCCGGGTCATGGGCAATATCCCAAGCATATGTTAGGCCTGGCGAGGTCGGAGGGGAGGTTGTGAATGGAAATGTTCATGTGATGCGTGAACAACTGTGCGAAACTCGGATTATCACTTGTGTGTTGGTCATTGTTGTAACAGCTATATTTGTGAAGGTTTTTTTTGTAACAATGTGTTGATCCTTTTGTAGCCATGAACTAGTCTAATATGTATGTAAATCTTGGGCCCTTGGTTTTATTGGGTCCATGGTTTTGTAGTGTGATAACTCCAGTTATGTTTTCCCCCCATTGACTAGATAAACACTTGTAATGTTCAAAACTAATGTAATCAGGTTGGTACCAGTTTTCCTCATGTATGGGTGCCTATGCATTTCTATCTTGTGTGGGATTTGTTGTTTTAATGTTTTCCTTGATCCGACACTAGTGGATTGTAAACAATCATATATGAGTTGTGTGTGTGACTATAAAATTGCAACAATGCTTGCTCAAAGCATAAAGGCGATGATATCCGATTTTGCTTAATAGGCTGATAAATTCGTCGTATGTGATTATACATTTGATCTATGCGATGCTGCGTTCGTAGATAATTATATTTTATTCGGCTGAATGTCTTGTTAATTCGTGATGTGGTTATGCATTTGCGGTATGCCACGCTGCATTTGTAGACAATGATATCTCATTTGGCTGAATGTCTTGTTAATTCGTGGTATATTGTTATCATATCGTACATTGGCCATTGACCTACATCGTTATCCTAACCATCGTTTCATTATTTTCACAGCTATAGCTGGGCTGAGCAAGGCTTACGCGATTAGTGCACGTTGCTCTTCAAAGTCGGTGCATAGCCTATTCCAAAAGTGCATGCGTTCGAGCCGTCGCGCACTGATTGCTAGCACGCCGTTTGTTCACTTCTCATATCTTCCAGCTATTGAGGAGGACTTTGTCCTGCTCGAGGAGATCATTTTGGGCTGGAAAAATGATTCCTCCTTTCTTGTTGGACCAAGGCTGATAGAACTGAAGCCTATTGATGCCGCTGTTATCTTGGGGCTGTCGTGTGGGGGAGACACCGGCTTATTCAGTGTAAACACAGATGCATGGCATAAACAAACACAGAAGCGTCCTCAAGTCCCAGAATGGATGAGAATGCATTTAGGTGCCGTGAAGAAGGTGACGAGACAGCAGCTGTCAGCAAAGATTCTTGAGCTATGTGAGAAGGAGGACGAGCAGGACGTTGAGGACACAGTTAGATTTTTCATTTACTATTTGTTTGTGGCCCTTCTTTTCTCTCGAAGCGACTACACTTGTCCACCGGAGCTTGGAGTGTACTTAGAAGACTTGGGCGGTCTTCATAGATATGATTGGGCAAGTGCAGTGAACCGTATGTTGTTTCATTCGTTATCCTGGTCTGCTCGGAACTTGAGGATGCAAAAAGACGGGAGTGCAAGCAAGAAGAGAAAAGAAAACAAGCAAAGGATAACGATGACTACCTCTGCGAAGACAGTGCCAAAAAGTGCTAGACCCGCTGAGGTATTCGTGAACGGTTACACCTTACTGCTCATGGTGAGTGCCTCTATATGTGAATGAACTATATATTTTGTTTAATGTTATTATAGACGACTAACTAATGCGATTTATTTTTTTTAGATTTGGTTCTACGAGCATACTCGTAATATTGCAGTAAGGGACCTACCGCATACTTTCCCTCGAATGTTGTGGTGGGACAAGTCAGAAAGAAGTAGACGCAGTACCATCCAGAAGCAGCTATTCAAGGTCTCCCTGGACGATGTAAGTACTTTTAAATAAAATGACAGATATTTGTTGAAAATATTTATCAAAATATGACACAAGACAGTGATGAAATCATACTTGGAAATGATAGGTGCACTTTAACTTAGAGATTAGCGTCGAAGAGAGGACGTGGTTGGAAGAAGTCATGTCTCGGCAGGCCAATAAGCCAAAATTACAATACATACCTGAGGTGTCAAAAAATATGTAATTTGGATTTCTTGTGCTTGAACTCTACTATATCTTATGTTATGCTACATGTTGTTAGACTGTTGAGGCCAAAATGCCTGAGAAGACAGAAATGGATGAGAATGACCAGCTAAGGCCCGAAGTAGCTGAGCTCTATGAGGCTAAAGGGAAAAAAGCCAAAAAAGAAGGGAAAGGAAAAGGGAAAGGAATAGCTCAGTCGCTAATCGTTGTGGAAGGATTGGTGGGAGAGAAGGTCAAAGCAGACGAGAGCAATGTAGTCGATAAGGTATGCCATATAAAAGCTTTATCATGGAAAATAAATTCGTATTATGTAGCATGTATGCCTTATCACCCAGCAACTTCATTGCAGTGCTAGGTTGCGCGTTGTAGTCAATATAGAGGACTTCGTGATAAACAACTAGAGTCGGGGGAAAGGAGCATCATCATAGACTTCTTGAATTGTCTGGGCAGGTAATGGAACTGACGTGGTCTTTTTCATGTTACAATTTGGATTTCACATGTATCATATCAAGTATGTGTAAAGGTTCATATTTTTTGTGAATTCCAGCACCGTTGAAGTTGTATGGGAAGGGGAGGCCATGCAAATACGTGCAAGTGCCATACTTACGTTGCTATCGAACAAGGAAATAGATGGTGATGTTATTGATGTGCGGCAGAGGATGTATCAAGAAAGGGCCCGGCATCAACCACACAAGTACAGGAAATGCATTTTCTCCAGCCAATACCTAAATGTGAGGCTAAGTCTGTCTTTGTATGCTTTGTTGTCAATGAATTTCAAAAGTAATTACGTCTTATGGTTGTTGTTGGATATTGTTTTATCATATATTTAAATCTGACTTAATATTCGTTACCCATATTCAATGTAGGTGGCTGTGAGGAGAAAAGATGATACATTCGTTGACAACCTCCGGTATGTATGGGAGGGGGAAGGTGATGTGACTGATGCACAGTACTGGTTCATCCCGGTCAATACCGCGGCACCGCCTCATTGGCACTTGTTGACCCTATGCTTACGAGAGGGACGAATTCAGCATTACTCAATAATGAGTGATGTGTTCAGCAAGTTAGCGGAACAAGTGGTAAATACATTACTTGTGTATTGCATATTGTCATAGATATTTTGTTCAAAGTCAGATATTGACACGACTGTTGACTACGATTACATGTAGGCATGCTGGGCACGAAATTATATTTTGCACACTTATCCAAGCCTCTATGCCGGAAAGGAGTGGGCGGTAGAGGAAGTTGACGGACCACAACAGCGGGCATCGTAAGTGAATCATCAATTTCATGCAGATCACTATTATGGATGCATTTAAGATCAAAAAGGCTGCATTGACTATGTAATCATTTGTTTTTAGGATAGATTTGGTATATTCATCACGGAGTACATGGATAGACGACAGAGATACGACGACATAGATTTTGACCAAAAACAGATGTCGTTGACGAGGGCGAGGTACTGTGCGGAAATTATCGTCAACGGTCGGGACCGTCGTCGAGATGGGAAGCAAGGGATAGCCACGAAAGGGAGGAAAAAAGCAGCGCAACGATTCGTTGCGGACATTAGTACAAGCAGGTGAATGGTTTTCTAAGCTTGGTCGTATATGCAATGTGTGTGGTAAAGACGGACATGATTCGAATTAGGCAGATCGAAATTATTTTATCGTATATTTTGGACTTATACTTAGAGTGTTCAACTCATCACATCACGTGGTTATATAAATTTGAATTTTAGTAACTGTGATTTGACATGAATACTGCAAGTAACTGTGATTTTGCAAGTCGGTTTAAATTACTTAGTAACTGTGATTTAACGATTGCTTAGTAACTGTGATTTGACTTATACTTTTACTTATACTGCAAGTAACTGTGATTTGACTTATACTTATAGTGTTCAACTCACCGAGGCTAATGCTGTTGTTGGTTCGTTTAACAATGCTTGGGAGAAGGACCAATCCGACTGTTAGAGAGCATAATTGATTGAATAGCTGTTATTTGTTGGGAGATAATCGATCATAATGTCAATATTGAATTGCCTTTTTCTTTGTGTGAGCATGTTATATGTTGATTGTACATGTTAGTTTTCAGTTATGCTTGTAGGAATTTAGAGACATTGGTATGTTTAGGACTAACATGTTATCGTAGAGATTCATTCCTTAATCCCATCAGAATGGCTTTTTTCGAGTCTTCGAGGGCCTGAAGAAAAGCATCCATTTTGGACTCATGTAATTCTATCTGGCGGTTATCAAATTTGAGCATCAACGCATTACAGCAATGCTGCCCCCGGTTCTATCTCGTGTATCTTAGAAATGTTACATTATTGATTTTCTTCCTTTGAACTCCTATTTTTTGCAAAGTATCATCGAGAGTGGTCTAATATATGAGATGTAAATCCCTAGATGTATGTCATATATTATAGTGGGCATCCCGGAATATCTGAGTTTTTGAAACTGTCTTAAAAAGAATGGCTGAGAGTAACCCTGCCCAAGTGGTTGGATGATGAAAACTGTCCTGAACCTTCCAATATGGAAATCAGCAGACTTGCTGCGTGGTCGTACTATCACTGCTCTTACCAACAGACCTTTCACGGAGCATTCTCTTCGGCGATTGCACCTGTGCAGCTGATAATGCAGAGAATAATGGTCGTGGCTGGAAGAACTAAGCGGTAAACAAATCAGGCAGTCAACAATCTTGATTACTTGAATATATTCCTGGCCCTCTTAATGAATAGCTTTTATTTGACATCTGCAGGTACATGCCCACTTCACTGTTGATTACAGTCTATGGCTACCATCAATCTCGATTAGAGGAGTGTTCATGTTGATGTGAGATACGAATAAGGCTGCAGCACTGAGAAGATGGACAAAGCCATCTGTCTTGTTACTTCATTCACTTTGTTTCAAGTATTGATCTCGAATTACTAGTTGATTTTAGTTTTGGCTGTTTATTCTCGTCAGTGCTATTTTCTTCTATGGCTGCCATCAATCTCGAATAGAGGAGTAATAGTTGTTGATGTGAGATACGAATAAGGCTGCAGCACTGAGAAGATGTAATGTGACATATCAAAAATATGAAGACTCAGCTATAAAAGGAGTGCAAACCCTTGAAACTGCTGATGAAGAATTCAATAGTGTAATGAGGCCACATGTTTGGTATATTGAGGAGGAATTGTTGCAAAATATCTTGAGGAGGAATAGTATAATCAGGTTTATTGTGTTAGTATTCAAGGATCTTGTTGCAAAACTTATTTGTTTAGATGTGTTGTCTTCTTTTTAACATTGTCTGGTCTTGTCTTTCCACTGTGCAATTTTCCCCATCGATAGGTACGAGTAAGGTTGCCAGCAATCTTGAATAAGGCTGGGAAGCAGTGTGAATAAGGCCCCATTGCACATGTCAAAGCTTGTCCATGAATGGTGGTGTTTATACGGCATGTGCAGATACCAATAAAATCTATGATGTAACCATACACATCATGTGAGATGACCAGTGTTGTGTAGCTTTAAATGGAGGCTATGTGTTGATGGGTCACTCATAGCATGTCACCCTTATCCCAACATTTTTGTGATTGGACTCTATACCAAGAACGATTTGTGTCCATGTCTGTTGTCAACAATGTACAATTGCAAAGCTCAGACTTGGCTTATATAAGGAAACAACCAATCTGGGTACAAATTTTAGAAGTGAAACATGCAAACTGAGAGTTGCCATTAGAAGTGAAACAGCCAAACTGGGAGTTGCCATTAGAAGTGGAGGATTGGAGGCTCTACAAGCATGTCGAGGCTAGAGAGCAAAGGTGGCAATGAAATCCAGTCAGTACCTATTGGAGAGTTGGAGGTGTGGGAGGGAAGTGCTGATGAACATCTACATAGTGTGTGTCTTGATGTTTGATATGTTGAGGAGGAAAGGATTAGTAAGATTAGAGAGTTTGGTGTTGAATAGACTATCCTTCGGTCAGACTGTGGAGAACATATCTGTCTTGTCTTATCTTGTCAAAGATGGGAGAGTTGAAGTGACGGTAAACGAAAGTGGCCACCATTTAGTATGTGAGTTATGAAACACACATTTTTTTAATGTTCGTGAGTATGTTTTTGTGTACATGGGCAGTTGATCGGTAGTGGGATATCGACAGTTTCAATATTTAATCGGTAAACCGGTACCGATCTAATCGCTAAACAAGTCGGTATCTCTCTACCGATAAATGCCATCTATCGGTATTTATGTACCGTAGCTTCTATCTAGTTTATCGGTACCTCACTACCGATTTATAGCGGTAGTTATGAACCAAATGTATGACGTAGTATATCAGTATCTTACTACCGATGGCCTACTTGAATTAGTCGGTAGTTAACTACCGAAAGGTGCGCATGTTAATCAAATCACTGCTATTTTTATTGACATCTTAGTGATAAGCATCGACAGTTTTTGTTATTTTCTAATGGGAATGCTTACAGCCCCTAGAAATGCTCCTGCTACAAGTGATGTAGAGTGGGGAAATGTATCATATAGCCACTTTGTGTACACATTGGATTACAGTCTATGGCAAGTACGTAACTGAAACTGTAACTCATCATTGGCAAACATTCTACATGGGTATTCATGAAAAGTCTTGTTAATCTTGATGTCCTATGACTTATGTCATGTTCTAACCGATGCACAGTTAATGAAGCTATTTGTTGCTGTTGGGAGTGAGATGATGCCGCATAGGACGAGCACAAGTACATCCGGATCTTCACGTGGAGAAGGAACATCACAGCCTCGTCCATAGGCTGCTAATGATTGTAAAGTACAAGCATATTATAATATCCCTCAACTTTAGGCTGCTAATGTGTGTTATGATATTAACATGGACTACTAACAGCCACAATGAATGTGTGTGATGATATTAACATGGACTACTAACTACCCCCTACCCACCCCCCTCTCTCTCTCCCGATCGACAGAAACACCCCCCGCCCCCCCTCTCCCGATTGAAAGTGCCAACCTTCCGCCGGTCCCGAACGACGAATGAGTAATCAGTTACATCGCTACCGATTCCATTACTCTGAACTCAAAACATACTTTGGGGTGAGTGTTTTAACTCCAATATGCGGAAACTCCTCCATTGTCTGAGTTTTCTCACCCACATTCTATGTCCAGCAATCTTTTGGCATGAATGTACTCCTAATGATATACATTTTTCCATCGTTTCATTAATTTCGATTGGGTTCGGAAGCTCGAACCCGATATGCATGTATCGGTAGAAGACGGCCGGAAACTCTTCGTAGGAATCGTCCTCATCCTACCGATACCATAGGGTTAGATGTTGGTACAATACTACCGGTCCATTGTTTCATATCTTACTTGGGTATGACGACATGCGGTACCTGGGTCCCGTTAGTAATGCCAGAATGTCGGTACACTACTACCGACAAATTTCTTGAATGTGCGGCAATCTACTACCGATCTGTCTTCTTAAGGTACTTTTCCTACTCTTTTCATTTAATGTAGTGAATTTTCATAGGAATCAGTGAAATGGTTCATCCACGGGGTAAGCAACATGCCGGGGCACAGTCATCGTCGGCGGCCTCGTCCGGGGTGAACGGCCGACGGCCTCCGTGAGGAGGAGGAGAGCGGTCCCTGAGGACATCCCGGAGGAGATGGAACAGGTTGTTCAAGTGGAGAGCGAGCAACCTGTGCTGGAGGAGAGGGAGCCACCTGATGAAGAGGAAGACATGTCAGATGACAAAGGACCTATCCCTGGTGGGCCAGTTGACCGGAGTGTTTTGACCGAGTTCAAAACGCACGTCGCGTACCGTATTTGGTGAGGAGAGGTATACAAAGCTCACTTCATTGTTAATATCTGTACATGTTTGACGAACATCTTAATGTTCATTTTCCCCATTTTTGCTCATTCTAGGAACGGGGTCCGCTGAAGATTTACGCACATGGGCTATCAACCAAAAATTGGGACGGCATTGATAGCCCAGACTTTCAGCAGGCCATTGAGGCAACCGGTCTAGGACATCTAATGGAATGTTCGTACAACACAATTAATAGTGTCTTGGTGTCAGCATTTGTCGAGAGATGGCACCCAGAGACGAACACATTCCATCTACCTTGTGGTGAGATGATGATTACCCTGACAGATGTGACCCGCATAGTGGGCATCCCCGTCATGGGCAGGCCATTAGAAGAGTGCAAGCTTAAAGTATCCCAATTAAGACACATAATGAAGGACAATCTGGGAGTTAGTGAATCGAAAGTTGCAGGCCAGTTAGATGGGAGAGGGCTTTCAGTTAGTATGACATGGCTGAGAAAAGAGTGCACGGTCTGAAAGGTCGGTGTAGAGCGCTCTGTCAAGGCATACCTCCTATACCTCCTGGGTTGTACCTTATTTTGCGACAAGTCGGGGTCGAAGGTGCACGTGTCCTATCTTGCTGCTCTCACCGACTTGTCTACTGTGCATGAGTATGCGTGGGGTGCCAGGTGCCTCGTCTACTTGTATCGGATGCTTGGCTCCACCAGTCGTTGGGGAACAAGGGCCACTGGTGGACACTTGACTTTGTTGGAGGTACGTCATTTTAAAATCATGGTAATCTGCTTGACCATATATTACCGATGACTGGGACTGTCCCATATTGTTTTCATCCATTCAAGGTTTGGATATATGACCACCTTCCACTAATCGTGAGGCCACGACCCGACCCAGAATCAACTGCTGACCTGCCGACTGCCTATGCATGGCTGGATCACAAAGATGCTGGTCTAGTTCCAGATAAGTCTCTGCTGGCATGGTGCGCAACTCTTGATTGCCTAAGTAGACGTCAAGTGAGTTGTAATCTATTTGTCGGACTTCGAGTTCAAGTTTGAATGTTGCACGATATGAGTGTGTTTACTTTACAGGTGATATGGGATCCATACCCTATGCAAAGAGGAGGCCCCTTCCCTCGCGATGATATTAGCTTATTTTTTGGAATCCTCAGTAGTGGGGAGCATATCGAGGCCTATTGTCGCGCCCCGACCCGCGAAAGTCCAACCGGGCTGGGCGACGCTAACCGGAACCTAACAAAACGCGGAAGAAAAGCTGGCGAGGGTTCCCTCTAACCTATTGGTCTCCCTAACAATTCACCAAAAGCACCCTTAATTAAAAGACATTAATTTAACCTCATCGAACCACAGATTTAAAACTCAAAGTGTTTAATATACATATCCTCGGAGAGGGGAAGATCCAAATACAACATTACTCCCGTAGGAGACTAACTAACATAAGGTATAAAAGCAATAAAGATCGCCACCTCTCAAAGTCCACCAGGCGCCGCCGCACCGCTGACCAACTGCCCGGTAGGGGCCACAGAAGAAGTACTGACGCTTGCACCTGTAAAACACAGCTCGGGTAGAAGTGAGCACTAAGCTCAGTAGGGTTCTACACTACGACACACAGAAGGAAGAGGGAAACGCAATAGTGTCGCCCTCAAGTAGAACCTGGGTGTATACAGGGGTCCCATAACCCCACCGCGTGTCCATGAGGCCCACAATCATGGTCTTTCAGCCGGACTGGTCACATGTCATGTCACACTCAGTAGCAGGAAAAAACACTGTTGAATCTCAACATGACACAGAACACTGTTTGGTGGGAAGAGACACCACTGAGTAGGCAACTCCTCTACTCAAGAGTTTAAGAAGACCGGATACCGGTTACACCTCAGATCCGACTCGAGGCCGACACGACCTCTACAATTATCAAGCAACAAGTGCACCAGTCATCTAAGCCTATCATCAAGTTTGACTGGACACTACAATTCGAACCGGGTCCAAACTACCCAACCCCGGTCCTAGGGCTAAGTCCGAGCTTCCAGCCTCGGGACGACGACCCACAAATCACCCACGCCCTAACCAATGCAAATAATGCACAAATCAACAATGGATGCTATGACATACACAGATAAGAAGTAAAGCATGTAACAGTATGACAAACATCATATAAGTCAACCGGATCGCTGCAGCGGTACTACCGACCGCTGCCAGCCGATCCGCAGCGGGTCCTGGCATTACGACGGTACCGCGACCGTCAACCGCAGACTCCTGCAACGGGAAGCAACCCCGAAAACCGCTGATGAACAGTAAACAATTTAATATTATATTCCGATATATAATATTATATTCAATACACCCAAAAACCTCTACTTAGGGGCTAATTGATCCCGTCGATCTGACGTCCAAACGATGTCGGATTCAAGATCCAACTTAGCCATCAGTAGTTGTACGTACCAGGATCAACATATCCAAAATACATAATCATCCAACGGTTGGATTAACGGGAAAACATAATCATCCAACGGTTGGATCAACATATCAAAAATACATAATCAAAACCGTTAATCAAACTAACTTACCAATTTAATTGTTGCAACGCAGCCCTCCAGTAAACAATTCATAACAAATCGTAGGAAAATCGGAAAATTATGAAGTCAGTTGACTTAGAGAGTAGATTCAAAGATCTATAACTCTTATGCTCATCACAACCCAAGATCATGTACGTACCGGCAGAAAAACTGGCCGCAAGCCGGCTGTTCTTCAAGAACAGCAGAAACCAGAAAATCTGAGCTTAATCATGCATAAATCCTACTAAAAACTGAACCAAAGATCATGAAATTTATATCAGAAATTCTACTAGGCATGAGGAATCCGACAAGACAAAGATCAACAAGATCCAACGGCTAGATCTAGAGAAAACCTGAAAACAACATCAGTAGGTAGAAACCTATTGAACAGCGCTTTCCTCGGCTGATTTCCCGCGAGTTGATCACCAACAAGGTCCCAAACCACTTCAGGGATCTTCCTCTCATTGTCACGGATCCAACGAGCCTTAGAACACCCAAAACGATGGCCGGAGGAGCGAGAACGGAGGAGAAGAAGCTCGATGTCGGAAACAGGGGAAGAAAATAGAGCCACGGGAGAAGAAAGAAAGAAGGAAGAAGAAAGGAGAAGGAGGAGGAGAAGAGGAAGAAAAGGAGGGAAAAGGGGAAGGGTAAAGCCGGGGGAAGGGGGAAAAAGGGAAAGGAGGGGAGGGAAAGTCCTCCCCCTCTGACAGGAGAGAGCGACGGCCAACGGCGGCCGTCCTCGTGAAGCAGAAAAGCCACCGACGCGAGTCCGATCGATCGCTCCAAGGCGCGATCGATCGCTCGTGCCCCGGATCGATCCAAACACCAAGTCGGATCGATCCGAGCGGGTCAAAAACCCACCGACTAGCTCACGAGTCCGATCGATCGCTCCAAGGAGCGATCGATCGCTCAAGGGTCGTCAGCTGCCCCAAAGGCAAGCTTCCGCGCGCCCGAGCTGGGATCTTCCGATCCTGGGTCCACCTAGCCATTCTAAACAAACACTAACACATACAAGGTCGGTGTGTGCACACGCGGGTGTGAAACAAACCAACAAGGCGCAATTTACCAAATTGCCCTTGTGGTCTACAACGAGCCACAGGGGTAGAGGGACAGGTCCTCACATCTATCATCCGGATAGAGTGCTTCAACAATTTGGCATCCAGCAGATTATTCCTGGCGCACCATTAAGGCCAACCCACTACCACATGGGTGCCAAGAGACGACACGAGGGTACAGGCGATTATTCCACTACGAGCCCCAGTTCTGGGGTGATTGGAGGAGCCATTGTACTGCATTATGTCGAACGGGTGCTCCTGCTAGCTGTGGGTATGACAGCGTGTCGGAGTATATGGCCTTGTATCGGTCAATATCCCATGTCAAGGTCACGAATCCAGAGTGGCGGACTGTATTCGCTCAACAAGCATATGATTATATGCCTGCAAAGGTACCTATCAACAAGAGCTTTACAATTAAATTTTTAGTTACGGAGAATATGTCTAATTTGTTTAATGTTCATCGAATTATAATACGAGCGGATATTAGACATCATCGACGACACCGTTGCGCACCTAGATACCTGATCGCTCACGAACGGTGTCGTTAAATCGTACGCAAAACGCAATTTAGAAATTTATAAACCCTTACTTCAATATTAAATTCAAATGATAGTATAATGATGAAATACGGGGTCGATCCTCAGGGAAAACTTTGACTTGAATAACGAAGGTGAAATTGAATCTCAAAACTCTAATCCTAAAGCAATGAAGGGTTGATTTGGATTTTGAAAACTAATTAATTAAAACTAATTACGAAAGCAATTAAAGAGGTTGAAATAGATCAATGAGAGAAACAACCAAGGGATCCCTCAATCCACTCTAGCTTCACTTCCTGTATCCTCTAGCTATCATCTTGCTTCTTCTCTAGACAATATGGTATCATGGCTTCTTAAGCTCACATGAAACTCTAAAAGAAAGTTGATGACTACCTAAGGCATAACCTATCTTCGTGTAGCATAGATTGTCTTCGGACTTAACCTGAGTACAATCTATCTTTATTTAGCATAGATTATCTCAAAAGCATGTCAAAAATCACATGAAAACCATCTTATGGAACTCTACCATCAAGCACAGCAATCAAGTAGGACACAAAATACGTCAAGGGAAATACTTCCATCAACTCTATTATCAATAAATTCAAATCCATAAGATCATATCTATGAGAAAGGAATACAAGAATCAACTAGAAAATACAGAAAGTTATACTAGAGTTTCATGAGATCCCTAGATCTAGAAGATTAGCCACTCATCTTTGGGATGAAGGCCATGTATTCGATGAAGAAAGCTTCAGGTCTACACCGCATCTCCGTCTTCTTCTCCAATCTGAATTCCTATGTTTTTCTCTATGGGGGCCTCTGGTTTTTTCAGCCACCAAACCCTTTTTATATCTTAATTCCCGGATTAGGGTTTTAGGGTTAAGTTAGACCTCAAGTACAACTCGGAATTCCTGGTCCAACCCTGACAGCTTCTTCCAATCGCGACTGGACTCAACCGTTTCGGAATTTGAGAATGAGTCCTACACAAAAGACGTAGATCTGGAAGTCCTCTGTCCTCTCCCGAAGAGTTTGCAATATTTGGCGAATATTCTCCCACGCGTTGACGGACCAGTCTTCCAGCAGCTAATTATCTTCATCTTTCCCAAACTGCTATCAATCCATCTGGAATCTCTGAAAGTGTCCAACATAAAAGTTGTACGTCTTGATGTCTACTAGCTGTCATTAAAATTTCAGAATATCTGAAGATAAGCATAATTTCTGGTGAATATTATGCTAACAGTCGACAGAGCAGTGTATTTCAGCATATTAACCGAATATCTTGCATTTCTTCTCAAAGCATGATTAAACCTGAAATCAACTAACAAGCTATCAAATACAAACACTCTAGGCCTAACAAAGCTAAGTTAAGGGGTTGAATCATGAACATTTAGTGACTTATCAATACCTTGGGTCTTGAGGACCATAGGAGCAGGTGGATGCGGGCGCAGCGAATAGCACGCGGTTAAAGGGACATGGAGCGAGGTTACCAGAGACGCGGGGAAAGAAACAGAAATAGCTCTTACTTGAGGATGGAGGAGCAGTGAACAGGTTGTAAACTCCTCGAGGATTAAATTTGTATGGCTGAACTTGTTGTGAACTCTACCTTCAACTTTATAATGGACATGTTGTGAACACATTGTGTTTGTTTCTATGGAATGAACATGTTGTAATGGCTTGTTTGGACGAGTGTATCGTTTCAAATAGATGAATGCGTTGTTTGAAGCTTTGTGTGGATGTAATGTGTTAGTTTATGTGGATGAATGTATCTTTTCTTTAATGCAGTGTTGTGGAATTGATTTTGTACACATGCGGTAGACATTTACCGACCAAATCATAATTTTATCAGTACTAAACTACCGATACCGTTATGAGTTGGTATCGGTAGACGTCGACCGATACAATGACCTACCATTTACATGTGCTCTGGATCGGTAACCACACACGCGAACAGTGAGCCATTTCTTCGGTACATACCCACCGATAGAACACCAACCTTCTACCACATTCTCTCGGTAGTGATCCATACCGGGTCGTTTCGAATTCCAATCGGTAGTGGAATATGGACACGTTGTGGAATGGAATTGGTACGCTTTTACCGATGAGGTTATGAGTTGGTATGATACAATGACATACTATTTTCATGTGCTCTGAATCGGTAACAACACACCCGAATAGTGAGCCATTTCTTCGGTACTTACCCAGCGATAGAACACCATCCGGCTTATACCACGTTCTATCGGTAGTCGCATACCGGGTCTAATCATTTTCAACCGGTAGTGGATTACCGAAACTTTGTGGAATGGGAGCGGTACTATGGTACCGATCAAGTGTAGTATCACGTATGCCACTACCGAACCTGAGCACATGTAGATTGCTTTTTATTGTATCGGTCATCGTCTACCGACACCATTACGTATATGGTCGGTATTGGTGTACCTACAAGTATCAACGTTGGTCGGTAAGTCTGTACCGATATGACCAACACCTGATTAAAGAAGCACATGAACAGCTTTAATTTTCCTCTACCTAAATCAATTCCACAACACTCAACACAATGTAACAACTCACAACATTCAAATGGTAAGTCACCAATTAGAATGTGTCATATACCAATCAGGTTCAACCATGCACACTTACAAACCCTTAGTCGTGAATAATGTCGAATAACACTTACAAACCATACTAATGATTCGTTGTCGTTACACTCTGAATATGTGACATGCATACCACGAATCAGACCATTCAATCCTACACCCATGCCACGTGATTGATTCACATCTGTAAATTTGCAACTTTCAATCTTGTTCACATCCCAATGTACAATTGCAAATGTCCTTACTAGCATGATTCGTTCGTGCTACATCGATAGGTACAACACGAGAAGTTAAGTCCTCTCCTTCATCGAACAAAGACAACAAATAATCAAATTGAGAATGATATCCAACCCATCATGAATTCTCCCCTCTCGTACTATGATCCCCTTTAGTGCGGCCGGATTGCATCTGCACATAATATTGAGTTGATTCACACAAATCATGTCAATACAACAACAATGGGTGATTTATAAATTTACTCTACAAACATGGCATGTGGCCTAACCTTCAAAAGATCACTATTACTTATATGTAACAGTGACTTCACAAATGGCGAGTCTCTAATAGCATTGCAATCTGGGTATAAAGCAATGGGGTGTCTTGAATTTCCCAGCCAAGGCCTTCCATTCCCATACCATGACGGTGTAACATAATTGGACGCGTTATAGGGAGGTCTTTCAAACTGCAAGCACATACAAACCGCATGAAAGGATTATTCTTGATGCTAATATCATGAGCATACAAAACAATGTATTTACACACTAAAATCTGAAGCTAAGTACGCTTGCATTGAAGTTGTCATGGAATGGTTGGTTCATAGCCAAACCATACGACGGCCCGATACCTTGTGCATTCATCTATTATGTCAACGATCATATAGTAAGTAACAGTTATTTCATAGGCAAAAGAAATGATCGTCCATAAGTTACTCACGGAGCCGGCGAGGGCGTCATGCACAGCTTGATTCCCGCCGGGGTACGCTGGGAAAGTAGGTGGTCGAGCATACACCAGATCCGGGGCCGTCGACATCTATCAAACCAAGATTGAAAACAAACTTAGTGTACATGTTAGATACTTCAATAAGTAATAAATATATGGACGGAAGAGTGATACATTTACACTCTCTTGTGTTCCGAAGGGAGAGGAGGACAATGCCAGTGACGACGACATATCCCCACGAGCGGAGTGACTTTTGATGCGAGCAACCTTATATGTCAAAAAACACAAATGACGTAAAGTAATTATGAATCGTCATATTATACGAGACGAAATTGGATTCTCGAGAAATACCTTTTGTTTCTTCCCCGTAGATTTTAATTTTCTCACGATCTTCTCAAATGTAGATCGTCTCCTATTTTTCGGAGGCCGACCCTTGCAACGAACTTGCACCGGACTCTTAATTCGTGTGTCGATGGAGTCATGTGTAGGCAAAGTCTCATCTATGGAGTCGTGTACAGAGGCTGCTATACCGCCGTCACCTACTGGACATTTTGATAGCTTCAGCTGCAATTCATTCATGCCCTCAACAACCATTGTGCACTTTTCATCCGACTCTGCCCCAATTTCAACAAGTGCATTGATTGGGATGAACATCTTATTCACACGTCGAGAAACAACAGCATTGTCAAGCTCATCGTGGGAAACCCTCAGACGTGAATAATGTCGAATGACATCTTTCCTCCATTGGCTCAAGATATAGGCATCCGGAATATAAGGGATCGTCCTCTCACATAAAACCATCAACACATGACGGCAAAGAATACCACGATGTTCGAAATGACGACAAATGCATCGGACACTGGGACGTCCCTCAACAAAGCAAATGGCAAAATTCGACTCCACCGGTCTCTCATTCACGTATTCAAGCTCAGTTACGTTGTAGGTGAACTCATCACCCACTGTGGACACTAATGTAGCTCTACAACCAATGATCTTCATCAATTGTTTCTGGAACTCAGAAAACTTGCTGGTTGTGTAGATCTCTTGCAGCTGTCGCTCAAAGGGAAATGAAGTTGCACACAGAAGCCGCTTCCTATAAGATTGGTAATCGGCATTTGTCTCCTTCTCAATTTTGCTCCTAAGTGCATTATCATACTGTTCAACAAATTGCTTAAGTGAAGTCTTCGAATTTACATATCCATCGAAGAAAGCATTCATGCTTTCACTGCGCTGCGTCGTGAACATCCCTGTCCAAAATGTATCCTTCACATAAGCAGGGACCCACCGCATCCTCTCAGCATACAAATCCTGCAGCCATTTGTGCTCTTCGAGCCCAAAGTGACTCAACATGAGCCGCCATCACTCCTCAAACTGCACTAGAACCGAGTCATATACTACTGCCAACAATGCACTCTTTATGTCTTCATAATCTGTTTTTCTGCAGCTTAATTTTTCTGGAATCTTGTTCAGTATGTGCCACAAGCACCATCGGTGCCGAGTTTCAGGAAACACAATGGATATGCTTTTCGTAATTGCTCTATCCTGATCAGTGATAATAGCCTCTGGTGCCTTATTTCGCATGCACATCAGCCATGTCTCTAGTAGCCATGTTAATGAGGCCACATCCTCCCAAGAAATCAGCCCGCACCCCAAAAGTATGGACTGTCCGTGGTGATTGACACCCACAAATGGAGCAAATGGCATGTCATACTTGTTAGTCAAGTATGTAGTGTCCAAGGTGATGACATCTCCAAAATACTCCGCTGCCGATCTGCTACGAGGATCCGCCCAAAATAAGCTTATTAATCTTGAATCGTCATCCAACTCAAAGGCATAAAAGAAATCAGGATTCTTCGCCTGCATGCGCTTGAAGTAACTATTCACCGCCTCAACATCCCCTTTTCCAAGCCACAATTGCCTAGCCTTGCTTAGGTGATTGCGACAATCTCTTTCCACATATTCCAGTGCTTTATGCCTACCAGCCTCCACAACAAAAGAATTGAAGCTTTGGTGCATTCGAACACAGGCTTGGTCATTAAGCTCCAATCGTCTTTTAACATTGCTTGGGAGCATTCTATTGGATGCCAAAAATCTAGATTTTGATGGGCTAAGAGGATGGTTGTGCTCGTGGACAATAGATCTCAACACCCACTTTCCGTCTGGGCATACTGATGCATGGATCCTAGCCAAGCAGTTCGTCTTCGAGCTGAACTTTGGTCCACTATATGCTTTGCTCGTCCTAGGCTTGCCCTCACACGAGCAAGTAAGCAATACAGATCGTATATTTCCTTCTCCATCAGAGGTTGAGCTCCTCTTTGCAACAAAAAATCCTACAACCTTAGCGTATTCCTTGTAGAACTTATGGGTGTCGACAAGAGAGTCGAATTTCATCCCACTGAGAGGAGCTGGCATCTCTCCAGACGAATCTGCCGCCTCGTTGGCATTTGAAGTCATTGTACCTAGAAGACAACATCAAGAAAAGAATTTTATATCCCTCCACGGATACAAGTTTCAAATGCATAAACTCCGTTTTTACGAAATTTTAATTGATTCGATAGACATCATAAGCAAACATGGCAAGAATCATACAAGATATTTAATTTGAACTTCAAAGGTAACACCAAAGTCTAACAAAGTAAAATAAATAGAACTTGTATGGAGATCTCTCTCTCTCCTTAGATTCCCATGGAAAAAATAAGCAAACAATTAATTAGAAAGTGTATACCTTTCCAGCTTATGGCTTACATCTTGAGCAACAAACAAATAAAGTCCTTCTTTCAAATTGTACCAACAGCTTTCGGAGGGATATGAACATGGCGCAAGAGGAATGGCTGGCTGTCCTACATCCTTCAACTGTTATGTGAAGCAAAGCTCAAAATACACCAGACCAACAAAGTTGATGTATCCAACTTATGAGAAAGCATGACTCCACTAAGCAATGTTTGCTTTCAAAGCATACTCATGCAATCGATTTATAACACCTGGAATCAGGAAAATAAATAGCAATGAACACAGTGGGCAAAAAGCTCACAAGATTGCCTCTCTAGACAGGGAAAAATGCATATGCATGTGAACATACTTGATCTAAGTAAAGAGATCTAGATAAGGATACACGACAAGCATATATTGCTCTCAAAAAGAAGACACGACTATTTCTCTGTAAAATAGAATAACATTGGCTTTCAAAAAAGACGACACGACAAGCATACATTGCTCTCAAAAAAGAAGTTTAAAATGTAGACACACATAAGTGGCGAAAGGAGAAGTCAAATAAATTTGCAATAAGAAATGAGAAATGTGTCTGATACAAAAATTGGAGGTAAATAGAGGAGTAATGATTGATATCACATGTTTTCAGAAACTGAACTAACATATTTGACAACGTAAACCTAAAATAGGGTTTAAAGGCGAGTGATTTCTGGCCAAAGAAATGTAAAACTACAAACATTGCAGCAAGGATTCTACTAATAGTAGACATATTTTGCTTAATCAACATTTCCAACATAAGCAGCTCAATTTCAAGCTGAGCAAATATGGCATTGTGAGTAAAAAGAAAAACCAACTGTGGGCAAGTATGAAATCCCAGCATCCAACCATCTCCAAACGCATACCCTAAACTACTAATTCGAGAGTAGAGAAAGATCGATGCAAAGAAATAAACGTACCCTTCAAGAAAATCCTAGACGAAGCCAGCCCGGCTACAGGAACAAGAGGGGGTGTTGCACTTTGCTGTCGGAGACGTCGCCGAAGGTGAGGAACGGGGTCTGGGATGGAGTGGAGAGGGGAAGGGTTTGCCAGGTGGCCGGAGAAGGAGGAAGTGGGTTGCGAGGTTGGGGAGGGGCGGTGACATCGGCGCCGACGAATCCGGAGGAGAAGAAGGAACTTGGGCGGCGAGGTCTACTCCGGCGGGGGAGGAGTGGAGGAAGCACAGGTGGGAGGCGGGAGAGGAGTGGGACGAACGGAGTTAAGCGACAGCGACGAGGTGAGCCTTGCGGCGAGCCGACTAAAGAGGACAGAGAGGAGAGGTGGGAAGAGGATCCTAGAGAATTCAGGATCTAATCACCACTCGTTAACCCGTTAGAGAGTCTTTCTTAAACAAATCAATTTTACACTGCCAGATAAGCTAATTTTAATAAACATTCTTTAAATAACACAGCCACCTGGGCATGTGCATTACACACGCCAGGTGGCCTTGTGCACCAATCACTGCCCTTATGCAATAAGGGAATGTATAGAAATAAGGGAGTGTATAGAATTGTGACGGTCAAAGAGCAGGAGGATTGCATTAGCAAATTGCTGCCCCCCTGTACTTTACTATTTGTTTTTGTTTTCTCCTTTTTTTCAGTTTTGCTTAATTTCCAATTTCAAATCGTAGAAATTTTAAATTTTAAATTTTAAATTTTAAATTATAAAAAGTTTAAAATGTTTAATTTTAAATTGTAAAATTTTCAAAATTTTAAATTTAAAATTGTAAAATTTTTAAATTTCAAATCGTAAAAATATCAAAATTTAAAATTATGAATTCTAGAAATTTGAAATTTGAAATAGTAAAAATTTCAAAATTTAAAATTTTCCTCTTTTAATTTTCCTCTAACCCGACACCCCCTCCATTTAAATCCTCCTCTCACACTTATTTTTAGTCACACCTTTCTCCTAGGGATAGCAGCGGGGCGGGTTTGAGGCGGGTTAGCATAATCCCAAACCCATCCCATATAAAAAAATGCACCCTCAAATTCATCCCAAACCCATGCGGGTTTGTATGCCTCATTCCATCCCCGTTTAAAATCCAACCCACATAACCCATCCTCGCCCAACCCCATATAATGTCACCGGAAACACAACAAAATGTAATATGAAAATTGAAAAATCACATTATATATAGAAAAAAGAAAATCCTCCTCTTCGTCTCCCACGTGTAGAAAGAGTTTAAATATTAAGAAAAGAAATATAGGTAGAGTCTAAAAGGGAAAGGGATCGAAAAGTTGGAATATTTATATGATGCATTCCTACAATACTTAATTGTACATATATATTGCACAAGTATTTAAGTAAATATATATATAATCGGGGCGGGTTCGGCTTTTTTAAGCCTAAACCCAAACCCGTCCCAAATCCATTCGGGTTTAACTTGATTTCCCCGTACCCGTTCTAAACCCATTTAGGCTTACCCCAAACCCATACTATTAGGGGCGGGTCGGGACGGGAACCCGCTTAACCCGCCCCATTGCCATCCCTACTTTCTCCCATGCTCTCTCCCTCTCATCCTCTTCTTCTTTCTTCCTATAAAAGAGTTCTCTTCTTAGCCATCACTTTTCGTAATTCATAGAAGAACATTATGGATGACTACTTCGGTTTATTTTCAGATGGTTGTTCATTTGAGAATAATGTTCCTAGTGGGAGGAGCATCTCCATCAATAGTCGTGATTATACAACCAAATTTATCGCAGATCAAGTTAGTTATTTTCGTTGTTTTATGTTAAAACTAGATAATGTTGCACTTATACATCTTCCTTATATTTTTTTATATAGATATTTGAAAGTAGAGAAGATACAATCTTGTACTGCATACATTTGATAAAAATGTTGAGAGTTGTTTTACTCACTTGCCATTAAGGACTCCTCCAGTTCCAAAGCAAGAGCGTCGAGAAATAGCTATTGTCCATGTTGGCAATTACTTCGTGCAAGTCTTCCTATACCCTCATTATCTTGTACCATCCATTCCAACATGATGGTGGCAATATTCATCGTACGAAGTTCAAGGATGAGCCGTTCGTTATATGACACGTGTTCATTTGTGGTATGAAGGCAATATTGATTAGAATATGTATTTTTTTATATTTTTATGTATCTTTTTTTGTGTATTATTATATATACTTTTCCTAGAACATGGCTAAATCAATATTGATGTAGAAGACGTTTCACAAAACACAATGCCTTTTTTAGCTGTTAGTATTTTTGTTATTTTCATATATATAAAGTTTTTATTTTGAATTATATTTTTATACTTTTTAAAATCGTTACAAATAATGACTTCCAAAAACAACAACTAATAAATAAATAAAAGATTATGAACATATAATAAACAAACTGTTTATCCAAAAAGAAAAACAAAACTGACAAAAAAAGAATAAAGAAAATTGATTAAAAAAACAAAACTAATGAAAAAAATGAAACAAAACAAAAAAAAACACGAAATTGAGAAAAAAATACGGGAAAAGAAAGGGAGAAACCCGGGGAGGGGAAAAGATGGGGGGGCATAAGTGGAAAAGCAAAAATGTTTCTCGCACCGACTTACTGTATCGGTGTAAAACACCGATCCGATGTGGCAGGGTAAAATCGTAAAATCCACCATCCTAAGTGCATGAAATTTTAAATAAGGTCTGGTTTAGGCGGGTTTAGGGTTCATCCTCTTCCTTCATTCCAGACTCCTGAGAGAGAGATCACTCTCGAGAGAGAATCTTGGATTGATTGAACTGGTATGCGTTCCCGTCGATTTCACTGCCGGGGGAAGGTGACTGGGTTTAAGAACGGCACGCCGGTGGTCCTCCTCATCAATCTCGCGGCCAGTGGTCCTCCTCATCGATCTCACGGCTAGTGGTCCTCCTCACCAATCTCGCAGCCGGCGTCCTTCTCATCGATCTCGCCGATGGGGAAGGTGATTGGGTTTAAGAACGACACGTCGGTGGTCCTCCTCATTGATCTCGCGGCCGATGGTCCTCGTCCTCACCGATCTCGCGGACGGCGTCCTCATCGACCTCGCAGCCGGCGTCCGCCTCATTGATCTCGTCGTCGGTGGTCCTGAACTTTTGGGCTCTAGTGCATGCCAGTGACTGAATTGGGTTCGACTCTGAGTCAAATTTCGCTCCCGTTTTCTTTGAGAATACAATGCTCTTTAGTGTTTGCTTGAATAAGGTCTAAAAACACTTTAGTAACTAGCCACCAACCATCAAGGAGAATATTTTTAATTCTCATTGTAGCTTTCACACACAATAATTGATAGTGATTTGCTGGCAACATTGTTAAAATTGTTGATGAAGGTTATATGACTCTGCGAAGAGATGATAATTGCCATTAAAATCATAGGGACCAATCCATCCATATTATATATTTCAAGGGTATCATTTGAAAGAAATATTGTTATTGTTAACAATAGTAGAAGTTTCTTGCTGCCACTAAAAAAAAAGGAACCAATAATGCAAAGGAATTCGTCAAATTATGATATATTTTGTATGGCTCCTATTGCTTTGGGAAAGGAGATAACAAGGAAAAGCTTTGTACTAGCTTTACAAAACTTGTGAATTTCTATGTTTTGATATTTGATCCTCTCATTTTCACTATTCCTTGTAAGGCCTGTTTGTACGATTGTAATCGTCGAAAAAGGCTTTTAGGGGGAGGGTAAGTACTCTAAATTGATGGAAATCATGTTCTTGGTTGGAAATGTGGCTGAAAATAAAATCATAACCATGCTCACATCAAAGAAATTAAAATTTCGTTGAGGCATTTTAAGTTCGCTATGTAAGAATAAGTATAGGATGGAATTATACGTTCCAGTCATAATGTGATATTGGTGCAACAATGGATAGTAGAAATCACATGTGTTCCTCATATTCGACATCTATCCATGTAGTTATGCAGGCGTATTTTCTGTGTGCTTGAAATGAATAATGACTCATGAACACTATTCAAGTTTTAATGTAAGAGAAGTAGACTCCGTTTGTTAATTGCTAAATGATAAAATGTTGTCTCGATGATTTAGCAGCTTAAACTTCGTTTAACATGAGTATTTCTCATATTTTCATGCGGTGTTGAGAAGATGTGTTGTTTATGCTTGCAAAGTCTAGAGGTTGACCTCGATAATTCTGTTAGCTACAAATAGTAAAAGTAGTAGGTAATATTTCACACGTCAATGGATGAAAAATCCAATCACTCTACTTTATATATATGAATGTTAATCTACATTGGTAGTTACTTTTCACTAATGGTTACTTTTGGTTTGTACATACTCTACATCAATGTTACCCTGCACTAGTAGTTGCTCTTCACTGGTAATTACTTTTCACTGGTAGGTACTTTATATGAATGCTAATATGCACTCGTAGTTGCTCTTCATTGGTAGTAACTTTGCACTGATAGTTACTTTTCATTGTGGGCACTATATATGATTATTACTTTCCAAGTTCAACTATGTATTTAGATGATTGTTTTGTGGGTTTGTTTCCCCTCAGTTTTGCAATTGTGGATTCAGAGAACGAGGAAAACTGGTCATGGTTTCTTGTTCATCTTAAAGGGATCCTTCGTACCGATCGTATTATTACATTCATCTCGGAAATGAACTTTGGGCTCTTGAAAACGATGCCAGAGATTTTTCCCGGATGTTGATGAGTGCATGAAAGTGCACTCTGAACAACCTTATAACCATCTCAATTGCTAGATTATTATCCTTAATCAGCATCTTTATTACTATTTTTATATCTATATATTGCTTCACATAATTGTTTGGAAAATGCAGGAAATTAAAGCTAAAAGAAGCTGAAAAGAGTATATGGATCAACTTCAAAAATTAAACTGTACCTGCTCATGAAAAACCAGATGATGTGCCATATATGGTTGGAAAGGTCTTGAAGTCTAGATTCTGGAGAATTTTACGGTTCGTGATTCTAAGTTTCCTAGAGGAAGTTACGGCAATTTCAGTACCAATGGCGCAGTCTGGATGACAAAACAGTAAATATGCTGGAAAGTCCGATCGATCCGACACCTAGAGTCCGATCGATCCGACTATGCAGAAACCTGACAGAACGCATATTTTTCTACTATACACAGTCCGATCGATCCCTCCATCTATCCTACTGAGTCCGATCGTTCCAACACCCATAGTCCGATCGATCCGACTCGGGCATAGCCAGAAATTGAAGATTTTGATGAGTCCGATCGATCCTACTTTCTCAGTGAAGAAAATCAACGGTTTAGATCTAATCCGAGGATGGAGAGACTTTGAGGCTATAAATAGGAAACTTAGGGTTAATCAAAAGGGAGTTCTTGGACGTTTTTGGAGGCTCTTTTCTGGACGTTTTCCAAAGGAAAAAGATGAAGGAATCTCCATCCATGGCCGAGTAATCCGCGGGCATGGTGGACGGATGATCTAGTGAGGACTAGGGCTTCTTCTCCAACAATAGTTCATACTTTTAATCTTTATTGTTAAACTCTTTTCTATGTATTGGATCTTCAAAGATTATTTTCAGATTATAGATTTCTATGTGGATAATTAATATTATGAATCCAGTCATGCTTCTTTCATGATCTTATAATCCTATAGTTATCTCTTTTGATTCTCCTACAGAGTCTCACGAGACCTTTGCTATGCATTGCCCGTAGTGACAGCTAGTATTGTGTATTCTTAGGGATCTGGTAAGACAAGGTTGGGGCTCTATCCCGTGAAATCTTTGCTATGCATTGTCGATTGTGAGAGTTGGTATTGTGTATTCTTAGAAATCCGATTAGATAGAGTTAGGGCTTTGTCCCGATGAACTTTTGATGCGTGTTGCCTGTAGTGACAGCCGGTATCGTGTATTCTTAGGGTTGGATTGGATGAAGTTAGAACTATAATAAGGAAGAATCAATCGTAGGAAGAGACATTTATATATTTTGTTAGGTTTATAGTTCCATATCTCCCGGTTAAGATGATTGGGATGTGAATTCCTTAACTGAGTATTATGTGAACCATTGAGAAGAGAAGAACCTAAATCCGAGTGTGGTGATTCCTGAAGCCTAGCCTTATTCAAATCTTGATTTCTTTCGTTAACTTTATCTTATCATTACATCTTTGATCTAGTTTCTTAACTTTTATCGCTCTTGATTGTTTTCGATATATTGTTATCTGTGTTTCTGGATCTTTACTTCTTGTCTCTCTGTGAGTTCGACCTCTCTTATGCTGTACTGTACCGCGACCGCTGTGCCTGACACATTTGAGCGATATCAGATGTCATCATGCTTTTTGCTTGTATTACTTGAAGCAAAATTTGAGTTCTTTCAGTGGGAGAAGTTTCCATGGAGCGTTTAAGGAGATAATGGTTAATAGATTTGCTGCTTGTGCTTACGCTCCTACCATTGAACTATTTGATTTGAAAGTTCAAGAACTCTTGAATGAGGGAAAGAATATCGTGGTGAATTTCTTGCAGAATCTGCCACCTAAGAAATATGTCAATGCCTATTTTCAGGGCAATAGATATTGGATGATGTGCTCAAATGCAGCAGAATCATTCGACTCGTGGATTCTTGAAGAAAGGAACCTACCTATCACAAATTTGGTTGATGTGATTAGGATTAAATTGATGTAGCAGCTGGCAGGTAAAACAATATATTTTGGTAGTTAATTTTCATGTCAAACCTGTAATTGAGGCTTACAATTCAGTATCTTGAAATCATTTTAACTTGCATTAATTTGTTTCTAATTGTTTCTTTTATATGTTACTTTACAGAAAAAATGGAGTTTTCAGATTTCTTAGTTGACAATCAGTTTATAAATGCAGGTAGGAGTGAGGAGTGCAAGAGTTTCATGTCACAGATAAGCCCTGTAATCCATCGTAAGTTGAAAGTAGCATTTAATGAAGGGAGGTCTTGGATTGTGAACAACTCGACTCGCTCGCTGTTTGAGGCTTACTCAGTCCCGTCGGTTTGTGTTGATATTGGTATAATAGAACATGCTAATGTTGTCAGTGGCAGATTATTGGGATCTCTTGCTCGCATGCGATGGCTTGCATCATGACGACAAGCAAAGAACTGATCTCCTTTGTGGATGATTATTTCCACACATCATGTTATGCTAAGAGTTACTCTTTTCCATTTGATCCGGTTCCGATGATGGGCAAGCTAGATCATGCGCCTGGTGATGATGTTATTTTGTCTCCTTTATCTCAGAGGCCACCTGGAAGGCTGAAGAAGAAGAGGATCCAAAGGAGAATTTGTTAGAAGCATCGTATGCGGTCGTTGTGGCCGGGAGGGTCATCACAATAGCAAGTCATGTAAAGAACCCCTAAATTAGTGGTTTGTTAACATTCATTTTCATTGTTGTTTTCAAGATATGTTGACTGATTTGGAGATAATTCAGCGCTGAAAATATTCAAAGGTTTCAATCTGTGCCTTCTTTACGCAATGAGCTTTGGAAAGTAACTCTTCGTGTATAATGGAAAGGAACTACCATATTGTTTGTGGTAGTTACTTTCAGACAATGATATTCGTGTATGTGGCATTTACTTTTTTGTTGTGTAGGTGCCCTTGTGGATACTTTTCAGCAAATAATTCAATGGAAATCTATACTAACTGGTAGTTACTTTCCAGTAACCTTCATTACTTTATAATTGTTAGTTACTTTTGAATATTTTAGGGTAGCTGGTAGTTACCTTTTAGTAACTTTTCAGAAACAAATTTGATGAAGCAATGGTAAGTTAACCGATACTTACTTTTCACTTTACTTATGTAACGTAAACCTTGACTTTCACAGAAATTATCTTCATGAGATTTATTGGTAGTTACTTTCCATTTAAATTCTCTAATACACAAGTGGCATGATATTGCACAAATAATTTGAATCTGTACCTATCGGGGTGTTAAATTCGAATTTATATTGAAATTTCATTCACTGAGAAGGTGGTACCTTTTCAAATACAAACATTGACTGATGTATATTCAAAATTTGAAACCGTAAATTTTGGGGATCAACTTGTAAACCATGCATTTTGCCAGCTCTGTAATTAAATGAAATACATCCGTCACTTTACAAGACATGTTTCAACTGTGCATTACTAATTTCTCTATCAGCTTGGCCTTGAATTCATTGATTCCTTCTTCTTTAATTGCCCTTGGCTCTCGGTGATGTAATGCTACTTCCCGCATGAAGTAGCACACATACATGAAGCAGTCATTCCTGTATAAAGATACTAACATACGTTAGAATTCATTACTGTTGAATGCTAAACATGTAATATTCAATAATGACTGTAGTCTCTTTCAAAGATACTATTGGTTAAGAATTTCTTACGAGTCAGGGCCTACTGGGGAGTATTCTGGTAGCTGAGAATAGGCCTTCTAATGACTTGTGTTGGCTGAGATTGGTTTAGGCATTCATCCCCAATGAGCTCTAACTGTGGCGAAAATAAAGAGACAACTGTTAGATATTCATTTATATGTAGCAGAACATAAATTATTTCATACGTGTAATCAATGATCTTGTATTTGTATAGAGAGCAATTAGCATTACCATTTGCTTGGCGTCCTTTGTAAATGTATCTTTTCTTCCTTTTCCTCTTGGTCTCATTGAGGCGGAGAAATGGACCATTCCTCCGCCTCAATGTCATATACCAAGAGTGTCCAATGGAAAGGCCACTTGTCTTCAATTTTGTAGCCAATAGATTGGACTGGAAAGACAACATATTTCTTGCCATCCAGTATGGCATTTAAAAAGTTATCAAAAACCTGAGTTGCTATGCCTTCGTTGTAACAGAGAACAAGCATGCTCTATGGATGAAAGAATAAACAATGTAAGTTATTGTAAACATAGAATTCTCTAAAGTATCATGCATAATATTATGATGCATGTTATGGATGTGACATATCCAACATCATCCTTCGATGTAGAATGTCCTCCCATCGAATCCAGGCTCCGCAGCCAATGCCTTGGCATATGCGTCTACAATCTGCGTAATTAATTGCTTTTACTACATTTGTAATCAACTTCAATAGGTGAAAAGTAACTACCATTTAGCCAAAAGTAACTACCAGTTATTATCACATGTAGTCAACTTCAACAGCTGAAAAGTAACTACCAGTTATATGGAAAGTGACTATCAGTGGAGTAGAAATTAGTATGTCATTATCAAAAATTAACTAGCCAATTATTATTTTACCAATCATTTTTGTCAAAAGTAACTACAACTTTTCAAAAGTAATTACCAAATGTGAAAAGTAACTTCCATATGGTAGCTACTTTCCAGCTGTTAGATAAGTAATTGGTAGTTACTTTTCAGTTTAGTATGTACATGTTAAATTTCACCATCATTCTCTCAAAAGTAACTACAATGTGTGGAAGGTATCTTCGAGATGTGAAAAGTAACTAAAATGATAAGTAACTTCCATATGGTAGTTACTTCCAAACTGTTAGCTAAGAAACTGGTATTTACTTTTCATTTTAGTATGTAGAACATGTTTAATTTCACAATCATTTTGTCCAAAGTAACTACCGTAAGTGAAACGTTACTACCAGATGTGAATAATAAATAAAATGAAAAGTTAGTTCAATATGGCAGTTGCTATCTAGCTGTCATCTAAGTAGGTGGTAGTTACTTTTCATTTTAGTCACTTGATACATACATGTATTGAGATGTACTGATTTATCAGCATGCTCAGTATCATATCGAGGTCTATCCATGTGTATGGTTCATTGGTGTTTCTACAAACAGTTGCCCTTCATTGAGAACAGAGATTTGGGTTTGTTAGTTTATAGACAACCCATTTGATTCAACGATGTAGAATCAACATAAAATAATAGGGAGAATACTTACTCCAATCCTCCTTCAGCAAATAGTGTTTTTAGTTTCTTGTAGACGTCGTCACATAGATATTTTCCACATCTATATTTTTGTTTTGCCTCTATTTGATGTTGCCTTCCACCTTGATTTACCTTCTTTGGTGTACATTGTAGTACCTCATTCTCTTCATCTTCTCATTCGAATAATTTGAATGTTGGCATGTCATCAGCAACTTTCTTCCCTTTTTTAGTACTGAAGGTGTGGTGTACCTATAATCTTCATCTATTGCTTTCTTTCTCTTCTTTTCCTTTATCCCTTGAACCATTGAGTTTCGATTCTGGACAATGGCAAGGCTTTCCATACTTTTATCTATTCCAATTTTTTGTGTAATCTGATGTACTTCAATGAAAATGGAGAAGTAAGTTAAAAAATTAATCAAGAAACTAATGAAAAGTAACTTGTAGCTGGTAAGTAACTACCAAATGAATGGAAAGTAACTACCATAGAAATAGAAAGTAACTACCAACTAATTAACTACCAAATCAATGGAAAGTAACTACAAACTAAGATGGAAAATAACTACCAAATAAATGAAAAGTAACTACAAACTAAGATGGTAAGTAACTACCAAATAAAAGAAAAGTCCCCACTTCCTTCCTCATTGGAGTCACTCTTCTCATCACTGTCTTCACTATTTTCGATCCCTTTGTCTGGTACCTGCTTACTGGTACCAGACTCCATATCATCTCCATTGAATTTATCATTTTCATCACTTTGGTCTTCATCAACAGTTTCTTCTTCATTTTGTTAATCCTCATCCCCATCTTCTTCATCGTCATCAATATCGCCCTCTTCCACAGCTTCATAATCATCACAATCAGTACAATACACTTTTTTGTCCTCTGATGTAGGCTGCAATTCTAATGCCTTTATTTTCTTGCTAGGTATTGTTGAAAGGTTGAAGGTGATCAGGTTCCTGCCAACATTAAAAATGTTTCAATTGACACATTGTGGCACCATGGAATTTTTTTGTGCTTGTTAAATAATTGAAGTATGCTCGCAGAACCAATACTGCACATACAGTGGTAAATAAATTTTGAGAACAAAGAAATTTAAGCTGTAATAGTAACTTCAATTTATAATTAACTAGAAGCTATAAATGAAATTAAGAATACGTCAAATATAACTAATGATATATTGTAACTTAAATTGTCAGTGTTAAGCTAGCTCTAATGGAAAGTGACTACCACTTATCCGGAAAGTGACTTTCACTTGAAAAGTAACTACCAAAACAGATACCTCCGTCTGAGAGGAGTAACTTCCAATGGAAATAACTTCAAGTGAAAAGTAACTTAATGTAAAATTTAATTACAGATGAAAAGTAACTTCAAATGGAAAGTGACTACCAAATAAAAAGTAATTACAAATGTAATTAATAATATTTTAAAGACAACTAACAACATAAAGCATCATAAATTGGCAAGGGTAAGTTACTTCAAATGAAAAGTTACTACCAATTATCCGGAAAGTGACAGATTTTTTGCCAAAATGGACCTGAAGTCTTCATTTTTGGCACTATAAGACCCCATGGCTTGTTTGTTTGCAGAATAAGACCCATACCTTCCTTTATTCCATTTCTACCCTTGCCCTCACATGGTCTCACATCCCATGGGATGGCCATACCACATGACATGGCTATGGCTATCCAATTTTTAATCCAATGTCTCCTCATGCCTCTGACAACCATCATAACCCCCTTACACCTGGCATCATGCTATTGGTTTTTGAGTAGATAGAATAATAATAATAATAATAAATAAACATCCCACGCATGAAGTCTTTGCCGGCCATGGCTTTTCACATGTATTAATAGCTCACACACGTGTTTATGCATGCATTTAAATCAGAACACGTGTATTTTTTTGTCCTTTAAGAGTACTGATTTGTGAACTCCTTGTACACGTAGTTATGAAGACGGGCCTGTTTTCGACACGTATGACCCATACGAGGAAATATATTTTACGAATAACTGGGCAGCTAATTGCGACTATGAGGAGCCGTCGGAGCTGTTCGAGAAGTAAGATACTTGGGGACAACAAAAAGACTTGTGGAGCACTCATTCGTCCCATTGCACCTGTACGTCCAGTAGCTTTGTCTAGTATAGTACCAGTTCCGTTCACTGCATGATGTTGCGTCTATCTTGTGTGTATTGTGTGCTGCAGTGTAGTATACCTTTTGATGTAATGTAAAAACTAGTCGTTTTGGGAACCAACTGTAAACGACGCTATACGTGTATTTTTTGTGATTGTACGCGTTATTTTAAAGAACACATGTTTACCTACAATTGTTGGCTACAATATGAGTTAACGTTGTAAGTACACGTGTAGAGCGGAAACGCATCCCACTACACGTGTTTTTTTATCTAACATGTGTAGTGGGATATATAGAATTTCATACACACATTCGTAACTTTTATACATGTGCGTAGCATAGAGATACTACGAAAAGAAGTTGAGTTATATAGACTTTCATACACACGCGTATTATAATTATACTCGTGCTTCTATAGCTTACTTCTCGTCCTCCGGTGTGAGTCCGTTAATCATCATCTCTTCCACCGCTTGAGCTAATTTTTCATCTCCAATGAGACATGGTTCGAGAGGTATGCTTAGATCAATGTCACCCAATCCACGGGGAATAGTTGCTAGCTCTAACAGCAAACTGTTGCTGTCCGAATTGAGACAATGTGGGATGCTTGGTGACTTTTGGTTGCTGCACTCTCACTACATCTGTGGCCGCATGCTCGGACTAATACGTGTCCTCCTCTTGGCTTCGGTGCCCCATAGAGGTCCTTCTCCGCTTGGTGATTAAGGTAGGAAATGATTCCCCAAGAAATGGTTATGCGGGTCGTCCTGTCACCATATTTGATTTTCTCTTCAGGGCTGTAATTTTCTTTTCAACCCTATCTAGCTTGGCATTTGCCGCGGCCAGCTGGCCCCCCAACCTGTTCATGTCTATATTCAGACACCTGATTTCCTCATCTTTCGATATCCTGACGTGCAATTTCGAGGAACTCCAATTTTACCTGTGTTCCAAAGTAAACATCACATACTTACTAGACATGTACGAATAAACACACATAAATGCCGAACGCATACACTATCATGCGTACAAAATAATAGGCGTTCCAGTGTACGTGTATAAACAGTAACGAAGGAAAAAACACGTAGAAGAAAACATGCTCATGTTGATATCCGCAATGTGTATGTTGTTAAGCCGTGTCTCAGGCATTTAATGCGACGGGACATGACAACATTTAATGTGTCATATGACATAGCCATTCCATGGGATGTCCGGTAGGTATAGGTAGGGGTAGTTTTGGAATAAGGGTGGTTTGGAGTCCTATTATGCAAAAAATTAGGGCATGTGGTCTTGAAGTGTCAAAAGTGAAGATTAGAAGTCCTATTTGGCAAAAAATCCGGAAAGTGACTACCATTTAATCAAGAGTAACTAACATCATGAAATAACTACTAGCAAAAAACAAGTCGTAATGGAAAGTAACTATAAATGAAAAGTAACTTTCAATTGAAAAGTAACTTAGGGAGACGATTTTTGCCTAAGGGTGCAAACTGAAATCTTTGAAATGACTCACCAGCAATACATAACAATATTAATTGGAATGTAAGTACTAATGGAAAGTGACTTTTGAAGTAGGAATTAACTACCATCTAAGTTGAAGTTAAATACTGACTAAATGGAAAGTAACTACCATTTCACAATAAACTAACTAACTACAAAATGGAAAGTAACTTCCAAAAAAAAAAGAAAAGTAAATACCAAGAAAATGAAAAGTAACTACTAGATTAAAAAGAAAGTAACTACCATTTACAATGAAATAACTAACAACAAAATGGAAAGTAATTACTAATGAATTAAAAAGTAACTACCAATTAGTAAATGAGAGTAACTACCTATCATAATGGAGAGTAACTACCTATCATAATGGAAAGTAACTACCATATACTATAAAGTAAGTTACAACAAACTAGAAAGTAACCACCAATCAAATGAAATCTAAGTACCAAATAAATGATGGTCACTACCGTTCAAAATGGAATGTAACTAATAGATACATATGAAACTAACTACCATTTACTACAGAGCAACTAGCAACACACAAGAATGTAACTACCGATGAAATGGAAAGCAACGACCAAACTTCTGAATAAAGTAAATCCAAATGCAAATGGAAACCATTTACATTTGTTAGTAATTACTTTCATTTCACATCATACGAAAATTATACTATCTATGTATAATAATATGGTAGTTACTTTCCACATTTTTCGGATGCATATTCATTTGTGGTAGTTACTTTTCCAGGTGATTTCTTTCCATTTATCTTGTGGTTACCTTACAAGAATTTAATGGCGATTATTTTCCATTAGTGGTTACTATCCATTCTATTCTTGATCTAAACATATGGTAGAAACTTTCTATTTTTTGCACCTATCAAACTCATTTCCAACGAAAAATTGTGGAAAACAACCTACCTGGTGGATACTTTCTACCTTTTCCGATGGTTACTTTCCATTCAATTATGAAATTTATAGTAATAAATGAGGAAATTGATTAGGGTTTTTTTATAAAACAAGATTCCAAATAGCCGATTATATTGAAATACGTCGGATTTGAAACCCTAGATACCCCAAATATAAAAAATGGAGAAAAATCAAAAAATAACTACCACAAATATGCAAATAACCTCTACATGTTATTGCAATCTAGTTTTTAAGTGGAATAAATCATAAATAAGCGTACCATTTCACCATTTTTTTTGAGAACTTGTTTATGAAGGGTGTCGGATGATGGAAAGTAACCTCTGAATACAGATGTCGTTAGTTGGGAAAAAAATGCCTTAAAAATCACCGGTGATACAAAAACGGGCAACGGTTGAACGCTCCGATGAACCTTAGGGCTGGGTGGTCGGACGACGGTGGCGGAGAAAATGAGCGTCGGTAATCGGGAGGGGTGGGGGGCGCGGCGTTTATGGTCATTAGATTTTGAATTTTTTTTGTAATTGATGAAATGGACGGCTGACGTGGCTAAAATTAAGGAATGTGGATGTTTGAGGATATTTTAGTCTTTTGTCATAGAGGTAGTCTTTTATAAGGGGGGCGTCTATCGACACTACACAAACATCTACTCACACCACACTTTACTCATGACACTACAGCCAACCCAAAATCTCCACTACTTACTACCCACACCACATAAGAGAACAAATCCTACCCAAACTACGCAAGCCTAAAATAGCGAAAGGCCACGGTTTCTCTCCACCGGCTTCTCTCCTCGGGTGTAGGTTTGCAAGCGGCAACCGCATCTCGGCGACCTTCCTGTTGCGCTCCCAACCGGCGGCTTTTGCCACTCCGAGCATTTTCCGGTCCGAGAAAACAGGTTTTTCTTATAAATCCACTCAAACCCACCTTGTGTTGTCCATTTTACGACCTACAAGTGGTTTTATGACCTACATTGCATGGATTTAGTCATTTTTGAGCCGATCTTCATCCCCCCGTTATGCTCCTCCGACGCGGTAGTCTTATCCCGGTTGGTTTGGTTTAAATCCAGTGTTTACTTCCGATCCAAGTTCACGTGTTTCGGTGTTTTTATACCGTTTTCTTGTAGGTTTCATCAAATAGCATGTGAACGTTGTAGTTTTACATGGGTTGTTTTCCCATCGGTAGTTTGATACCGTTTATGTTGTTTACCCATCGGTAGTTTGATACTGTTTTTGTAGTTTTTCCATCGGTAGTTTGATACCGTTGATTTTATTTTCCCATCGGTAGTTTGATACCGTTTATGTTGTTTTCCCATCAGTAGTTTGATACCGTTTTAGTTGTTTTCCCATCGGTAGTTTTATAGCGTTTTTCCATCGGTAGTTTGATACCGTTTACGTTATTTTCCCATCGGTAGTTTGATACCGTTGCTGTTGTTTTTCCATCGGTATATTGATCCCGTTTCTTTTTTCTATTTGTTTGTCGCAGCCAAATGCCTCCTATCACACGCAACATGGGAAGGAGACAAAGGACGGAAAGTGTTGTTTTTAAAGACCAGGAGACAGAGGATGAGGGTCCCTCTTGCAATGGTATTCCTCCTATCCCCAGCGCCGCAGCAGAGGATGAAGGCCCGTTCCCAGCAGCAGAGGATGAAGGCCCGTTCCCCGGCGGGCCTGTGGATAAGTCGGTGTTAACAGAGTTTAGGAGTCACGTCGCGTACCGTATATGGCAGGGAGAGGTAAAAATAGTTTGGTTAGCTGGTATAGTCAGATATGGCTATCTGACTGAACCCATGGAGATGTTAATTTTCTTCTTTTTTGATTCTTGCGGGAAAGGAAGCCTCTCAAGATATATGCCCATGGATCCAACACAATCAATTGGGATAGGACAATGAATAGCCATTTTAATCAGCTTGTGGATATGACTGGACTGAGAGGCCTCATCGAATGTTCGCATACCTGCATTAGCAGTGCCATGGTGTCTGCATTTATTGAGAGGTGGCACCTAGAAACAAATACGTTTCACTTCCCATGTGGTGAGATGACGATCACCTTGACAGACGTCGGTGCCATTTTGGCCATCCCTATCGCTGGTAGGCCACTGGATCACTGTGAGTTGAATGCGTTTGGATATAAACAGCTTATGATAGATAATATTGGGGTTAGTCAAGCAGTGGCCCATAGAGAGATGACTGAGAGAGGTTTGGGCCGAGGGTTCACTCTTAATTTAAAATGGCTAAGGGATGATTGTACAGTGGATGCCGTCGGTTTAGAGTGCTCAGTGAAGGCGTATATGTTGTATCTGTTGGGTTGCACCTTGTTTTGCAACAAGTCAGGGGGTTGGGTGCACTTGTCCTATCTCGCTTCTCTCACGGACCTTACTACCGTGCGTGAGTATGCATGGGGTGCTGGGGCCCTCACATACCTCTATCGGATGCTCGGGTCCGCTAGTCGGTGGGGATCATGTGTTGTTGGCGGATACCTAACTTTGTTGGTGGTACGTAGTTTTAAAATAGCATAATTTTATTTATATTATGATACCAATTATTGTTTAACTTAATCCATATTTATCCTACCAATGTAGAGTTGGATACATGATCACCTTCACCAAGTAGTGGCTCCGCAACCATTCATAGATTACACAATTGACATGCCCACTGTTTACCAATGGAGTATAAGGAGAGAGTATACAGGCGGGGAGAATATTGTTCGGACATGGCGCCGACGTCTGGATCGCATGACTCCACATGAGGTAACGTTGTACTTTATTTACTAGTATTTTTTATCAGCATGTAATGTTGATTGAGTGAATGTTGACTGATTGTGGTTTTTTCTGTAGGTGACATGGGATCCGTATCGTGCTCAACGAGGAGGAGCGGATTTCCCTCGCGAAGAAATTAGCTTCTACTTTGGTACCATTACCTGCTGAGAGTACGTGGAGCCTTATCATTCGGATAGGGTGTTTCGCCAGTTTGGCATCCGACAGAGCATTCCTCAATATCTATTGAGGTCGTCCCATTCTAACATGGGATCCAAGGGAACAGTTCGACACTACGCGAGAGTGTTCGATTTCAAGAGAGATTGTTGGTTTAACTGGATGGACATGAGTGTGATTGAGCGCTAGACAGGCGCTTCTACCAGCCCCGCTGGTTATGAGTGCATGCCGGGTTACATGGAATGGTTTCGAAGCATATCTCACGTGAGGGTGGAGAATCCAGAGCATGAGGCGCCGGTAGCTAAACGAGCAGACGATTACGTTAATGCCAAGGTAACAATACCTTATTTAAATTTTCATCTTTATTTCATTATACAACTTGTCTAATTCGTTGCATTTTCGTCAAATTACAGTATGATCGACTTGCACAGCTCATCGATGACACCGTTGAGCATTTGGAGACCTTGGATGGGGAGGAGCAGAAAAAAAGGTGGAGGCGAGCACAACGCATAGTGCGTGGCGTGCTTGACATGGGGCATGGCCTTTCATAAGTGATAACATGTATGTCTGCGGTTACTAGATTTTGTGTTAAATGGTTGTATAAATAAAATGATATACATACAAAGGCAGCAGAGAATGTCATTTCCGTTGATGTCACACCAACAATTTCTAGAAGAGGAAGACTGTACCTGTTGGTCTTGTAGGTGCAATCCATAATCAAAACCTCTGGAAATGTACGGAGTAGCTCAATAGAAGTGCGGTGTGCCCAGAATATGTCCCGAACATTATCCGTGTCTTCCCGAATTGTATGATACTCAATATAGCCGTGCTCATTTAGATGCTTCAGTAGCTGCTGCATCTCTAATCTCCCAGCTTTCTCGACCACCCTATTCCTGTGGCGTGCATTATAGATGGTCTTCAAAGTAGAGCAGTTCCCTGGATCTCGGTGCTTTATAGTGTTCCATATTTGACGTGGCTTCACTAGATTTATCTCCATATCAACCACCAACTTCATTTCTTCCTCGGTTAATCTCCCGACATATGAGTGTCCCTCGAGGTAAACTGCTCTCGGGTGATTGTGCACTCCACATATAACCATCAACGTCCAATCATCATCATAGGCAAGCTTCATACCCTGAAGCTTGAAGGGACAACCACACTTCCTCGTCCCGGAGTTGACAGTCTTCCTCTTTTGGGTGATTAACGGCATTTTTGAACTTGCATAATGCTCTACGACTGTTTTCCGATAAGCTCCACTTCGCTCACATGCCAACGTGATCCTCGGCTTTCTACCGACACCCCCGACCTCTGAATTCTTTATTACAACCACCAAGCCATTCTGTTTTCCAATTTGTTGTGTCCTGTGGATAAGTGTTTGGCGGCTGTGAAAGATCTAGAGATAAAAAATAATGATTAGAATGATGAATTATGAAGCCACTAGTGGTCCAAGTAAATATAACTACGGACAGCATACCTCGTCGGTTGTGAAGGCCTTAGTGTAGTCATAGTTGACACCCCCCAAATCTTCACCATTAAAAGTATAGCCCTGATAATAATCAAGCAATTAGCATTCGTAAACTCTGAAATTTGATTTGGGTCTTCAAGATCGTCACAAACAACTATCGGTAGAATACCACCGATATACTATATTTAACTCGGTACTATACTACCGATACATAAACGGTGCCGAGATACCGTTAGTAATTCATACAAAACGGTATCTATGTACCGTTGAGTTGTGTAGGTGTATCGGTAATAGACTACCGATTACATGTCTACCGGTAATTTACTACCGATTAGTTCCAGATAGGAAAAAAAAGGGAAAACGATGGAGTACGGGGATAATGAGCTGAGAATGCACCTTTTCTGGTGCAATTTCCTCGCCTTCCTCCTCTTCATTGTCCATTTCCAACTGCCGCAGCAGCTTTCTGCTTATTTTGGTGATCGATTGTGTCACGAGGGCAGGGCAACCGTGAGGGAGGTGGTATAAAAAGAAGAAAAACAAGGAGAAGAGAGAAGTCCATGGAGAGAAGAGCCAGATGAGATGATCGGAGAAGATAATCAGAGATTGTCGGAGAAGATGACCGGAAAAGATGGCCGGACGGAGAGGATGATCGGAGAAGATGAGGCATTTAAGGCAAGAGCCTGAGGTAGGTTGTAAAGAAGGACTCTATTACCGTAATTATACCACATAAGAGAGGGGGCAATTGAGACATTGCATCTTAGGGTATTCTTAGTATAAAAATCTGTGGTGTGGGTAGATGCTTGTGTGGTGTCGATAGAACGCGTCTTTTATAAGAGACCAATTGTCAATTAGTCTCTAATAAGAGACTATTTGACAAATCTCCCATTTTATAAAGACTTATTGACAAATCAAGAAAAAGGACTTATTGACCAATTGTGTGGTGACGTTCAACGAAGGGTGCGTCAGAAATCGAAAAGTAACTACCAAGATGACGAAAATGAAGCCGAAAAACTTACCGGAGATCTTAGTAGAGATGAATAATAGGGCACGAGCGACGGCGACGACGATCGAGCAGCTACAGGTTTTGATTTTTGAGAGAATATGGGATACGAACGGGGGTTTTGTTCTAGATTTTAGGATTAAAATGGACGGCTTGATGATATTATCGGGATCGGATATTTTCAGGCTCCTATAACTAGTTGGGGTATTATTGTCTTTTAGATCTAAGAAGGTAGTAAACAATTTATGGTTAATTACCGATTAGTCTCGTTGGGAGACTAATTTTACCGTATAGTCTTGATTATAAGACATTAACCCGTTTAGTCCTATTTCATTAGTTATGATATATTATTACGGACTAAAATACCCCTTCGTAATGGATATACTAAGATCTCGCCATTCGTTACCGCTTTTGGGATTTTTCCATTTTGGGCGATATTTCAGTGTGATTTCAGCGGAATTTCTTCTTCTCCATCCCTGATCGCGTCTTCTCCGTGATCGCTTTTTCCATTACCCCTCGGAATTTCTTCTTCTCGAACCTCGATCACGTCTTCTCCGTGATCGCTTTTTCCATTACCCCTCGGAATTTCTTCTTCTCGAACCTCAATCGCGTCTCTCCGTGAATACGTTTTCTCCCTGATTGCGTCTTCTCCCCAATCGCGTCTTCTTACTGATCGTCATCTTCATCGTTCGCGGTAATATTTTCATTACTCTATTTTGTGTATCGGTCATTAAATATTGATCGTTTCATTATCAAAATTAAGTTGTCTGTTAGCTTATGATTCATCTTGACAATTTTGTTTTATTTCTTATGTTCCTATTATCTGAAAGTTGCTTTCAAATTTTCTGGCTACTTAGTCTCCAGTTTACTTTACAATCATCTGAAAGTACTTCACCATCATAATTATATGAAGTACTTAATCTTCATGTACATGGCTAGTTAGTCTCCAGTTTACTATCCAATTTTATGGTAATAACTTTCCATATATCTGGTAGTTACTTTTCAAATTCCTGGTAGTTACTTTCTGCAATTTATGGAAGTTACTTTCTGCATTTTATGGAAGTTACTTTCCATTTCTCTGGTAATTGCTTACTCCACTGTCTGGAGGTTACTTTCCAATTTTCTGCTAGTTACTTTCCATTCAAATGGTAGTTACTTTCTACTGATCAGGAAGTTACTTTGCAGTTTTATGGTAGTTACTTTCATATAAGTGATGGGCAGGGAAATGGTGCTCAATTAAACATTTCTTATTTCTGTAGGGCTGATTATGGCTGATAGGTTGATGTTGTTGTTTAAATATTTTAATGAGACTATAGTCCGTGATATTCAAATTGTTGCCTCATACGATGGAGCCGTGAGAATTGTTTGCGAAAAATGGCCAAATTTGTTCGCTGCTACTATTGGTTTGTCCTATTCAATACTTGAACACCCAAAATGTGTTATCGAATCTGAAGGTGATTTTTGACAGCATGATCTTTATTGCGTCGTCATGTCACATTGAGCTGTTAGCTGTAGACGTGTGATGCAAGGCTGAGGCCATATCTTTCAGCAAGGCTGAGAGCACATCTGCGAGCAATGTTGATGATGCTTCTTATTCATGTTCCTCTGCTTTAGATGTGAATGAGGAAGTTGATTTGCTGCCATTATTTTGTCATCATCCGAAGAAGGTCTTGAAATCATTTGGTTGGGAGAGGGCTATTCACTCTGTGGGCCAAATGTTTGATGGCGGTGCAAAGGAATTCCGTTTATGTTTGCAGAAGATGGCAGTAGAGTCTGGCCACGATTATGATTATGTGAAGAATAACAATGATGTTGTGTCTGCACAATATTCGCGGAAGGTGTTGACAGGTTGTCAGTGGTTTGTGAAAGCTCGTGAACAACATAGTAATGGGTTCGTTTATGTTAAGAAATTCAACAATATGCATACATGTGGGTCGGGGTTTCTTACCACGAAACATAAGCGCATGACTTCAGATCTCGTGGCATGTTTGATACAGGACCATGTTCGTATAAAGCCTAGCCTTCGACCTATTGAAGTAAAAGCTTCATTTCATTCTGATTATGGTGTAAGAATAACTTACCGTACTGCGTGGAAAGGTGTCGAGAAAGCTAAGAAGGCTGTTTTGGGTGACGATGATAGATCATTTGAGATGCTACGTTGGTATGCTCGTGCCGTAGTGGATGATAACCCAGGTTCTCATTGTGTTGTTGATGTCAATGAGGCAAATGGTCGTTTTAGGCGGTTGTTTGTAGCTATGAATGCATGCATTGAAGGTTTCAATTTCTGTCGGCCATTGCTTTGTCTAGATGGAACACACCTGAAGGCCAAGTTCAAAGGACAGCTGCTGTCTGCCACAGGAAAAGATGGCAATGATGGTTAGTATTTGCTTACGATTTTGTAGTTCTATATATCTTTGTTTTTTACACAAGCAACTTTCTGTAGTAACTACCAGATACATTCCAAGTTAGTTACTTTCCAAGTTATTTAGTAGCAGGAATCTGGAAAGTAACTTTCCAAGTTACTAAGAATCTGGAAAGTTACATTAAGAAAACTCGTGTTAGTTACTTTGCAGTTTTCTGTTTGTTACCTTCCAGTTTTCTTGTAACTACAGTTTGAAGACTGGAAAGTAACTTCAAGTTATGTGGAAAGTAACTTCCAGAGAAATCAAAAATTAGCTACAAGAGAATGCAGAAAGTAAAGACGAGATAATAACAAAGTTAGTACCAGATTATTGGAAAGTTACTACTAGGAATCTGGAAAGTAACTACCAGATACATTCCAAGTTAGTTACTTTCCAAGTTATTAAGTAGCAGGAATCTGGAAAGTAACTTTCCAAGTTACTAGGAATCTGGAAAGCAACTTTCCAAGTTACTTGGAATCTGGAAAGTAACTTCCTGTAGTAGTTACTTTCCATGCAATTTAGTTTCCATTATACTTATTTCATATTAAAGCTGCCATCCATTTATAGTATATGTACATGAAAAGTTACTTTCAATCTAGCAGGACTAACCACATTGCTTTTGTTTTGTAGGTTTATTTCCTTTTGCTTTTGCCATTGTTGATGCAGAGAATGAGGAGAATTGGGCCAGGTTCCTGGTTAAATTGAAAACTATCCTTTCAACCGATCGTGTTATTACATTCATCTCTGATAGGAATGTTGGTCTGTTGAAAACAATGCCAGAGGTCTTTCCTCAATGTCATCACGCTTTTTGCTTGTATCACTTGAAGCAAAATCTGAGGAGTTATTTTACTGGCAAAAGTTTCAATGGTGATTTGATGAGTGCATGAAAGTGCACTCTGAACAGTCTTATAACCATCTCAATTGCTAGATTATTATCCTTAATCAGCATCTTTATTACTATTTTTATATCTATATGTTGCTTCACATGATTGTTTGGAAAATGCAGGAAATTGGAGCTAAAAGAAGCTGAAAAGAGTATATGGATCAATTTCAAAAATTAATCAGTACCTGCTCATGAAGAACCAGATGATATGCCATATATGGTTGGAAAGCTCTTGAAGTCTAGATTCTAGAGAATTTTACGGTTCGTGATTCCGAGTTTCCTAGAGGAAGTTACGGCAATTTCATTACCGATGCGCAGTCTGAATGGCAGAAAGGAAAATAAGCTGGAAGTCCGAGCGATCCGCCGATCGATCGGACCACGCAAAAACGTGACAGAACATGTGTTTTTCAGCCACAACGCATCCGATCGATCCCTCCATCGCTCCTATGGGGTCCGATCGATCCGACACCAATGGTCCGATCGATCGGACTCGGAAAAAGCCAAAAACAGCGGATTTTTACTCAATCGATCGATCTAACACTCATAATTCGATCGATCGGACTTGGGAATTAAAGGGTGACAGAACGTATGCTTTTTAGAGGAACACAGTTCGATCGATCCATCCATCGATCGAACTCAAAAATAGCCAGAGAAGGAGGATTTTTACGAAATCGATCGATCCGACTCCCTTAGTCCGATCGATCGGACACGGGCGTACATAGAAGTTGAAGATTTTAACGCATCCGATAGATCCAGCACCCTGAGAAGGATCGATCGGACGTTCCCAGTGAATTAAATCAACGGTTTAGATCAAATCCGTTGATGGAGAGACTTTGGGGCTATGAATAGGACTCTTTCTAGGGTTTGAGGGGGACTTCTTGGACGTTTTTGGAGGCTCTTTTCTGGGTGTTTCCAAAAGGAAGAAGATGAAGAAATCTCCATCCATGGCCGAGTAATCCGCGGGCATGGCGGACGGATGATCTAGCGAGGACTAGGGCTTCTTCTCCAACAATGGTTCATAGTTTTTAATCTTTATTGTTAAACTCTTCTTATGTATTGGATCTTCACAAATTGCTTTGTGGTTAAACATTATTATAAATCCAGTCATGCTTCTTTTATGATATTATGATCCCATAGTTATCTCCTTCGATTTTCCTACCGAGTCTCGTGAGACCTTTGCTATGCATTGCCCGTAGTGACAGCTGGTATTGTGTATTCTTAGGAATCTGGTAAGACAAGGTTGGGGCTCTATCCCGATGAATCTTTGCTATGCATTGCCGATTGTGAGAGTTGGTATTGTGTATTCTTAGAGATCCGGTTAGAGTTAAGGCTTTGTCCCGATGAACTTTTGCTGCGCATTGCCTGTAGTGACAGCCGGTATCGTGTATTCTTAGGTTTGGTTGGATGAAGTTAGAACTATAAAAAGGAAGAACCAATCATAGAAAGAGACATTTATATATTTTATCAGATTCATAATTCTATATCTTCCGGTTAAGGTGATTGGGATGTGAATCCCTTAACTGAGTACCATATGAACCATTGAGAAGAGAAAAACCTAAATCCGAGTTAAGTGATTCCTGAAGCCTAGCCTCATTCAAATCCTGATTTCTTTCATTAACTTTATCTTACCATTACATCTCCGATCTATTTTATTAACTTTCATCGCTCTTTATTGTTTTCAATTCATTGTTATCTGTGTTTCTGGATCTTTCCTGCTTGTCTCTCTGTGGGATTCGACCTCTCTTATGCTGTACTGCACCGCGACCGATGTGCGAGACACATTTGAGCGACATCATGATTTCAAGGATACGTTGATATATAGATTTGCTGAGTGTGCTTATGCTCCTACTGTTGACCTATTTAATTTGAAGGTTCAAGAACTTTTGCATCAGGGAAAGCATTTTGTAGCGAAGTTTTTCGAAAGTTTGCCACCAGAGAGATATGTGAATGCCTATTTTAAGGGCAACAGATATGGTTTGATGTGCTCAAATGCTGCAGAATCGTTTAATGCTTGGATTGTTGATGAACGGAGCCTACCCATTATGAAATTGGTTGACATTATTACGGTTAAATTGATGCAGCAGCTGTCAGGTAAATCGATTCTTTTCAGCTTTTACTTTACACTCAATTCCCCAATTGCAAGAGTAAATGAAACCTCTTCAGAAGTTACTTTTCTCTGGTAGTAACTTTGCTATCATATGGCAGTTATTTTATGCATTATGTTATAGACTGATAGTTACTTTCTACATTCTCTGGTAGTTACTTTGCAGTTTGCAAATGGTAGCTAGTTTCCACAAAGGGTGGTGGTTACTTTCCATTGTACACTCACTTGTTGGTTTTTACAAAGTAATTTCTCTTGAGGTTACTTTACAATTTTCCAGTGATGGTTACTTTCCAATTTTATTGTAATAACTTTCCAATTTCTGGAAGGTACTTTTAATCCTGTGTCAACTCTCCTGTCCTCTTGGCAGTTACTTTTCGACAATGATAACAAGTTGGTAATTACCCCCCACAGATATGGTAGATAACAATTGTTATTTGGTAATTACATTCCATATAACAAGTTGTTAGTTACTTTCCAAGTTATCTGAAACTTACTTTCCAATTTGTTGTTAGTTACTTTCCAAATTTCATGTAGATACATTCCAAATATCTGGTAGTTACTTTCAACCTTCTAGTAGTTATTTCCCGATGTATGGTAGCTACTTTCTAATTATCCTGTATTCAATTTCCACTTCTCTGGAAGCTACTTTCCAATCTTCTGGTATTATCTTTGGAAATTATCTGGTAGTTACTTTCCGCCTGACTAGTAGTTACTTTCCACCCAGGCTGGTAGTTACTTTCCACGCAGTCTGGTAGTTACTTTCCACCCAGTCTGGTAGTTACTTTCCACTTCTCTGGAAGTTAGTGTTACCTTACAACAGTAGTTACTTTCCAGCCAAATACAGTAGTTACTTTCAGTAGTTACAAAATGCAGACATTCTTTACAATCATTTTTGGTATCTAGGGCCATTTTTACTTAAGATTTTGTTTTTCCATGCAGACAGGAGGGAGGCTTGCAATAGTTTCATGTCGCAGATATGTCCTAATATCGATGATAAGCTGACAGTAGCATTTAATGAAGGGAGGTATTGGATTGTGAATAATTCGACTAGGTCGCTTTTTGAGGTTTACTCTGACCCGTCCGTTTCCGTTGATTTGCAAATTAGAACATGCTCGTGCTGTAAATGGCAGATCAACGGGATCCCTTGCTCACATGCGATTGCTTGCATCATGACGACAAGACAAGAGCTGAGTTACTATGTAGCTGATTATTTCCACACATCAAGTTATGTCATGAGTTACTCTTTTCCTATTTTTCCAGTGCCAACAATGAGCAAGCCACATAATGTGACAAAAGATGAAAATATCCTGCCCCCTTTATCCAGGAGACCACCGGGCAGGCCGAAGAAGAAAAGGATCAAGTCCAAAGGCGAGTTTGTTAGACTCATTAAATGTAGTCGTTATGGTCGTGAGGGTCACCATAATAGGAAGTCGTGCAAAGAGCCTTTGGATTAGTTTTTCTTTGACATTTTCATTGAAATTTTTGAAATGGTGATTGAATGCTTGAATTCAAAATATTTTCATCCAAAAAAGCTTTCTATGTTTTCAACCTGTGATTACTTTCCACATTGTTTTATGGAAATTGTTCTACCATCTATTCTCTTTAATAGAAAGTAGCCACAATTTAGAAATCTTTTTTGTTTTTACCTTCCGATGGAAAGTAACTACCAGCGAACTGTACATTGGATATGTACAGATATAAATTCTACTTAGTAACTATAGACAATGTACATTTGAAGATAATTGGAAAGTAAGTACAAGCGAACTGAAAAGTAAGCACCAAACTGTACATTGGATCCGTACACATAGAAATTCTATCCAGTAATTATACACACTGTACATTTGAAGATAAGTTGAAAGCAACTAACAGCAAACTAAAAAGTAACTACAAAGCTATACATTGCATCTGTGCACATAGAAATTCTTTTCAGTAACTATACACACTGTAAATTTGAAGATAATTTGTAACTGTTTTGTAACTATGCATTTTGGGGAACAACTGTCACGTCAAGCATTCAATGTAACTAGATACAAGATTTCACTTCATTTTCTGTAGTCACTTTTCAATACATGTTTCAGTTCTGCATCACTAATCGCTCAATTAGATGGGCCTTGAACTTATTAATCCCCTCTTCATCAATGTCCCTTGTCTCTCGATGATGAATTGCTACTTCCCGCATGAAGTAGCACACGTACATGGAGCAATCATTCCTGTGTAATCAATTGAGAACATGAGTTAGATTCGAGATGTAATAAATGCTAAACATCTAAATTTCATTAAAGACTGTAGTTTGTTTTATTCAAGATGTTGGTCAATTGTTACTTACGAGTCAGGACCCTGTTGGGCAGCACTCATGACCCCTACAATATTTTTCTTTTTGCCTTTTCTTGGTTTTATTTGGTCATGGCATTCTAGCTCTATTAAATCATTCTGCAATTAACATAAAGAGAAATTGTTAGATATTCACTCAGAAATTGTATCATAAACACAGATATTGAACTTATACTTGTATATATAGCATTTAGATTTACCATGCGTGTGGCGTCCTCCAAGAATTCATCTTTCCTTCCCTTCCTTCGTCGCATAGAGTTGTAGAAATACCATTTTTTTTCGCCAACGACGTAGACCAAGAGTGTCTAGTAGAACGGCGTTTTATTTTCAGTTTTGCACCCAGTTGATAGTATTGGGAATACAATATATTTCATTCTATCTGAAATAGCTTTCAAATATTTGTCGAAAACTTGACATGCAAAGGTATCGTTATAATTAAGAACCATCATACTCTGCAAATGAAAATACATGGAAAGTAAGTAATCACAATCATAGATTTCTATATCATACACTTCTTGTTTTTAAATGCATCTTATGTACTTGACATACCCAACAAGATCCCTCAATGAAGCATGTCTTTCCATCAAATTCATCATCAACAGCTAAGGCCTTCGCATATGCATCAACAACCTGCAGTATGAACTACTAGCTAAGAGAAAAGTAACTATCTGATAATAGGAAAAGTAACTACCAGGGGAAAATTGGAAAGTAAGTGCCAGATAAATGTAAAGTATCCCCCAGAAAATGCTGAAAGTAACTACCAAAGCAAGCAAAAGTATCTACCATCCCTCATTGAAAGTAACTACAGTTTGATGACTGGAAAGTAACTTCAACTTAATTGGAAAGTAACTTTCAGAGAGATAGGAAATTAACTACAAGAGAATGCAGAAATCTGAAAAGTTACTACCAGATTAATAGAAAGTTACTACTAGGAATCTGGAAAGTAACTATCAGAGAAATGGAAAGTAACTACCATGAAATTGAAAAGTTAATTCCAATTTATTGGAAAGTTACTACTGAGAATCTGGAAAGTAACTACCAGAAAATTGAAAAGTAACTTACATGAAAGTGGAAACTAACTTCCAGTTAAATGGAAGGTAAGTTCCAGTCATTTAGAAAGTTTAGTAGCAGAAATCTGGAAAGTAACTACCAGAAATGAAGAAAGTAACTACTATGAAATTGGAAAGTAACTTCCAGAAAATTGGAAGTAACTTCCAGACATGTAGAAAGTTAATACCATATCTGCGGAAAGTAGATACGATAAATTTCAAAAGTAACTACCATAAACCGAAAAGTTCCTATCAAATGACAGTTATCCAAATGGTAATTATTTTCCATTTCAATTATGTATTGCATACCTGGACTGAGATGTACTCATTCTTTAGCATGCTCATGATCATCTCGACATCTATCCAGGTGTATGGGTCATCATTTTCCTTCCATATTGTTGCCCTTTGTTGAAAAAAAGAAGAAGAATTGACCAAGTCAGTTGAATAACAACATGCTTGATCTCTAATGTAAGTAAATAGAATCAAATTGAAAACATAGTATGGATAATTACATCAATCCTTCTTCTGCAAGCAATCTCTTGACTTTGTGGTAGGCCCGTCACTCAGATACTTGCCACATCTATATTTTTCTTTTCGTTCCATCTGATGTTGTCGTCCACCTTGTTTGTGGGTTTTTCCTTCCCGTTGTGGCACCTCATCATCTGCATCTTCTTCATCCAACAGCTCGAATCGCGACATTTCTTCCGCAATTTTCTTTCCTTTTTTGAATTCTAGAGGTGTACTGTACTGATAATCACTATCTTTGGCTTTCTTTCTTTTTCTTTCCTCGACTCTTTTCACCATTGATCTGTCATACTTGACAATGGCAAGGCTTTCCACACTCTTATCCATTGCAATTTTCTGTGTAATATCATGTACTTCAGCCTCTTCGAGTATTTCTTCACGCTCTTTCAGGTGACGATCAATTTGCTCGCTCAAATTTAGGATCTCTTTCTCCAGCTCTTTTTTCTTCATCATTAGCTGGCTATTTTCTACATTTATCAGTGACATCATGTCGGTCAGGTCATTACCCTTTATTTGCAGCCGTCTGACCTCACTTTCCATATCCTTGACCTTCTTTTGTTCATCTTCAAGTTTTTTCATTCGATCTCTGTTGTCAGCAGTAACCGGCACCTCGTAGTTAGCAATGGACATTAGCTTGTTTTCTTGTTCTAGGTCAGCATTGGCTCTGACCAAGTCTTCATTATTTGATGTCAATTCTTCAATCTTTTTCTTCAGAGATTTGATCTCAACTTGAATGTTGTCATTGTCCCTTTTCAAGTCTTCATTGATCAAAAGCAGTGCATCTTTCTCGGCTGTTGTGGCTTGGAGTACCACCAAGTCTTTATTCAGCTTAGCATTAGTTTCTGTGAGCTCAATGTTGTTCTTGATCACTGATTCCTTTTCTGCATTTGATGATGCTATCTCCCTCTCTAGTAAGACAACCTTTATTTGCAATTCCTCAATGATGTCACCACTGGGCATCATCTTTAGTTGATCTTCAGCCAGCTCAGCCTTAAATGAAAATTGCAAAGTAATTTAAAGCCAAACTGGAAAGTATATACTGTTGCAATGTAACATTTAGAACGGAAAGTAACTTTCAGAGTAATTGAAAGTAACTTCCAGAAAACAGGAAAGTAACTACCAGGAATTTGCAAAGTAACTTGCAAAGGAGTGGAAAGTAACTACCAGACAAAAGGAAAGTAAGTTCCAGATAACAGGAAAGTAACCACTATTAGACTGCAAAGTAACTTGCAGAGAAGTGGAAAGTAACTACAATATAATTGGAAAGTAAGTTCCAGAAAACAGAAAAGTAACTATCAGAGAACTGCAAAGTAACTTGCAGAGGAGTGGAAAGTAACTACCAGACTAATGGAAAGTTACTACTAGAAAATTGGAAAGTAAGTTTCAGAAAACTGCAAAGTAACTACCAGAAAATGGAAAATAACTACCATAAAATTCGAAAGTAACAGAAATTAAAGTACCTTGGAGGAAATGTTGTCGCCTCCACAAATATCCATATTAGATTGATCAACTTCAACCTGTTATAGTAATACCATTAGTTGTATTTGAGCATATACTGATTTTTCAAAAGAAAATATAAAGAAAATATGAAAAAACATCTCGTACATTTATTTCTGGCAGTTGTATTTCATCGCTAGGTTCTTCATGTACTTTTGCTTGTGCTGAATGTTTAGGACTATCGTCAGCACTTGTGGCACCTTCTTCACCTTCTTCGTCCTTATCATCATCCTCTTCTCCAAAAGGCAAAGGTGTTGCACTTGGCCCCTCTTCTTCTTCACCTTCGTCGTTATCACTTTCTTCCTCAGTATCATCGCTGTCTTTATTAATTCCTCCAGTGTATTCACTTGTTTTTTCAGATGCATGTTGACTAGATTCATCATTCTTCTCATCTCCACTGTCTTCCTCATTTTCTTCATACTCTTCTTCTTCATCTTCGTCCATTTCATCTCCCTCGTCTTCTCAAGCTTCATAATGAGTTGCATACACCTTCATTTCTTCTAGTGTAGTCTGCAACTCCAATGCCTTGACTTTGTTGTTAGGAATCTTTGAGATGTCAAAGGAGATCAAGTTCTTCCCAGAATTAAAAATGTTCCACTTGATGCATCGTGGAATAAAATGCTTTTTTTTAGTTAAGTCAACAATTTTTGTGTGCTCACAGAACAAGTACTGCATAGACATTGACAATTCGAATTTCAAATCAATCATACATTCAATGCAAAGCACCTTGAAAATGGAAAGTAACTACCAGTGAACAGCCAGTTTATTTGTTTGTTAGAAATTAAGTTTTAAAGGCAAAGGAAATTAACCACCAACTTGTTATCGTTGTTCAAAAGTAACTGCCAAATAACAATTGACACACAATTGAATTTAACAAACAGAAAAATGGTAGCATCCAAGAGAGAAGTGAAAATTAACTGTCAGATAATTGGAAAGTAACTACGAGAGAATTGTAAAGAAAGTGACAGATATATGAAAAGTAACTAGTAGAGGATGGGAAAGTAACTTCCAGTGAAAAGTCAGTTTATGTGTATGGATGTAATTAACTTATCCAGGCAGTGGAAAGTAACCACCAACTTGTTATCATCATTGGAACGTAACTACCAAATAAGAATTGACACACGATTGAATTTAACGTCCAGAAAACTGAAAGAAACTACTAGAAAAATGGTAGAATCTAAGTTAGAAGTGGAAAGTAACTACCACACAATTGAAAAGTAACTACTAGATAAGTGTACTAGTTACTTTCAGAGCAGTGGAAAGTAACTTCCAGAAGTTTGGGAAATTAAATTCCAGAAATTTTGAAATTAATTACAAGAAGTTTGGGAAGTAACTTCCAGAAAACTGGAAACTAACTTCCAGAAATTTGAAAAGTTATATCAAAAAAACTGGTGTTAGTTACTTTGCAGTTTTTTTATTTGTAATGAAAAGTAAAGTACTACTTAAAAAGTAACTTACCGGTAATAAGGCGGTGCGGCCTGTCACCTTTGTAGGGTGCTGCGAGTGTTTATCCAACGACTCAGTGAGAATTTTCAAGATCTCGCTCGACCAATCATATGTCTTCATATTATCCAGGTCATCAACATAGTTGACATACGCCCGCGTTACATTTCTACCAGTTGTGCAGAAAAACAGTGATTCAATGATATATATAGCTAGCAGTTTGATGCTGTCCTGAACATTCAAATCTCCCCTCTTTGGGAATGTGTCCACTATTTTATTCTTCAGTGCAGCCATCGTAATGACCCAAGCACCAGAGAAAACCCTACTGAACAACCTAGGGTTTTTCTTATGCTTATTTGACTTGTCGACATCTAACTTTTGGAACTCATGCTCCAGGCCAAAGATGTATTTAATGTCCGTAGATCTCAGTTGGCAGTACTTACTGCCTATCTTGAATCCTTTCCTTGTCTTGTCATACTGATTTATCAGTGATATCACATCTTCATCATGCTTGGTTGTATTGTTATATGTCAGCTTCCCAGCATACGCAGCGTCAACCAGTGTGTAGAATGGCGTCCTATGGAACACTTGCCAGTGTTCATCTCTAAATGTAGGCTTGATAGTATTCATAATCTTGACAAGGGTGGATATAGTAGATCTATCCTGCACACCCTTGGCCTTCTTGCATTTACTTTCTGAACTGATTTTCTGCACCAGGAAAAAATAGAAAGTAACTACCATATAGATTAACTTCAAGATATCTTAATTTGTAAGTACCAACAAGCTAAGTAGGTACTAGAAATTTCGACAGTAACTACCATAAAATTGAAAATAACTACAATAGGATAGTTGAGGCATGATTGAAATTAAATTCCAAAAATTTTGAAAGTAGCTACAAGAAGTTTGGGAAGTAACTTCCAGAAAACTGGAAAGTAACTTCCAGTTGTCTTGTAACTACAGTTTGAAGACTGGAAAGTTACATCAAAGTAAGCATCAGAAAACTGGAAAGTAAGTTTCAGAAAAATACAAAGTGAATAGCACCAGTTTTCTTGATGTAACTCTCTAATTTCTAACTACAGTTTGAAGACTGGAAAGTAACGTCAAGTTAAGTGAAAAGTAATTTCCAGAGTAATCAGAAATTAACTACAAGAGAATGCAGAAAGTAAAGGCGAGATAATAACAAAGTTAGTACCAGATTATTAGAAAGTTACTACTAGGAATCTGTAAAGTAACTACCGGATACATTAACTTCAAGAAATTTTACTTTGTAAGTACCAACAAGCTGAGTAGGTACCAGAAATATCGACATTAATTACCACAAAATCGAAAACTAACTGCATAAGATAGTTGAGAGACATGATTGAAATTAAATTCCAGAAATATTGAAAGTAATTACAAGAAGTTTGGAAAGTAACTTCCATAAAACTGGAAAGTAACTTCCATAAAATGGTGTTAGTTACTTTGCAGTTTTCTGTTTGTTACTTTCCAGTTTTCTTGTAACTACAGTTTGAAGACTGGAAAGTTACATCAAAGTAAACATCAGAAAACTGAAAAGTAAGTTTCAGAAAAATGCAAAGTGAATAGCACCAGTTTTCTTGATGTAACTCTCCAATTTTCTGGTAATAACTTTCCAGTTAAGTGGAAAGTAACTTCCATTTAACTTTAAAGGCAAAGATAAAATAGACAGTAACCTTCTACCAAATACGAAAATGAGGAAATAAGTGACGGGATTTTTAAACCCTAGAATCCGACTAAAAACAGGAAATATGAAAATACAAAAAGTAACTACCAAAAAAAGGAAAGTAATCTGGCTTTCAAACCCTAGAATCACCAAAAACACACATTACGGATGGTAAAAACCCCAGAATATCGAGAGTAAGTACCAAAAAACCTTAATAATCGATAGTAAAAACCCCAGAATCCCGGAAATACAAACATTATACACAAATATCGAAACAAACTACCAAAAAAATGAAACTAATCAAAATTTTATCTACCAATAACAGCAGCAAAATCATACCCCTTCACCATTTTCGTTTACGGATGGTTGATTGTTGTTGGAGGGCGAAAAGGAACTTCTCCGAAAGTAACTGCCAAGCCGTCGCGATGTAAGCCGACTATCTTGTCGGAGATCTTCGAATAGGTGGAAAAAAGGGCTTGAGCTACGGTCGACGGGCGATCGGCGACGGGATACGGTGATCGGGCGGGGGTTAGGGTAAAAGATTTTGAATTTTTTACTATATGGGATAAAACGGCGGCATGGCGAGATTTTTGGTAATTAGTGGGTTTTACAATCGTGGTGGGGTATTAGGTTCTAGGGGTAATATCGTCATTTGCCATCTGAAACTGTTTTAAAAAAAATTAACGCGTTTTAGGGAGACTTAATGGTAAACAGGGTTCTTTTTGAAGACTTATCGGTAAATCTCACTATAATTTAAAGCCTTTTAATGAAGACCTAATGATAAGTCGGTATCTTATCAGGACCTATCGATAAATCTTCCATTTTTTAAAGAGCTATTGACAAATCAAGAGAAGGACAGACAACTCTTACCTTTTCCAATCCCTCCCGTTCCAACGATCTCTTCCTCTCGCCGGCGAATCTACCTTTTCCCGCCCATGCAAGAAATCTGGAGAAGACGAAGCCTAATGGAATCAAGTAAGGTAAGAAGTAGAATCATCGATCATAATACACTCCATCTAAGATACATAGCAATGGATAGAAAAGAAATCCATCAAAGAGACCCAATTTAAAGAATAGAAACCATCTTGAGATGATTGCTCCCTAATTTTCTTTGGTATCATTAATGAGAACAGTTTACAAACCTAAAGATAAAGATAACAAGATCACCTGAACATCAAAACCCCCGTTGTTGTTGGTTCTCCGAGGAGGCCGCGGCGATCGAGAGGCTCGGTCAATGGCGAGCTTCTCCTTCCCAGATCTAGCTTTTCTTAGTCAAGATCGATGGGAAGAAGGAGACCAAGGATGGCCGCAGCGGAGAGAATGTGAAGGCAAGCAGGGAGAACCGGCACGACTAGGGAGGAGAGGAGAGCAGAGGAGCTGGATATGGATAGATATAGCCAAGACAAGACACTGGAGCAAGCGGCAGTAATGTTAGTAGGACCGTTGAATCTATCTGTCATCCACTATTTGGTGGCCTCCTTTATGAAAGCAGCTTTGCAGAGTGCTTGAGAAGACAGTCTTTTGACTGGATTTGTGAATGACAATAGTCAGATGGGTCTTCATCTGGTTGACAGATTCACGGTTGGGTCTCTGTTGCTTGATCTGGTCCGTAGGTGCTATGATATCCAGCAAATATCCATATGACACAAGGCTGCTGAAAGATAGTGTTTGTGATCATTGATTAGTGTACCACTCGTGTCCAGTTAGGATCATACCATTTCTCCTGTGTTAATATCGTACCAACAGATTGATCTAAACAAACTTCATCCAGTGATTTATATCATTAACATTAGATTCGTAATCAGTATTTCATTAAACGGTATAACCAAACTGGACCTTTGCCCATGACACAAGACATCATGTCTTTCTCTTTTTGTTTGTCATTTTTTATTAGAATTTTTTACTCCTTTTACATGATCTGATGAATAACTCACCTCAAGACCATAACTCTCAAAAGATGACAACTAGATGAGAACATGGGAAGAAGAAAAGATTGAAGGAAAGGAAAGAAGAAGCCTCAATTAATGGCCGAGGGCGCCCTACGTCAACTTAATGGTTGAACGATGCCCCTCACTCTCCTTATCACTGAGCAGAGAATTCTTATTAATTAAGCATACCAAAGAACTACACAAGTCTCCTATTAATACTACTAACAATACCCAGCCGAAGGCTTAGATGTCCCAACACTCATAGGCGCTCCTACTAAGACTCCTCCTATAACTCACATACCCATCCATACTAAACTCTTCCTACTGCTCCAACTCTAACATATTGAAAGCAACTCAAATACTAATAGCTAACTCGCTAACAAGTCTTTCAAAGATATCTGGAGTTGAGCCTCCGTGCCCGTCCTGAGTGCCGGCGCTCATCAATGTCCTCAAGGTTCAAATCTGAAAATTGCTCTCGAAGCACGCTGACTACCTCCCAAGTAGCATCAACCGGCGACATTGCTTTTCACTTTACTAACACCTCCTCGACGTACTTGACACCTCTTTTCACCCAATGAAAATCCAATACTTCCTCCAGCTCTAGTTTAGGATAACCTTCATCATCATAAGGTGGTAGCTCTTGCTCAAGCCCTTCCACGTTCCTCACTTTTTTCTTTAGCAACGAGACATGGAACACGGAATGGACGCGAGCTTCTTTAGGAATAGCTAGCTTGTATGCTACTGCTCCAATCCTGTCAACAATCTGATAAGGTCCAAAGTATCGACAAGCGAGCTTCTGATGCGCCCTTCGAAACATTGAATTCTGCCTATAGGGCTGAAGCTTCAAATAAACCCAATCTCCTACCGAGTATTCCACCTTACGATGACGTGAATCCGCCACATGTTTGGTCCTGTTTATGGAACTGTGCAAGTTAATCTTGAGCTGTCGTAAGATCTGATCTTACTCCAATAATTCCCTATCAACTTCCTCAACTGGAGATCGCCCAGCCAAGTAATTAGGAATGACAGGAGGTGATCGGCCATATAATGCTTCGAAGGGAGTCATTCCTGTAGATGCATGATAGGAAATATTGTACCAGTATTCGGCCCACGCCAAGAACTATAACCACCCCTTTGGAATCTGACTTGCAAAGCATCTTAAATATTGTACCATACAATGGTTAACGACCTCTGTCTGTCCATCTGTTTGAGGGTGGTAGGCCGAGCTCATTTTTAACTGGGTACCTTGCAGCTTAAAGAATCCCTTCTAAAATTTACTCATAAAAACTGGATCCCTGTCACTAACAATCGCAACAGAAACTGCATGAAGTCTCACTATCTGTTGCACGAATGCATGTGCTACCTTTGTCGATGTATAGGGGTAAGCGAGGGCATAGGGGTAAGCGAGGGCCACAAAATGCGCATATTTGGACAGCCGATCCACTACCACCATTACCACATCCATCCCTGCAGAACGTGGTAATCCTTCGACAAAATCCATGAAAATTTCATCCCAAACTCGTTCTGGAACAGCTAATGGTTGCAGCAGCCCGGCTGGTTTTCTAGAATCACTCTTGTTTCTTTGACATACATCACAAGACGCAACATATTCTTTGACATCTTGTCTCATACCTTCCCAGAAAAATATCTGCGACAGTCGCTTAAGAGTTCGTAGGACTCTGAAGTGGCCACCTATTGGAGAGTCATGGAATTCCACCAGCAATTGTCTTCTAATTTCTTATTTTGGCGGCACGAGCACCCGACCCTGATAATATACCAGCCCATCTCGAATTTTAAAGCCCTCGAAACTACCTTCCTGCCATAATGGAGCTTCTCCCTCTTTATTTCTGGTTCCTTGACTATTTGCTTGTGTGTGCTCACCTCTATTTATCACGGCTGAGCCATCCCCTGTTCCATCCTCCCCTAGTCCACCCGAACCGTGTGATTTCAACTCTCCTTGCTGCCACCACCGGTGAATCTCGAGCATGTGTAGGTCTTCCATATTAGCCTTCTTCAAACCCTCCTAGATGGAAGTAACTGGATAGGATATAGCTTGAAGTTCCGGTCCACCACTTCGTCGAGATAAAGCATCGGCTGCAGAGTTAGATCTCCCCGGCTTATACCTTATTTCATACTCATACCCAAGTAATTTGGAAACTCAACGTTGCTGCTCCGGCGTTTCAACCCTCTGCTCCAAGAAATACGTCAAGCTCCGTTGGTCGGTTTGAATGATGAACCTTCGCCCCATCAAGTAAGGTCTCCATAGACGTACAACTTCAATAACAACAAGCATCTCTTTCGCATATGCCAACCATGCTCGTTTGGTTGGAGCAATCATCTTGCTAAGATAAGCAATGGGTCTTCCAAATTGCATCAGTACTGCTCCTATGCCGCCTCTGAGCAGCTATTTTGCCATAATTCGTTACAAATTTTTGATAGTAGCCAGTAAGGCCCAAGAATCCCCACAGCTCCGTCGTATTTTTCGGTACCGGCCATCGCGTCATAGCACTGATCTCCTGCTGGTCCACGCCAACAACTTCTTGAGATATGATGTGCCCCAAATATTCCACCGTCCGTTGAGCAAAACAGAACTTGGAAGGTTTAATGTAGAATTTGTTAGCACTTAAGATCTCAAATACAGTTCGAAGATGTTTGAGGTGCTCCGCTCACTGCTGACTATATATCAAGATGTCATCAAAGAAAACCAATATAAAGCGACAAAGATACAGGCGAAATAATGAGTTCATGGCTGCCTGGAACGTCGAAGGCGCATTGCACAGTCCAAATGGCATCACAACATATTCATAGTGTCCGTTGTGGGTTCGAAACGCCGTCTTGTGAATATCCTCCACTCGTACTCTAATTTGGTGGTACCCAGCCCTCAAGTCTAGCTTGGTGAAGAATGCCACCCCATGCAACTCGTCAAGCATGTCATCCACTGTCGGTATAGGAAAGTGATCCTTGACAGTAACCCCGTTAAGAGCTCTATAGTCTATACAGAATCTCCAAGTCCCGTCTTTCTTTTTAACTAGTAAGACTGGCGAAGAGAAGGGACTCGTACTAGGTCGAATCAACCCTGCTGTTAGCATCTCTGACACTTGATGCTCTATCTCATTTTTTTGGTAGTGGGTGTACCGATATGGTGGTACGTGTGAGGACCCGTTCCTCTGACCTAGCCCGACCGTGTGGGTCGAGGGTCGTTTCCTGTTGGTTTGGTTTCACGTCGGGTGCGATCAGGTTGATCGTCTTGCTCTTGTGACCCCAGGGGCAATTTGGTAAATTACGCCTGGTGGTCGATTTCACACCCGCGTAACGCACACACGGCCTTGGATTGATGCATGTGATTGATTAGGACCTTATGGGTGCCTCCGATCGAAATATCGGAGCTCGATCGGGAAAGATCGAATCGGACGACAGAGATCAGATCATGTTCTCAACAAATACCCTGACTTTCTCTCTCTTTCCCTTTCTCCTTCTTTTCCTCTTCTGTCGTTGTCTCTTCATCTCTCTCTCTCCTACCGACTGAGCTAGGGCTTCGAGTCGCGATCTTCGAGGAACGGATCTTGGCGATCGAGCTTGGCGAATACGTGGAGGAGCTGCCCTACTTGATCAAGTAGGTCTTTCTACCCCGATCGTATGATTGGGTTCTCCTAGGATAGGTTTATTGTACTTTTGATGTAGTTGTGCATGGTAGAATATCGTGTAACTTAATGCACTGATGTTATGGCTTGCTTAGAGTATATCTACCAGTTGGTTTCGTATTTTATCGGACGATTCTCATTTTATCGCCGGTTTGTCGATTTTTGGCCGTTTGGATCTAGATTTGAGTTTTAATCATCAAAAACTTGTTTTCTTGGTACCAATAGCTTCCCCACCATTTATTACGCGCTCCTGCAAAGTTTCATCGATTTCTGATAAGCTTTGATAGATCAAATCTAAGAAATTGGATTTCTGGCACTGTTCTTAGGAACTATGCACTAGGCTTGACGGTTGACCGTCGAATCGACCGTCAAGTGTTGGTACGTTTCATCCTGGCCTCACGGTCGACCTCGCATCGATCGTGAGGCTCTCTCCCATTTTGGGTCTCCCAAGGTCGATGCTCCGATCGACCGTGGGTCCTTACCCTTTTCCCACTTTACCTCACGGTCGACCGTCGCCTCGACCGTGAGGCTCTGTCTCCTTTTTGGCTTCCCATGGTCGATGTCCCGATCGACCGTGGCCCTTATGCTTTTCCCACTTTTTGGTCTCACGGTCGACCATCGCATCGACCGTGAGCCACTGAACAATGTTTTCTGGCTTCCTTCGATTGGTTTTTCGTTCATGATAAGTACCCAATCATGTTAGGAAGCATGCATGCTGTTATCACGGGGTTTTCAATGGATTTCGATTAAGATTGATAATTGAATCGAACGTTTACCTTTTGGCGAATTTAGGGTGGACTTGCATTTAAATACCTAGTTGGATGGTAGACTTAAATGCTTATTATTTGTTTAGCCGTTAGCTAGCTATGAGTGCTAGCTTACGTTGTATTGTGGAATCTTAGCTCGTTGCCAACGTGTGCCGAGGGCTATTATATAACTGTTGAACTCATAATTGTTGTTGTGGCATATAGAGACATCTAGGTTAGATGTTTGCATAGGCCCATGCACTGTATGCATTAGAGGCATATTAGGTTAGGCGGGATGATGTGTTGATCGCCGATCCGAGGGTCTCGGGTAGCTCTGATCTAGCCCTAAGACCGTGGCTGGGTAGCAAGGTTTAGGGCGGAATTGTATCATTGGAATCTTCTTGTTCTCGAGGATATGATGTAGTTGGCTATGATTATATTGCTTTGAGGTTTAGAGGTCGTGTTGTCTCCCCAATGCTAAGTGCTAAGGATGGATGTCGATGCGTTCCTAATGTGGGTCCCCAAGGCATGGGAATCCTGCTTGGGTAAGGGTGATCCTGGATGTTACTGTTCTGTGGCCTCATGGTAACATGTTCAGGAGAGAGGTTTCATGGCAGGAGCCCTTGGGACATCGACAGGGGTTGTGGGACCCCGTGGCATTCCTTAGACTTGATCGGAGAGACATCACAGTTGTTGTTTTCCTCCCTTCAGTGTGCCGTAGAGTAGAATCCTACTGAGCTTGTCGCTCACTCCTACCTGGCTGCGTTTACAGGTGCAAGCGCCAGTTCTTCTTTAGTATGGCCGGCAGGATCAGCTTTTGGTGGCGCGACGACTTCCAGAGGTGCTTGAGGTTATTGTGGGAGAACAGTTGTACTTTTGATAGATGATGTATATTACAGGTATCCTTCGAGGATTTTTGGGTAAAATGTATAATTATTTTCCTTGGAGGAGTTTTGATAAGAATTTGTACCGGATGTCTAAATAGTACAACATGATGTTTATTGTAATTGAATTACAGCTTTACCTTTGGAAGTTAAATTGTTTAAATTATCTCTGTTTTCCGCTTTGTATCGCGCTAGATTGGATGTGAATTGTAATAGAAACCCTCACGCCTCGGCCCGGATGGGTTTTCTAGGCCAGGGTGTGACAATATATTCATCGGTTGAGCTCCCTCTTTCAATATAATACGATGCACAAAGTCTCAGAAAGGAGGCAGATCTTGAGGTTCAGCCAAAACATGGGAGTATTCTTGGAGGATTTGTTCGACTTCTTGACTAACTGGGGATTCTGCATCTCCGCCTATATCTTCTATTCTTAAGGCAAATAGTTCGGCCCCTGCTTTAATCTCCCTTTCCATGGCTTTAGCTGAAGCTGGTTGGGCCGTTCTTGACTTGAGAGCTCCAATAGTATAAGTATGTCCTTTATCATCAAACTGCATACTCATCTCCTTCCAATCACATATAACTCGTCCCAATTTATCTAATCAGTCAATGCCCAACACTATATCCAACCCTTGAAGGGAAATTGAATACAAATTTGTTTGGAACTCATAACCTTGAATGCTCATAGTGACATTCATGTATTTCTCCTTACTCTGAAGTCGCTCTCCTTTGGCAACTCGGATCGAGAATTCTTCTATTGGTGTCATGGACAACCTCAATTTGTTAGCAACTTCATCATGGATAAAATTGTGCATGGACCCGCTATCGATCAACACGGTGAAATTTTGCCGATCCATCTTAGCAATAACACGCATAGTTCTGGGGCCTGTGCACCCGAACAGAGCATGCAAGGATATAGCAGGGCTCCACTGGTTCTCAGGCGTTACGTCTTGCACTTCAGCAGCCTCCATATTCCTTGGCCCATGATCAACTACCTCTGCACCTTCGTCTTCCCCGACCTCATCCTCTGCTTCAATCAGAAAACTTTGTGGTCGTTGGCATCGATGACCGGGAGTGAATCTCTCGTCACAGTTAAAGCATAGTCCTTTTTCTCGCTTTCTTCGCATCTCCTCCCACGACAACCTTCATACATTGGACACCAGACGCCCTGGTGGTATCCCTCATGCCCGAGCTAGCACGATGGCTCGGTTGGACACCGTTGCCGATATCACGCCGGTTGCAATTCACCCAGATGCTGCCATAGTAGCACCACCCCTTGCTTAGGATCGGCCAAACTCACCCCTCAGCCTTTGTTGCTGGTGTTGTAGTTTTTCATCTATCAGTCTAGAGAATTCGATGGTCTCGCTCAATGATGTTGGTCGAAGTATTCACATTTCAGCTATCTCCTCATGTAGCCCTCCTAGGAAGGCGCTCATCAAGGCTGATGGCAGCCAACCCGTAACACGATTAGTGAGAACCTCAAATTCTTGCAAGTATTCTTGTAGAGACCCTTTTTGCCGAATTCGTTGCAAAGCTTCATCATAGTTAATGTATATGGGGGTTCCAAATCTTACCTTCAATTCTCTTGTAAAGATCTCCCAAGTGATGGGTGTTCCTGCCTCCTGATACACTCGTTGAATCCACTGCCACCAATGGTTGGCTGCACCATCAAGGTAGAAGGAGGCCAACCTAACCCGTTGGTCCATTGTCGTTCCTTGCATCTTGAAGAACTGCTCTGCTCGGTTCATCCAAACAGCAAGATCATCCCCGGTGAAGTTTGGGAATTCCACTTTTACTTGTCATGGCCCGTCAGCTTCATTACCCCCATCAAGTATTTGTCTCCGATATTCATGTCGCTGATCATGTTCATGTCCGGAACCACCAAAGCTTCCGCCTCCTACAGTCTTGGTGCCGCCTCCACCTCCTGATTTGTCATTGCTATACGAGGATGCCTCCCCTCTGAAACCTCCTGTATCCAAGCGATTGTTAAGCGAAGCCAGTTGTGCAGCAATATCCCGCAGTGCTAACTCATTGTTGTTGAGCTTGATCTCCCTCGCACGGTGGAGCTCCTCTTGACTATTGTGCTTCTGTAGTAACTCGTCGATGCCCATCTGTATATTCTGAACATCCTGCTCTACGGCATCCATCCGATCCATTAGAGTACCCATCAAATCAAGAACGTTGCTCTAGTACCAATTGATGAAGAACTCACCTCAAGACCACAACTCTCAGAAGATGACAACGAGATGAGAACAGAGGAAGAAGAAATGATTGAAGGAAAGGAAAGAAGAAGCCTCACTTAATGGCTGAGGGCACCCTACGTCCACTTAATGGTTGAACGATACCCCTCAGTCTCCTTATCACTAAGCAGAGAATTCTTATTAATTAAGCATACCAAAGAACTACACAAGTCTCCTATTAATACTACTAACAATACCCAGTCGAAGGCTTGGATGTCCTAGCACTCACAGGCAAGGATTTCCATACCGGCCGACACATGTCCGTGCCGGCCGGTATGTAGCGGACCGGCAGCTAGCCGGGATAAAAAACCCCCCCGAATCGGTATCGGGGGGTGCCGGAGTTGTGCCGAGCGATACCTATGTATCACCCGATATTGACCCGATACGTACCCTACCGTCGTGGAGGGAAGGAGGGAAGAAACTGAGGAAGAGGGAGGAGAGAAAGAGAGAGGGGAGGAGAACACCGGAGGGAAGAAAGGGGAAGGATCAGAGAAGAAGGGAAAGAGGGAAAAGAGAAGAGAAACAGAGGAATAGGGAGGAGAGAAAGAGAGAGGGGAGGAGCCGGAGCAGAGGGGGAGCCAGTGCCGAGAGGAGGACGAGGCGGAGAAGAGGAGGAGACAGAGGCGGAGCCAGAGCCGGAGGGTAGGAGGAGCTCGAGGCGGAGGGCAGGGGCTGGAGGCGGAGGAGAGGAGGAGCCGCGTGGGGAGGAGAGCCGCGAATGCGATCTCGGGGTAGGTAAGGAGTGAAGAGGCTTGCGGGAGAAAAAAAGATAAGGAGAGGGGAGAGGGAGAAAAACCAAAGAAAAGGGAGGGAGAGAGAGAGAGAGAGAGAGAGAGAGAGAGAGAGAGAGAGAGAGAGAGAGGAGGGGTGACACGTGAATTTGTGGACAACATGCAGAGCAAGATAAGCAGAGAATGAAAGGGAAGAAGCTGGTCTGGTAGTCAGCAAGTCAGAGAAGGAGAGAGAAGGGGGGTGAGTGAGTGCAGCAAGTCAGAGAAAGAGAGAGGGGGGTGAGTGAGTGCAGCAAGTCAGAGAAGGAGAGAGAAGGGGTGAGTGAGTGAGTGCAAACAAGCTAAACATAAAAATCGGTATGTTATTTATCATTAGTTTTTATTTATCAATGATAACTGATAAGCCTCATATAATATGTTATTTATTATTATTTTTTCTTTAATGATGGTAATTAGTAACAATTTTTTTTATTTAATAATGATTGTTTTTAGCATTCTTTTTTATCTAATAATGGTAACTTTCCAATAATTAAATGTATTATATGAAATTTTAAAATTTGTATGGTTATCCTGATACAAACCAGCCATACCAACCACATCAGATTGAAGTTGTGACTATACAGGCTCCTGAAACTGTCATTGATTTCCAACGTGATGCTGCAGAATACCAGTCGCTCATTAGAGAATTTGAAGTCTATTATTCTCCTTATATTACTTTCTCTCAGTATATGCAGCACCTAAGTTCTACTAGAAACATTTATGTTAGACCACCGGATGACAGATTATGGTTAGTCTGAGAAAGAGCTTGGTGTGTAATCATATAAGAGATGTATTGAACTGTTGATTACGTGTAATGTATTGTACTATACTATTTTGATATGTTTTCACTTACTCTGATATAAGAGATTATATTTGGCCAATTAGATATGTTGAAAACGAGTGAATTTCACTCATCTGGACCGGCACGGGGGCGTACCAGTCCGGCACGACGCGTACCATACCAGCAGGTTGCCGGCACGGTGCGTGCCACCGGCATGGCAATCCATGCTCACAGGCGCTCCTGCTAAGACTCCTCCTATAACTCACATACCCATCCATACTTAACTCTTCCTACTGCTCCAACTCTAACATATTGAAAGCAACTCAAATACTAACATCTAACTAGATAAGAGCTAACAAGTCTTTCAAAGATATCTGGAGTTGAGCCTCCGTGCCCGTCCTGAGCGCCGGCGCTCATCATGATCAATCATTGGAATCATAACTGTAGCTGAAACTCTGTGTAGCACTTCTAATCCCTTTTTTAGTTTTTGAAGAATAGCTGTGTTGTGCTTATTCTTGAGAAGAGGAAACGCTCCGAACCTAGTTCAAAAATAAATATACTTTTATTTTTGACTTAGCTAAGCCTTTATGTCCTAGTTTAATTAGAGGGTCAAATAAATAAAGATTCAAAACAGAGTGAATGCTAGTAGTGTTGTCATCTCATCAGAAGTGAAAACCGGCTTGTAGCTAGAGTTTCACCTTGTAGGAAGTAGCAATGATTGGAGGTGTTGCTAGAGCAGGCATCACACAAGACAGCACCACGAGGTGTGATGTTAGAGAGAAGGTACATTGCGACGGGGGAATCTGACGTTCTTGGTGGTGATTGTTGCAACCAAAAATTAGGATCTTTGCTTTTACTAATAATAACATGGAGTCCTGATGATCAGTTGCTTATATTTAGGTTATTGTTTTGGAAGGAACAACTATGTATGGGTTCCAAATCAGGAGGAGTTTTCTCTATTTAATGATGTAACGATAGTATAAATGAATCAATGAGAAATCACTTCATCTTCTCCTAAATTATGCTTCTCTGCTTCTAAACTCTGCTTTCTATTCCTGCTTCCTCCCAACCACTTCTCTGCTTCCTAGCTTGCTCCATCCTACTAGTAGATCCTATCAAATTCATAGTGACTATTGATTCATACGACAATGTTTTACAATAGACAACCCAACAGATATTTGAGTTCCTGAAATGTCCAATATAGCAGCATTGAAATCATGAAAGTAGAGGTTCCATGCAGTTTTAAAATTGAATGGATTTCAATTAAACTTGCTTTCTAGATAAGCCAGTCTTATATCATAAATCATCCTTATATGAGACTATGGTTATAAGTGAAACTTTTGTTGTCCTACGTGACGAGAGAATGTCCTAAGTGGAGGCTATGTGACGCCTATGTGACATGATGGGATTTAGTGGGAGGGAGTTATTGGGTGGTTATTGGGGTAGTGTTGGTGGTTATCCTGTCATGTGGCAGATGACACAACTAGTGAAATATATGATTTCACAAATTAGAATGTCTTAGTTCACAAAGATCCAAACTTGCCATATATAGACAATTCAAGACTAACAAAAAATAGCAAACTCGAGTTAAATTCAGGACACTAAAGTAGGAACTATCCCGAGGAGTACTCTAGAACAAGTGAAATCTAATTTTAACTTTTCTCTAAACAAAAGTCAATAGAAGAAAACTTTCCTGAAATAGCAATTATCTGCTTGAGGTTCAAATGTTGCAGTTTTAACAAAAATTTGAGTCAGGCAAATGCAGCCCTAATATAGAATGTAAAATCGTAAATTTTGTTCTTATTAGAAATATAAACGTAACAATGCTTTACAAAATGATTGTCCATAAATATAAATGCCTTTAGGCCAACTGCCGAATACAAGCTCGACCTTGAGGACGAGGTCGATCTCAAGCGGTGGAGAATCATAGGAATATGGCATACCAGTATTGGGTTACCAAACCCAAAGTATCATTAGTTAATCAAGTAAGAGTTAGTCTTAGTTATTTATGTTGGATGAGTCAATAATTAGTTAATTGCTTATGTAGTGAATTAAATCCATGTGATGGGTCAGTTAGGAAATGATAGTCGGATCATCTATATCGTACTGTCAAGAATTGAGAGTCTTAGGTGCCTTTTGGTTGCGGGATAAGTAATTCCGGGATTTGAGAGAATAGGGATTGGTATGCTTGGATAAGTAGTGGAATATATGTGGTATTTTGTTGAAAAGTAGTGATAAAGTAGTAATGTTTGGTTGAAAAGTAGGGATAAAGTTGATGTGATTGGTTGAAAGGGTAAAGTATGCGTTTGGTACATAGGTTTTCAGGCAAATTTTTATGTGATACCCGTGTTTTCAAAAGTAAGCATTGAATACCTATGTTTGTCGAACCATTTTTAATTGATGCCTCCGTCCACCTGCCGTCTGCCGGTCTAACGACGGCCCGACCGAACCGGTCACGTGGACAACCTCCTTCCTCGAAGGGCATCGCGTAGAGGAAGAGGAGGGGTTGCATCAAGGGCTCCAAGGGGTCGTGGGTGGTGCGGCGATGGGGCTGGGATGGCTCCGTGTCCACGTCCTGGAGGAGGCCGTCCGAGCGGGAGTGGGGGAACAACTGGCTCCGAGAGCAGAGGCGCCGCAGGGTGGCAGCCAAGATCTTCTCCGGGTTGCGCCAGCACGGGAACTACCGGCTGCTGAAGCACGCCGACCAGAACGACGTTCTCATCGCTCTCTGCGAGGAGGCCAGCTGGCGCGTTGACGAGGATGGAACCATCTCTCGCAAGGCATGCATGCAAGGACTAGGGGTGAGCAAAACTGAACCGAATTTTTAGAACCGAACCGAACCGAACAATTCGGTTCGGTTTTTCGGTATATTCGGTTCGGTTCGGTTTTTTTTTATCAAAAATTCGATATTCGGTTCGGTTTCGGTTTTTATTTTTAAATTCGATAAATACCGAAATACCGAAATTTTTAAAATTATATAGCTTATTTCGGTTCGGTTTTATATTGTAAGTAAAAAATTTTTGGTATTTCGGTTTTTTCGGTTCGGTTCGGTTTTTTCATAAATTCGGTTCGGTTCGGTTTTTAAATTATTGTACCGAATTAATTCGGTTTGGTTCGGTTCGGTTTTATACCCTAATTCGGTTCGGTTCGGTTTTTAAAATCATGGAATTTTGGTATTTCGGTATTTCGGTATTCGGTAATTCGGTTCGGTATTTACCGAATTCTCACCCTTAGCAAGGACCACCTACTATCAAATATAATATATAGGTATGATATTGATATCATTTGATAGCTTTGATCATTGTTTATGAACAGAATCTTGATGGAGCATCAACTACGGCTGCAACAAACACAGGTGTTCCCATTTTCAACTTTAGTCTGCCAAATTTACAGGAAGAAGCAAGAAAGGAGAGAGACGAAGACGAGGTTTCACTCAATTTGGCCCTGTCTTTCAAATATATGTGAGAGAGATTGATTAGTTCATCAGTAGATGTTTGCCAGCTGAAGCTATAGGATAGCGGTCTCATCTTATAGGGGAAAATTAAAAGGTGTACTGTGGCAGAAAGATATGGTTCAGAAAATGCTCTGGATAGATTATAAAAAAAAAAGAAACGGTATACTGTGGTTAAATTTCCCTATGAACTGGCTAATTCAGATGCCTCGGTTACAATCTCGTGAGTAGCAATCACATGCATCTGTTGATGCAGACAACCAAACGCCCCCTTAGAGTTTCATATGCTTCTTAGTTAGGAAAAGACTGATTCGGGGTCATCTTAGGGCTTGAGAGTTTTATTTCAACAATCTCTAGTGCTCCGTGAGATCTCTCCTAGATCCTGATCTCATCACAAATCCTAGCCAACCAGATCAAGTAAGTAAATTGTAATTGACGAAGATCTAGGATCATCAACTCATATCTAAACGAACGGACGCCGATTTGGAATCCGCTCCGGCGGATTCCGTGGATCCCATCCCGTGGATCCCGCAGATCCGTCGGAGCCAAACATACCCTTTAGTAAACATGCAGTTGGGATCTCGTCGACCGGCCATTTCTTTAGATGGCTTTTTTTTGGTATTTGAATCATGTTTTTGTTGAGTTCTCCGTGAAAAAGAACTCATCCTGGTGGATTAGTGTTAGTCTTCTCTTTCAGGGTAGAGCTTAGCTTCCTCTAGTGATCTTAACGGTACAAGTGTTATGCTTGGTGTTTTTTTTATTTGTATGAGGAATCATCAATTTTGTTCATGAATTGGTTAAAAAATTTGTAGTTATGTGTCCTAGATCTTTATTTAATTTTTTCCTTTTATTGCTCTGCTTCGGGAAACGTGCTGGATTTTAGGGTTACTCCTGCTCCATTCTTAATATGTTCATTTATGCATACGTACACATCAACTTTGGGGTCGTAGTAGATATGAATTTATTATGGAAGAAAATTTATAAAGTTTAAATGGCTATTTGTTTTATGTAAAAAAAAATCAATTCTCTGGAAATTTTGAAAGTTGATTGAATTCTTTAAAAACTTAGGTGAATCCTGTGAAGTATAACAGAATCTTTTCGGCCTTGCGAATTCTTGTGAGAGAGAATGGTCCTTCATCCCTTTGGAGAGGCTGGGCTGAAAGGTCATTTGGATATGGTGCTCAAGGTGGCTGTAAGTTTGGGCTCTATGAATACTTCAAAAAGGGTTACTCGGATTTTTTGACTGGGCAGAATAGGAGTATTATCTTTCTTCTCAGCAGTGCATCTGCTCAGGTATTTGCAGATGTTGCTCTCTGCCCTTTCGAAGCCGTCAAAGTTCGTGTTCAGACGCAACCTCAGTTTGCAAAGGGTTTGGTGGATGGATTTCCAAAGCTATATGCCACCGAGGGCGTGTCTGGGTAAGGATAATAGAGAAGACTTGGTGGATGGATTTCCAAAGCTGAACTGAGTGTGAACTTAAGCTGGGTATAGACACCCTAGACTATTAGCTCCTGCGCTAATAAGATACAGTTTGTTGTTTCTTCCGCAGATTTTACAAAGGACTGCTTCCACTTTGGAGTACCATAGCTCATTGAACAATCACAATGAACACAGACACAACATGAAACATAGAATGGTCAGAGATTTAAAAAAAAAAAAAAAAGGGGTCTCCTTCCCTGTTAGGAGTGGTGCAGAAGAGTGGCGAAGATAGAGCGGAGATAAGAGAGAGGGAGAGGGAGAGGGAGAGTAGTGTTGTTATCTGGATGTGGTTGAATGAAGCACAGAGCTTGTGACCTTTCATTTGTTATTTTTTTATTGATACGTGACCCATTTAAAAATGTGTATTGTATAATTTGTCCAGCTTAGTTCACTTGCATCTACAATTTTCTCCCATCGTAAAAACAACAAAGAAAAAAAGGGGGTATTTTAACCATTTGTATTTCATTCCTATTCCATTCTAAGGTTTCTGTTTGTATACCAAATATGGTAATGATTCATTCATATTCTCAATCCTAATATCACAAAATCACGTTGGCAATAGCCCATTCTTAATCCCATACCCATTCCTAATCACATTTCCATTTCGATCCCTATTCCTTGTGTGAACCAAACGTGCCATTAGGGTGAAATGGGCTGTAAAAATGGAATTTCAATTGAACTTACCAACCTTATAAAAGACGACTGAGAGAGAATTAAACTACATCCGACCGGTTGAGAAGCTTTAAGCTTTCGATATGAGGGTGGAGAACAATGACCCCAGCATAACTGAAAACCTTGCTAGGAGAAACACGTTCAAGAGGAAATGATTCCAGGGTAGTAGTACATGGTGGGAGAGTGGTTGGTAGGAAGGGCATCAATACGTAGGTTTTTCAGTTAAACTGTGCCATGGGCATGGGAGAGATCCTAGTCTAAGCGTATCCAGATAATGAAGACTTCAAAAAAGAACTGAAGACAATCAAGGCCAACTGCCGATTAGATAAGGAGAGAGATCTAATTAGTACCGACCGCAATTGAGCAATTTATCCAACTATGGAGAGATTGAAGAATGTAGGATCAAATCAATCGAGGACTTCCTAGGAAAAATCTTGTAAGATCCAACTTCTCCTGAAGACACGCTTTGATCAAAATAAATCAAACAAATACGGAAGAGAAAGAGAGAGAGATATTGATGAAAGATTTTAATTAAGTATTCAGTCCAGAGCTCACCAAACTCAATGCCAACCGGATCTGAAGCTTATATATATAAGGCAAATGATGCAGCCTCTCGCACACGAGTGTGAATGAAGCTAATTGTCATGCGTGCCGAGTTACATACTTAGATTACAAAATCTGCTACTCATGAAGGGACGACACACCGTCCCCCAGTAACAACACAGTGCCCACCGGCAATATAAATGGCAACTTCTTGATCGTATAGGCCAAGGTAGTCTTCATTAAGGATTCGAAACATCCTTGCCAAACAAAAGGTTACTCCTGTGCTTCCATATTAGCCAAAGCGTATAGGCCAAGGTAGTCTTCATCAAGGATTCCTTTGCCGATCGATAACCTAGTTATTATCGACCGACAAAAGTCTGAGCTGGTAGGAGACCGGCTCGGCTTTGGAGTCCGATATGGGCACAGCATATTTGGAGGTACCATAATTCTAGCCTTGTCAATCTTTACTTCAAAATCAAGCTGATGGAATTTAAGGCCCATGTTTACAGAATGACTAAGAACAATGCTTACAATTACACATCTTAGTCATGTTGTGCTATTATCTTCTTATTCATATGCCGGGGTTTATCAACCCCCCATCTACATTCTGTCCAGCCCGGAATGTCCGGCATTAAGAGTTACAAATGATGAAATGCAATGGAGAAGACTAGAATGATATATGACGGGGAAAAAATGATCGAAATGAATATTATGTATCATGTGTTACAGCTTCTTCTCAAATGTTTCAATCCCTTTCACTCTTTGCATGGATCTAGCCACTAATGTCAGGAAAACACCTGCATTGGAACATAAAAAAGTTGAAATTCAACCGAGACAGTATTTGACAATCACTATCAGCCAGAGCAAGATGACCAGAATTAAGATATCAAGAGAAACTGATCTGAATCTCAGGAACGCCGCAGAGCTAATTATCTTGATCTTGCAAATATAAACCTTGTATTTGCATAGGCATATGTCTTTATATCAAGCCTTGATTTTTTTTTTTCTAGTAGGATATCACAAAGTTCTAATACTGATGGGAAAAACTAATTTCATTGAACATGACCTAATTTGAGTGATTGCCCTGTAATTGTGCATATTCCACGGGAAGAGAACGGAAGCTTTGATGGCTTTAGCTTCGGCTCAATTTGTTAAAAAAGAACATGAACTAATTGGAGGCCACATTTTCCATCCAAAGAAGTTTACGTTTGTATCAGAACTCAATAGCTGAAAACAGAAATCAAATAAAGCATTTTGAAATACGAGAATCCTTCAAATGGAAGAACAGAACCACAATTTTCTTCAGACGAAAAATAAGTCAGATGATCTTGTCTCACACTTATTAAGGCGGAAAAAATACACTGAATGCATGTGCTTAACCTAGCAAGTGAATGCTAAAATCTCACTTTATTGTATGAAAAATTGAAATGCTGCCTAACTATATTTATCTTCATGGGTAAATAACTGTAGATTACTAGTGCGATATGAAACGGTTACCTTTTCAATATCGAACATTAGAAACAAGTATTGAACAATGTTGGCTTCTTGAAGACCTATTTTCATACCGAAAATTATCTACTGGAGCTAATTATATATGCTGGAAGTAATTGACAGTTAATGACTATAACCGATATTAGTACTTATTATTGCATCTGATTGAGGCCTGAACTATGAAAACCCTTTAATTATTCAATTCTATGGAGGCCAACTAAGCTGTTAGCACAAGCTATTGCAAGATCCTTTTCACGACATTCACCCTAGCTTACAAGTTGACGTCCTCTTTGTTAAAGTGCTGCCTTCTCTTAACGAGACCAATTCATACAAGATATTTTTATTTTGAATTCGTGTCAAAACACATTTGCCTTAGTATCCTATTAGTGAAGCTCTTTGTATATGCACATAGGCATTCTAAAACAGTTTAATCAACATGGAACAAATTCTCTAATTTTGATCAGTCTCATTAGGATGAAGCGATCACTAATCAGCATATAAGCTTCTTCCGTAGATCACATTCTAATGTACTTGATGTCAAGCCTGCTAGCCTCCTAATCCCTCAGGGAAGTTTTTGATTTAGTAGCCCCTTGCTATTGATTAGTTTTGAATGCTTCACATTGTCGCATTTGTTCATACTCAAATGCACTCTACTCACTGTATATCAACTTCTTAGATAGCTTTTACTGTCATCATTTATATACTGCCAAATGACAACAGATCCCATTCCAAACTTCATCAGCCAATAATGTTTTTAGATGATATCAGTTAGGGTACTCTAACAGCAAATTGACCCAAAAGCAACACTTTGGTTCACAGTTTTACTGTACTTATCGCTATCCTGAAATGTCCTCAAGGAACTGCATGTCTTTTAGTCAATAAACGCCTCCTACAACACCATCTTTCTCTCTTTTTCTATCAATTCACCAATTAAAATGAAGCCCCTTTAGCTTATATCCTAGCACCAACATCCTCTGGAACTACAACCTTTTGGAATAGCAACCTGTTGTCAGTCTTTCCTTTGCATGGTTCAAACTTCAAGGAACTAAAACATACAACACAAATTACTAAGAAAATGAAAGCTACTGTTAGTTCATTCTTTCTTCTTCCTCAACTCTATCCTCGAGAATCTCATCATAGGCATCAGATAGGCTGACATGATGGGACAAAAAGTGTCCCATTGGAACAACACAGGATGCTGGACTGCCTTATCAGTTTGTGAATGCTAGGAATTTACGGAAGCATGTTTCTTATACCAACGCTCAGTTATTGTTGCAATGGTAAATGAGAGGATTTTGAAGACTTGGGGAGTCGTGAATTGGCAATAAATGGACTGCTTGTTTACTGAAAATCTACTGTTTAAAGAAGTGGCTTAGTAATTTTTACTTTTGCTGGCCAAACCATTTCATGTGTGCAAATACATGCATCTTTGTCTCAGAGGTTTCCACAAAGGATTCAGTCAAGCTCAGTCAGCCTCTGATTAATGCTCTTTGCATAGACCATGATTGCGAGAGGCAAAGTCCATTTTCCAAACATCGAAATAATGGCCAAAAAAAACATTCCGAGTACCAAGAGTATCAGGATACATCTGTCACTTACCAGCACCGATGAAAGTTCCATTTGCAATAGCCTGGCTCCCTTGGCTACTTAAGGTGACCCCAATATTCAGCAAAGTTCCACTTAAAACTGCATATATTGTAGCCATCTGAAGTATTGATGCCTTCCGTGCGGCTCTTTCGGACTGAAGATAGATTAGATTGTATTTTCATCAGTGCATGACAGAGAATAACACATATGTAAAAGTGAAAGAATTTCTAGTCGTACCGATGTAAAAGGTAAAGAATTTCTGGTGGTACTAATGTATAGTAAAAGAAGTGCTATCCAATTCTACAGACAGGGCCCTTAATCTCAAAAATGAAAAAGATATACAGAAGTTAGCACAAACTTCTTCCAAGAGTCTTCACAGATTTGTCCATAATCTAAAATCTGTGAAATCAACAGATTGAAAATTTGACTAATTCAACCGTAGTTCTTAAAGGAATATCAAGAAAATGATAGCCAAATAGAGTTTATTACTTAGTGATTGATAAATCTTCTATCCAACACAGGTTTTATCCAATTCCAGTCAAAATCCAAGGACATATGATGTCTAAAATATTGATGGTTCATGCTTATGGAACTTTCAACAAGAAAGACACTATTCCTCGTGCTTCATATAGAAATTTTTTTTTGATTGGTTCAGCATCTTGAACACTACAGTATCAGTTTGTAAAGCTTTAGTCACTAAAGCAATTTGAATGGTTGCAGCATCCCAAATTATTTTGAATATGTTAAACTGCAGTACCTCAAGCACTCTGACCCTGAGCTTCAAATCTCCTGCTTCGAGTTGTTTCACAAACTCCTCTATTCGCTGGATTCTGTACGGCATTGAGATAGTAGAGTTTCTAGCCTGAAAATTCAACACAATGATAGAAACAGAAAAAGGAAGTCAGCAACATACTTATTTGTGGACACTGGATAGTCAACCAAAGCCGCATTTCTGGATATAAGTGGAAAGAGATATAAGCTATTCTATTACCAATCCTAAATGGTGTTATCAATAAGAATACTATTAACCAGTGCAACATAGCAGGGAAGTCAAAAAAATATAATAAACAGATTGCAGGATGTTAGTACATCATTTGCTTGTCGTCTTATCTCCTGCACAAGTTCTGGTCCACTCTGTTGTTTCTGTCTTCTGTTGAGCAATTCCTATGTTTCATGCCAAAAGATAAGTGAAGATGTGAGAAGCAAGACACCAGTTGGGATGAGAGAAGCTTGAACAATTCTAATCACGTTATCTTCTAACATACCTGTGCAAATGGTGCCGCAACCTTCACGAAGGAAAATTCTGGATCTAGTGCATATCCAATACCTGGAAAGAAGCAATCAATGAGAACAAAGGTATACCTATAATAACATCCCCCCTTATGTGGTTTAATTGAAGAATGGTTGTCCACATGTTCATGCAAGACGCTGACTTTGTTACATGTTATTGCAAAGCATTTCTCCCGTGTCATTACTTTTTATGGAAAACTTAGCATTTAGTTCCTGTACACGTGGAGCTATTCTAATGCTAGTTTCCTTGTAAATGGATTGTGAATTTTCAATTTGCGTGTGTAGGTTTTGTATGAACATATTATTGTATTTAAGTGAGCAAAGAAACACAAATATGCATACAAATTCAGTACATAATTTAGCTCCACATGTGTCACAAAGTTAATGAGAATTTGCACATAAAACACTGCCTACACATTCAGGATACAAAAGGAGGCCAGAAAAACAATGAAACCATCCTTAGCTTATAATACCAAAAAAAAGGGTATCATCTGCAGATTCCATGCCAGATGAAGCAGAAAGCCTCCCAGGGTCCCAAAAAAAATTGGCCTTCTACCAATTCCTCTATGATCTCAAAATACAAGATTTCCTATTGAGGATAGAACCAGCAAAACAAGGAAACTCATTGCTACCAGTAAACTACCATTACTTTCACATGCGCATAGAATCATAGTAATCAATTCCACATACAACCCATAACTTCGTAGAAACAAAAACAATACTAAGAGAGCAGAAATAGAGCCAAAATTTGTACCCTCAAGAGTTGAGAATGCCCTAAGCACAAATGTGAAGGTTGACGGAAAACGGAATGGTTGGTCTATTGCTATTGCAAACAAATCCTGCAAAGAAGAAACAAGTTTAAAAAATTATCATATATCTTCACTGCTCACGGTTATACATGATTAGTCAACGAAACTTGGCAGATTTTTCCTTATATGGAAGAAACTGTCTTGTTATTTGCTCATCATTTTCATGAGTTGTTTTTAGGACTCCTGTTGACTGTCGTAGATTCTGTTGTCATCAAAATAAAAGTCTAGCCTCATATAATTCCAGTACTAACTCTGAAACAGACTCATGTTCATTGACATGTTTCCCAAAAATTCTACCATGTCACTTCTTTTCCAAATTATTGTGTTACTAACTCGTCTCTGACTGTTCAAAATGTGCAAGTAGAGATTCAATAACAGTCTCCTCTGATTCTTTTGGTTTATTGCTCTATTTTGAAGACTTTTCATGGTTTTCTTGGGATTGGGACTTAAAACAAGCATCATATCCAATGTTTACAAACCTAAATCATGATGTAGATTGTAGAGCAGGTCAAATATAATACACCATAAATTGCAAGGGATTTTTTTGCAAATTAGCAGACATGACTATGCACAAAGTTCATTTCCTTGTGTGCCAAGATGAAATATGCATCGTATGATAGTACTTAATCACCCAATAATGAAGGGCAGGGCAGCAACAAAAGATAGAATTCCTTCTTGAGAAGTCCATGATGTGACTAATTGAGTGTACAAATGCCACTGAGATAATTACGGAGGATATTGCATTCTGTTAGGCATTTGTTCTTTTCAAGAAGCTGCTGCTGCTGTTCATTGTGCTCTTAACAGTAGAAAAGCCTGCTGCTGGCTGCTCTTTTAGTTAGTTCATTGCCAAAGTATGAATGAACCAAAATGCATGCACTTCTTTGCCATTCATGTATAATTAATTGAATAAGACAACTTCTTTGGCTACACTGCACCTTCTTCCATACAATCAAAAACATACCTCACCAATGGCAGTAAAAGTTTGCTGCTGATCTAGTGTCTGGGCCAACAGATTATCCAGAAAAAATTGTACCGACCTCCTTACCTGTAAGACACAAGGTTGCATAAAAAGGAAGCATCGAGTTAAAAATGTATCTTCAAGTAAATACAACTATAAAGTGATAGCAGGCAATACGAACCGGTGACAAGTCACCTGTTGGTTGAAGTGCTTCAAGGTCAATAAGACTTCTGATAACCTGCACTACCAAGCATAATGCTACATCAAAAGGATTGACCAAAACTTCTTTTAACCCCTCTATTTCTGGGAAAATTTAAGAATCTCATAAAAGCATTCACATAAGATAGAAGCTTATTTCATTCAAAGGTTTGGTTTTAATTCCCAAAGTGTATCGAGTTGTCTTTTAGCTGGTTGGATGTATCAGGGATTACTTTGAATTCAACCCTCCATCAGAACATTCGAGATAATAGGGAGCCCAACAGAATTCATCATGTGTGTTAGACATATGTACATGAGAACATTCGAGATAATAGAAATGGAGCGTTATGTATGCAACTTGACTCTGAACGTTAGACATATGTACATCTATCAAAAATCTAGAAAAATGTGAAGTCTATGTTAGATACTCTTAAGCTCTTGAGCTATTAGATCTTTTCCTACTTAGAATATCGATTATAAATTATAAACAAAAAACTGCTGCAGATATGCCCATAAAGTAATTTTAGTGGAGTGATAGCTTCGATCCTTGTTTTCATCCTTTATCAGTCTGTCACATATGCTGTCATCTATTTTCCTTTCCATCTGTTCGCATCATGTTGCTTCATGCGAGATTTTAGGGTAAATTTCCATTTGCTACCCTCAAGGTTTACAAATTTAATGATTAAGACCCTATATTTTCAATTTTAAGAATTAAGGCCATGGACTTTCTAAAACCTTTCAATGTGGGACATTGTGCTGACGCCGTTAACAGAGGGTCGTCATATGCGGGTCACTCCATCATGGGATGTCCTTGATGCTGAGGTGGGGAAGTGGGTCAGCGGAGCTAACATGAATAGGGGCGAGCGGCGCACCCATGACTCCGAGCAGGAGGCGAAGGTCGGAGCGGCGGAACGAGGAAGAGGAAGCACCGCCCCCAGTACCCGAGACGGATGGCGCACGCGAGAGCTTGCCTTTAACCCACTGCCCCCATCCCTCCTTCCTGAGCTCCCCGACCTCGGACGTGTCGGGGTCCGGCCTTCCATGAGCAGCGACAGCGCCTCCCCTCCCCCCGGCCTCAAGCTCCCAGATCTCGCGATCAACGGCTCCGGCAGCCCCGACATCGACTGCGCCCGGCTGTGCCCGCCTTTCCTCCGCCTTGGTATCAGCAACCCTGTCACCAGCGACGCCCTCCTCGCCGGGCTCTTTGCTCTCGTCCTTCTCGGCGACAACCCCCTCACCACCTCCTCCTTCAACGCTGAGAAGAACCCTGCTTCCATGCCGAGGAGAACCCCACTCCATCGTCATCCCGCCGATGCGCCAATCCATCATCATCAACCTCGGCGACCAGCTCGAGGTCATCACCAACAGTAGGTACAAGAGCGTGGAGCACCGGGTGGTGGCGCAGACGGATAGCAACCGGATGTCCATTGCGTCGTTCTACAACCACGACAGGAGAAGCATGACAGGCACGTGACAAGTAGCCGTTAGGATGGACAACGGCGTTAAGGGATGTCTCGAATTGATAGGTTTTAGGAAATCCAGGGCCTTAATTGTTAAAATTGAAAATACAAGGTCTTAATCGTTAAATTTGTAAAACTCGAGGGTAGTAAATGGTAATTTACCCTAGATTTTATGATATTTAACTTGAGATACTCAAAGTTTAATGCTATCTACTAAGTCAAAGAAAAAAACTGCAAGTGACCTCTTAATGATGAGAAGTTAATTAAGCACAGAGGTCAACGTTTGCAACACCGTATGTTGCAAATCATTACAGTCAATTAACATTGATATGGAGCTAGACATAAAGGCGATCTAATTGCAATATGTCACTTATCATTACTTTATCAACTAGTCTAGTCTGGAATTAGCCATTGCTACTGAATGAGAAGAAGGTACCTTAGTTGCATCTTTCTCATAGACTGCGTAGAACAAGTCAAGCAATTTCTCTCTTGTGAAGGATTTTATTTCGCCCATCATCCCGAAGTCATAGTAGATTAGTGTTCCATCGGTATCAATAGCTAGATTGCCTGGGTGGGGATCAGCATGAAAGAAACCAGTCCTCAATATCTGGAAGAGCGAGACATGTAAGAAACAACGTCCAAAAATGTCCGAAGATCCAGAACCTTCTTTCTCATATGAATGGCGAAAAGAAGGATGTACACATTAAGGAATAACATGTATCACGTGAATTCAAGCTGACAGGGATACTGTGCCTAGTTTGAATTATGCAAACATATGGTGTCATGTGATGCCCCACATGAAGTACTAAATATAAATCAAAGTTTTATATGTCGAAAATGAAGTTCTTGTTAGTAAAAATCTTGCAATCAATCATAATAAGTATGTTCCCAATCTCGTTATGTTAACTGTCACTTTAGCACCTTTATGTGTTCAAGAAATTTTGTGAGGAAATAAGTTAAAGCAAGTTAAGAGACATGATATAAATAAATGGACTATGAAAATAAAAAGGTGTGACAGTCACAATTTGGATGCATAAAGATATAAGACTAGACATTGCTTTTCACAGTTGGGAAAAATCAGAAAGTTAAATCAACAATACGACCGAGTTCATAGCCAGAATACCATGTTATCAGACTGAACTCGTGCTTGGAAACTTATATTATAGCAAAGGTAAATGGATATGGCTATTTCCAAATATCGAGGACAATTAAAACAGTGATTATATGCTGCTTCAACCATCTTGCAAGATAATACTTGGAAAGCAATTAAAGAAGAGCTAAGCAAGATTGCTCTCTAACTGGAGTTAAAGAAGATTGAAAAAATAAATAGGAAGTGAAAATGAGACTAGAAATTAGCTTGACTAATGCCCCAAACAAGTACTCTGCATAACTTCTAGTAAGAAACAGTAATGGTCATACTTTTGGGAAGGCCCAGAATGTTTTCTGACTATATATGATTTCAGTAAGTCCATCCAAAAAACTTTTACCTGAATAAGGTATGATTCTATTGCACGCGAAGCTATTAGGGATCGGTCATAACCTTTTGCATCAATTTTGTCCAAGTCATTTATCTTCAAGCCTGATATCAAATCAACAGAACCAAAACAAACTCCATAAAGATATGATCAGCAATAAGCTTCTCAAACTTATGCATATTTTCTTGGTCTAAAAAGAATAGTCTAAAGGTAATAAAGCTAAATTTTGTCCAAGTACCATTAAGAAAGATACGATAACTGAAGCTTACCAGGAACATACTCCAGAGTCAACACCTTTTTGGAAGTATAACCCCACAGGACATACTACAAAAGCAAAGGTTATACGACCTATTTATAGGCAATTTTCAACGAGAATAACCAAAATGCTCTATACGACCGTGAGAAACTTTAACAACCTTGGTGATCAAGAGATCAACAAGTAAGAAAAGAAAAACTTTCTATAAGGAATAAGTTATCTGTAGGAGATACATACAGGTACACGGACCCACTTTATATTACGATAATCCCGACGGAATCTGTCTGCATTTTTCCCTTCATTAATGTAGTCAATTTCTTCATACAAAATCCTGCGATTCTCAAAATTTCAGCGATGTTGTTTATGCTCGAAACAAGTTCCATAAATTAACATATAAAAGAATCAGTAACCAGAAACAATAGTGCCAGGGACAATAGGTCAGACTACTTAAGAACTTATAAATACAAATGTCTAAATCCTGAGCACTTTTGATTCAATATAATGCCAAAGAATTGTCATTGAAATAGAAAATGCGACAGAATAGTGTTTATCTAGTTTTATCAAGACGCTTTTTCTCTATTTATGTTTTCACACTTAAGTGAACAAATCACTGACTTACATATAATACAAAAGGCCTTGAACTCCACTACAAGTGCTGTAGAAGAAAGTGAAACTCAAGTTCACCATTAAGCTAGATGAGCCCATAAATGCTGCACGAAAAATTTAGCCCTACTCCAATTATGAATTCATGTATTCTCCACTAGCGAAGCATTTACGAATTATATACAAAGTCCTGCGTTCGAGATCTCAAAAGAATACTATGCTCTCTGTATTAGATTTATGGTTATCCCTAGGTCAAAAACTAATAATATGCACCAAATTATGTAGTATCATATCCAATAGGAGTTTGTTTATAATCATTTGAACCAAGGATTACCATGCCGGTGGCACGTATTGTGCCGATCCTTGACCATTTTGGCACGTGCCACAAGCACATACCGGCAAGAACTAGCACAGGTAGGCATGAACCGGCAAAGAGATTTACTGGTCCAAAATGGCATTCGACCCTCCGAAACTCATATATTGGGTGGTTTGGTCCTTTGGGGTGTATAAAGAATTGTTTGGGCAATGAAAATAAAAAATACTTGGCTTTAAGAATCAAATTTGATAAACTATTTCTAAGGAATAATAATATTTTAAAACTATGTCGGACCAGTAAAACTCCATGCCAATATGTGCCAACCGGTGCCAAAGCACAAATACCGACCATAAAGTCAGTGCCAGTTTTTTAACCCACTGGCACAAAATTTGTCAGCCATGCCGGTCCATGTCGACCGGCATGGAAAACCTTGGTTTGAACTTTGAAACATGCAGCCAATAGGGTAATACTTTGAATTCCAAACCTTCCCTATATAGTTAATTCCATGGCTCATGATCCGGGTCGGATCCAACTCGACCCAACTGGACTTGACCCGGTCCAATTGGACCCACGGCCAAGGAGGTCGGACCGACCAAAGTCGGATTAGGACTTGGCCGGTCCAACCTTCTAGTAGGACTAGGTTTTCTAGTTCCTCACTAGCCTATCTTACTGCTTTCCTATTTTAGGATCTTTTATCATTAATTGAGTTACAGTTGAGTTAGGAGTTTGTTATCCTTTCCTAATTAGTTATTTCTTGGAGTTTAAGAAAACCTTATTACATGCTCATCGAAAAAGGGGGTGTTTAAGTAGGAGTCTCACTAGAGTTAGGACTTGGTCGAGGCCTTTATAAAAAGATCTCCGTAGCTTTGTATTTTCCATTAAGCAATTATGATGAAATCTATGAGTGCTATTAGTTTAGTTAATTGAAAGTAGAAAAAGGCTTAATCCTCTATCAGGGATCATTCCAAGGCTTAATCCTTCATCAATGATTATTCAAGGGCTGAGTTCTTCTTCCATGATGTTCTCTTCAATCAATGCCATCAACCACCTTCTCCGACCACCTTCTCTGCAGCCAGTTCGCCTCCACCGGGTACTTCCCTCGACTCCGCCTCCGCCGGGTACTTCCCTCGACTCCTCTATCTTCTCTATCTTCTTCCACCTCTCTTACTACCCCGCCAAACTCTCCGTACGTCATATCCATAGTTCATCCGATCCCTAACTCGTCCAGCTAATCTCAACCATCCATTAGGAGCTCCCACATCCAAATAGCTTGCCCAATCCAATCTCCTTCCCTCTCCAAGCCGTACCCTTCTTTCTCTCTCTAGAATCCCGTTTTCTCTCTCTCCTACCTTGTTTCTCTCCCCTCCCGATCTCTCCCTCAACATACTTATTCCTCTCCCTAGAACCGGCCAATAGGAATCACCATTTTTAATCCTAACCACCCATTAACCAAGCCCTAGATCTAATCCTAGCCATCCAAACCTTCTCCTTCCTTAAAACCTAGATCCTAGCCATCATACCCTTCTTTCTCTCTCTAGAGTTGATCTAAGGCGAGTTACGAGAAGCATACTCATAACAACTTGGTATCAGAGGTGTTCTCCTCCGTCTTCCACACCGATTCAGAGTTCTAGTACGACTCTGACTTCGTCATCATGCACGGAGCACCCGAGAGAAGCATGGAGCAACCATTCGATTCTATAGCAACCATGATGGATGACATCAAAGTTATGTTAGAAGTCTACTCCGAGCAGCTGAAGAAGATCTTCCCGAATAGGACTCCTGTAGCATCTTCATCCAGCCATACAAGAGGAAATCTGCCTTCCAAAAGCTACCAGCCAGCCCCTGCACCCAGTCGTTCTCTTCCCGCGTTGGCCAACCTACTTCGGCGAGTGCTACTTGGAGCCAGAGTTCAAACTGAACTCTAACTCCTACTCCTACTCCAGCAGCTAGCCAGTGTTCTAGTCAGACTCCGGGAGAGACTCCTACTAGGACTGCAGCGGTGTCTTCTAGTCCTACTTGGATTCAGAGTCAGATTCCTACTCTGACTCCGATGATTGCTCCAATTCCCCCTACAGCAAGGACCCTTCCAGCACGTACTGGTTGGACCCGACCTTCAACTACGACTACGACTCAGACTACAGCTCCTAACCATAGTTTGACCTAGACTAGGATTCCGAGTTCGACTTCCATTGCGTATCTTAGTGCAACTCTGAGTTCAATTGGGACTGTAGCGACGACTTACAATTCTATCTGCACTCAAACTTCGAGTTAGATTCCTACTCAAATTCCTATTCTGACGCCTGCTCAGGTATTCCTTACGACCGTTCCAGTCCCCCATGCAGCAAGGACTCTTCCTGCAAGTCCTGGTTGGACTAGACCTATGACTTCGACTCCGACTCAAACTCAGGACATGATTCCTACTTCATTTAGGACTCCTCAGGCTATGCCGCAGACCAAGCGTCTTCAGCCAGAAGAGATCCACCGAAGGAGCAAGAGAGGACTATGCTTCCAATGTGATGGAAGATTCACTCCTGACCACCAGTGCATGCGATCCAGGGCAAGCCCAAGCTATCCGTTCCTATCCCTCAGGTACTCTCTCTACCCATATCAGTTCCTTGGTGCAGGAAGAGATTCCAGTTGCTTCTTCGGCCTCGTCACCTCTGTGTTCGGACCCCGTGGAGACTGCCAACTGCTACAGTCACCCTACCTGAGCACACTCTACCACTCCTTCCATGTCTCCCGCACCAACCGTCTCCATCAAGATTCATACAGTCAAGCACGACCCCAAGTCCTACTCAGAGTCACCTTGAAGTCCTTCCACCAGCCTCCATTGCTTCTTCTCCGGCGCCAACCGACTTCCTCAAGAGCGCCGTCGCTGAACCCCAACCATCCACACCGTCTCGACACCCCCCGAGCTCCCTAGAAGCACTAGAGGGTTTCCCTAAAGCCTCCTTGCCCGATCCCGTCTCAGATCGAGGCTTGGATCGCCGGAACCCAAGCCAGACAACCCTCCCTACGCCGACCACCACCAGATCCGTTGCCATCCATGCTGAATCTGATCATCGGACTCCAGGGATCAAATCCAGAGATCCTAAGGGACCTTCCCATGCCGGCGCCGACCTCCGACGAGCTCTCCTTACCGTCAATCAAGTACTGGTCATTCTCAGCCCTCCGATTAACCTGTAGTGAGATCCAGCCATTAGATCAACTTGGCCTTGGATCCAACAACTCTGATCGTCGATCTGAACCTGATCAGACATCACTAGGTAATCAAGACCAGCCAGATCTCATCCTGATGATCACTACTCATCCTCAGTCGTTGATCAAGCGTCCAAGAATCGATCTAAGCCATCGAAGGAGCTTCCCTCCCTACTCAGATGCAATCTTCCGTATGTTTAGCTCCATCCACGATGGTACCACCGGCTTCATCTGGTTGACCCGAGTACAGATTGACATCGGTAGACTCAACCCCGTCAAATGGGCTTGGACCAACTTGTGACTTGGCATCGCTGAAGGCTTAACAAGGCTCATCCAAATCCGAGCCCAAGGTGGCGCAGCAAAAGCGTGGCTCAACCGTTGTCACTTCAAACTGGATCCAAGCCAGCCTGACCCAATTCAGAGCCAAGAACCTGCACAGCTGACCAAACCATGGATATTAGTTCATATACTTCATTCTTGGGTCACACTACTTACAATACATGATGAGGATGATCCAGGAGCACCAGTGAGCATGACATCCTTGGAGCGACCTGAGCCGTTCAATTAACCCCAGCGCTCCCTCATCAGCACTGCCCACCAAATGTTCGGCACTGCTACCACTAGATCCGTCATGGGATCGGCCAGGTTTCTCGCCGCCAACTCTAGAGTTGCTATCATTGCAATCTAGTCGAGTCACTCCAGTCCAGCACAACGGAGCTCTCTTTTCTCGTCAGACTCGAGCCTTGAGGACAAGCCCAATTTTGAAGGGAGAAAGGATGATACGGGTCGGATCCAACTCGACTCAACTGGACTTGGCCCGGTCCAATTGGACCCACAGCCAAGGAGGTTGGACCGACCCAAGTCGGATTAGGACTTGGCCTAGCTTGGACAGTCCAACCTTCTAGTAGGACTAGGTTTCCTAGTTCCTCACAAGCCTATCTTATTGCTTTCCTAGTATAGGATCTTTTATCTTTAAATAAGCCCCAGTTGAATTAGGTTGTGTTTGGTTGCACAGCGGGAGAGGTAGAGGGAGAGGGAGTGGCAGAGGGAGAGGAGTGGAGAGGAATGAGATTGCTCTTGTTAGTGTTTGGTATGACCATGAGAGTGAGAGTGGGAGAGGGAGAGACATTGCTTGTGTTTGGCATATTCAAATTAAGATGGGAAAGCACATGAATGAAATTCAAGTTGCTAATATACCCCTTGCTACATTAAGTACAAGAAGAAAAGACGCTGCATAAAAAAAAGGGTGTTTTAGTAATCTTAGCATGCGTTGACCAAATAAGATGGAAAGGAAACCAGACTCCTCCCAACTTGGGGAGAAATCCGGTTTCCTCCCATGACGAGAGAGCTCGGGAGAGGTGACTCCCCCTCTCGCGCTTAAATGCCAACCAAACATGGTTATTTATTTCTTAGAGTTTAAGTAAGAAAACCCTATTACTTGCTCATCAAGCAAGAGGGTGTTTGAGTCGGAGTTTCACTAGAGTTAGGACTTGGTCGAGGCCTCTATAAAAGGACCTTCATAGCTTTGTATTTTCTATTAAGCAATTGTGATGAAATCTATGAGCATTATTAGATTAGTGAATTCAAAGTAGAAGAAGGGTTGATCCTCTATTAGGGATTTTTCCAAGGCTTAATCCTTCATCAAGGATTATTCCAAGGCTTAATCCTTCATCAAGGATTATTCAAGGGTTGAGTTCCCCCTCCAGGAAGTTCTCTTCAATCGACGCCATCAACCACCTTACTTCTCCGGTCACCTTCTCTCGACTCCACCCAGTACTTCCCTCAACTCCACCTCCGTCTTCTCTATCTTCTTCCACCTCTCTTCCTACCCTGCCAAACTCCAGGTATCCATAGTTCATCTGATCCCTAACTAATCTAGCTAATCTCAACCATCTATTAGAAGCTCCCTCATCCAAATAGCTTGCCTAATCTAATCTCCTTCCTTCTCCAACCCGTCCCTTCTTTCTCTCTCTAGAATCATGTTTTCTCTCTCCTCCCTTTTTTCTCTCTCCTACCTTGTTTCTCTCCACTCCTGATCTCTCCCTTAACCTACTTTAATCCTCTCCCTAGAACCGGCCAATAGGAATCCCCCTTTTTTAATCTTAACCATCCATTAACCAAGCCCTAGATCAAACCCTAGATCTAATCTTAGCCATCCAAACCTACTCCTTCCTTAAAACCTAGATCCTTCCTCTACCCTAGTCAAAACCCTAACCCTAGGAACCCTAAATCACCCCTTAGCATCCGAGAGTTGATCTAAGGCGTGTTACGAGATGCATACTCGTAACAGCCAAAAAGACATAAAAATAATATCGAAGACTAATTCCTAGAAGCATAGATACTTTCTATGTTTTTAACAAATTTTATGTTTTTATCGAGTTAAAAAGGAGACATGGTGTAGATCATGGAAAGCTGCAATTAGGATCATCTATTTATCCATCAGCAATAATTACTACATATTCTTTTCTACTGAATAAGACAATGACAAAGAGTATCTTCATTATTTAACTTTAGGAGATTTAAGAAATACAAATCTCAAATAACAATAGGATCACGCATTATATCCCTAATGCATAGCAGATTAAACACAAAATTTCAAACAGCTGGCCGAAAAGGGAGTCACTATAAAGCACTATTTCAGTTGGTTTCCTGAGATTATGGAAGATGAATACTTACTTTGAGCACTCATGATATACACCAATCCAATCCCTCGAAGGACCTCCAAATATTTCACTCCTCTGAAAATATTCAGCTATTAATTTTAGGTTACCTGCAACAAAGAGCATAGAATTTATGCATATCTAAAAGTTATATAATATTTCAAGATAAAACCACCTGCTTTGGTACAGATATTAATTATAGCCGAAGTTGCACTAAAAAGTCAATGAAAAGAAGACATTGGATTCCTTACTTAAATCAATCTCAAAAAGTTTCCTGAGACCTGGTCTTTGAATCTTCACGACAACTCTTTCCCCGCTGTGGAGGACAGCCCGATGGACCTACAGAAAGTGATAAGTGAATTTAAGCAAGTAAGAAGGACCATCTACAAATGCAACAAGAAAAAGTAGATCAATCTGCTCCATACTGTAACAAAGGCCAAATAAGACAAAACATTGAAAGCCCAAGAATGTCATTTCTGATGTATAATTAAGATTATAAAAACATATTCAACTTCAAAGGCTGACATGAAACCAGATGTAGAATACTTCTTAAATAATCAGGTCCCAACATTTTCATATTTTTTTGAAAAAAAGAATATATATATATATAATAAGATCAGGTGCATTCTATCAGGCGACTAAGGATGCCCGATCCAAGTTATGTCCGGATATATCAGGCGATCGAAATGAAGGCATGTGGAAGGGAGTAGTGGGGGTAGGGGTTACCAGGTGGTTAAGAGAGAGAGAGAGAGAGAGAGAGAGAGAGAGGAGTAGTGGGGGGAGATGGTTACCCGTGCCAAGTGGCATGGGGGGCCACCTAGTATATATATATAGTGTGTGTGTATGTGTGTGTGTATAGTGGAGACCTTTCTTTGACATTTGATATTGTTTGTAATCAACCCAAAAAAAAGCTACAAATTAGAAGGCTAAGAAACCACATTGCTTTTCTATGGAAATTTCTTATTAGCAAGGATTGAAGACTTCTTCTCCTGCACAAAAAGGCATAATAACATGCCTGAGATAATAAGCTAAATGTGGATACATCTAACAGTTCTGTTTTACCAGACCACAAAAGAACACTAAGCAGCTTAAGGATGATCAACTAGAGACCTGTATCAATTCTACATAAGCAGCAGATGCAAACAAAAATAAAATCAATATTGCAAGAAGTTCTGTAATGAACAGACTACATGTAGCAAACACCTGACCAAGACTAGCAGCAGCTAATGGTTGGTCCTCGAATTCTTTGAACAATATCTCAACAGGAGCACCCAATTCCTCCTGTATAAAAGCTCTTGCCTTCTCAGATGAAAATGCTGGTACCCTATCCTGTATATGTTACCGCTGAAGTCATATGTATAAAGCAGTATCTCAGAAAAGATATATTTTAACCCAAATCAGAGGTGATTGGGGGATTGCAAGAATTTTTTAACCAATATTTTTAGTTTTAAATATGGCCATTCTGTTAGAAAAAAATTGCAGCAGAAATTATATAGAAGCTTCAAAAGCAGATACCTGCAACTTGGCAAGCTCATCAACAAACTCTCTTGGGAATAGATCAGACCGTGTTGAAGATAACTGCCCAAGTTTGATAAAACATGGACCTAGTTGCAACACTTGTTCCCTCAACCATGAAGCAGTTTTTTTCCTTCTTGTTTTCTGTATGATTACAAAATTGCTCAATAATATAACTAGAGAGTCGAAAAGCTTCTTGAATAAAACAAGATATGGCACATACAAGGCAAAGAGTTGAACAAAAAAGAACCCACAGGTAAGAGTACCACACATGACATGGCAACCGAAACAACTCTACCAAGTACCAACGCAATCAACACAATGATCATAATGCTCATAGCAATTATCAAGAACCAAAGGACAAAGATTAGAACAAATGGATTGTTGGGTTGCTCGCATGATCCGTGTCCACCAATATGTATCATGGTGGTAAATAACCGACACGATACAAATATTCTAGCACTAGGTTTGTGCCGTGTACAGTTCTCTCCTGAACAGGCTCCATGATGTCAGCACAGGATCTGTACCTAGTGTTGGCACAAGACGTGTGGTCTTGTCCAAAGACCAGCAAGAGACATGCCACCAGCATGACAATCCTTGGTACTATGTGTGAGACACTCTACTCACTCAACCCAAAAGCTTAAGCCGTTGGGAGAGGGAGAGTTAATAGTTATATAGTCTAACACGCCCATCACGTATGGAGGCGACTATTGGAGGGAGGAAGGTTTTAACCCAAGAACTCTCTTCTGATATCATGTGAGGCACTCTAACCACTCAACCCAAAATCTTAAGCCGTTGAAAGAGGGAGAATTAATAGGTATATAGTTTAACACTATGTGATGAAACACAATAACATTATATAGTTTTTTACTCAGTTCAATTTAGGCATGCAAAAAAGGTCAAATAGTTTTCCCTTTTGATGTAATCATTCTAATCCTATCTCCATGAAGTGGTAACTCCATATTGCACAAGAATTGATGACTCCCCCGTAGTTGTGCATCGGGTTTTTGTCTAGATTTCTTCAGGCCATTAGAACAAGAAGAGGAAATTACCTTCTCAATCTAAGCACTAAGAAAGGGAACAAGAGCAACAAGAGATAAATCCACATTTACTGAATTCCAGACTCACCTGTTTTTCCTCATCAAATCCATCAGCATATGCCCATTTTGCATTGTCAAACATAACCCGTATTCGCAAAGAGATAACGAAAGTCCATACGTCTAGAGTCCTTTGCCATGAGTTGTATGTATCCTTGGACCAGCTGAATCCCTTATCTGAAGGGAAAACTTTTACATCTTCCACAAAAGTTGTGTTCTTAACAGCTGCTTCTTTCTTTGTCTTAACGAGGTCTAACTTAGCATTCCTCTTAATGATACTAACTCCATTAATATCTACCTTAGAACCATTCACTGACTTCTTTTTCTGGAGGGAAGAACCCTCTCTTTTCATCAATTCTGTCGTCGGGACCATCCTGGTAGCTCTTCCATTTGTGACCAACTTGGTGGATCGTGTCTGACTCGCTTCTGTACTCGCTTCTGCTAGGAACCGCACAGTTCTCTTCCTTATCTGAGAATCTTTCACAGATGACTCTGACTTTGAAAACTTCAGATTCGAAATGGACCCCGAGAAACTAAAATCTTTTATTTGCCAACCTTGATCTATCAGCTGCAAATCATGTGCATAGCACCCATGAGAGGCCAATACTGCAGGCATTATATAGGAAGCCCTGCAACGAAAAGTTTCAGCGATTTAGATTCGTGAGTTAGAGAAAGAATTTAATCTTCACGAACAAGTGAAATGGCAACAGCAATTTTGCTGATCTCAAGCAGAATCAATCTAACAAACACCATGCAAATTCGTCATCCAAACAAATGCAAAACGCAAGTTCGTCCCGCTGTAAATCAAGCTGGACTTCGGTCATGTAAAGTTACTAGGGAGAAACTATAAAAAGAAGTAGAAAATTATCACAACTCTATAGATCAAATCATCAAAGAGTATAAAAAAAGGAGGAACAAACACTGTCTTAGCATTTTCAACCTCATTCACGAGAAATGATTATTCCAACCAATTGAATCATCTAGAGTTTTAAAGCATGTCAAAGTTAATAAGGTAAAAGCATCAACCCTATGAAATAGATCCTGCATGTTCTGTGGGTCAAGTGCTCTAGTCACTAATAAGTTAAAGGACCCAAATCTTAATTGATATTTCTCATTCTAATTTCTAGAATAACAAAGAGAAAATTGAGAACGAAAGACTTTTTGTCCAAGTGGCTGATGAAGAAACATGCTTCTTTAACTAAAACGATTCAGGAAGCAACAAACTTCAAAAGTTGCCTATAATTTCCATCATTATTTAAACTTATAAATTACAAGTACGAAATATTTGGAGAATGGGAGGGGAAAAACTAGGTTTTGGAATGAGGGGAGAAACTAAAGGACTTGATCCATTTTCAAACCACCATATTCCCATTAACCCTATGTGAGAAAAACAACACAAGAACAAAAGAAAGTTCTATCCATTCAATTAATAAGCAAAAGCCAATTGTTTCGACGACAGCCAATATCAGAAGCTAACTACAGACTTGCTACTCTTCTGCTCTAACAAATGTCAAAACAGAACACTCAAGAGCTAAAAATGAGTGAACTGCATGGAAAATATTAGGTATGAAAAGGCGAAATGATCAATCTTTGCAAAAACAGATGAGAATCATGACATAGACAATAACTTAGAACTTTTGCTTTCAAATCCAACTATTCCTTCCAAACCAGAATAGAGAAGGATAAGCATTTCTTGATTGGCAAAGATGATAAACAAAAGTAGTGGGAAAAGAAGGGAAATAGCAAAGCAGTGGTTAAACAAAGGAATCAAATTCCAAGCACAAGAAAAGAAAAAAAAAAAAAAAACAATTCCACCTGAAAAAATTGAATCAAGAAACCAATTAGAACTGTAAAATCGGTTCAAACTTCCCCTCTTTAAGCTTCATAAGCATAAAAAAACCATCAACGACAAGAGGATTCCTAGAAGGTGTTTCTTACGAAAATAGCGACCAAGGCAGTCTGGGATTCAGTGAATAAACACCACAGCAACCAATGAGCCAAAGGACTCAACTCTGTCGTCAAAACGCTATACTTCTTCTCTAAGCAATCAAGAAAACATAAGAAAGAATATAAAAACCACCAGTAGACACAACTAATCAACTAAAATACTCATTTTTCAGTCAAAGCCAATGACCAAGGAATCTACAGAGAACACCAATGACCATCACATCACCAAGAGATTAAATAGTGCAGAATCAAACGAAAGGCATTGGTTTTGAAAACGAAAAAAAAAACACTTAATTCCATAGGCAGCACTAACCCAATATCAGCTCACATAAAGAACTCAACTTCATTGCGAAAACGGACAACCACCTATTTCCACTCTACCCAGACATGAAAAAAACCTATCTTTGGATCAAAAAACAAAATAAAACACAAAAAAAAACAGAATTAATCTCCAAGACCAACCAATCTTTCCCCTTCCAGAGCTCACAAAAGCATCATGAAACCATTATGCATGTGACCGAGAATCCGCAGTCATTTACCAGCTCACATAAAGAACTCAACTATATTGTTTAAACGGAGAACCACCTAATTCCACTCTACCCAAAACATGAAAAAAGAAACCAAACTTTGGATCGAAAAACAATAAAACACAAAAAAACGAATTAATCTCCAAAGCCAACCAATCTTTTCCCCTCCAGAGCTCAAAATAGCATCATGAACCAATCATGTGACCAAGAATTCAATTTTTTTTTAAAAAATAAGTAAACTTTGTTGAAGCATACCAGAGCAATGGATCAATGGGGTGTGAATGATTCCTGGAGATGGGGAGGAAAAGAAGGGGCGGTGGGAGAGCCAAGAGTGTGGGATTTTAAAAACTCTTTTTATGGGGTCGGTCCGTCCCAAGTCTCCCGCAAGAGTACAAAACATAGGAAGGAAGGAAGGAAGGAAGGAAGGAGAGGCTTTGGGTTTTTAGTTTTGGCTCAACGGCCACCGCACGCAGCCTCGTTGGTTGCTGCTTGCCCGGCTCAACTTCCAATGGGGAAACGCGTTTGCACATATGGAAACGCATGGGAATCTCTTGCTCGGCCGTGGGAATTAAGGAAAATAAAAATGTGAGGTGTGGAAATGAGGATATTCTGTGATACGGATCCAATTTTTATAATTGTTAATTTCAATTTATGTGGAAAAAATGGGAGTTGGGCCAATCACCATATGCCACGTCAAGAGAAAGAAAGGACTAAATGATCCATTTTTTATAAATCTTAATTCAAATTTAAGCAATAGTAACAGGAAATTGACCAATCACCGAATGCCAACTCAAGAGAAGAAGGAAAGGACTAAACTGGCTTTATGACACCACATGCCAATTTGACCCCAAATATGAACGGTTGGGGTGTGTGTGTTTCACCCGTATACTCCGTTTAACGAAGGGTGCGGCTATCCGCACCACCGTTTCAACTCAACACATCACACCATTTTTTATACCCAAAAGACTCATTGATGATATGTTCAAAATAATCTTCTGAAATATAATACACCACAAAACCTAATCTACCATAAGATTTATTTCTCAATACACCACAACACCACATCTTCTCCTACCTCTAACCATCATCTTCTCCTTCTCTTACTACCGAATTTTCACCTCCAATCCCTAACCATCTCCTCCCTCCAAGCCCTAGGTCTTCAAGTTACTCACTCCCCCTCCCTCCAAGCCCTAGGTCTTCAAGTTATTCTATCTTCTTTCTTATCCTCCAACACATTCACATTATACTCCAAACCATCTCCTCCAACCTTAGGTTTTCAACTCACACAAGCCCTCCCCATTATACATTGTCAATCCAAGGTGTGTTAGGTCGAAATGGATGGAGAAGACGAATGCTGGAGCGAAGGAGACGAGAAAAAGCGCTCAAAAAATGTACATTTCCTCTTCTCTTGTTTTTTTTTGTCCATCCCGGATCGCGTTTTGATCGGTAGTATCAGACCGACAGAAAACGTCAACGTATCGGTATGTAGAACCCGATACTTTGGCTTAATGTACCGGTAACATATTACCGATTAGTATGCTATGTATACCGGGACTTATCCACCGAAACTATAGCTTTATATACCGGTAATATGGTACCGATTAATACGTTAGTATACCGGTACCATGGTACCGATGTGAACACAGTGTTGGCTACCTGCCTTACTAACTCTTTGCTTACATTCAGGAGCATGTTTCTACTGATGCGAGCGGTGTAGGAGCTATAATTACTCACGACTACACCTTGAAATTCACGACCAGTACGGTATGTTGTTTAATCGCTATATCTTGCCGGACGACAACTAGGTCTAAACTTCATTAACATAATTCTTATTGTTTGGTTATAGATATTTCAAAGTCGACAAGCACTTGTCCAATGGGTACAGACAGTTGGGAGGCAGAATGGGCTGGTGATTGTGACAAAGAATTCAGAGGCCGGGGGGTGTGGTAGAAAGCCGAGGATTACCTTGGCATGTGAGCGCAGTGGAGAGTATCGGAAAACTGTGAAGAAAGATGATAGCGGGAAGAAAAAATTTGCCAATCGAAAGAAAAAAATCCGTCGACTCCGGGACGAAGAAGTGTGGATGTCCTTTCAAGCTTCAGGGTGTGAAGCTTGTATCTAATGATGATTGGATGCTAAGAGTTCTTTGCAGAGTCCACAATCACTCCCATGCGGATCACCTCGAGGGTCACTCGTTCGTGGGAAGATTATCTGCTGAACAAAATGATATGGTGGTTACGATGTCAGCAAACCTAGTGAAGCCACGGCAAATCCTGAACACTATAAAGCAACAAGATTCTGAAAACGTATCCACCATGAAGACCATCTACAATGTACGCCAAAGGAATAGGGTGATTGAAAAGGCTGGGAGATCAGAGATGCAGCAACTATTGAAGCATCTAAATGAGTTTGGATACGTTGAGTATCATACGGTTCGAGAAGACACAGACGCTGTGAGGGACGTATTCTGGGCACACCCTGTGTCTATTGATTTAGTCCGTGCATTTCCCGAGGTGTTGATTATGGATTGCACCTACAAGACCAATAGATATCGACTTCCACTGCTAGAGATTGTTGGCGTCACGTCGACGAGTATGACATTCGCCGCAGCTTTTGCCTACATGGAGTGTGAGAAGGAGGACAGGTACACATGGGCTTTGAAAATATTAAGGACATTGTTGGAAGGATGCCCAATGCCACGTGTTGTGGTGACAGACCGAGAACTGGCTTTGATGAACGCTATCAGCTCGGTCTTTCCGGAGTCCAAAAGCATGCTATGTAGATGGCATATCCAAAAGAACGTAGAGCTCAGCTGCAAACACATTTTCGAAACTGCAGATAAAGCCGACTTGTTTATGACAATGTGAAAATTGGTTGTAACTGCATCTACCGAGGAGGAGTACAAGAAACACTTGGAGACACTAGAGACATCTTTTTGCGGTTACCCAGCAGCTTCTAAATATGTTCGGGAATCGTGGCTGGATGGCTTCAAAGAACTGTTCGTCAGTGCTTGGACTGACGAATATATGCATTTTGGCAATCACACTACAAACAGGGTAGAGAGTGCACATGCCAAGTTAAAGAGGCATCTTGGGGCATTCAGTTGCAGTTTTGACACATCGTGGGCTACTATTCACTCCCTGCTTGAGCTACAACACTGTGATATCAAAGCCTCCTTTGAAAAGAGCAAATACATTGTGCATCACAGTTTCAAGCCGGCCATCTTCAAAGAGCTGCGAGGCTTCATTTCAAAGAGTGCTCTTTTAATAGTTCAAAAAGAATCTGAGAGGGCCAATGAGATCGGTGCGGATAAGTTCGCATGTGGTTGTACAGTCCGACGCACACATGGCTTGCCATGTGCCCACGAGATCGCCAACTACAAGCTTGATTGCCGCCCCATACCCCTAGAGTGCATACATCACCATTGGCGGAAGCTTGACTTGTCGGCTACACCAGCCAATGAAATCCCAAAACTTAAGTGCCAAAATGCTTCAGAACAGTGAAGCATTTTATCGGTACTATACTACCGATCAAACATGGAATCAAAGGCAGGCGTAAGCTGCGTGTTATCGGTAGTATAGTACCGATAAAATGCTTCATTGTTCGGAAGTGTAAGTACCGAAACAGTGTTTATTTTACTTGATTGGCTTTGTAACGGTATCTAAGAACCGATAGTCTCGGGTATACAGCCGGTAGTATAGTACCGATATGTGTATTGGTTGTTAACGGTACTTGGGTACCGATAGTAGCGTACTTGATAAAAAAAAAAAGAGTATTTGGGAGGGAGGTTTAATTCTACATTGTAAACACATCCATACATAGATAACACGTCTATACATCGGAAATGGTGTTGCGATAGAATGGATCCAATTAAGTTCATACATTGGAAACACATTCATACTTGTGTTTATATATACTATTCTCTAGTTCGTTGTTTAGATCTTCTCTCGTAGGCGCGCTCCGTGTCAGTCTCGCCGCGGGCTATTCTTTGAGCCCGCGCCCACCTACTCCTATGGTCGTCAATGGTCAGGGTATCCATGTGCGCCACGGTGTCGTCGATGATTGTGACAATCCTATCATACTGAATTTCAAGAATTCGAAACAAATTAGACATAATATTATACGCTAGTATTTCATTTCTATTTAGAATTGCTAAAAAGTTACCTTCGCCGGCAGATAATCATCTGCATGTTGAGCCTGGAAACTCCTCCGCTCTGGGTTTATGACCTTCACATGAGATATGGATCGATATCAGTCATAATACCCATCCACGCAGTCATACCCACGGAGAGCATACTCGCCCGTCCGGCATAGAGCAGTGCAGTGGCTTGGCCAATCAGCCCAGAACCGCGGCTCATAGTGGAAGGCCCTCTTGTACCCTCGGGCAGTCTCCTTGGCTCCCATGTGGAAGTGGGTTGGCCTTAGTGGGGCGGCGGGAATGGTCTGTACGATCCCGAATTGCCGAAGCACCCGATCAGGATGGTACGGCTCGACGTGCTCCCCGCTGCTTATGGTGCCGAGGAAAAAGCTAATATCATCACGAGGGAAGGGGCCTCCTCTATGTCTGACGTATGGGTCCCACACAACCTGCAACCATACTCATAGTAAGGGAATCAATATTTGATCACTACTAAATATATTACAAAATTCAACACGGCGTCAGACAAAGATTGCAACTCACCTGATGTCTACTCAGGGAATCAATCTGTGCGCGCCATTGTAGCAGAGCCATTTCCGGATCCTGACCTGGATCTTTGTGATCCAGCCACGCAAGAGCAGTCAGCGCGTCAACCGTGTATTCTGGGTCGGGCTGTGGCTTTATAATTACCGGGAGGTGATCATATATCCATGCCTGCATTGATTTAAAAAATGTGGGTCAGTCACAATTAGTGGTATTATATGACAAAATAGATGTTTTAAAAGTACGTACCTCCACCAGAGTCAAGTATCCGCCAATTGCCCTTGTCCCCCATCGACTGGCAGAGCCAAGCATGCGATAGAGGTAGACGAGCCCGGCGGCACCCCACGCATACTCACACACGGTATCCAAGTCCGTGAGGGCAGAAAGGCAGGACACGTGAACCTTCGACCCCGACTTGTCGCAAAAAAGGGTGCAACCCAGCAGATACATAAATGTATGCCTTGACAGAGCACTCCAGGCCAACCTTGCGGAGAGTGCACTCTCTCCTCAGCCAGGTCATACTGATTGACAGCCCTCTCCCATCCAACTGACTCGCGGCCTCTGCTTCACTGACTCCCAAATGAACCTTCATAAGCGCTTTCAGCTGGGAGACTTTCAGCTTGCACTCTTCAAGCGGCCTACCGGCGACGGGGATGCCCAGTATACGGCTAACGTCACCCAAAGTTATCGTCATCTCTCCACAGGGCAGGTGGAACGTGTTCGTCTCCGGGTGCCACCTCTCGACGAACGCCGACACCAGGGCACTGCTGATACTCTTGTAAGAACACACCGTCAGATTTGCTAGACTGGTGGCCTCCATGGCATTCTTAAAGTCTTGCCGTTCGATGCCGTCCCATTTCGAAGTGGACAGCCCATGCGCATAAATTTTTACTGGCCCATGCTCCTACGTTGAGAAGGGGAAAAGTGAGCAGACTTTGATATAAACACGGCATGATATTAAAAAAAACTCAGCCTTTTTTTACCGCTCCAGCCCATATCCGATATGCCATGTGTGTTTTGAACTCCGTCAAAACCGACCGGTCAACAGGCGCACCAGGGATGGGTGCCTCGTCGTCAGACACCTCTTCCTCTTCACTAGGGCCAGCAACCATCAAGGCATCCTCTGGGATCTCCTCTGGAATCTCCTCAGGTACCGCTCTCCTCCTCCTAGCTGAGGCCGTCGGCCGGTCAACGCGGGCCGATGAAGATGTCGAGGCCGCCGAAGATGAAGAGGCTCCGGCGGGTGCTTTTCCCCTTGGACGAACCATTTAACTGTTTTGAAAAAGAAATGCAAAGATTAGTAGAGTGTTTCGGTATCCATATACCGTCAATTAAACGTTATTAACGGTACCTAAGTACCGGTAATAGAGCATAAATATCGGTAGTACGTTACCGATAGTTTCCAAAGAATATCGGTACCTTGATACCGAACAAGGTCTTTTCCATATAGCAACAAACGTATTGATCGGTACCTTTGTACCGATCAACAATCCTATAATATCGGTGACTATGTACCGATATTACAGAGAATAATTCGGTTGTCTTGTACCGATTGATACGTATAAAACTGAAAGGTCGGAACCCATTGGAAAATTTTAAAAACCTTGGAAAAAAACGCATTCGGAGAACAATGCTGCAAAACCAATGCTATATATGCAAAGAAAATGCATTTCATGTAACAAGAAATGAAAAACTCACTTGTCCCCTCACCTCACTCGACAGTTCTCACTCGACGGACTCGACGGAGGCGTGGATAGCTCGCCGGCAAGGCTCTGCCGCGGGTGTAGGGAGGCTGGCATCGTTCGGGAGAGGGCGTTGGGAAGGTGGAGGGAGATGGCCGGGAGAGTGAAGAGAGGGAGAGGCTTCGGTAGAAGAGGGAGGGAGGAAGTCTCGGTAGAAGAGGGGAAGAAGGTAGGGGCTGGAGTGGGGTGACGGGTAGTGTAGGTATTTTGGGTTTTGTTTAGGGTTTAGGGTTTAGTGTGGTGTGGGGTTTGAGGGTAGTTTAGGTAAGTACATTTATTTTGTGTGGTGTGTTGAGTGAAATCTGGGGTTTTCAAACTTGGGCTGGGGTGTGTAGAGTAAATGTGGTGTGTTGAGTCGAAACGGTGGTGCGGATAGCCGCACCCTTTAACAAATTAAGCAGGCCATGTGACACTCATCTAAATGATAAGTAGACCTTTCATACAATTTCATCGGCAAAATAATTTTATACAACTAATTTTTCATCGATCTCATACTGTTCTTTTTCCATCCATGATTTTTTGAAAGAATAGGGGAAAATGCGGGGTCGAATCTGTTGCTAAAGTGGAGTATTGCATTTGGAAGAGAGGTGTTCCTTTTTTTTTTTTAGATTAATATCATACTAGTCTCTCAAATCTACCTTAATTTCACGTTAATTCTCAAATCTACCTTAATTTCACGTTAATTCATAGAATCCTAATGATATCAAAATAGTCTTTGAAATCCGGTTCAGACTTCAAACCCCATGTGAAAAGGAGAAAAATGCCAGGGGCATTTTCGTAGTTTTACACGGTGTGGTTAGTTTGTTATCAAAGTTGGGTTTTGAAGGACTCATTTGAGCCCGTTTGGTATGGGAATAAGTTTCGAAAATAACCCTAAACCTGAGTTAAGGGGGGAATATTCCTAAAATATTTCTGAAACCACTACTTATTCCACCCCTTAATCCAAAACACCATTTCCCTTATTCCAAATAATCATTATAAAGTTATTCCCATTCTCTACTCTAATTTTTTTTTATTCCAAGTAATAATTATAAAGTTATTCCCAAAACCTGGAATAAAGTCTCTTAACCCGGAATAAAGCTATTCACATTCTCCACCCTACTTTTTCCTGCACATATTTTAACGTTGGGCTTTGAAATCCTTTGATAAACTTTAAGGACTATTTAGATACTATCATGATTTCATAAACTATTGTGTAATTAAGGAAGATTTGGAATTAACCCTTTTTTTTCTTTTATTCCAAGAACTTGAAATGACATGGCAGATTCCTAGTCCAGTTTTGCTATAATTCCCTAAACCATTTGGATTTTGTTCTTTTCAATGTCCCGTTCTTTCCCCTGGTCATGCAAGATTCAAATCGCAGCGACTTTGTTTGTGTCACCGTGGCCGTCGTCGGCGATCGTTCGTCACTCGCCAAGGAGATCATGGTCCATCTCCCACTTTTGGTGTGGGAATATGGGGGTATTCCCATACTTATCCCCAAACACCTTTTCTTATTCCAAGCAATCATTACCCATTTATTCCCATTCCACCTACCACTATTACTCTACTTTTTCTTATTCCAAGCAATCATTACTACTTTATTTCCACTTTTTCTAACCCCAAAATCCCTTATTTTCATTTTTCCTAACCCATACCAAACTAGGCTTAAGATTTGCCTCAATTGCTTCAAGAAGCAAAATGCTCTACTCAACCTTTGCCAATAATGATCACACAAATTTGCAATCTAGAAAGCTCCATTCCTATTGTCTAAATGTGACAAATCAAAATGGCACTGTAAAATCTGGACTTATCATGCAATTACAGCACAGGTGATGGTACCAATTAATTGTTCAATCACGGAGTTGGAAAATAGAAGCCCCAAACTAGTCAAGCATATGGGGTTGTCCCCTAAAGGCACCAAAACGAATGGTCATAAATAGGTTGCACTCAAGTTTATGGACTTGGTTAGCTTGTTGCAAAGTCACTTTCGATTTGCACGGAAAGGATTCAACCAAATCGATCTAGACGGACCGACTAAGTCGGTCCTCGACTTTATTTCACTAGATGAGAACATTTTAATTAACTAATTAATTTTTTTACTTTTTGGTTGACGTAGCCCTCAGCTGGAAAATTTATCACATTTTTTGCCTGCTTTGCTGCATTTTACCACTAATATGTTTATCAGTGTGTCTGATCCTATGTGGATCAGAGCCCGCATCCAGTAAGGTTTAGGTAAGAAATGAGGATCCAAATTAAGCATTTTTAGGATCCAAATATGGATTGAGGAAGGATTTTTATCTAAAACACGCATTCATACCCAACAATTTAAAATCCACTATGAATATAAACGCAGATTATGCGGATCCAAATTCAAAAAAAATGCAAATCCAAATTCACATAAACCCAAACCAAACCCGACTCATTAGCAGTCTCAAATAATGCTGCAGCGCAGCAGTAGATAACAGAGCAGCAAATAGGAGGCTAGAAAACTGTTACATTCTTTGAAGAAGGCCTCAAAGACGAAAGGACTCATGGCAATTAAGGTGGACATTGAATCCGTCTATGACTCTGTCCGGTGGCGATTCCTGAGAGAGGTGATGATCACGATGCATGATACGAGCGGTCTACTCGTAATCCTCTCGTATCGGGTCTCTACTGCTCCAATTGATCAGAATTGAGTCTGATCAGGCTTGATTGGTTGAATCTGGCTAATCTGACTAGCTGGATCGGATCTGGCTTGAGCTGGTTCAGATTTGGCTGAGCCTGATAGGATAGGACTTGACTGGGTCAAGTCTGAGTTGATCTGGATCAGGCTGATCGGGTTGGATTGGGCTAAGTGGCTGAGCCAATTCTAGAGAGATCCGACGGTTGAGGGGTCGTCAGAGTGGATCGCCGACGTCGGGGGGCACTACGGCGGTCGGGATCTTGACATGAAGGTTCGTGGGTTGTTGGGGAAGAGATCCACCGGAGTGGATTGCCTGGAAGGATGCTGGATCGACGGGATCTGGAGATCGACGGCGGGGGGTTTGGGTTGACCGGCGTCGGGGACGACGGCGAGGGCTCTGGGGACATTGGGAAGTAGATGGGAATGGTCGTGGGAAGACCAAGAATGGATCTAACGGATCCGATCTTCCAATGGATGGCTAGAGGCGGCGGATCTGGAAGGGGTCGGTGACGGTGAACCTTGGGAAGGACGGGGATACCGCCGGAGAAGATGAACGGGGCGGTGAAGGGGTTGGCCGAGGTCGTGGGGACTCGGGGAAGAGGTTGGTGGCCTTGGTCGGTGAAGGGGTAGGCCGGAGAGGCTGGACGGAGGGATGCCGGTGGAGCTAGGGTTGTAGCACGAGGAACAGGGGAGGAAGGTGATGACATGGCAGAGGAAGCTGACGTGGTGGGGAGAGAAAGTGCGCGTGGAGAGAGAGAGAGATATATCGGTGGAGGCGGTGCTGGCTGCGGAGAAGGTGACCAGCAGGGAAGAAGGTGGATCAATGATGGATTTCAGATGGAAACTATATTACTTCTACTCCTATGATATTCTAGTCAACTATTCTTAATTTATCATAATTCTCCCTCTGATTACAAAGCTACTGAAGTCCTTTTATAGAGGCATCGACTGAGTCCTAATCCAACTAGAAAACCCCATTGCTTAATTAGCAAGTAATAAGGCTTCCATACTCAACTCAACTCAACTTTCTAACTCAAATTGACTCTTAATTAATTACTAACAAACAAATATCAACTAGGACTCAATTAAATATCAAAAACTAATAATAAATCCTAATTAATACTCTAGTTTGAACTAGAAAAGTCTAAGTCAAACTAGGAAAGAGGCTGAACCAGTTTGGGTCCTCTTCTGGGTTCGGGTCCAGTTGGTCGAGTCGGATCGACTCTTCTCAATGCAATTCCCTATGACATGCGTAGAGTGGATAATGGCTTGCATCTCATCAACCAAATTTTCGATCATCGTCAATGGATGAGTGGATGGCTACTTTGCATCATTGAGGGGTCTCAGGCAATGAGACCCGATCTCACCTTTTCTTTTTCTACTTGAGCGGGAAGCTTTTTCTAAACTGCTGAAAGAATTGGAGTTTGCCTTGGAAGACGTGGTGTATGGCAAACGAAGACCGTCCTTCTCGCATCTACTATTTGCCAACGATTACATCTTGGTGGCTGGAGCAAAGATGAAGGAAGCACATAAGATCAAAAGCATGCTGGGGAGATGATAAGACGTGAAAAGTACACAAATCACCCTTTTAAGTGGGTCTCGTTAGTCTTCGGGCAATGCTATTTTGATTGTCTTCTCCTCATTTCAGGTATTAGGATCCTTGGCGAAGATTAGATCAAGTTTAGTGCTAAAACAAACAAATAAAGAACCTGCGAAGTCAAAGGAGCAAAGATGGGTCATATTTGACATCAAAACTGTATATGCTCAAAAAGAACCAGATAATGTGCCATATATAGTTTGAAAGCTCTGAAAGTCTAGTTTCTGGAAAATTTTACGGTTCGTGATTCCGAATTTCCTATAAAAAGTTACGATATTTTTAGTACCAATGGCGCAGTCTGAATGGCAAAACAGAAAATACGCAGAACAAATGATGGATCATCTTCCCCTATAATGATCGATCATTGTATTGTAGCAAAGACGACAAAGAGCCATGTTTTAAATGATCGATCATCCTCGGGCGCAACCAGTTTTTTGGGATCAAATGATCGATCTTCACCCCTAAATGATCGATCATTTGATAGCAGTTAAGCAAAATCAAAGGCCCATATCGCAACCGAGGGAGCCGTCGAACCCCAACGTGTACCACACATGGGCGACGGACACCTAGAGGTCTCCAACCTCTAGCAAACGCCCCGACAAGAGCAACCAACCCAAGCTCTTGTCCCAATCGGTGGCTACTCTCAAAGCCACACCCGACTCCAGTCCCAACCCGGCACGGCTACACAGGGACGAGTCACAAAAGGGGGGGGGGGAGCCCAGAGCCACAAGGAAAATCGCGAGCTGCGAGAAGCTCCGAAAGCTGAAGGCTGAATCTGAAAGCTGGAAGTCGAAGCTGGCGGCTCTGAAACTGGCTGCTGCTGAAGCTACTATCCGGAATCTGAATTCCCGCGTCTGCCCATGGTACCTGCCCCAATTGAGGCACTAGTCCATCGCTCTGGCCCACGCCGTGTGTCACGCCCGACTGCTCTGCGGTAAACGCCCAGCATCCCTCGCAACCAGCACCGTCGGCGGAAAGACCCACAACGGCTAGCACTCGAGCACCCAGTGGAATACCTCTCAGTATGGCGGCTCAGGTTACCTCTCAAAGGACCGGCACGACGCTGCTGCTGCCACGGTTGTCGCTGATGCTGAAACCTCTGCCTCTGCCAACGGCCAACCTGCCATTCCCCAGAAGCAGGAATGACAACCCCGAAACTCACCACGACCACCGGCCAACGGCCCGGTGTCAACCCTCAAGTCACCTGTCTCAGTAACTAGTATACAGTCCAGGGTGCACCCTGCTGTCGCGCTAGCCTACCGAGCCAGATGGACCAGCCAACCCACGTGTCGCCACGTGGTGCGAGTACCCAGAACCAGAGGAGGGGACTCCCAACTGCACCACCCTCCAAGGGTAGGTGCCAGAGAACAGTACGCGAACTGTTCTCAACACACAACCAACAGTGTCCCTAGTGGCCCCGACAAGCGCCACTACGAATCGCTTCCTGGGAAGACAAGAAAACAACAGCTTCCCAAACAAGCGATACTCCAGGATGTCCAAACATTTGGGATCCGGGTCACCTCCCTCAATCAGTCCTCTACTGTCGAAGGATCTCCAACACCGTCTCTGAACCCTAACGGGTTCACCTCTCGAGATTTCGAAAGTACAAAGACGACACACGTCCAGTCCCTACTCGCTCGTCTCCAGCACGGGAGGAGACGCTATCAGGCGAGGGAACGGACGACACCGGTGCGCATGCACATCTCCCCCTGAGACGTCATGACGCAACCTGGAAGCAGTAAAACACAACAGCAAACAGAAAGATAAGCACGCCACACACAATCACAAACAGACATGCAAGGATGTTCTAGACCTAGAACTATCCCATTCCATACTCAAAACCTTAACCGCAAGCCTAATCCTATCCCTGGGACCTACAGCCTGCTTTGATACCAAGTTGTCACACCCCGATCCAGAAAACCCATCCGAGCCGAGGCGTGAGGGGAAACCTACACTATTCATCTCCAGCTTGCGCGATACAATGCGGAATTATAGATAAACTTAAACAAATGTAATCCAGAGGTGAAACATAAATTCAATTTACATAACATCAGTTGTACTACTCAATATTTGATACAAATCTTCCAATGAAAGAATATTATACATTAATCCCAGAATTCCTCAATATGTACATAATTTACAAAATCTGCCAAAAGTACAACAGTCGTCCTCCAGCAACCTCAAACACCTCTAGATGTAGTCGCGCCACCAAAGCTGATCCGCCGGCTCTACTGAAGAAGAACTGGCGCATGCACCTGCAAACGCAGCCCGGGTAGGAGTGAGCGATAAGCTCAGTAGGGTTCTACTCTACGGCACACTGAAGGGAGGAAAACAACAACAGTGTTGTCTCCCCACACAAATCTAAGGAATACCACGGGGTTCCACAACCCCTGCCGACTACCCCAAGGATCCTACTCTTCTCAACCGACCACGCTGGGACACATTCTCCAAACACGCTGGGAGGAAACAGAGAACCGGAACCAGTAGGATCACCCTTACCCAGCAGGAAGCCACTGCCTGGGGACCATGTCAGGGGCACCGGCAACCATCCTTAGCACTTGGCCTTGGGAGACCAACACGACCTCTAAACCTCAAACATTGATCAGAGGCAACTATCGCAAATCCTCAATAACAAGAGATTCCAATTATACAATCACACCCTAATCCTGACTACCCAGCCACGGTCCTAAGGCCAGATCCGAGCTACCCGAAAGCCTTGGATCGGCGACCCAAACCATCACCCGCCTAACCTTAGATGCCTCTAATGCAATCAAGATGCATGCAATGCTCAGGCACAGATAACAAGATATAAGCATGCAACATGATGTCATCAATCATACAGGGCTAGGCATAGCTTACAGCTAGCCGAAGGGTAAGCATAGCAAAAGGTCTCAAACACAGAATATCTATGCTAACCAAACAAGATACTGAGCCAAGCAAGTAACACAGATATACAATAGTCTTCAGTGCTCTCTTGCACCTGACAGACTAAGGTTCCACAGTTACCCCACAGGTAACTGGCCACATTTATACAATAGCTCTCGGCACTCGCCGGCAAGAGGCTAAGGTTCCACAATTCCTCATTAGCTAGCACTCATAGTTAGCTAATGGTTAGGCAATCAAAGAAGCATTTAACTACAATCCAACATGTATTAAATACAAACAAAACCATAGATTTGCCTAAAAAGGAAATTACTCGAATCGATCCTCAAACTCGATAGAAATCCTTTGAAGACTCTCCAAAATCCACTTGTAAACTTCCCAACACATTTAAAGGTCAATCACAATTGCAAGCCATTTGAGAAGAACCAGAAAACACTGTTCAAGGGCCCACGGTCGATGTGACGATCGATCCGACGGTCGATCGTGAGGCCACGGTCGATGTCACGGTCGATGCCATGGTCGACCGTGAGGCCAACACGAAGAAAACCAAAGGGCGACGATCGATCCACTCATCGACCCTGGGAAGCCCAAAACCAAACAGCGCCTGACGGTCGATGCGACGGTCGATCCGACGGTCGGTGCGACGGTCGATCCGACGGTTGATGCGACGGTCGATCCGACGGTCGACCGTCAGGTAAAAATCAGAAAAGCGAAGATCCCGCGGTCGATCCATGCATCGACCCTGGGAGGCTAAAATCCCAACATAGCCCGACGGTCGATGCGACGGTCGACCGTCAGGCCCAAAAAGAACAAATCAATGCTCGACGGTCGATGCGCCGATCGACCGTCGAGCCCCGAAAGAGCGTATCAACGCTTGGCGGTCGATGCACCGATCGACCGTCGAGCCTTAGGCACATTTCATCAGAACAGTGCAGGAAATCCAATTTCTTGGATTTCAAGGATCAATTCAAATTGAAATTCGATGAAACTTTGCAAGCATGCATAAAAGATGATGGGGAATCCAATGGTATAAAGAAATCACATTTTTGACGATTAAATCTCCAATTTAGGTCAAAACGACCGAAAATCGATAAACGGCGACAATACGGAAAACCAGCCGTTAGAATACGGAAATCGCAAGGTAGGAATACTTCAAAGCATTTATAACACATACACAAAGAACTGCACAACATTCTAACAAGTACTCCTACATCGAAAAGGCATTAAACCTATCCTAGGAGAACCCGATCCAAAGATCGAGGTAGAAACACCTACTTGAGGAGATAGGGCAGCTCCTCCACGCATTCCCCAACTCCGATCGCCGGAAGCCGCTCCTCGAAATCCATACCTCCAAGCCCTAGCACCCAGCCGCAGGAAAGAGAGAGAAGAGAGAACGGCAGGAGAGAAGAAGGAAAGAAAAGAAAGGAGAAAGAAGGAGCTTAAATAGAAAGCTGGAATCCATCGCAGCCGTCCGATTCGATCTCTCCCGATCGAGCTCCGATCTTCCGATCGGAAGCGCCCTAAAGGTTCTAATCAAACATATCCATCAATCAAAGGCCATGTGTGCAACGCGGGTGTGAAACTGACCACAAGGGAGCATATTTACCAAAATGCCACTGGGGTCAAAAGCAGCGATGCGATCAACCGATCGCATCCCAAGGCCAACCGAGCCAAACCACAAACCCAGACCCTCGACCTAACGCGGTCGGACCGGGTTGGAGGTACGGGTCCTCACACATCTTTAGGGTTTGATCCGTGGATGAAGGTTGATGAATCTCTTCCGCCATGGATTTCCTCCCAAAAGATTCTAAAAAGAAAAGTTAAAAAGTGAAAAAAGAAATTAAGAAGAGTGCTCCCTCTCCTTGGCCTCCAAGCAGCCAAGAGAGAGTCTAGAGAGGCCCCCTTAGAGAGGAACAAGAGAGCCCAAAAAACCCTAGAACATCCTGTTTATAGCCTAGGTATCCCCCTTAACTCAGATTAGATCTAGGTGTTTGATTTCCTTACTGGCAAACAAATGATTGATCCTTTCATGAAGAAAGATCGATCCTTTGGTCTTCAATTGCTAGCTACGCCCGTAAAGGATCGATCATTCTTATAGGAGATGATCGATCCTTCCCTTGTGTTACTAATCACGCCCCGTGGATGATCGATCATGCCATGAAGGAGGATCGATCCTTTTAAACCTTGCTCTCTGTCAGTGTTGTCGTGCATAACTGATCGATCCTTTGATGAAGTGATGATCGATCTTTTAAACTTGTGCTCTCTGTCATTATTGTCGTGCATACAGGATCGATCATTCCATGAAGGAAGATCGATCCTTTAAACTGGTGCTTTCTGTCAGGTTAATGCACTTAAATGATCGATCCTTTCCCGATGTGATGATTGATCATTCATGCTGGAATTGCCCCAAATGAACTCATTTTGACTCCAAACTTGATCTAACTCGTATGAGGGTCTGTTGTACCTGAAATGAGATAAAAATAGTCAGTGAAGCATTGCTCAGAGACTAACCAAGCCCAGTGTTAAGGGTGATTTGTGCACTTTTCAAGTCTTATCAGGAGGCCAAGAAGAGGGAGCACTCTTTCTTAGTTTCTTTTTCCTCTTTTTAACTTTTCTTTTTAGAATCTTTTGGGAGGAAATCCATGACGGAAGAGCTTCATCAACCTTCATCTATGGATTAAACCCTCAAGATGAGTACATAAACTCCTCGACATGGGATTCTTATGATGTAACTAGGGTTTCGATTTGGGATTTCTAAGATTCATGGGTTGTATACCTCTTTGAATGGTTTGTATGGATTGATTATAATTTCTTTATGAATTTGGTGTGATTTTATTATTAGTGGATGAATGATTTGTCCCTTTATGCCCTACATCTAGGTCTTGAGCATGTTAGGGCTTGAGATTAGAGATTCTCATCAAAACATTCATGCTAGAATCATGGATGTGAGGATTTTCTTCTCAAGATTAAGAGTCTTGTGATGCTACGACCATTACACATAATGCTTGAACTATTAGGACCAACTCTTAATCCGTTATTCATCTTAATTCAAGATTAGGGATTTCGTAGTGCTAGTGTGAGGACCCGTCCCTCCATTCCTGTGGCTCGTGTTGACCATCAGGGGTAATTTGGGAAATTACGCCTCGTGGGTCGTTTCACACTGGGTGTGCACACACAGACCTTGTTTGGTGCTTGTGTTTGTTTAGAAAGGTTAGGTGGACCCGGGGTCGGAAGTTCTGGGCTTGGGCCTGAGTCTCAGCCCAGGGTTGCCGTTCTAGGCAAGGGAGATCGATCTACATGGCAATGGAGATCGATCTCTCTGTGCCTGGAGGTTGCCGTTCTGGGCAAAGGAGATCGATCTTCATGGCATGGAGATCGATCTCTCTGTGCCTGGAAGTCGTTGGCGGTGGCGTTCGAAGGACGGCCACGGCGATGGCCGTCGCTTCCCCTGTCAGGGGAGGGAAGACTTTCCCTCCCCTCCCCCAGCTTTTCCCCGCCCTCTCCGATTTTCCCCGGCCTTATCCCCTTCTTCCCTTCCTCTTTTCTTTCTCTTCTTCTTCCTTCTCTCCCCGAGCTCTGTTTGTTTCCCTTGGCCGGCTGAGCTTTTCTTCGCCGTTCTTCCTCCTCCGGCCACCTTTCCTGGAGCTTGAAGGCTCGTTGGGTTCGTGGCGAGGCGAGGAAGGTCCTAGGCTAGGCCTTGTGGATCGAAGCTGCGTTGTAGAGGTAAGGTTCTTCCTCTAAGACTCCGGTTGATTTATGGGTTTGAAATCCGGTTTTGATTTCGATAGATCTCCTTGTGAAATTGGTGTTTTCTGGTTTTGAAGCCATGAGTAGCTTCGTGGCACTGAGAGCTACCAGCCCACCTAGTTTGGTGAGGTATGGTAGAGGTTTCCGGCGGTATCCCTCGCCGTCCGGCCGCCGGAGAACCCAATCAAGAGCGATCTCCCTCCCAGGGAGATCGATCTTGTTTGGGGTGGTACGCCCCGCCCGAGCGAGAGCGATCTCCCTGGGAGGGAGATCGATCTCGTGGTGGGTGGCGTCGGTACGTCAAGGGTCACATACAAGATCGATCTTCATATGGGAGGAGATCGATCTCGTTGGGGTGACCAGGACGGGTGCTTCTAGCCTCTAGGAAGATCGATCTTGCTGCTATAGGAGATCGATCTCCTTCGGTGCAGAGAGGGTTTTTACTTGCTTTAAGTGCTGTTTTGCCCGCGGGGCTTCGCATGCAAGTGGTTTTTACGATTTTGCCCTCGGGGTTTGTCCTGTTATGGATCATGCATGAATGCTTATCGCTTTGTGGTTGAACCGAGAGGGTGATGCCTCTCGGGGTGTGTAGAATAAATGGGTTGATAGTATGCCCTTACCGCTTTGTGGTGAACCGAGGGAGTCATGACCCTCGGGAGTGTTTAGTATAAATGGGCCGAAGGTGTGCCTTTGCTGTGTTGGTTGTTTACAGCTTTATCATATTTATCCTGCCCTATTTTCCTGTGCATTAGGCATGCTAGGGTAGGTTGGTTTTGTGTTGACTCTGCTGCTTGGAGTACCGAGTGATGGTAGTCTTAACCTCGGTTGTTCCGCTAAGTGCGGAGGTCCCGCTTGGAGAAGGGTGTCCTACTGGTTGCGTCCTGTCCACCCTGCGTCAGGGTTTATCTTATCGGACTGGGCCACCCCTGAGCAGTGGCGTTATCGGAGATACGCACCTAGGACAGGAATCCTTCGGGTTATTGACGGGGTTTATGGGATCCTTGGCAAGCCTCGGTACTTGGCATCAGAGTGTGTCCGGTTGCTTTACCCTTGTTTGTGGGAGTTGTAGAGTAGGACCCTGCTGAGCTGTTGCTCATGCCTACCTGGACTGTGTTTGTTGCAGGTGCAGGTGGCCGCTCTGTCCCAGTGTTACCCCCTCGGTCGTCCCGTGGCAGCGCGCCAGCTCCTGACTATGTCTGAGGGTCAGGATGGTTTCGTCTGTGCGTTCGTGGAGACTCCAGTGGGTGTTGTTCTTTTGTGGACAGTTATACTTGTACTCTCCTTTTGTAAAACTGTTGTTCTAGAACCCCTGTACTCTATTATATGTTTTTATAATAGATGTTGTTGTAGTTGTTGTTAAGCTTGCTTCCGCCCCTTCTCTGTGCTGATCAGTTGTTTCCGCCAGCTGATCTGTGTGTTAGTCCCAACTGTTTCCGCCAGTTGAGGCTAGTAGATGTAGGTTTTCCCCCTTGTGTTCCGGCCCGGTCTGGGTTCTGCGGGTCGAGGCGCGACAGCTAGAACCACTACGCTAGTGCTAGAACCACTAGGGTAACTTCTAATGCTTGATACATTCTATTTGGCGACCTTAAGTTGCTAGAATCATCTTGATCTTACACCTAAATCCATATCATACTATTTTCTCGCGATGAATTCATCCTAATCAGAGGATTCATTAACAGTGATCATAACTAATCATTAGGTCACTGACTTTTAGATAATTGCTCTCACCGACAAGGGATCTTAACCAGAACTTGTTGAGTGATAGGGAGAACTAGCCATTCACCTATCAATGATTAGGAAAACCATTCAGTTTGATTAGCTCGATCTAATCCTAAAAAGACCTGGTAGAATCCTAGTTATTGATTAAGAATTCACTGGTACCTTTTCTCGTATTTATCAATCATTTGGTATAAAGCTAGTTTAATTTCAATTCTGAATCTTTTCTCAACCTATCGGTAGTAAAACTTAGATTGAGTTTAGGGGGCGTTTTGTTACTTGCATCAGTTGATGCAGTGTCAGTTGATGAAGTATTAGCATCATCTGTTTGTTTGGTTGCTTGTATCAACTGATGCAGTATTAGTTGGCTTTCTGTTTGGTTGGTATGTATTGCATCAGGTGATACCAAAGATGATAACACGAAGGGATCGCACAAACAGAGGATCTGATGGAGAGGAATGCCGGAGAAGACGCCGAAACCAGTCTCCCCTTCTTCCGCTCTCTCCGCTTCCACCATCACTCCTTAAGTCCTCCTTTTCCTCCTCTCCCATAACCTGTTCTACCACCATCGTCTCCTCGCCCTCTATGACTTCTTCTCTCTATGGCGGCCCCCGTCCCACTCCCTTCTCCCCTCCTCCCTCCTCTTCATCTACTCTGCTTCTCCCACCCGGACCCCCACCCCGTCCCACTCCCCTCTCCCTTCCTCCCTCCTCTCCATCACCACACACCACTTGGTCGGCGACGGCGGGCGGGCGGAGGGGAGTCCGCTTGGTCGGCGACGGCGGGCGAAGGGGCGTATGCTTGGTCGTTGATGGAGAGGGTCGGCCTCCTCTGCTTCTCCCACCCGGACCCCCACCCCGTCCCACTCCCCTCTCCCTTCCTCCTCTCTATCACCACACACCTCCTCTTGGTCGGGGCGGGCGAAGGGGCGTCCACTTGGTCGGCGACAATGGGCGGAGGGGCGTCCGCTTGGTCGTTGATGGAGAGGGTCGGCCTCCTCTACTTCTCCCACCCGGACCCCCACCCCGTCACACTCTCCTCTCCCCTCCTTCCTCCTCTCCATCTCCTCCGGCCTCCTATGTTTCTCCCACCCGGACCCCCACCCCGTCCCACTCCCCTCTCCCTTCCTCCCTCCTCTCCATCACCACACACCTCCTCTTGGTCGGCGACGGCGGACGGGTGGAGGGGCGTCCGCTTGGTCCTTGATGGAGAGGGTCGGCCTCCTCTGTTTCTCCCACTCGGACCCCCACCCCGTTCCACTCCTCTCTCCCTTCCTCCCTCCTCTCCATCACCACACACCTCCTCTTGGTCGGCGACGGCGGGCGGGCGGAGGGGCGTCCACTTGGTCGTTGATGGAGAGGGTCGGGCTCCTCTGCTTCTCCCACCCGGACCCCCACCCCCGTCCCACTCCCCTCTCCCCTCCTCCCTCCTCTCTATCTCCTCCGGCCTCCTATGCTTCTCCCACCTGGACCCCCACCCCGTCCCACTCCCCTCTCCCTTCCTCCCTCCTCTCCATCACCACACACCTCCTCTTGGTCGGCGACGGCGGACGGGTGGAGGGGCGTCCGCTTGGTAGTTGATGGAGAGGGTCGGCATCCTCTGCTTCTCCCACCCGGACCCCCACCCCGTTCCACTCCTCTCTCCCTTCCTCCCTCCTCTCCATCACCACACACCTTGTGAGGACCTGCCCCTCCTTTTCCTTTGGCTTGTTGTTGACCCAAGGGCAATTTGTGAAATTGCGCCTTGGCGGTTGTTTCACGCTGGGTGTGCACACACAAACCTTGTTTGATACTTGTGTTTGTTTAGAAAGGGTAGGTGGACCCGAGATCGGAAGTTCTGGACTTGGGCTTGTGTGTCAGCCCAAGTTTGCCTTTCAGGGCATAGGAGATCGATCCCTTGTCGAGGGAGATCGATCCCGTGGCTAGCCGGATCGATCCCACATGCAAGGAGGATCGATCTCTCTGTGCCTGGAAGTCGTTGGCGGTGGAGTTTGAAGGACGGCCACGGCGATGGCCGTCGCTTTCCCTGTCAGGGGAGGGGAGACTTTTGCTCCCCTCCTTCGCCTTTTCCCCGCCTTCGCCGGCTTTCCCCGGCCTTATCCCTTCCCCTCTTCCTTCCTTTCTTCCTCTTCTTCTCTCTTCTTCTCCCAGCTCTGTTTTTCTTCCCCTGTCCCGGCAGCCCCTTTCCTCCTCCGTTCTCCCTCCTCCGGCCACCGTTCTCGGAGCTTGAAGGCTCGTTGGAACCGTGACGGCGTGAGGAAGATCCTTGGCTAGGCTTCGTGGATCGAAGCAGCTCTGTGGAGGTAGGGATCCTACTCAAAACTCCGGCTTGTTTTGAGGGTTTGAAATCCGGTTTTGATTTTTCGTTAGATCTCCTTGTGGAGTCGATGTTTTCCAGTTTTGAAGCCATGAGTAGCTTCGTGGTTCTTAGATCTACCATTCCATCAAGTTTGATGAGAAATGGTTGTGGTTTCCGGCGGTATTCCTCGCCGGAAGGATGCCGGAGAACCCATCGGGATCGATCCTTCTTGAGGGAGGATCGATCTCTCTGGCTGGTCATGCTACGCCCGATGAAGGATCGATCTCCTGCTTGGAGAAGATCGATCCCAGTTCTTGGGTAGCATGGTTACCTTTCGTCGCGAAGAAGATCGATCTTCCTGGGAGGAAGGATCGATCTCCCTTGTCTCGACAGTGAGGGAAGCTCACTGTTACTTGAGAGATCGATCCTTCCTTCGGAAAGGATCGATCCTTCAGTAGCAGAGAGGGTTTTAAATTGCGGTTTTGCCCGCGGGGCTTCGCATGTAAGTGGTTTTGGAGGTTCTGCCCTTGGGGCTTACTACGTTGTTCATCATGCTTGTTGTTTACTGCTTTGTGGTTAACCGAGGAAATAATGAACCCTCGGGAATGCTTAGTATAAATGGGCTGACGGTATGCCCCTTACCGCTTTGTGGTGAACCGAAGGAGTCATGACCCTCGGGAGTGATAGTATAAATGGGCCGAAGGTGTGCCCTTGTTGTGCTGTTTGTTACTGCTTTCCCTACTCATATCCTGCCCTGCTTCCTGTGCATTAGACATGCTAGGTTACACTGGGTTGGGTTGACCCGTGAACTTCGGTGATCAAGGGCTAAGTGGTAGATGCTGTTACCCTAACTTGTGTCCCCATGCTGAGGTCCAGTATGGGTGAGGGTGTCCTACAGGTATCGTCTGGCCCTCCTTGTGTCAAGGACCGTCGGAGGTAGTCCAGTCCTCGAGCAGTGGCTATCGGAGGGATGTACGTTGGACAGGAACCCTGGGGGGGGAGAGACATCGATGGGATCGATGGACTCTCTAGCTAGACTTAGTCTTTGGTCGGGAGTTAGGGGTCACGTTGGCTCTGCTGCTTGGAGTACTGACAGATGGTAGTCGTAACCACGGTCGTTCCGCCAAGTGTGGAGATCCCGCTTGGAGAAGGGTGTCCTACCAGTAGCGCCATGCCCACCCTGTGTTAGGGATTGTCGGAGTTGCCCACCCATGAGCAGTGGCTGTCGGAGGGGCGTACTTGGGACAGGAGTCCTTCGGGTTATTGACGGGATTTATGGGATCCTTGGCAAGCCGCAGTACTTGGCTTCAGAGTTGGTTCGTTGGGTTTGCCTTCTTAGCGAGAGTGGTAGAGTAGGACCCTGCTGAGCTGTTGCTCATTCCTACATGGACTGTGTTGTTTGCAGGTGCGGGCCCCAGCTCCTCTCCGGTGCTTCCCCGTCGGTTGTCTCGTGGTGGTGCGCCGGCTCCTGACCATGTCTGAGGGTCAGGATGGTTTCGTTTGTGCGTTTGCGGAGACCCCGGTGGGTGTTGTAGCTTTTTGGGGACTGTGTTGATCCCTTGTAAACCTTGTTGTACTAGAACTCTTGTTTAAACTCTATTATATCTGTTTTGTAATAGATGTTAATAGATGTTGTTGAGTTTGCTTCCGCCTTGTGCTGTTGCCAGCTGTTTCCGCCAGCTGTGTGTTAGTCTCAACTGTCTCCGCCAGTTGAGGCTAGTAGATGTAGGCCTTTCCCCCTCGTGTCCCGGCCCGGTCTGGGTTCTGCGGGTCGGGGCGCGACACACCTCCTCTTGGTCAGCGACGGCGGGCGGGCGGAGGGGCGTCCGCTTGGTCGTTGATGGAGAGGGTCGGCCTCCTCTGCTTCTCCCACCCGGACCCCCACCCCGTCCCACTCCCCTCTCCCCTCCTCCCTCCTCTCCATCTCCTCCGGCCTCCTCCGCTTCTCCCACCCGGACCCCCACCCCGTCCCACTCCCCTCTCCCCTCCTCCCTCCTCTCCATCTCCTCCGGCCTCCTCCGCTTCCCTCTCCCCTCCTCCCTCCTCTCCATCTCCTCCGGCCTCCTCCGCTTCTCCCACCCGGACCCCCACCCCATCCCACTCCCCTCTCCCCTCCTCCCTCCTCTCCATCTCCTCCGGCCTCCTCTGCTTCTCCCACCCAGGCCCCCACCCCGTCCCACTCCCCTCTCCCTTCCTCCCTCCTCTCCATCACCACACACTTCCTCTTGGTCGGCGACGGTGGGCGAGCGGAGGGGCGTCCGCTTGGTCGACAACAGCGAGCGGAGGGGCATCCGCTTGGTCGGCGACGGCGGGCGGAGGGGCATCCGCTTGGTCGTTGATGGAGAGGGTCGGCTGAGAGGGATCGGGACTGGAGAGGAGAAAGGAGGGATGGGTGAAGATGCATCACGTGATGCACATGTGATGGATCAGCTGATGCTACATCAGCAGAAACAACCATTTTGGTTTCATCAGCTGATGCATCATATGAGCTTCTTTTTGCATCAGCTGATACATGAATCAGCTGATGCATTTAGCTAACCAAAAACTGGTTTGGACTAAAATACTGTATCAACTGATGCATGTATCAGCTGATACATGCAACCAAACAACCCCTTAGTAGTTTAATTATTTTCCTACGCATTCCCTGTGGATTCGACTCGGATTCACTGTTATCTACCCCCAAAGTAGTTAGTTTAAAGTTCGATTATAAATTTGTAATTTTGATCGGACACGTTAAGCTGCGACACTTTTCAAACGCCATCAGGAGGACACATAGCATGGTTGGTTTAGAGGTTAACTACTCTAAGTCTACCATCCGATTTTCGTCTATCTTGCGGGAGGACATGAGACTAATCATTGCAAGAGCCTTGAAGTTTACAGAGTCTAAAGGTTGGCTGAAGTATCTTGGAGTTCCCATACACGGGACGAGTTAAGGCGCATGCTTTCAATGAGTTAGTTGGAAAAGTGCATGGGCGCCTTAAGGGATGGCAATCTATTAAACTAGCAGAAGCTGGGAGGAGAATACTGATCAAATTTGTCCTACAAGCAATACCAATTCATGCAATGTCGGAGACTCATGTGTCGATTGCAGCTTTGAGGAATTTGGAGCTTCTTGCATGAAAATTTATGTGAGTGAACAAATCTGGGATGGCGAGAGTTGCTTGGGATGAGATGTGCAAACCAACTGAGCTAGGAGGACTAGGTCTCAAGGATCTAGTAATGTAGCCTTAGGCAATTAAAATGAAAAGGGCAGCGGATCTTCTTCTCTATAAAGAATCGATTTGGGCACAAGTTACACGAGCTTTCAAAGTGTAGAATGCTTGTTGACCGATTAAAATGAAAAGGGCAGCGGATCTTCTTCTCTGTCATTGGGAGGATCTCTTCCGACAAAGATACTGCCATGTTGCTTTATAATGTGTAGAATGCTTGTTGACCGATTAGAGCTTTCAAATGTTTCATTTGATGAATGTATTTTCATGTTCCCAAACTGATGGAATGTATTTCTTTAAATATTTTTCATTGATCATTGCTTTGTGTAAACCACCATCAATCGTTCTGAGTTGATAGGCACCATTGGACACTTGATCGATAAAAAATGATCATTCCCAATTCAGTGCCGAATTCCCATATTTGGGATCTTTACCATCGACAGGTAGGATAGCTTTCTAGACAAATCTCTTTTTTTGAAACTCTTGGCCCTCACTTTTTTATTGTAAATTTCGGCCACTTTCATTTTTTTTACTTTCAATATTTTCCAATGCAATGACCCGTCGATGATCTAATTCTAAGAGATTTTGGATCAGGGCTTCCTCATATTTATCTTTGCTTAATTCAATTTATTTTGTCACTCTGAGTGACATTGCATTTATTTCAGCTAGCAACACCGCTTCCTGGCCGTACACCAATTGAAATGGTGTAACTTTTATGCTTGACTTGGATGTAGTTCTATAAACCCATAGAGCCTTAATCAATGTTTCATGCCATTGTCTTGGGTTCTCATCCATCATTTTTCCTATGATTTAATAAATTTATTAGACGCTTCAGCTTGTTCGTTTGACTGGGCATAATATGGAGTTGAATTTGCTAGTTTGATTCCGTATCTGTCACGGAATTCTCTCATCCTTTGAATAACAAACATTGTCCCTTAATCGGATACTATTGTATGTGGAATACCAAACCGGCATATGATATATTCCCATAAAAAAATAATAACGTTATCATCATTCACCCTTTTCAAAGATATTGCTTCTACCCATTTGGTAAAGTTGTATGTTGCTACTATGAAAAAGGCGTGTAATATGGACGATGGGGGTTGGATTTTGCCTCTAACATCGATCGCCCAACATTTGAATGGCCAAAGTTTAATTATGATGGATAGTTTTAATGCTGGTGCCAGTTGTGAACGGCCATGTTTTTGACACACCATACATCCTTTAGTATATCTAACATAATCCTCCTCCATGCGTGGCCAATAAAAGCCGTTGCGTATTATTAATCAACACATTTTTATGCCTGATTGATGAGCTCCACATGAAGCTTCATGTATTTCAGCCATTACATATTTGGCTTCTTTAGGATTTAAACATTTAAGCAATAGTCGATCAGGTCGACATTTATATAAAACTTCATTCAGCAAAACATAATTAATTGCTTTAAGCTTCCAACTTTTGTCGACCTTGGCCGATGAACCCTTCAAAAACTTGATAATTAATTTGACCGCGCCAGTCAGTCTGGATATCAAGACTTTTACTTCTTTGGGATTTTTGTAGGCTGACCGTTCTAAAGCAAATTTAATAATTTCATGCTTCCAATCAACCATGTCCCCCAAGTGTTTTGTGACTTTATATTGTATTTGCCTCATCATTGTGAGTCTAAGTACAAATTGAATGTCAAAATCATCAGAATAATTTAATAAGATAAGTCTTATTTGATGTAAAGGCATCAACATATCACTGTGACATTTATATGATCCCATTATGTAATTGACTACTAACTTGATTCACCTTTGATTATAACATTAGATGTGCCCAACTCTAACAATATTTCAAAGCCATAAATTAAAGCTTCATATACAGCCTGATTGTTAGTACATAACTATTTCACCGAACTATATTTAGTTCGGTGGAATTCCACCGAACTATATTTAGTTCGGTGGAATTCCGCCGAACTGGTATAAAAAAATTCGATGGAAAGCCACCGAACAAAAAAATGGGTGAGGTGCACTATCAATTTATATGATGCATATATAATCACCCTCATGATTATTATTATTCTGTCCATTTATGTTTTCGCCGATGGGAGGATTACTCAGTAGAATAAACCCATTATTTGTCTGAGGCCCAATTATAGTGTTTGAAGGAAAACCTTAATTATGCCCATTTGGCCAGTTAATCGAATTTATATTTTGTCAATTTTGAGCTGATATTGCTATTTGTCTATTGACATTACTGTCATTATTTTGCATGTTGACATTACTAGCGTTTGATATAAACCACGCTATAAAGTTTTGCATAGTGTCCAAAAAATGCCTGAAAACTATATTGATATCATTTGTAGATGTTAGGTTATTGGCGTTCAAGGCTTCTTTAACCATCAAATGAGAAGTCTGACTAATAATCGTCTCATAATCTCAACCATCTATGATCAATGGACTACCACGATCCAAACTATGATATATGGTCCTTTCTCTAAATTCTTGTTGTGGTCGTGATTGTTCACTATCACATCACTAGCGTCCTCGATATGTGGCGCATCGCCGTGATCAGCGTTAGCACTCTGAGTATCTAAACTAGTCCTAGTGACCACCATCCCGTCCAGTCTAATTTCCATTCATATAAGACACACTGTCCCATCGAGCATGCCAAAATGTTTTCTACTGGTAAATCTGATCAACAACAATTAATGCCCAACCAAAACTACCAATGATGTTAATGTGAGTGATTAGGGACATGATAAAGTTCAACCTCCTTCAAACTCATTTCGAATAGAGATGTCGATCTGCTAGGAAATCTTGACTGATCAGATTTGATGTAGCTTATATGGATAATTGGATAAGATCAAAAGTAACATGCTATTTAACTAGACTTATCTAAGAAAGTTGTAAAGATAACTACAAAAAAGCAAGTAAATCTAAATTATGAAAGCACGTAAACGTAAGTTAATGAAAAGCAGGTAAATTTAGCTAGGAAAGCTGGATAAATCCAAGCTAGAAAGCAGGTAAGTCTATCTACCAAAGCTTGATAAATTGAATTTAAAGAAAGCGGATAAACCTGAGTTAGCAAAAAGCCATTAAACGTAGGATAAAGACAAAAAAAGAAAAGGGTAACGATTAATATTGCATTGATTAAGGAAAACTTACATGAAAGCAAAGCGTACTGAACATTGCATTTAAAGTATAATGTATAAAAGAAGTTCAAATAACTGCTTGGAACCACCCCATAATCATCCAAGAACCGCTCTACTATTCTTTCTCTAAATGCTGCACGATCAATCCGAGTGGCTCATCAGGCTCCATGTGTCCAATTAGCTTTCATATTCTGACCTCTCTTTCCACTCCGCTGATGATGTTAGCGCTTAGAAGAGATATGATACCCTTTTAATTGGTCAACATTATTTATCGGTCATTAACTCAAGCCGATCAATTATCTGGCTTATCATGTCGCTTGATCAATCCGAGTGACTCATCAGGCTCCATGTGTCCAATTAGCTTTCACATTCTGACCTCTCTTTCCACTCCACTGATGACGTTAGCACTTAGAAGAGATATGATACCTTTTTAATCGGTGGTCAACATTATTTATCGATCATTAACTCAAGCCTCTGGCTTATCATGTCACTTGATTAACCAACACTATATATTTGATCATCAACATCACTTGCATGGACACGTGTACATCAGCCATTGGTTGATCCCTTCGGTCATTGTTTCTGGTAACACTTTAACTCTGGCTTAGGCGGGGCAAATGCCCTCACAACCACAATGTACTCAACTGGACTGAAACCCTTGACCAACCCTCTCATCCGAGATATACATCTTGAAGGAAAATATTACACCAATGCCAGGAAAATCCTGTGAAAACAATGCATAGACAGCCTTTAGTGTGTTTCAAACAATTTCGAAGCCGATTCAAGTCCCTTCTGTACAGCATAGTTCTTCTCAGCCTTTGCCAACACAGCATGGTAGCATTGATGATGTACCTATAGCAGTTCAGCAGTTCAGCAGTTCATGCTTGGACAAAAGGTTGTGCCGTAGACTCCTCAATTAGCATCCTCTGAAAAGCAAAGCAACACACAAGAGAGCAAATGTAGTGACATTGAATGTGGACAGCAGAAAACTAGCGACATGGTCCACAGAGACCAAGTGACAGGATATTTCTAACAGAATTAGCAACGCCCCTTTACCCAGCTTAGATTGAAGTTTGAGCTGTCGCACTCTATATACCTCCAGACAAGAAAGTATCATTACAGTCAAACATTCATTCCGACTTTCAAATAGACAAGTTAAATTTGGTGTAAAATTTTGAAGCTAAACTAATTTCGACGTTAGGAAACAGGTGAATCGAAGATATACAAAAAGATTTTCTAGCAACTAATAGGAGGGGCATGGGAAATAGCACTGATGGAAAAGCATTTTGCTTTGTCTAATTGGTTCTGAAACTCAGCTAAGAGGGTGTAGAACGCATGTGGCTCTTCCAGGAGACAAATTTGCATTCTGAACATCACATCTTGTAAAATTTGGAGACATTTGAAAAGTTTGCCATGGATTAGTATCTCAGTTCCCTTCCTGTATGGCTAAATGTCCTTAGGCTACCACTATGTTGATCTGCTAAGCATAAGCATCTTGGCATCCCTCCAATTCGTGCAAACCTAGAGAAATAATTACGGCCAAGGAGAGACTCCCCTTTAAAATGCACGACTAAATGTGTCTTGCGACTTTAAAAAAATGGATCAGAATACTGCTATGAGAAGGGTAAAACGGGTGCCAAATCAGAGGTTGATGTATGTGAATGCAAGTAATATGATTTCCATGCGTATCTGTCACATGATACAGTCAAATTTCAAGGCATGGATATAGCTAACCCTGTTTCTTCTTTGACTCCAATTATTGCCCCAGGTCGACTTCAATAATTGTCCCAGCAAGTATGTCTATGTATATGTGAAGAAACATCAACAGTGAGCGGTGCAAGAACTATCTGTAAAATTTTCACGTCATATTTCTTACAGTGTATGGAGAGATTACAGGACATCTCCAGCAGGAAACTTCCACACACCAGAGCCACAGGAACTCTCCACTCCTTTCCTAGACAGCCAGCACCATCTTGAAATGAACTTGCTGATCTGAAGGTACTGTCACCAAAATTAGCATTGGGAACATGCTGAGGTCATAAACCCACCTCAGGAAGGTGAATATGTGCAAAATGCTTATTTAAAATAATTTGAAAAGAGATACAAGAAAGAGTGAAGAAGAATGCAAGCACAATATATCGTTCTCTTATCGTTCAAAAAAAAAAAGAACACCCAAAGCAATACAAGGAAATGAAACAAACTCAAGAGCAAAGAACATACTCAATAAATATCAGTGACTCAGTCAACCTTTTGCCATGTGGGCTGCTAAAAAGTACAATTCCCCACTCCATAGTCACAATATTCCCAATAATCAAGATTTTTTACAACAATTTCAGATATTCTCATCGAAAGAAGTAATAACTTCATTCAACATTCTTGGGTGAAGTCTTACAAATAGAGACAACCAAACACTATAAATCACCAGCCCAACCATTTATCATGTTCTTGTGAAGATAAAAACTAATAACTTCATTCAACATTCTTGGATAAAGTTTTACAAATAGAGACGATCAAACATTGTAAATCACCAGCCCAACCATTTATCATGTTCATGTGAAGCTAGAACCTTTAATCGCATCATGGGGGTGTCAATGGAGGCAATGACCAGATTAAAATCGGGCATCCAATACAAGGTCTGGGCAATGATGGATGCTTATTTTGCATCCAAAACTATATCTGGTAGGTGTTTTGCCCTAAAATTTCATCTCTGATTTTGCACTTGAATCCAATAATCTGGTCTGAATATGACCTTCTGGCAGTTTAAATTACTATTTCTTACCCAGAGCCTTGACAAATCCAGAATCAGATGAACATAGTGGTAAAGTCATTTTTGTACCATTGAGTAGGACATGAGGAATCCCACCACCAACACTTCACTCATTGCCTTCGCCTTTTCCTTTTCTCTAACCCTAAACCCTATCATAGTCATCCACATCCTCCCTCCCACTCATTTCCAAAATATCCCCCAAACTCCTTGAAGTATGAGAAGAAGGCTTGACTATAAATGGATCAATAACCACATCATACATCATCTCACCTCGCTCTTTCTCCCCTCGACTGCATGGAGAAAAAATCACAAAAGTCCTCTCCATTTTTAGGGGGCATTGGCATTATCACCTAGATTGGCAACTATCCAAATCAAAGAGTGGTAGCAAATCACCACCAATTCATATTCTAGGAGTAAGATGGGCGAGAGGTGCAATATTCGAGAGGTTCGCATGAGAATATTATTGAGGGTCCCACAAGCTATGTTGTTACAGCTTGCAAGCCCCACAAGCTATATGATTATACAACATTTGGAGTGACTAAACACATAACCCCAATTTGATCTGTTGCACCTCAAGCGAACACAAAAAGCAGGTGCTCTTATCGAGCAGTCTTGCAATAAATAGAACAAAAGAAGGTAAGCTTTGCTCAATGATCGTGAACCCTTGGGGATAGATTATGAAATGATAGCAAGCATGCTGGTTCTGCATTGAGAACAATGTTATCTAAAGTATTATAGGCAGATAAGAAACCTTCAATTTATAACATCCCATGTATGACAAGCAAGAGAAGGAAATCAACTTAATTAGTAGTTCTACAAAATCAAATTAGCAATTAAAATTTCAAGAAGCTCCATGATTGTTCGCAAAACTCAATCAAATATTAAATTTATAATCATTATTCAATCACTGCACTACTATGTAGAAATAGTGGTAAACTTCGGAGTCGATCCACAGAGAAAACATTAACAAAGATGATATCAATTCTCTAAACCCTAAAACTAAGCAAAAATAATTAAAGATAGAGTAGAGTTATCTAAACTAATCAATAGAGTAGTTACTTAGGAATTATTCAATCCGTCCTAATTTCATTATTAGTCTTCTCTAGTTATTATTTTATTCTCTTCTCTCAACATTATACATCATATAACTACAAGTTTACATGAATTCCTAAAAGAAAATTCATGTTCCCAACAATATAACCTATATTTGCTTGGTATAGATTGTCTTTGATCCTACGATTACCTTAAATTATACTACTCCTAATGACCTTGACACAGCCTATCTTCGCGTATTTATCTCAAAGACAAACCAATACTTCATGAAAACCATCTCATAAATCTCTATAATTAATCACAGAAATCATATAGGACTGAAAGTACGTCAAGAGAACTCTGTTTCTTTAACTCTATTAACAATAAAACCATATTTATGAGATCATGCATCGAGAAGTTCATAAGAATCAAACTAAAGAAAGACCAAAACTACACTAGGGTTTCATGAGATTCCTAAATACAAGAAGTTAGCTACTCATCTTATGGATGAAAGTCATCGGGTTGGAATAGGAAGCTGTCACCATTCGCATCTCGCCGTCTTCTCCTTCCTTCTCTAAAGATTGTCAAAAAGATGAGAAATTCGAATTTAATAACCTTATTTATAGGAGAACTCTTGAAATTAGAGTTTGAGTTGAGTTGGACTTCAATTACAACTCGGATGTCTTACTCTGAGCGCAACTGGGCCCAATCAGTTCGGAATATGAAACATTATCCAACACAAAAGTTGTAGATTAGGAAGTCCTCTGTCATATCCCGAAATTTCATAATATTTGGACTTATCTAAAATATTTGACGAATATTCTTCTGAACGTCGACGGACCAGTTTTCCAACAGCTATATATCTTTATGTTCTTCAAAACCAGCATCAATCTATCATGAGTCTCGCAAAGTATCCAACATGAGCGTTGTAGCTTTTGAAGTCTTAAATCACATACTAAATTTCCAAAATATTTGGACTTACACAGAATTTCTGGCGAACTATTTCCTGACAGGCGACGAAACAACCTTTTTCACATAAATCCTTATTTTTAGCCAAATTTTTTGTATTTCTTCTCAAATCATGATTAAACCTAAAATCAACTAACAAACTATTAAATACAACTATTACATGCCTAACAAAAGTAATTTAAGGGATTTAATTACGAATATTTAGTGACTCATCACTCCATCTTCACTAGTGTAGTTTCATGTATAAGACAAACAAGAACAAGGTGATGACAAGCAATGACAGCTAGCCCAAAAAATTAGCAAAGTCAACTTAAAGGGCCATAGAAGGCAAGTATAATGTCTATTTTCAACAAAACCTAACAGTTTAAAAACCACAAATACTTGATGATTTACGCTCTGGCACCACAGCCTTTTGGATTACAAATTTATATTGTCTGTCCTATGCTAAAATTTCTTTGACATCAACTTAAAAGGATCTTCAACCTTTCAGATTCCGGGATTTTCTAAACCACTTGGTAATAAACTAACCTTACTTCATAGCGCAACACACAAAAATGCTACATTGGGATTGCCACGACATCAACCTTTTAGCTAGACAAAGCGATTTTACACTTATTTCCTTCTAGGAAGGGACTATGTATACAGCGGGAACAACAAATCTAAAACACTATACCTATAATTTTAATAATATGCTTGCCCTTTAAAAATCAGGTTACTTTAGAGACAAGGAGCTAAAGTAGAAACCCATTTTCAGATTGCTTTTTTCGAGGTTAATTCGAACCTCTTTCCCATGCATTTCTTAGGGTTTTCACGTACGCCACTTTGCATTCCAGATTATGCCACATATGCTTATGCCGATGGGAATGCTCCAACCAATTTAAGCTCTTAATTGCTACGCAAGGGGAAAAGTTCTCTAATAGGAGACATCTTCTCAATGAAATGCATGACCAAATGAAATCACCATGAAGAATCACCTTTGGATCTGATCATGTTCTCAAATATAACAGTGTGCTTAACATTTCCTCTACCAAAGGTCATGGCAAGGGGTACCCAGTCCACATCTTCATCCACCATCTTCTTATCCGGAACATCCAAAATGATAATATTGGTCATCCCCTTCCTTCCCTATCACTTCAATACTAAGAGTAGCTCCTCAAAGCAGTTAGGTCACCTCTGATTGTTCACGTTACCGGCCCTTATAATCCTCATCCACCTGCCACCAACATCCAAGCTGGTGCTGCTTCATCCATCCCATCCAATCCATCCAACATTGACTTGTGTGCTCTAATCACATTGTACATAGGCTCTGTTTAGTCATGCAAAGTCAGGAGTCTTCCGACATCTCAAGCCCTAAGCAGTGCCTTATTAGCTTCTCCTGAGTTTGAGTCTCAAAGAAACAACATTCTATATGGGTTTCTTGTGTTTACCTAGTTTCAGCTCATTCGGCACACGTTCAATCTTTTGAATAACAGCTTCCTCCGAAGTACAAGGACATCCACCATCAGAATTATCAGTCTAACCCCAGTTCCTAATTCTTGTGTCCATGTTTTTGCTTCTTTTTCATTTGCTGATTTAGTTAGAATAGATAAGAGTTATTTCTCAACCCCTTCTCTTACAGATCACATCAGGGTATCTCTTAGTATGAGGGCATTTTGACTACAAGTTTCACAATTTTGCTCCACCCCACCTGCCAATTTAGTCCATTCTACAAACAAATGTATACATGCAGAGACAAATCTTAACTCACCAGAAGTTTCAGCCTGTATCATTTCCGAGCATCCACCAAAATGCCCTGACAATGTCACCTCCTGCTAATGGTTAATGGGGAGTCACTACCAATGGAGGGCAGCAACAACACAATTCCACTATTAAGACAATCAGCAACCTCTGAGAGACATCTCCAGCTGCTCAATTTTCCTGGCGAGGTCATGCTTCCCGCAATGCTTCAACCCATCGACCACCATATCAAAGCTCTGGGCTCTCGGCATCAGCCCCATCTCTGTCATCTCAACAAGATAGTTAGCCGCCTCCACGTACCTCCCTCCGCGCACGCACATCTTCACCAGCATAGTGTATGCTGGCCGGTGAGGCGGGTGTCCCCGGACCTTCATATCGCTAAAGAAGCTCATCGCATCCCCGAACCTGCCCGCCTTGCACAGCGCCTTCACAAGCGCCGCATAGAGGCTGGGGAACGGCTTGTGCCCATCGTCCATGCAGCTATGCAAGAGGCGGAATGCGTCCTCAATCCTGCCCGCCCTGGCGGCCGCCGGGATCAAGACCTTGTAGGTGGAGATATCCGGGCAAAGCCCCAATTGGCTCGCGTCGTAGAGGAGATTGACGCAGAACTCGATGTCCTCGTCCGTGTTCTTGATTGTTAGAGCCTCGAGGAGGGAGTTGAAGGTGGAGACGTCGGGGAGGAGGCCCTCCTTGGTCATGCGGACCACCATCGCTTTGGCGGACTCGAGGTACCCGGCGCCGATGAAGCCGTCGATAAGGAGGTCGCGGCCGCGGACCGGCGCGCGAAACCCATACCGGCTGGACATCTCCTCGAGAAACTCCCGGGCTTCCCTGAGCTTCCCGGCGGCGCACCACCCGTCGACAAGGAGGGAGAAGGTGCGGCGGTCAGGGGCGACGGCCTTGCGAGCCATGCGGCGCACGAGGGCGTACGCGCCCTGGAAGTTGCGGGCGCGGCAGAGGGCCTCGAGGAGGGCGTTGTAGACCTCGGTGTTCTGGGGGACGGCGAAGGCCGGGGCGCGGTTGAAGACGTCGACGGCGCTGTCCACGAGGCCGGCCTCGCCGTAGGAGGTGATGAGGGAGGAGAAGATGGAGGGAGGAAGGGGGAGGGAGGGAGAGCCGTGCATTTCCTCAAGAAGGCGCCAGAGCTGGGACCAGAGGCGGGAGCGGGCGAGGGAGAGGACGAGGGACTCGAACTCGAGGGAGGAGGGGCGGTAGGAGGACGGGAAGGAGGTGCGGCACCAGGAGAAGAAGCGGAGGGCATGGAGGGGGTGGGTGGTGGAGCAGGCCCGGATGACCCGGATGACGAAGTCCGGCGTCGGCGGGGGGAGGCGGAGACGGTTCAGCGTGCGCTCTAGGTAGAAGTCCCGGCGGACAACGTTGGCGATGTGGTGCACCGCCGCGAAGTATTTTTCGTCGTCGCCGTGGTTGCGAGTGATGGTGTGGAGGGGACAGCGGAGGCCGAGGTGGTGATGGCGGCGGAGGAGGGCGGAGGAGAGGGAGAGGAGCATGATGCTCACTCAAAAAAGGTCTGCCCAGTTTGAAACTTGGGAGGGATCATCAAACTCACTGGTTAAGCCCAAGCGGTATTTTTTTCCAAGGAAATTTTATATGGGACACCATTTTTGTTACGTTATTACCTTATACTTTAGGCTCGTTTGTTTCATGGTATTATAGATGGTATATGATTGGTAATCCCATGAACTCCACTTTATCTCATATTTGACGTGATTTTAGGCATGGGATAAATAATCTCATTGGGACTCCATATCTCATGTACATGGGATAGATATATAATCCCATGAGATAAGATCCATTGGATTAAAAAATAAAAAAATTTAATATTTGATTAAATCTTCTCTCACCTTATCATTTGTCTTATCAAACAGGAGAGAAAAGTTTAAACCCTCATATCATTTCCCAGGAGAATATATGTCGGGGTATAATCTCCCAGAAGATTATATCCACTCATATCCTGTCCCGTGAAACAAACGTGACCTTATAGTAAAATCCCCATAGTACCATTGTTTAATAACCAACCAGCTTAGAACGCTTAATGAGATGATTATCTTCTACTGTGTGCATCAGATCATTTTCTCCAGTAATAATCGTCTTCCACCTCTAGCCATTTCCTGTATCTTCACTACCTTCAGCCCCGAATTGCCTCCATCTCCATCTCCCTCACCTTCGTATCTTCGTATACCTCCCACCCCCACCTCTTACTGCCTCAACTTCCTCCTATTACATGCACTGCCCGCTACTTGTGCTCTACCGTACAACGTGTCCTCACAAACCCTCCTAAGTGTCATTTCCTCTGGAGAAGTCTCCGGTGAAAAATGGGTCCATAGAACATCTCCTTCGACTAGGCCCACGAAATGCCGGCGCCAAAGGTACTTGTGTCACACCCCGACCCAGAAAACCCATCCGAGCCGAGGCGTGAGGGGAAAACTACACTATTCATCTCCAAGTGGCGCGATACAAAGCGGAAATATAGAAAAACTTAAACAATTTACAATCTAGAGGCAAACAGAGATTCAAATTACATAATATCAGTTGTACTAATCAACAATGATACAAATCTTCCAATCAAAGAATATTATACATTAATCTCCAAAGTCCTCAAATGATACATGATTTACAAAAAATCCATCAAGTGTACAACTGATCAATCCTCCAGCAACCTCAAGCGCCTCTGGATGTACTTGCGCCGCCAAAGCCGATCCGCCTGCTGTACTGAAGAAGAACTGGCGCCTGCACCTGCAAACGCAGCCCGGGTAGGAGTGAGCGATAAGCTCAGTAGGGTTCTACTCTACGGCACACTGAAGGGAGGAAAACAACAACAGTGTTGTCTCCCCGCACAAGTCTAAAGAATGCCACAGGGTTCCACAACCCCTGCCTACCCCAAGGCTCCTACTCTTCTCAACCAACCACGCTGGGACACATTCTCCAAACACGCTGGGAGGAAAAAGAGAACAAGAACCAGTAGGATCACCCTTACCCAGCAGGAAGCCACTGCCTGGGGACCATGTCAGGGGCACCGGCAACCATCCTTAGCACTTGGCCTTGGGAGACCAACACGACCTCTAAACCTCAAACATTAATCAGAGTCAACTAGCGTGCATCCTCAATAACAAGAGATTCTGATCAACCATCACCCTAATCCTGACTACCCAGCCGCGGTCCTAATGGCTAGATCCGAGCTACCCGAGAGCCTCGGATCGGCGATCAACCCATCGCCCGCCTAACCTCAGATGCCTCTAATGCAATCAAGATGCATGAAATGCTCAGGCACAGATAACAAGATATAAGCATGCAACAAGATGTCACTAATCATACAGGGCTAGGCATAGCTTGCAGCTAGCCAAAGGGGTAAGCATAGCAAAGGCCTCAAATACAGAATAAACTATGCTAACTAACAAACATCTGAGCAAAGCATTCAACACAGATATACAATAGTCTTCAGTGCACTCTTGCACCTGACAGACTAAGGTTCCACAATTACCCCGCAGGTAACTGGCCACATTTATACAATAGCCCTCGGCACTCGCCGGCAAGAGGCTAAGGTTCCACAATTTCCTCATTAGCTAGCACTCATGGCTAACTAATGGTTAGACAATCAAGAAGTATTTAACTACTAACAAACATGTATTAAATGCAATCAAAATCATAGATTTGTCTAAAACGGGAACTACTCGAATCGATCCTTAAACTCGATAGAAATCCTTTGAAAACACTACAAAATCCATTTAAAAACTTCTCAATATGTTTAAAGATCAATCACGATTGAAAGCCATCCAAGAAACGCCATAAAACCATGTTCAAGGGCCCACGGACGATGTCACGGTCGATCCTCCGATCGACCGTGAGGCCACGGACGATGTCAGGGTCGATCCACCGATCGACCGCGAGGCCAAAACGAGGAAAACCACATGGGCGACGGTCGATCGACCCATCGACCGTCGGGAGCCCAAAACGAGACAGAGCCTCACGGACGATGCGACGGTCGACCGTGAGGCAGGATGAAAAAGAGAGAGAACCCACGGTCGATCGGCCCATCGACCGTGGGAGGCTAAAATCTCGACAGAGCCTGACGGTCGATGCGACGGTCGACCGCCAGGCCCAGAAAGTGTAAAACAACACTTGACGGTCGATGCACCGATCGACCGTCGAGCCTCAGGCACAGTTCATCAGAACAGTGCCGAAAATCCATTTCTTTGGATTTCAAGGATCAAATCAAGTTGGAATTCGATGAAACTTTGCAGGCATGCATAAAAGATGATGGGGAATCCAATGATGCAAAGAAATCATATTTTCGACGGTTAAATCATCAATTTAGGTCAAAACGACCGAAAATCGATAAACGGCGAGAATACGGAAAACCAGCCGTTAAAATGCCGAAGTCGTGGGGTAGGAATACAAGAAACAAGCCACATCACATGTGCTACAAGTTACACAACATTCTAATAAGTATCCCTACAGCGAACAAGCATTAAACCTATCCTAAGAGAACCCGATCCAAGGATCGAGGTAGAAACACCTACCTGATGAAGCAGGGCAGCTCCTCCACGCATCCCCCAACTCCGATCGTCGGAATCCACTCCTCGAAGCCATGCCTCCGAATGCCCTAGCACAGCCGGCCGCAAGAGAGAGAGAGAAGAAAGAACGCAGGAGAAGAAGAAAAGAAGGAAAGAAGGAGAAAGAAAGGCTTAAATAGAAAGCTGGAATCCATCACAGCCGTCCGATTCGATCTCTCCCGATCGAGCTCCGATCTTCCGATCGGACTCGCCCTAAAGGTTCTAATCAAACACATACATCAATCAAAGGCCATGTGTGCAACGCGAGTGTGAAACTGACCACCAGGGAGCATATTTACCAAAATGCCACTGGGGTCAAAAACAGCGATGCGATCAACCGATCGCATCCCAAGACCAACCGAGCCAAACCACAAACCCAGACCCTCGACCTAACGCGGTCGGACCAGGTTGGAGGTACGGGTCCTCACAACTTGTTTTCCTCGTTTTGCTACTGTTGATAGGTACATGTTTTCCCCATTTTTGCTGTTTGAAATAACTAGAATTTTAAGTAGAAATCAAAGAACAAAATACAACACCATTTACTCATGTGATAAGAATCAAAGTATGCGATGATAGTTTTTTGAGTTATGGGAAAAGTGGTCCATGATTGCATAACGTAAATGATCTCCCGTGTATATTAGCTATACAATGTCGATAACAAAAATCTCAACAAATAAACAACTTTACTGTTTTTAGGCACCAGAGATTTTTGCCTTACTGTTTCTGTATCGTGCTTGTAACTGTCATTGATTTGCAGATGTGATGTTTTCTAAAGTATCTAAACTCTTGACAAGTTTGTGAGCGGGAATGCTAACTTATTAGTTCATGGATCTCCATCATGAACTTTAATGTCGTCTGCACTCTGCAGTGATAACATTTCAGCTGATCCCCCACTGTGAAATTGTAGAGTGTTTATGACCTATCTAAGCCCAATGGGATGTGTATACATATATGTGTCAAGTAACTCGGCCACTTGTTCATGATAATGACATTACATCTCAGCATTAGGGTTGTGAGGGCCCGTTCCTCTAACCTGGCTCAACCGAGTAGGTCGAGGGCCTTTTCCTGTTGGTTTGGTTCCGCGTCGGGTACGATCGGATGATCGTATGGCTATTTTTGACCCAGGGGTAAAATTGCCCCCTAATGGTCAGTTGCACACAATGCCTTGGATTGATGCATGTGATTGATTAGCACCTTAGGGTTACTTCCGATCGGAAGATCGGAGCTCGATCGGGAAAGATCGGATCGGACGGCCGAGATCGGTTCTGATCTCTATATATACCTTGACTTTCTCTCTCTTTCCTTTCTTTCTTCTTCTCCTGTGGTTGTCTCCATCTCTCTTTCTCTCTCCTACCGACTGAGCTAGGGCTTGGAGGCGCGATCTTTGGGGAGTGGATCTTGGCGATCAAGCTTGGGGAAGACGTGGAGGAGCTGCCCTATTTGATCAAGTAGGTGTTTCTACCCCGATCGTGCGATTAGGTTCTCCTAGAATAGGTTTATTGTGTTTTCGATGTAGGAATACTTAGTAGAATGTTGTGTAGCTTAATACATGAGTGTTATAGCTTGCTTCGAGTATTCCTACCGTTTGATTTTCGTATTTTATCGGATGATTCTCTTATTATCGCCGTTTTGTCGGTTTTCAACCGTTTTGACCTAGATTTGAGATTTAACCATCAAAATCATGCCTTCTTCGTACCAATAGCTTCCCCATCATTTATTATGCATGCCTGCAAACTTTCATCGATTTTCGACAAGTTTTGATAGATCAAATCCAAGGAATTGGATTTCCGGCACTGTTCTTAGGAACTGTGCACTAGGCCTGACGATCGACCGTCGGATCGACCGTCGCATCGACCGTGAGGCTATGTCTCCGTTTTGGTTTCCCAGGGTCGATGTCTCGATCGACCATGGCCCTTGTGTTTTTCCTCTTTCTAGTCTCACGGTCAACCGTCGGATCGACCGCGGCATCGACCGTGGCCTCACGGTCGACCGTTGGATTGACCATCTCATCGACCGTAAGCCCCTGAGCAATGTTTTCTGGCTTTCGTTCATGATTAATGTTAGGAAGCATGCACGTGGTTATCACGGGGTTTTTAAAGGATTTCTATCGAGATTGAGAATTGAATCGTGTACTTACCCTTTTTGGCGAATTTATGGTTTTACTCGCATTTAAATACTTGGTTGGATAGTAATTTAAATGTTTATTGGTTGCCTAGCCATTAACTAGCTATGACTGCTAGCTTACGTGGTATTGTGGAACCTTAGCCCGTTGCCGGCGAGTGCCAAGGGCTATTGTATAACTGTTGAACTAATAATTGATGTTGTGGCATATAGAGACATCTAGGGTAGATGTTTGCATAGGTTCATGCACTGTATGCATTAGAGGCATATCAGGTTAGGCGGGCGATGGGTTGATGGCCGATCTAGCCTTAGGGCCGCGGCTGGGTAGTAAGGTTTAGGATGTGATTGTATTATTGGAATCTCAAGTTATCGAGAATTTGATGTAGTTGGCTATGATCATATTTGCTTTGAGGTTTAGATGTCGTGTTGTCTTCTCAATGCCAAGTACTAAGGATGGATGTCGATGTGTTCCCGACGTGGGTCCCCAAGGCATGGGAATCCTGATTGGGTAAGGGTGATCCTGCATGTTATTGTTCCGTAGCCTCCTGATAACTTGTTCAGGAGAGAGGTTCCATGGCAGGAGCCCTTGGGACATCGATAGGGGTTGTGGGACCCCGTGGCATTCCTAGACTTGAGCGGGGAGACATCACTGTTGTTGTTTTCCTCCCTTCAGTGTGTCTTAGAGTAGAACCCTACTAAGCTTATCGCTCACTCCTACCCGGGCTGCATTTGCAGGTGCAGGCGCCAGTTCTTCTTCGGTAGAGCTGGCGGGATCAGCTTTTGATGGCGCGATGACTTCCAGAGGTGCTTGAAGTTGCTGCAGGTTGACTGTTGTACTTTGATAGATTATGTATATTATAAACATCCCTCGAGGACTTTTGGATTATTGTATAATATTTCCCTTGGAGGAGTTTGATAAGAATTTGTATCGGATGTTTAAATAGTACAACCTTATGTTTCTCTTAATTGAATTACAGTTTTATCCTTGGAAGTTGAATTGTTTAAATTTATCTCTGTTTTCCGTAAATGTATCGCACCGGTTGGATGTGAATAGTAATAGGAACCCTCACGCCTCGTCCTGGATGGGTTTTCTGGGTCGGGGTGTGACAAGGGTTGTCTATGCCCAGTGAGATGTGACTACACTATGCCCACTTCACAAGTTAGTAGATGAAAGAAGACAATAGATCTTGTCCACCTCAGACACTTGTTGAAGAACATGAGGAGCATATGATATAAGCTCATTTTTCTTACTCGACATTGGCTAAGAAACACCTTAATTTTTGGTTGTATATGCCTAGTGGGAACGGGTTACAACACTATGCCAACTTCACAGGTTAGTATATGATGCAAAAAAACAATAAGTCTTGTCTACCTTAGCCACTTGTTGGAGGTAGGAAAATTACACATTCAACATAAGACAATAGGGCTATTTATGAGTTGTATAAGATCTCCTCATAGTATCTTCTAAATTAATCCCTCCATAAGAGTTGTTGTGTGAGAACTCATTCCTCTATACCTAGTTCGACCGCGTGGGCCATACCTGTAGGTTTCTTTGGTTTTGTTCCGCGTCCGATGCAATCGGGTGATCGCATTGTAGTTTTTGGACCCCAAGGGCAATTTGATAAATTACACCTTGTTGGTCGGTTTCACACCCACATAGTACACACACGGCCTCATGAGTGATGAACGTGCTTCTTAGAACCCAGGTGAGTTTGAGATTGGAAGATCCGAGCTCGGACGCGAAAGCTTGTCTTTAGAACATCTTTCAGCCCTGAAGCGATCGATCGGCCCCTTGAGAGATCGATCGGCCTTTGGAGCGAACGGCCCTTGGAGCGATCGAGCGGACAAGGGCAAGTGCCGAGTCAGCCTTGTGCGATCGATCGCAACTTTAAGCGATCGATCGCAACTTTAAGCGATCGATCGCAACTTTAAGCGATCGATCGCAACTTTAAGCGATCGATCGCAACTTTAAGCGATCGATCGCAACTTTAAGCGATCGATCGCAACTTTAAGCGATCGATCGGACACGGACTGAGGTGTTAAGTACCCAGCCACGACTTCTTTTCCCATGTTTCCCCTTTTTCTCTCGTCAGTTGATTTTAGAGTTAGGTTTAGCTCACGCCGTCGATCCGAATGGACTTTCTGGGTCGGGGCGTGACATGTTGTCTCTAACCCATATATGGTTCCTAGCTTTATTCCAATAGCATAAGAGCTGATGGAAGAAGACAATGTTGGCGCGGAAGTGTCGGATCCTCGATCCTTGATCGATGTTTGCAAGCCCTCAATCAATGCTCGAACACACAAGCGTAAAGAACCAAAACAAAATATGCAAGATAATAGAAAAGCAATAGAAAAGTGGGAGACACAAAGATTTATGTGGTTCGAAGATAGATTCTCTTACGTCCACGGGGAGAGCACATCAGAGAAATCCACTAAGATTAAGAAGATTACAGTGATGCTTGATTGATCTATCATCAAGCCTTCTCTCACGAGAGCCCTCTTTCCTCTCTCTCCTCTTTCTCTTTTTCTCTCCCTTTTCTCTTTTCTCTTATCTACTCTCTTTCTTTTCACTTCTCTCTAACTCTCTCTCTCTCTCTTCTCTAATGTCTCTTTTTCTCTTTCTCCGCTACAGCCGCCACACAAAAGCCCTCTCTCTTTTTTCTCTCTGTTGCAGCCCCCCACACATGCAGGCCCACTTTTACTCTCTTATGCGGCCCCTTTTTATAGCCTACGTACAAGAGCATTAGGAAAATATAGGCGGTGAGAAGTCCAAGTTCAACTTGGACTCTCCCTTATATGACTTGATCGACTCACTGAGCTCAAATTAGACTTTACGAAAGACTCAAATTTGAGTCATATTCTAACAATCTCCACCTTAACTCAAATTCCATGATCTTGAGAAAAGCTTCAATTTGATTTCTCTATATATCATACCCCTTCTCCCTGGGGCCTTCATCCACTAGTGCTGTTGTATGTGAGTGAAGTCCATGCAATTCCTAGATTTCTTTCTCGACCATGGCTTCATCTTTATACATGGTATATCTATTTTGGTGAAAACTGTTCCCATCTGGATGTTCCCATCAGACATCAAACCTTTCAAACATACAGCTTATATGGCCGCTACTATCTTGAACTTATCTGACTTTTTTAATGAAATATGCTCGTTTCTCCTGTAGACCCACTTGCAACCTATCATTCTCTTTCCCTTGGGTAGCTGCATCTGATCCCAAAGTATGATTCATACTTAGCGATGCCATCTTTCCCAGCATGACCTATTACACGTTCTCTATCTTAGGAGCCAATCTTGTCACTGTCTTTCCTATCGATTGGTATAAGTTTTCTTTTTTATCTCCTTTCATGATCTCCAAGGCACCCTTCTTTACCAATAAGGCACCATCATATACACTCAATGTGCATCCCTTTGAGTCTAAAACTCCAATAAGTGAGATAAAACTTTTCCTTAACTCTTGAACATGTCTGACATTCCCAAGAGTCCTTCTCATACCATCATGCATCTTGATCTTTATTCTTCCTACCCCAACACTCTTACATGTAGCATCATTAGCCATATGTATAGTCCCTCCATCATGTTGTTTATAACTATCAAACCATGATCTGTGCGGACACATATGTTAGGAACTACCATAATCAAGAATCCAACTATCCGAGTGATCCATACCTGATGAGAATGTAAGAAGATCTCCATCATCTTCTGTGTCGGAAACCACACTTGCCACAACATCCTTGCCCTTCACTTGATAGTCGGCAAACTTCTTACAATCTTTCATCTAGTGACCATCTTCTTTGCACCATCTACATTGAGACTTTCTGACGTTGGACTTTGATCGATCTTTTCCTTTCTTTCCACCTCGACCCTCGAACCTTCCTCTTTCTTGATATGCTTGTCTTGCCACCAAACCTTTACCTTTTGAGTATCTAGGCTTTCGCCTCATCTCATGTGATAGTAAAGTGCTCGTGACCTCCTCCATATTCATTATATCTTTCCCATATAAAATGGTTGTCACCAAGTGGTCGTAGGAATTTGGAAGAGATCAAAGAAAAATAAATGTCTTGTTTTCATCATCGATCTTCACATTTATTCTGAGCAAATCTGTGATCAACTTGTTGAACTCATTGAGGTGCTCCAGAAGACTTCCATCTTCTACCATATGAAGGCTGTAAAGTTGCTTCTTCAGATACAACTTGTTTGAGAGGGGGTTACGAGCAGACATCCGGAGACTGATCGCCGTTCAGCAGGCGACTACGTACTCGGTGGTGTTGGGTGCTGCACTGGCAGTGGAGGGTCATTGCCAGGAGAGGCCGAGAGCAGTCCAGATGGCACCTTCTGTTAGTACTAGCGATGGAGAGCAGTCGCAGAGAGTTCAGGGCAAAGGAGGTCGAGGAGGAGCGCCTTGGGCTGGGCAGGGGCAGAGGATAGGAGCTGGGAGAGGCAGAGGCAGAGGCAGAGGAGACTACAGAGGACAGGTGTACGCCCTACCTGAATGAGAGTACCCAGACGAGGTGCAGTCGTCTTACCAGCCCTACCAGCCCCAGCGGTTGCTTCAGCAAGCCCCAGCATGCAATTTCCTTGTTATGGGTGTTGGTGCCCTTAGCTTGTAGCTTCGTTGGTGCAGGTAGGCTTAGCTTGTTTTCTTTTTCCCAGTCCTATCCTTATTGAATTTCGGGATGAAATTCTTTTAAGGGTGTTAGGTTGTGAGGACCCGTTCCTCTAATCTAGCTCGACCGTGTATGTCGGGGTCGTGCCATGTTGGCCTATTTTCGCGTCGAGCGCGATCTATCTGATCACATTGTTGATTTTGGACCCCAAGGACAATTTGATAAATTGCACCTTGGCGGTTGGTTTCACACCCGCGTAGTGCATACACAGCTAATTGAATGATATATGTGTCTGTTAGAACCTTAGGCGAGCTTGGGGTCGAAAGATCAGAGATCGGGCGTGTGGAAGCTTGTCTTTGAGACAACTGTCAGTCCAAACCGATCGATCGCTCCTTGGAGAGATCGATTGGATTCGAGGTCGGCACCGCCTATGATGTGTCCGGATAAGGACGCGAACCGAGCTAGTCCGATCAATCGCTCAGGGAGCGACCGATCGGACTCGGGCCTATAAGTAACACGCGAGCTGTCACACCCCGACCCAGAAAACCCATCCAGGACGGGGCGTGAGGGTCCTAACACTATTCATCATCAACCGGCGCAGTACAAGCGGAAAGGATAAACAATTTAATCAAAAGTAATCCAGAGGCTAAGCAGATTTAATCATAATATAACATCGATTCTTACAATATCTGAGTTCCAAAATACAGATTTATACAACATCCCAAAGGTTCTCCAAAAAGGGGTACAGCAGTCATCACCTCCAACAAAACCTCAGGCGCCTCTGGATGTACTCGCGCCGCCAAAAGCCGAACCTGCTGGCTCCACTGAGGAGGAACTGCCGCCTGCACCTGCAAACGCAGCCCGAGTAGGAATGAGCAAAAAGCCCAGTAGGGTTCTACTCTACGGCACACTGAAAGGAGGTAAACAACAACAGTGTCATTTCCCCGCCTAAGTCTAAAGGATGCCACGGGGTCCCATAACCCCTATCGATTCCCCAAGGGATCCTACTCTTCTCAACCGACCACGCTGGGAATACCGTCCAAACACGCTGGGAGGAAAACAAGAACCAGAACCAGTAGGAACACCCTTTACCCAGCAGGAAGCCACTGCCTGGGGACACACGTCGGGGACATCGACAACCATCCTTAGCACTTGGCATTGGAGAGCCGACACGACCTCTAAACCTCAAGCATTACAATATTCCAGTCCGACTAACGCAATCCTCAATTACCAAAGATTCAGATCAACAATCACACCCTAATCCTGACTACCCATCCACGGTCCTAAGGCTAGATCCGAGCTACCCGAGAGCCTCGGATCGGCGACCTAAAACATCGCCCGCCTAACCTCAAATGCTTCTAATGCATACAATGCATGAGCTTAAGCAAACATCTACCCTAGATGGCTCTATATGTCACATCAACAGTTATAAGTTCCACAGATATACAATAGCCCTCGGCACTCGCCGGCAAGAGGCTAACGTTCCACAGTTCCTCATTAGCTAGCACTCATAGCTAGCTAATGGTTTAGCAAACAACTAAGCATTTAATTTCTACCGAACATGTATTTTCCATCAAAACTTGAATTAAATGCAAGTATAACCATAAGTTTGCAAAAAGGGAGGGAACTCGGATCAAACATCAAACCCGATGAAAGTCCTTTGAAAACATAATGAAATCCACTTACAAGCTTCCCTATATGTTTAAGATTCAATCAAGATTGAAGGCCATTTAAGGAAAACCAGAAAACACTGTTCAAAAGGCCACGGACGATGCAACGGTCGATCCGTGCATCGACCGTGGGGCCACGGACGATGCCACGGTCGATCCGTGGATCGACCGTGAGGCCCACACGAAGAAAACCAAGGGCGACGGTCGATCCAACCATCGACCCTGAACAGCCCAAAACCAACCAGAGCCTGACGGTCGATGCGACGGTCGATCCGACGGTCGACCGTCAGGTAAATGGCGAAAAAGCTAAGGTCCCACGGTCGATCGATCCATCGACCCTGGGAACCCAAAATCTCAACAGAGCCCGACGGTCGACCGTCAGGCCCAAAGCAAACATACTAAAGCTGGACGGTCGATACATTGATCGACCGTCGAGCCTGACGGTCGATGCACCGATCGACCGTCGAGCTCAAAACGCAGTATTCCGGAAATCCATTTTCTAAGGTTCGAAGGATCAAAACATGTTAGAATACAATCAAACTTTGCAAGCAAGTGTATTTTGAAGTGAGGGATCTAATGATGCAAAGAAATCCATATTTGGAGGGTTAAATCCCATTTTAGGTTGGAAAACCAAAACCGACGAAACTTCGACAATACGGAAAACGAACCGTTACAATACCAGAATTTGCAAAGCAAGAATACAAGGAATGACCTACATTGCACACCAGGAACTACAAGCATTCTAACATGGCATTCACAGCACAACCATAAATATCCTAGCCTAGTAGAACCCGATCCAAGGATCGAGGTAGAAACACCTACCTTAAACGCAATCCTAGCTTCTCCACGCGTCCAGCCAACCGCGCCGTGAAGATCCTCTGCTCAAAGCCCAGCCTTCCAAGGTCTACCCAGCCGGAGGAGAAGGGAGAAGGGAGAAGAAGGGGAAAAACTTGGCTGGAGAAGAGAAGGAAGAAGAACCAGGGAAAGAAGGAAGGAAGGGAGAGAAGAAGGGAGGGGGAAAAGAGAAACCGGGTAGGTTGGAGCCAACTGCTCCAACCACCCCTAGTCATCAGGCCCTTAACGGGCCAGGCCCATTAACGGGCCAGCAGCCCAACTAACGGGTCGAAAGCCCGTTCGACCCGCTCACGAGCCCGAGCTGGGATCTTCCGATCCCCGGCCCACCTAACCATCCTAAACAACCACATACAACAATCCAAGGCAGTGGGTGCAACGCGGGTGTGAAACCGACCACCAGGGGGCATATTTACCAAAATGCCCCTGGGGTCCAAACCGCCACACGATCGCCCGATCGTGCCCGACGCGGAACCAAACCAATAGGAAATCGGCTCTCGACCCACGTGGTCGAGCCAGGTCCGAGGGACGGGCCCTCACACGAGCAGCTCTGTTTTTTCCTCGTTTTCTTCTCTCTTCATCAATCCTTAGATTTCGTGATTGAAGTTTGATCCAGAGGATTGGGGAGGTTTCCATCAAGGAGAGGAACAAATCTACACCTTCTTAGCACGGATTAATCGAGGATTAATCAAGGATTTCCGTAGTTAGGTAGGATTCTTCACTTAGGGCTTGTTTATGTGTTCTTAACTAATTGAATGCTTAATTAGTTGATCAATATATGCTAGATGATGCTCCTAGCCTTGATTAATATCTATTTGAAGCTTAATTGGATTTTGGTTGGATTTAAACTGGATTTAAGTGAGTTGTTTTCTTGATTTATTCCCGAATTTCTGTTTAATTAGAGCAGCTATGTTTGAGATTGATTACAGAGCTTTACGTACATGATCTCAGTTCATCTTCAAAATGGAAGTTGTATATCTCTGAGATATCTTTCAATTCCGATCGGGTTCACATTTTCAGGATTTATGTATGATTTATTGTGGATTAAATGGGCAGGCTGTGCAGAACAGAGCATCCAGTTTAATTAGTGAATTTAAGTGGTTTTCTTTACCTGATTGATATGGTCTTTGGATATGTCACTGAGCAGGCATATCAATTTTCACATTAATCTGACAGTTAGATCGAAAGTTATGATTTTCCGAATTTAGTAGTCCGTTTGGTTTAATTCGATAAATCGAGTTTTTCATTATTATATATTATTATATATGTGTAGGCCCTGTGTGTGGCATGTGGGTGAACCAAGGGGGTTACACCCCTTGGGATGTTTAAAATAAATATTTCGCTTTCCTAAGACCATTGCTAGGTATACTGATGAGACGTGAAAAGTGTCGCGGCTTAACGCGCCCGATCAAAATTAGAAATTTATAATCAAACTCCTAACTAACTACCTTTGGGGTAGCTAGCGGTGAGTCCAAGTCGAATCCACAGGGAATGCGTAAGGAAACAATTAAATTACCAAGCTCAATCTAAGTGTTCCTACAAGGATAATAAAAGAAATGGTTTTTGGGTTTTATGATAAGAAAACTAAGAAAGCATGTAAATGATTCAATGGATAGAGAGAGGTCCTAGGGAATCCCAATCCGGATTAGGCTCAATCATAGCTTTCTAATGAATCAAGATGTGCAATCCTATCGAGACACTACAATATCGACTACCTTGTGGCGAACAAAGGTCGTCGCTAACGAATAACAGGATAAGGACTATCCGTCGCACTAGGTGTATGCTAGAAAGTCGACGATCGAGGGATTAGCTTCAATCATCGCCAACGAGAGGTCGGGTTAGGATCATCTCGTCGCAAGGAATCGGGTTGTATGAAATATGGTAATGGATCGAGGTGGTTCTAGCATCTCGAATCCCAAACACTACAAAAGATAGGATAGATGCTAGATTAGATGTGGATTGGAGTGGTTCTAGCACAACCAAGTCCCTAACCTAGAGCCAAGACTCCCTTCAACACAAGTGGCCATGGTTCTAGCACAACCTAGTCATTGGGGAATATCAACAAACACCAATTGGGCACAAGGTTCTAGCTTATGCATACCAAAGAATTCATCCATCCAACATTAGAATCCAACTACAAAGATATAAAAATGAAGAATAAATCCATACAATCTTGTCTCATAAGGATTACAACATCCAAATCCAAATAAAACTATAATAAAAACCTAAAACATCATGGTATTCCACTAGGTAAATAGATTAGCTACTCATCTTCGATAGAGAAGCGATGGAGAAGAGATGGATCCTCTTCTTCATCAATCTCCTCCCTCTTGGATGAGAGCTCCCTTCCTTGCCCAAGGGGGTTGCCCCTTTCCTTAGCCTCTTCTTGTCCAAAAGAATCCTAAAATCCCCCAAAAGGGGTATGTTTATGCCTCCAAGCATCCCCCACTCAGATTAGATCTGGACCATTGATTTTGCTCGGCTGGCACAAAAGGATCGATCCTTATAGGGTAAAGGATCGATCCTCCTCTTGAGTTCTGGCTGCGCCCCGACGAAGATCGATCCTTTAGTAGATAAGGATCGATCCTAGAGAATGTTGCATTCTGTCACTGGAAAATGTGCAAAAGGGATCGATCCTTCCCATAGTGAGGATCGATCTTCTTTTCTGCATATTATCTCTTTTGCCATTCAGCACTGCGCATTGGTACGAAAAATGCCATAACTTCATCTAGGAAACTCGGAATCATGAACCGTAAAATTCTTCAGAAACTAGACTTCCAGAGCTTTCCAATGATATATGGCACATTATCTGGTTCTTTCTGAGAAGGTACAGTTTAATCTTTGAAGTTGACCCATGTACCTAAATGTGCTCGAATAGGCTCGTTTACGCTCTAAAGTTGATCTAACTTCTGTTGAAGGCTCTTGTACCTGAAATACCATGAAAATTATTAGAAATACCTTGCTCGAAGACTAATAAAGGTAAATTAAGGGGTTAACTTGTGTACTTTTCACGTCTCATCATATACCCTTTTGGCGAGCTGTAGGTTACGCCCAGACTTGTATGTTATTTGACATACTGTTGCATGCTCATACTTCTATATTTGTGCTTGAACATTCCATGCATTTGATTTCATTATAAGCATAAAGGTTAGGACGTGGGCTATGGGTCGATCCCCGATCCGAGGGCTCGGGTAGCTCGGATCTAGCCTTAGGACCGAGGCTGGCTAGCAAGGTTTAGGGCGAATTGTTATGATAATCTTTTGCTATCGATGTTACTGTTTAGTAGGCTGCATTTATTTTGATTGAAGTTTAGAGGTCGTGTCGTTACTCCAAGGCCAAGTGCTAAGGATGGTTGTCGATGCATTCCCGATGTGGTCCCCAAGTGTGGTAATCCTGCTTGGGTAAGGGTGATCCTGCATTGTACTGTTCTGCTACCTCTTGGTAACTTGGTCAAGAGAGAGGTTTCATGTCGAGAGCCCTTGGAACATCGATTGGGTTATGGGACCCTTAGCATATCTTAGACTTGGTGGGGCAACGATAATGTTGTTGTTTTCCTCCCTTTAGTGTGATGTAATATAGAATACTGCTGAGCTTTGTTGCTCACTCCTACCCGGGCTGCGTTTGCAGGTGCAAGCGCCAGCGCTTCCATAGCTCCTAGCGGATCAACTTTTGGTGGCACGTCAACTTCTGAATGCATTTGAGGTTTCTGGAGGCTCTACTGTACTGTTGGTAGTTTTGTATATAAATATCCTTCGAGGATTATGATAAATGTATAACTTCCCTCATCGAGGAGTTTTGATACATTGTATCAATACCTTTTGGTTTAATATTGGAGATTACAGTTTTAACCTCAGATAAATTGCTTAATTTAGTTGTGATAATTGTTATATAAATGCGCCACAGATAAATTGAATAGATTAGGAACCCTCACGCCCCGAACCGGATGGATTTTCTGGGTCGGGGTGTGACACGTCTCTTCGTCAAAATTATTATACATCACTTCATCGGACAGAAATAGCATTATCAAACTCAATGCTTTCAGATCTTTCTCTGCCTAATCTTCTTCTTTCATAGTTGCAGGCTTTCCTTCCTTTCCCAAAAGAGTCTTCTGAAGATCATGATACACCAGAATCGCCTTCACCCTCTTTTGCCTTAACCCAAAGTTCATTTTGACATCGAACTTCTCCACCTCAAACTTCGACATCATTGTGCCTTGTCAAATCCTAAAACCTGGAGCTATGATACCACTTGTTGGTGTGGAAGCATTGGATCCTTGATCCTTGATCGATGTTTGCAAGCCCTAAATCGATACTCGAATACATAAACGTAGAGAACCAAAACAAAATATGCAAGATAATAGAAAAGCAATACAAAAGTGGAAGACACAAAGATTTACATGGTTTGGAGACAGATTCTCCTATGTCCACGGGGAGAGCACAACAGAGAAATCCAATAAAATGAAGAAGGTTATATGGATGCTTGATTGATCTTTCACTAAACCTTCTCTCACAAGAGCCATCTTTCCTCTCTTCTCTCTTCTCTCTTCTCTCTTCTCTCTTCTCTTCTCTCTAACTCTCTCTCTCTCTCTTTCTTCTTCTCCGCTACAGCTGCCACACGAAAGCCCTCTCTCTTTTTTTTCTCTCTATGCTGCAGCCACCCACACATGCAGGCACACTTTTTACTCTCTTATACGCCCTTTTTTATAACCTACGTATTAGAGCATCAGGGACTGAGGCAGTGAGAAGTCCGAAGTTCAACTTGGACTCTCCCTTACATGACATGACCTGATCGGTTTATTGAGCCCAAATTAGACTCTAAAAGAGACTCAAATTTGAGTCATATTCTAACCGACAATAGGTCTTGTCTACCTCAGGATATTATTGGAGATAAGGACTCCACATGATATCAGCTCATTTTGCTTATTTGACAGTGGCTAGTTCTTACCCTAATTTTGGATGTATATGGCCAGTGGGATGTGACTACACTATGCCAATTTCACATATTAGCTGATGGAAAAAGACAATAGGTCTTGTCTACCTCAGGCACTTGTTGGAGATAAGGACTACACACGTCACAGCTCATTTTTACTATTTGGCGGTGGCTAATTCTTGCACTAGTTGGAGATTGGAAAATTACATGTTCATTAGAAGACAATAGGACTATTTTTGAGTAGTATAAGATGTCCTCGTAGGTTCTACTAAGTTAATCTCTCCATAAGAGCTGTTGTCTCCAAGTCATATATGGTTCCCAAACCAACTCTTCAGCATTCAAGATGTCCAACTTCTAAAGCTGTTTGTTGGTCTTTGCTCATGTTCACCGCAAAAATAACATGTAAAAGATGGTGAGGGCGGGTAAAGAGAGAAACAGGCATCAACGACATGACGCTCATGCTAGGGTCCCGGTCCCGGCACTTCATGTCCAGGACCCGTGGTATGGATTCTTGCCTTAGTTTTTTTATATCCCGAGCATTTAGAATTACCCTACATTTAATTATAGTGCACATTTCACCTTAAAGTTTTAATAATTACAAATTTCTCCCTCAAAACTCTAAAGTTAACAAAAGCATGGTCCTGGTAATTTCAAAATAAATGAATAAAATATACCATTCCAATAAATAATGGATCTAGAAAATCAAAGGTAATGCATTTACTCAAAAGCTCAATGATGAATGCCTTTCAAATGAAAACTTATTGCTAATAACATCAAGTATGAACTGATATGCAAAATACTAGAAATAGCCTAAACTGAACTGAGTCTAAAATATATTCCATATCCAATGTCACAATTGCATTATTCTTTTATATGGAAAGAAATGAGTTGAAGAAAGAGCACCGAAATGTAATGTTCTTACCGAGAGACCACTGAGTGTTGGACTAGGACAAAATAGTGGCATGAGTCCTTCGTTTGAAATAGGGACATTAAGATAACTATAAAAGCTTGCTCATTATGAAACACTCTTTTAACACAAAGGTTCCTAACACAGTCTACCAAAGCATCATTTGAATTCCACTATAAGTTGAAAAAAGCTACAAGGAAAGTAGCCTTCCTAGGAAAACTGATACTTGATCATCTAACAAAGGTACTCACTGATTATCCATTTACACACATGTGAGATCAACATGATGCACTGAACTACCAAACATCTATTCGGCCCTCCAGTATTATTTCTACACTTAGCTTCTACCTTGTTGTTCTTCAAATGCAAGGTACAAACATTTCCAATTGATGAAACTGTGATACTAACAACACACCAGTGACTTGGCAATGAATTGCAAATTTTCTCTTCCAGCACACAAGGAATAAGCTTCAATTCATCGATGGGCAGCATATAAATGGGACCCAGAGAGGCCGTCCTTTCGATCTTCCCTTCTCATTCTTTCTTGTTGGCAGCTTTGCTGGAGAATTCCATTCTTTTTGATCCGCTTTATTAAATGAACCTGTGTACTTTTCAGAAACCAATTTGGAAGTTGGCTTGGTGGCATCTTCCAAGACCTGACCTTTCCTGTTCACCTGTGAATCGTTATGATCTCGGGCATTTGCAGCTTTCTGCTTACTCTCAAGGTTTGCCTCAACTAGGAGGATCTTCAACGGAACATGAGGTTTACTAGGATTGCGTCTTTCCAACTTTAAAGTGATTTCTTCATTATTTTTCCTTCCAGGGGATTCATGTCCGCCATTCAATACAGAAGGGAGCTGATCAGCTTGTGGAGAGGACTTAGAATGCTGTGGTCTTGCCTCAAGAATCTCACTGGAGACTGGATGATCACCATCTTCAACAAGGCTCACAAAAGAGGGCTTCTCAAAGATATCCATGCTCTCAACACTATTATGTTCAACAACAGCTTCCTTCTCTGAATTAGAAGCACATAGTTCCTTCAGGGAATGAGAATGTGCTGCTGGTATAGCTTCGGAATCTAGTATTTGAACTTCATTGTAGACATGCCTTGTCAAAGGAATTTTTGCTTCTGGAAAGAGCAAAGACCAAAGAGAACAAGACTTGATCAAAAGATGAAAACAAGTGCATGGAGGTCTACCTACATGAACAAGACGAGTAACTTTTCGCAGTAATGACAGTTGCAAATTCTAGTTGTACATCAAATTCCTTGGGGCAAGCATCACAACTAGCACAAAAGAAGTAAGCTGGTAGAAACTAGAAACTGCATGAGCAAGAGTTTATATACTTGTTATTGCTGTCTGGTTATTATTTGTGCATATTCTTGATGGTTAATTCAGGAGTAGATCTTGTGGTCTGTACCAAGAGATTTTTTCTTTACATTCTATTCAAAACAACTTGTAGGGAATGTAGGTGCAACCAGAAAAAAAGCCAAAACTAAGGACCCAACTATGTCAGATTACTGTAGGATATTGTTAGGGGAGAAAAAAGTTTGTATATGGTACATCGTGAGAGGAGAGAAGAAACAGAGAACAATTTAGTAGAAACCTAAAAGATTCAGGTTGAAGAGAGTCGAGAGATGAGTTCCATAAGGATGAAATTTCATTCCGGCATGCAGACTATCGTGCAATAATAACATGCGGGAAAGCTAAGGTATTAATTTTTCAGTTGTTTAAACCAGAATGAAACAATAAAAGATTAATAACATATGAAGAGTGAGAAATCATAATTAAATAATAATAACTTTCCATCAAAACTAACTTATATAACATTTACCTCCCTGAAACTTAACTAGATATTTATGACTGAAAACTTGTCTTCACTGTCAGTAATAGTCACTGGGTAGCATGAATCTTCACTGCGCATGCTTTTCAAACAAATGGTAGAAGTGTGTGTGCTTAAAAGGAAAAAAATAATCCGTCTAGTCAATACTGAGACAGCATCACAAGGAGCCATCCAACCACCATTCCCATGATGGTTGAACATTGCAAGTCAAGGTGAAGAGGTCCAGACAGGAAAGCATGTGGCAAGTTCAGGATCAATGCCAGAGGAAATAATTGGGAAAGGGAAATTGAGCAACTGAAGTAAGATCCTATGAGATCCTGAAACTGAATTCAAAGCAAAAGTCTTGAGAATAAGAATGATAAGTAGCAGCTTATCATCTTTTACTTATCGAAGTAGAAAGTGTTATCGAAGTTAACCTAAATAATTATAGATACAAAATAGGAGTAATCTAATACCATCTTGAGTTTATCAGCTTTTGGGAGGGTGGCTTCCTAGTTTCCTCTTAGACTAAGCAATGGTCGCATTTATCATTTAGAATCTTTTAAGCGGAGCATGAAGGCTGCATCCTATATAGTGATAATAAGCGCATTAAAATAAGGTTTTCTCCAGTACCGAGAAATAAGTCCTGATGCAGTTAGGATATTAGTGATTAAAATTAGTTAATGGAGCATGGAAACTTTTCAGTCAAAAGGTTAGGAGCAGAAACAAGGACTGGAACACATAGGTCACTAAGATCAGGCTATGAAGAACAGAAAGACTGCAAACAAAAGGGATAAGAGGAGAATCAAATACCTGAAATGGAACCCCCTTGCATTTTCACACTATCTGCTTGGCTATTAGGATCTAATGAAGTCCGTTTTGCCACAAGGCCAGCTGCGGTCGGCTGGTCATAAACAATGTGTTTGCCATTTTCTCGAGGGAGCTGATCGGGCATTCCAAATATGGCTACTTCAGATGTGAGTCCAATATTGGTGTCTTCAATGTGATCCGGAAGTTGTGTGCCTGTCATTTGCCTTTCAGCATCTGTTCCTGTCATGGAATGATCCTTACTGCCAACGGCAAGATCAGTTGAACTTTTCTGATCATCTCTCTGGTGATCCAGTTCATATGAAATATGTGTAGATAGATCCTCTGTGTTCTCAAATTCAAGTTCACAATGGTTAGAAGCTCTGCTTTGATTCTCAACGAACTCAATCCGGGCTACTTTTATCATTGAATGATCCGTATCACTATCAACAACATGTCCTGTGATTTTTTCCTGAACAGCTTCCTCATAAAAATGTTGGTCACAATAGGGTTCTAAAATATCCTCTGATTGCACGGAGATGTTAGCTATAGTTGCAACGCATAAGGCACTCCCACATAGAGCACTTTCTGTTTCCATGTCTTCAGTCTGAAGATCCGTTTTTTCTGTGGGATGGTCAACATCAATACTGACAGCAGGTTCTACCATCATATTTCTAGTATTTTCTTGGGAACCCAATTGATCTGAAAGAGTTCTAGATAGACTCCCTAGATGTTCCATCTGCACTTTGTGGAAATCCAATTCATTACAAGATTCTTTCGCTCTATTGCTGTCAATCTCAATGTCCAGACTCTGAGCCTCCACTACAGTAACAGCATTATTTGTGCTATTATCAACACAAAGTCCTGTTGATCTTTCCTGAAGAGTTTTCTCACTATCCACTTCATGAGAATTAGCTCTCGAAGTATTAAGCAGGTTCTGCGAATTTGAGTCAACAGTTTTTGAGTCCGAGGCACAACCAAGAAGGGATGGACCAATATATTGGCTCCTTTCCAGTTCAATTGGTCTGATGTACCCATCAGATGGGAGCGTTGTCTCTGCAATATTACTTGCAGACTCAATATTAACTTCTGCTTCTGACCAAGAAGGATCCTCTACTGTTACTTGTTTATACTCATTCACGAAATCATCAGTGTCAACCAGAGTTATCTCATCGTCAACAACTTGGTTTCCATCAGTGTCTTTCAATCCTTCACTACGTTCATTAACAACGGGGACTGCATGGTCACCAATACAGATCTTTTTTTTTCCTGTCATAACTTCATTTGACAGAGAATGGGAGATCTCCAACCTTTCAGATGTGAATTCATTCTTCATTTCCTGAACTTGGGTTGGCAACATTTCTAATTTGCATAAACCTCTAACGGGGGCATCAAAAGCAACCACTGCAGCTGCCGGTAACCTTTCAGATATAGCATATGAATTTGCATCAAGCTTCTCTGTTTCCAGGACTATAGCATCTTGAGAGTCTGGTAGAGCTACGTTGACTACAGCTTGACAATCTTTAACCATATATGCTTCCCCGTTATCATGCCTGTCCTTAGCAATCTCATACTCATTTGATTCATTGGTGGCAGTTCTGCTTACTTCAAACTCAATAAAAGAACTCTCTCTCTGAAGTTGCATGTTAGGCAAAACACTATCTTCATTTTGTTGCAGTTCAGCTGCTATTACCTCAGGTTGAACAAATTTGGGATCTTTATCTTCCAATTCACAGTCTGGGTCCTTTGCTGCATCCATGACAGCGGAGAGGAAGGACGATTCGTGTTGCATAGACTCGTGATCATCACAAATTTCAAGTTTCCTTGAAGAAATTGCTGATAGAGGCATGATTGCTGGTGACAATGCAACTTCTGTATTGGCAAACGTCTCACTAAGAGACTTAGATTGTGGAAAGTCAGCAGAAATTTCTGCTGAAGGCGTGATCACTAGCCTCGGTGTAGCACTTACATTTTGCTCTTCTTGTACTCTGCAGTTGTGCGTCATCTCGCTAACAAAGTCAGACTGACAAAAATCAGCAGCAGCTTCCAGATTCCCGGTACATTCAACAAGGCATGACTCACCACTAGAATGAAACCCATTGCCATACAGCTTTCCAGCTTCATTTAGGTCATTTTTTGGATTACTGGCTTTAGGGTCAACTTCACATATACTTGCACAAAGTCTCTCAGGAAAGTCCTTTGTCACAGTTCCATTGCCATCATTAAAATCTGTTCTGGCATCAGTTTCAGCATATTTATCCAATCTCTGTAACTCTGCGTCTGCAGCAGGATAAGCAGGCAGAAATGGCACCAAAGTCACGTTGTTCTCTATATCGTTTCGCACACAGGCTCCTACGTCTTTGTCATTCACAATCAATGAGGAGTCCACATTTTGAGCTTGAGACTGATCTGGTCTCTCTTCAAGCCCATCACTGATAGATGTTTCTGTGAGGAGAGAAGAACTTTCCCTTCGATCAGTACTAATCCCAATCACACTACAACTGCACAACGCCTTTTCTTCTAACTGCCTTCTGTCATTTTCTGATTCATCTGCAACAGTTTCCATCTTAGGAACTCGAAGATGCTTGCCACCTGCCAGATCATGTGGCTCAACAGTATCTGCATTTTGTAAGGAAAGGGATGGGCTCAATAAGGCGACTAGTGCGATCTAGATGGTATTACAAACTAATGCTTGTGCAGATGACGCCTGCACCACGAACAATATTATTTGTCAATATGTATTAGCTGATCTTCCACAGCTCCAGGATGCAAAGATCATGACTTGCAAGGTATGAACAATTATCTGTTCTTTTGGTTTATGATACCTAGTAATGGTACATGGTCTTTGGAGTGAAGTATGAAAATAAGCTAGAAAAAGGCACCAATGAATTCAATTAACTGATGGAGATTTTCTTTATCCAATTCACATCTTTTCTAATAGTTCCTTTTGGTGAACTTCATTGCGGAGTGAAAACGTAGACAGATCTTCAGGAATCGAGAAAACAAGGTCTACAAATCCAAACGAATTGAAGAAACACATATGGAATGAAGATTGGTAGGCATAAACAATTTAATTAAAGGTTATAGCATAGTACACAATTACTGCCAGTAAGGTAAACTCGTTCCTACGATAAAAGAAATGGAAGAAAAGAATCCATGTCATTGTCACATTCCCGCTGCCAAGACAGGAAGCTGTTCTGAACCATCACAAACATAGTACACTCCAAAATCTGTTTTTCAATCATTAGATCATCATAAGAGAAAACAAAGGATTTTTTGAATTCAATTTGCTACATTTTTGGATATTGCGCTATCGCCAAGGACAAAAGATTACCGCATTCAGTTCTTCGCGTAGATTTATTTTACCCAGCAGTAATATTTTCAGTTCCGCTATATCGTACTAGAACAGCTTTCTAGGATGTGGCAAGACTTTAACATCTCCTTTTTATCTCATGAGAATCATACTTTTTGATCGAGGCATCCTAGGAGAACAAACCTCTAATCGATTACTACAATAGTCCTTAAAGTCCTTAAAGTAAGCAAGGCCACCATTTTATCAATTACTAAAAACTAAAAAGCATGTATAGTAAGAACGAGCAAAAAATGAAAGCATGAAAACATTAATATGTATATGCTGCAGATCACGGTAGACAACGATAAGAGTAGGCAGAGCACTACGAAGCAGGAAAACCATGAAGACCATAAATTAAGAACAAACCAAAGGCAAGAGAGAAGAACACACCAGAACTAACACAGAAACCCTTCTCAAGCAAAGAGAAAAGGCACAAAGGCCAATCCCTGATCAAAATCATCCACTACTGTAATAGATACAAGCTACTTCTCTAGAGTTCTCTTCCTCACTCTAGAGAGTCCTAAATATTTCACTTCTCTCTATCTAATCCTTCTCTGACCGAGTAGAAGGGCTTCCCCTTTACCTCATCCTTCTTCTACCAAGTAGAAGTTCTCCCTTTTCCTCTACCCAAGGATAACTACATCTTGAAAAACAAAGACCTTGCAGCCACAACACCAATTGATGAAAGCCTTGACCACTCCTGCAAATCCTCCACCAATCAAGCTTCCATTTGACCGAAGAGTCTTCATACTTGTTTGCGGCAGTGTGTGAGGTACCAGTCAAATGGCACATTCAACTGCTGACAATACCTTCTTCATCTATACTGATACATCATACTAATCAATCGCATGTTCAACTAGCTTTGACCCATTTACACATTCTCTTGCTGGAGTAAGCAATTCCTTCCTAGAAATCCAGCGAGTGGCTTTGTCATATTGAGTAGCATCCATGATTAGTAGTGTTGAGAGACGTCCAGAATAGCATCCATGATTAGTAGTGCTGAGAGACATCCAGAACCCCCAGTCAAGTAGCATACTCTATCGTCTCACCTTCAGATAGAGATTTTTTCTCCAACTTTATCTTCTCGTTTGTATGTTTCCTCTTAACCTCTTATATGTAGGGTGGAGTTCAGCCTTCATCAATGCCTGCCTTCTTTCATATTGCATCCCTTGACAACAGCCTCACAAAAGGATCTCCATCATGGTCCTTATGAGGAGACAAGCTGAACAGACTCCGTATAAGAACTAATGATAGGAAGGTTGCAGGCATAGTAAAACAAGGGAGACAAATGTGTTCTTCAGTCAGATATCATAAACATAGGCACTTTCACTTCTGTTGTGCATTATAAGCACAGTGAAAGACAAACAGTTCCAGCACATTTTGTCAGATGTTTGTATGCCAAATTTGGTGCCTTGGGAGATGCAAAATTATTGCAGACATCTATCTCCCATCACGTTAGATTGGTCGAAGGCAATTTAAAGGAGGGCAGCAGAGAACATTGTAGACATGTACCATGGCATGTTAGCTATTCAGCACTCAGCAGTGTCTCAAGCATTAAATGCCCACAAAGTAGCTTGGCTTGATTACCCTCCTCAAAAATTAGATAAAATAATACATAGCCAGTATGAAAAGTTAAAAATAAAGCTACATTTAGATCTGAAAATAATTGAGTACAAGCAAATGGCAATGCAATAAAAGTTGTCTTCTACTGCTCCATTAATTAAGAGCTGAATAATTCAATTCAGGAAGAAGCCCTTAAATGAAATCTCAAAAGAGAAACAGGTCACACACATTCTCCTACATAAGAATTGCTAAAAATAAACCTTACCATCAAATTCCAACCTAATCATCAACCAAAACTAACAAGAACAAATCCAAATTAGCATACCATTGCCCAAATCCACCACATTGTCTTCCAATCCAGCAGACTTCTCAACCAATTCAACACCACCACGCTTCTCATGCTTCTCCGCACCTCCCCTCTCTTCTTCCTCTACTTCCTTGCACACCAACAACTCCTTTTGCGAGTCTGACCATGATCAACCAAACAAATCAAAAAACCACAACCAATCAACCCAAAAAAAACAACAGAATCGAACAATGTACCATTCTTGCAATTATGACCATCTTCATCAGAATGCTCCTCCTCGCCCTCCTCTTCGGAGACCTTCTTCTCGCCGACCTCAAACCCGGGGACCCTCCCGCAGAGCTTCTTGTGCGCGCGGCGGAGCTTGGCGCTGGGATGCGGGTTGGGGAACGCCCACCCGCACCGGTGGCAAACATGCGCCGCCGCCATTACACCATCGCCATTGTTTCCTCCTAAAAAAACCCACAACCAGAAGACCACCACCAAAGCAATGAAGAAGCCATTTAGTAATAATAGCTTTAAAACTTAAAGAATGGCAAACAGTAGAGCATATATAACTAAAGAAGCTAGCCATAATTAACCAACCTGGGTGGTGAGGCTTTCTGCTGCCATGGATGCCCATGAGTGTGTGCATGGAGAGAAGAGGTGCTGGTGATGAGAGAATGATGATGATGATAATGGTGATGAGAGAGAGAGAGAGAGAGAGAGAGAGAGAGAGAGGTGGCTAAATGAATGGAATAATAATGGAGAGGCCTTTAGGTGGGGAGGCCATGTGCTACATGTAAAAAAAAACATGCTATGGAAGGAAAAGGCCAGTTCCTTTTCCCGGGCTCATAAACAAAATGGAGGGATCCCGGCACCGTCCGGCCCTTCACTTTCTCAATGAGACATCGCTCCACTTGTGTGACTCTCTCGAGTTATATATTTATCTCAAGTTATATATTTATCTTAACAAGTAAAAAACAAAAACAGTCTGTCTTATTGGTGCGTCTAAATACACCTTGTTTTGGATTCAATAGGTCATATTTTAGCTTTTGTGACCGGTGCTTATTATTTTAATATAATTGATAATTCATTGTGGAATATTGTAATCATTACGTTGTAGTGGACTGTCGAATATATTAATATCAATCTTATAAGGAGCAATAACGGTTACAATCGTTTTCCATCTATTAATTTGTTTACATGTATATTTTCCTAAATTAACTTTATATATTTTTATCATATTCCCTAGATTAGTTTTAAATATACATCTTTATAATCATAAGTCAGGAAATTAGTTTTAAATATACATACTTATCTATCTTATAAAATCCAATGGTAGTTACTTCTATAACTCATCATATGAGTCATAAACTTATACACACATGACATACACAAGGCATACACATGGTATTAAATTATAATTAAATAAACAAAAAAAAAGGATAGTGGCTGATGTGACGTAAGTTATAATAGAGATAGTGGGGGTGGACACTTAGCCGTGCCAGGTGACACGGGCCCACCACCTAGTATAATATATTGATCAGTAATTTTATTGTCAATGATAATAAGATGCTGATCAGTAGTACACATGATGATTAAAAATAAATAGTTGTTTTTTAAATAGTTTAGAAATATTGATGTGTTCTCTAACCGTTAGCTTACGCTCACCGACCGTGGCAAGGACTCGGTTTTGGCCAGTAGCGAGGGTGGGGTCCACTCGACTGCGGGCAACGACCACTACGGGAGATGGGAGACCACGAGTCTCTGTCGCTTTCAACCAACGTCCACCCCATCTCAGCCGTCCATTTACTATCAACGGTCCGGATCTCACGAGACTGCGCTTGAGACCAACGTTTCCCCCTTCCTTATTAACAACCTCGAAGACTCCGCTCCATTATCGTTTCCCACCAACTTTTATTGGAATGTTGTTAATATGTCGTCCGGGGAATGAAAGGATTTTCGTACCGTCCGGTAGGCACCGGACCGGCAACTAGCAGGATTAAAAACCCCTTTTAATCGGTATTGAGGGGGTGTCGGAGTTATGCTGGGCAGCATGTGGATCAAGATTATGAGAGAAATGAAAGAGAAGAAGCTGGTCGGGTAGTCAACAAGTCAAAGAAGGAGAGGGAGAGGGATCTGTATTTAATTTATTATTTATTTATTTAATGATGGTAATTAGTAACATTCTAGTCACATCGACCAGCCTTAGTGGCCACGGAGCCTATCTTCATGCAGGGTATTTTTGGAGATACCGGATCATCTACTTTGCATGATAGTTCCGGATATTCGTATAGTTATCCTGATACAAACCAGCTCATACCAACCACATCAGATAGAAGTGGTGACTATACAAGCTTCTGAAACTGTCATTGATTTCCAGTGTGATGTTGTAGAGTACCAATTACTCATTAGAGAGTTTGAAGTCTATTATTTTCCTTATGTGGCTTTTCCTCAGTATATGCAGCACCTGAGTTATACTAGAAACATTTATCTTAGACCACCGGATGGCAGATTATGATTAGTCTAAGAAAGAGCTTGGTGTGTGTGCTCATATAAGAGATGTATTGAGCTGTTGATTATATGTCATATATTATATTATACTAATTTGATATGTTTTCACTCTACTCTTGTATAAGAGATTATATTTGGCCAATTGGAGATGTTGAATACGAGTGAATTTCACTCATCTGGACCAGCACGGGAGTGTGTTGGTCCGGTACGGCGCGTGTCGGCGGGTTGTCAGCACGGTGCGTGCCACCGGCATGGCAATCCATGGGAATGACTTCGTTTAGTTAATTACTTGTCTAGGGTTTATCGCAAAAATTTATTATTAGTATTGTTGATACATTGCAAACAAAATGTTGTCATGTTGTTAAATTGTAATTTGCAATGATTGAATAGCTTAGCTTAGCGGGGGGTTGTGACCCTGCCGACACCCATAAGAAATCTAAAGTTAATCAGGCGATAATAATACTAGGATGGATGGGGTGATTTTAAGGGTGTGTTTGATTGCGCAAATCGTTGGTGCACCCTGATCGTGGGATGCATGCATCGTGGTGCATGCATCGGTCATCTAATGTTGGTGTTTGGTTTGCTTTTTGGGATCATATGATGCAACATTATTCATATAATGTTCACATTAAAATTATATATATATATATATTATTTGTATAATTTTCACATAATGATGCAATAAAAGTTAAATTTTAATATATATATATATTAAAATTTAAATATAATATATATTAAAATTTAAATATATATATATTAAAATTTAACTTTATTGAATCATTATGTGAACACTATATGAATAATATATATATATCCATGATGACCACCACCACCATCATCAATTCATCATCACCATCACAGCCACCACCACCGCCACCGCCACGACCACCACCATACGTATCTCACCATCCACACCACAACTCCAAACCACAATCCCGCAAGCTACAAACCCCCAACCTAACCCCGACCCCAATACCCAACCACATGCACCAACGCCCGCACACTCATCACTGTCACAACCACACAACCACCGTCATCCCCTCCCCCACCATCCTCCGTAGTGCCACTGTCACCGTAGCCACCTCCCACCACCACCAACAACAGGTTGTGAAGAAAGGAATAGGGGTGTTTTGGGAATTAATTAAATGATGGGGGTGTATTAAGTAGACATTGAGGTGTATTTAGGGGCTGTTTGGTTGGGGTGTATCAGGTGCATCGCGATGCATCCTGATACCCCAATCCCCCGTTTTGATTCACAGGGTGCATTGCGCTATACATCCTAATACTCTGATTCACCGTTTAGTTCGCATGGCGCATCGCGCGACGCATGCATCCCACGATGCATTTTCAGCTGATTCATGCATCCTATGAAACGACCAAAATGACCGTTTCATACGATGCACCCTGACGTGAGCTCTTCGCTGGCGAACCCGACACACACCCTTCATCAAGGACGTCATCTCTCCCAGTTCCCCGGCATCTCCGAACTCTTCACCGGCGAACCCACTCCAGTGACGACTCCACCTCCACCTCCGCCCTTCCCAACCCCGTCCAGTTCCAGATCTGATCGTCTCGTTGATCGGCGACCCTTCTCTAGCCGTGATCAGGCGAGATCTGCCAATGCATTCTGATTATATATATATATATATATATATATATTCACAGCATTATATGAATAATATATATATATTATTGAGATTAAAATAATATAATATTTATATATATATTAAAATTTAATTTTATTACATCATTATATGAACTATATATTAATAATATATATATATATATAGTGGTGGCGTGGTTGTGGTGATGGTGCGGGTGTTGTGGTGGGATGGAAGAGATGGATAGATGAGAGTACTTCGGAAAAACAGATTAAATGGGGGAATAATTACTAAAAGTGGAGATGTATTTAGAATCACCCATGATGGGTGCCTTCCTAGGAGGTCCTCATATTCCAACCACCAAAGCCAGGGTGAAAAACTCAACAAATAAAAAAAAAAGAAAAAAAGAAAGAAAAAAAGCTAAGCCAACATGGCTAGATCACACGATTCACGATTCACCACATCAACCAATAAAGGGGTGTAAGCAATCAGGTACGCTCGTGAATAAGATCAATAATGGCTCGTTCGTGTTCTTTCACTGAGGTAGATAAATAAGCTTGAACAGGATTTTTAAGCTCAAGAGGTGAGCTCGACTTGTTATGCTTCGCGAATAGACTCGTTCAGGCCACAATTTTGTCGATGCTGTGAAGAATTATTTCACAGATAAAATGCATATCAAAAACTGATAACAGGTCATTTGGAAACTCAATTTTACTCTCTGATATATTATACTCAACATAATACTTACTATGTAGATCTCACTCAAAATTGCAAAAAGACTGCCACTCATGCAGGATCTTGGCTGACTGCCCCGAGTTTGAGCCCGGGAGGGACGAAGACAACGTCGTCGGACTCTGATGTAGAACCCCCCTGCAAGTTTTATCAGTTCATGGTAGGTTGTTATTTCTGTAGTAAAAATTAACAAATTACTCGAGACATGAGTATATATCGTCCGATTGAATTCTTACCACCATGTTTTCGATCATTTCTTCTAGAACACCGACCTAAAACAAGGGAAACACGGTTTGATTTCGCATTCCCGACGCTCTTAATCAGGTAAACTTTTAACATGTATCCTGAAATGTACCTGGATGTCCCCTTTTCTTATTGCTGGATTCAATTGTCTCTGATCCCGGGCAGCTCTCTCAAGTGTCTGGTCGAGGTCCTCCTGGACTAATAAGAGAACAAATTTAGTATCGAAGCGGAAGATATTGGGAAGAAATAGCGAGAAGTATATTTGCTAACCTTTTTGAAGAATACTGGACGATATCTCTTGTTCTCGAACCTTAAGGTCAAACTTCTTGACTGGAATAACAGTACTTAAGGTCAGATCATAAGCATAGAAACAGTACTGAATTAAACAGATATTGACATTCAGTAAGCATAAACCCCTCTGGTCAAAATGTTGCAGAAAAGGCAGGACAACAGAGAATCAGAGGGCTTAGCTAATGATAGTAGATATTCCTGAAAGATAGGGTTAAATAAACATTATGCTTTTGGGAAAAACTTATTACGCAAAGACACCGATGATACCTCAGCAGCACAGCAGGGTTCATAGAATTTATCTAGCCTGTCTCCTGGTTTAGAATTTATCTAGAATTTATCTAAAATGTTTGAGTTTACCATTTGACAAAATGTCCTGACATTTGAGATAATTCAAAATCTTATATTCTACTGAGCAGCGAGTCCATTTTAGCAATCATCATCATCAAAACCTTGCCCGATAATCCAGGTTTAGCTATGAAGCACGAACAAAAAGCCTCTTCGATATTGATGAGCAATTTTTTAAAACCATCACCTTAATGTCAATCCTACAGAAAGCAACAGTTTCATGGCCAAGGCACTTGGCGCAAAAGATGTCTTGCCCTGAAAACTAGAGGCTAAGCATGTAGGTTTCCTTGTTTAGAACAAAGAGAAGTCCCTAAGATTTTCTAGACTATCGAATTGACATGTAGAGAGAAAATAGCGACTGCTGCAAGAAACCATTACCATCTTAGGTGAAGTAGTGGGTCCAAAGAAACTAAAATATTTTCCGATACATTTGAAACATATATTATGCTGATTTAAATCAAAATTTTCATACTTCGCTTCAGAAAGTTAAAGCAGGACAGGAGTAAGAGTTCGAAAACGATGAATTGCGACATAAAGTTAGGCAATTTACAATTTGAATATCGAAGATAACACCGATCAGATACTAAAATCAATGTTTTGCGAAGTCATTCCATACAGTTTTAAGCTTGATGTTTAATGGCGGTAGACTCTATTTTCTGTATTCAAACGACATCCATGAGCTAGGAATATGCAAGTCCATTGTCTCATTCTTGCTAATCCTTTCCTGCAAATTAAAAGAACCATAAATTATGCTACTTTGTGCCCATCAGCCCGTTTAAGACACATCTTCTGAAAGTTACCTCACATTTTATCTAGCTGTTTCTGAATTGAATGCAAATACTTCTTTGACAGATATTGACAAACATTTCTTATACCAGCTAAGTATACCAAATCGGAGTAGATTCTGGAATGCTTGGTGGTTTCAAACTTATAAGCACAGGATCCAAGGTTGCAGAGTGGCAAGACATAGGATTCACAAGGATTTGCCTTTGATTTTAAGAATTTACTGTCCCTTGACCCTGAGAAATAACGTTGATTTTTATCTTCAAGATCTTAATGTTAACACATTCACAAATTTTTAACTCTCCCTAGACTCTTTACCCTTCTCGAAAACAAATATTAGATATGGCATCTACCACCACAAATAATGGTACCAACATCTATCAACTTCATGTCCTTCATTTCGGAACAATCGCCATTTTCAGTACTAGAGCTGTACAAACTCATTGAACTCAAGTGAACCAATAGATGTCATTCTCATCTAACAAGTGTTAACATTACTTGGCCCATAGGGCTCAAAGCACCTAGTTGTCATTGGTTTCACACCTCTCCTTGTCCCTAAACTTAACCTCAAAACCTTTACTAAGATTTCCATGTGCCATGCTCGTGAATCTCTTTAGTACCTCACTGCTATCCATGTTAAAGAAAACTTCATTAATCCAAATGCCCACATATCCAAGGAAGCACAGAAGTGTCCTTCCTAAAATAGAGAGTAAGCGACACTAATTGACGTTAGATCGTTACTTCTTTGAAGCAGACAAGCATCCAGCATATAAAACTTTGAGCTTGTGAGAAATAGAGTCTACAATTAAAACTGTAAGGCATTTTAAAGAAAACCAGAGAAAAAAATTAAAGGGGAGGAATTTCAAATGGGAAGGACTCAATGAGGAATAGTATGAGGGCAAAAGCCTCCTATACACACGAGAAGCTGTAAAAAAAAATTTGGTCCATGTGATGTTATATGAAACAGAAAGTACGATCTAGAAACTATAAACAACAGACGGAGATAGCAAAGGGAAACAATTACAGGCATACACTTCCTGTAGTGAAAAATAGGAACAGGGCTGATAAGAAGCAATAAAAAGTACAATGGATGAAAATTGCAGGCATAGGTTCCCTGTAATGAATAATAGGAAGAGGACCAACATAAAGTACGCGTCCAATCTAAGTGGATAAGTATATTCTTTTGCAAAAATATGCCTCCTCTTCACAGATTCTATAATCATAACGTAGAAGAGACAAGTAAAAAGTGGGACTATTAAGGAAACAGTTTCTTTGGGAAAAAACGCTAATTACAACAAAACTTTGTTTCCCAACAATCACTAAGAATAATTTGGATAAATTTCACAATCATCGATTAAGTGGAAGTATAAATTTAAATGCAATACTGAAAATGTTTCATGTAAAAGCGTAAAACTAAAAACAAAGTTGAGTCTCCAGATGAATTATTCTCAAAATAATGCCAAAAGATGGATACCAGAAAGACTGGAACTCCAGAAAATTCCTCAACAGCATCACCGATCTTTTCAAACTCCTGAAATCAAACCTCCATTCAGTAATTCTATCACAAACAGAATGCCTTGCTTAAAACAGGCAAAAAAATTCGATGTTAATGAAGAACTTTGGGTAGAAAGAAGCTAGATGATCTAACAATATCACACCTTCTTATATAGTATATTTCTTCCTCGGTGCTATTATGATAATTCTCATATGTTCTTAGTTGATTGTAGCATAGTAGCCTTTACATATGTTAATGCCAGAAGCTAGGGGTATTACGACCCAACTAATTAATGGGGTATTTGAATTATATCAGTCCTTAATTGAATGCTAGGGAAAGCATTTTCTGATATACAATGGCACATGTAGCAACAAATAAGTAAAGATAATAATGTAGAATAATAACTATCTGATTCTCTTGAGGAAACTTCTTAACATAGACCATCGCAGGATGATAAGATCAAAAGTTGCCCATATACCCATTGCAAAATATGGAAATCTATAGGATTGACAATGGCAGGGAACGGAATAAAAGCAATGAAAGCAAGCAGTACTTTCACTTCATGAGCAATAGCAAACATGCTGCATTTCCCGTAAGACGGGCTTTGAACCATATAGATTTTGATGAGATTACATAACGAAGGCAGGGCACATTTCACGGATAGCCGGGATTGCTATATAACCATAAGGAATTATCAGTCTTATCAAAAATAGTTGCTTTGAAATTGGCTTATATACAGCTAAACGAAGGGATGGAAGAAGAAAAAAAGGAAGCTCCAATTTGTGAACTAGAGAAGATGTAATGGAGTTAAAGTGGAGAAAGCATGACAAAAAGAGGTCAAGAAACATCAAAAATACAAAAGTTTAATCAATTCAATTATACTTCTTTCCCTCGGAATACTGACTAATAATCAATTTGCAGTATAAGTTAATGAGTTTCTGATCAATCTGCAACTACTTTCTCAACTGCGTGGAATCACCATCATAAACATATGCAATGTGGGACAAAAACACGACAGAACTATTAAATGAGTTTATGAGAGGCATTGGAGGCATTTAACTAGCCTTCGACTGCGCTAAGTTGATAGGGACATAATGAGTTAAATGTACACAGGGCTTCACTTCATTTTGAGATGAATTCATGGATTTTCGTTACTTCACAAGTTAGGTTTGATTAGGATCAATTGTGATATGGTCAATTGACCAGCGATTGAATAAATTTTTATGATACTGGTTTGAACAATCCTTTTGACGAGTTAAAGTAGACTTGATCATGGGCTAAGAGGCAAGGCCTCCCCAGCCCGTTTTGTTGCAGGCTTGGGAAAAGAAATTTTTCCCATGGACAGGCCTGGTCACAATTTCAGGCCGAAATTGTTTTCGGCCAAGCTTGGGTTTAAGAAATGAGCTCAGAAGCTCAGGCCAGGCAATATTAAAGACGAATATGTCTTTTCCCACAGATCTTTTGAATTTCTTTGCTTCTAAGTTTTCCTTTCTTAAGTCATGTGCTAGTTTAATCTCAGCATCTAATGAATAACCGACTACCCTAGAAAATCCTTGATGAACTTCTTTGATAAATCTACTAGTAGACAAAAACAGCTTAATGGTCAGTCTTTCCAGTAAAACAAATATGCATAATGTTAAAGCAGCAAGTGGTTTATTTTTTAAATCCCCAAGAGAAGAATAGTTCAAGTTTCCAAAATCAGAAACCATTGCTATATAGAAAAAACATTTCTCACCTTAATTGCATTTGCAACTTGGCAGGAATCAGGAATGAACCTGAAAGCAATTCCATCAACCCTTACCTGAACTGCCTGCAGTAGTTATCTTTTCTTTAGGATGTATGAAGAAACAATGAAAGGGAAAAAAATTTCAAGTAGCATCAAGCCAATTAAAAGAGCAATTAAAATGTCATGAAAGCTCTTGCTGCCTAAAACACAGAGCAAGGCAAAAAACTTTGTAGAGATGAGGGCTAACCACTATGCAATGAAGAAAATCGGGCCTCGTTTGCAAATTTGTACCCTCATGCAAAGATAATAATGAAAAATGGCTAGATGAAATATAATTTCAACAACATAATAAGAGAAATGGTTGAAACTCTGATTGAATCATTCGTGTGTAGGATTAGATGAATCTAAGCAACCCCAAGTACACAAAAATTCAAGAGAGAATGGCACCTGAAGTTATAGACTAGTTCTCACAAAAAAGTCACCAATGTCAAATTTTGAACAAAGTCAACTTTGTGAAAAAAGAGGGGGAATCTGGGTTTCACATGCCAGCAACCCATAGAATACTCAAAGACTAGAGGACATATACTAAGAGGCCCGTTGATGGATTTGATCCATGGACGCATATATTTCTTGAAACACATAACAGCAAACGACACAAACCAAATGTTGCATCTGTGTTCTCATCCCTCAGATGGAAACAAAGACTATCAAACATTGACTCTCAAAACAATAGTAGAAGAAGTAACCTGATTGACTTAGGACACATGATACTGAAAGAAACTACAAGAACAAACCTACTCATTGTCATGTCTCAAGTTCTCTGCTCAAGTTAATCAGGAATTCACAATCTAGAAAACCAAATAATTGAAAAGATGATATCACAACTAGGAAAAAGAATAATATCCTTCAATTCATCTAAAGCACAACCAAATCAGAAACTAACACCATTCCTGGTTCACTGAATGAAGTCAACCTAAACCCAAGAACTGAACATCAATCCAATCTAGGAAGAGAGAGCCAAGTAGGAATTCGACGTAAAGATAGATGTAGATTCATAGAAGAGATCAGAGTACCCGCACTATACTAGGAATCCACCTCATAATCTCCACTAAGCACGCATATTGTTTCAGGATTCCTACAACTGTACTTTCCTAAAATAGTTTGGATCCTTGCAACTGCATCTTTCTATGATAGCTTAGCATAGGTTTCTACTTTACATTTCTGCACAAATCAATTAGCATGATCTAAGGCTAAACTCTAGCCAACCAAAAGGGATTTCTCATCAAATTCTTATTAAGGCAGTTCACAAACTTTCCCAACTTATCAAAATCCCAGGAAAACCATCCCAATTGTTGGGTTTATGATATCAAACTCACTCAATTAGATTGGGTTAGTTGTTTTGGACTCACTAAACCAACTAGCATGGTTTATGTTATAATGGTTGGGTTGGGTCATATTGAAAAGTGATGAAAACTACTCTCTTGTTTTCTCTTGTGTAGATAGTGGAGAGGTTAGAGAGGGATTGGGTTTTCATCTCTTGGTCCTCTTCTTCATCAAGTATCCAAGGTGCTTGGAGGTGGCTTCTCAAGTTCTCCGATGCAAGATTAGTAAGCTGGAAGAGATTGTAGAAGGTGGAGTTAGAAGGCTTGTCATTTTATCCAATTAGAGATTGGTAATATCATCAATCTCTTGTAATCTCTTGATTGATAGTGGATTGATCTCCTTGCCGGCCGCCCGTGGACGTAACCCCTTAGTGGGTGAACCACGTAAATCTTTTTGTGTGCTTGTGGTGCTTGTTTGCTCTCTTTCTCCAAGTTAATGTGTATGTGATTTGTCTACCCAAAGCCCAAGATCCTTGGATTTTTCGTGTACTAAGGAGGTTAATACTTGGAGTGTATCAACTTGATCTTCATTGTAATCCTTGGTTGAGCCTTCATTAGCTACACCAATTCTGCCACAATGATAGAATAGATAACATCTTCCAGAGGTAAAAATAGCCAGCTCTAAGTTAAAAGTTCTCCATAAAACAATCATTAAAAAAATTTAATTTCCCAAATCATATACAAAAGCCCAGAAATGAATCCAACAAAAACAAACCTCGCAATCCAAATCCCTACAGGAAAGATCCACAAACCACTCACCTTGCTCAACGCCACCTCAACGACCTCGGACCCCTCCCACATGCCTCGGTTCATCGACCTCATCTGATCCAAGAGCGACTCCGCATCCTCCTTCTTGAAGCAAAACAGCCCCAGCGACTTCCCCGTCCGCGCCCCCGACACTAGCACGAACTCCTTCTCCCCGTTGGCGAGCGCGTACACGGGCACCCCGGCGAGCCGCTCCTCGACGAGCTTCGCCGTCGGACTGAGGCGTGGCGTCGGCGACTCCAGAGGGCGTATGCGAGCCAAGGGCGGGGCCGTTTGGATGAACTGGGAGAAGGAGGCCTGGAGGGCTTCCTTGGCTTGGTTTGCTTGGTTGAAGAGGTTTCCCATGGCCGAGTCGAGATGGGTCTTGAGGCGAGAGGGGGAGAGATGGGATACGAGGTTTGCGATAGGGTTTTGAGCGTTGGGCATCTCCATGGCTATGGAGAGAGAGAGAGAGGAGAGGGGTTTTGGGAGGGAAGGCCGTCGTCGGGGTTTATGTCTCGTTTGGTATAGGAATAACTTTATTTCAGGGTTAAGGAATTTTATTTCCAATTTTAGGAATAATTTTGTAATAATTACTTGAAATAAGAAAAAAGTAGGGTGAAGAATGGAAATAACTTTGTAATGATTACTTGGAATAGGAAAAGATGTTTGGAGAATAAAGTGTGGAATAAATAATGAATTCGAAAATATTTTTAGAATATTTCAAAAAATATTTCTTTATTTTTTTGGATATTTTAAAAATATTTTTTTATTTTCATACCAAACGGGGCCTTAGAGGAGGAGGAGGGTACGTATGTATGTAACGGGTGGGATGCCGTGTCGGAATCCTATGTATCGGATGTGGGAAATCGGGTTTGGCTGCTTTACCTTAATAAATATATTAATTTTCGATTTTATAAGTGAGGACAGTCCTAAATTATATATAAAAAAAAGTAAATAAATTTAATATGCAAATTTTTGGGTAGTGTAGGACCGCAGGTAATGTATCAACGAAGACCCTGGTGTTTAAAATGCGTCACTCAAGTTTTAATTTCTTTTCAACGTGATGGGACAATTTCTCGGATGTCATTACTGAAACTGATGGAGAGACTTTCACGTGGCAATGGGTTGGTGCCCTTGTAACTTACGAGAATGTTCTAGAGGCCGGCGTTTCTTTGATGCAGGGGTTGTCAATGGTGAATTTCGCCGACTGATCACTGGATCAAGGACTTGGGGAGGGTTTAAAAGTGGTTTCACCTTCAATTGGGCCACATATGTGTTGAGAATCTGAGGTTCGTGGCGATGTCGAAATCTCACTAGATAGCGATGTGATATTGCAATGGAAGAGACAGATAACTCAACCAGAAAATAAAAGAAAAATAGGGATATGGATTTACGTGGAACATCCCTCAACAACAACCGAAAGGAAAAATCACGGATGACAATAGGAAGAAAATCCACTATGAGAGCATTCACAACATATTCCCTATCTTTAAATTTAGAAAATATGATTAGAAATTGTTATCCAACAGATTCGTTATCTCTATAGTCATTCACTATCTCATTCCATAAAATCAACTACGTTTCCTATATTTAGGGATTCAGAAAGCGTTTCATATATCTTAAAATAATATTATTTTGTGTTTTCTTTTCTCAACCACATCAGCATAAAGCGACCTTCGTTCTTTCTCCTCCCCTTGCTATTTAAGTCTCCTTCCCCACTCCATCTTGTCAACCAACCACCACACCTCACCGGCGTCCATCAACTCTGACAAGTGATCGCTCGCAAAGCGTGTCGTTAAAGCGCAACAAACTTCAATCAAAATATAATCCTTATTCTATCACTATCCTACATGGTAAATTAGTGGTGAAGTCCAGAGTTGATCCACATGGAAAACGTTGGAAAGTAAATCAATTCTCGAAACTGATTCCTAAGCGGAGTAATCAAAAGGTTGGTTGAATTATCTAAAAATTATCTAAGAAAGCAAGTAAAGTGATCGGGATTTGAACTAAGTTATGAATTACCTAGGGATTACTCAATCCACCCTAGCTTCACCTTCAATCTTCTCTAGTTATCCTCTTGTTCCCTTCTCTCAACATTATGGATCATATGGCTACAAGCTCACATGAATCCCTAAAATAAGATTTATGTTCCTAACGGCATAACCTATCTTTCTTGGCATAGGTTGTCTTCGATCATACGATTACTTTAAGTTAGACTACTCCTAATGACCTTGACACAACCTATCCTAGCTAGCATAACATGGCAAATATCAAAAGTAAACCATAAATCACATAAAAATAATCTCATAAATCTATATAAACAATCACAGAAAGCTTATACGACTGAAAATACTTCAAAGGAACTCTGTTCCTTCAAATCTCTAATCATTAAAACCATATTTATGAGATCATGTTGAGAAAAAGTTTACAAGAATCAAACCAAAGAAAATCAAAAGCTACATTAGGGTTTCATGATATCCCTAAGTTTAAGAATTAGTTACTCATCTTTTGGGAAAGATCCATAGGTGTTGGGAAGGAAGCCGTCGATCCCCGCGAAAAGATCTCAATCTTCAAAACCCTAGCTTTCTCCTCCAAAAGTGGTCTAAAAGATCATTATTTTTTGCTGGAATCACCCCTTTATGTCTTAGAAACCCTTAATCCCGGAATTAGGAGTTATAATTGAACTTAAACTCTAATTTTCCTAAATTCCAGGTTGATGACGTCATCCACGCACCGATCGGACTCAAATCCGATCCCTCGCTCTAGTCGGTCTGACTGGGTCTTCACTGTCACGTCATTAATTAATTTCAACCTTTATCAAATTTCAGGTTTCATAGATCCAACTTTTCTTCAAAACGGGCGTCAATTTATAGCGAACCTCACAAAGTATTCAACATGAAAGTTGTAGACCTTGAAGTCTTCTTTCATATCCCAGAATTTCAGAATATTTGGAGTTCTGGAGAATGTATGGTGATTTATTTCCAAACAGTTGATGAAGCAGTCTTTTTGCAGAATTTAGTGATTTTTGGGCGAATTTCTTGTATTTCTTCTCAAATCCTACTTAAACCTAAAATCAAACAATAAGATATCAAATACACCTACTCTAAGACTAACAAAGGTAATTTAAGGGGTTTAATTCTGCATAATTAGTGACTCATCAGCAAGTCCATTACTTCCGGCGACATTGCCGGCTATCGCTGTGAGGACCTGCCCCTCTACTCCTGGGTCGACCAGTTGGGTCGGGCCCGTGACTCGTTTGATTGTTTCGCGTCGAGCGCGCGATCCGGTGGATCGTATTGTTTCTTGGACCGCAAGGGCAATTTGGTAAATTGCGCATTGTCGGTTTGTTTTACACTCGCGTGTGCACACACTGACCGTGTTAGTGTTAGTGTTTGATTATAATGGTTAGGTGAACTCGGAATCAGAAAATCCGAGCTTAGACTTGTGTTTTAGCCCAAGTTTGTGTTTCTGGGCAAGGAGATCGATCTTCTTTGCTAAGGAGATCGATCTTCCTTGAAAAGAAGATCGATCGTCATGTGCCAGAAAGCTAGGGGTGGCAATACGGGTCGATGGGTCGGGTTCGGGTCGGGTCGAGATCCAATATCTCGACCAAAAATGCCAACCCGTTTACTAAACGGGTCAATTTTGTTAACCCGAACCCGACCCACTTTTAAATGGGTCAACCCGACCCAACCCGCCTGACCCGTTTATTAAACGGGTCGGGTTAGGTTCGGGTCAAGTTGACCTGTTTGACAACCTGTAAATAACGTGTTTAACAAAATAATACATAATCTTCTAATTCCACTAGAAAAACCAACAGAATCTTTTGTTTAACAACCTGTTTAACATGTAACAAGTACATATAAAACAAAATAACATCACCATTATACAATAATGGAAAAACCAACAGTTGTTCCTCATAAACTTGTATCTCTAAAGTTCTAATATAAAAATTGATAAACACCAAACAACTTGATAAGAAATGCTCTCAGGCTGATGAGACATTGAGACTCCTCATAAGCTTGTATCTCTATTTGGCTTGTATCTGCATTGGTGCCAAAGTTGATCAGGATCAGCAGCCTCTGGTGCCAAAACATTCCTAATCTGCAACTCCAAAGTCAAACATTAAATGAAAACATAATAAGGGGTGTAAGGTGAATTAGGCTAATTCAATAGTCTGCTTTTGTATCACCAGAAGCAGAAGTCATTCGATAAAGATAGCATTCTAAAACTGTACACAAACCAAGAGATTAAAAAGCTAGAACTATAATGGATAAAGCGGGAGGCCAGAAAACCTCAAGCAAGTGCAGGTGTTCACATTGGGAGAATGATCATAATTCATAAATATCATAAATTTAGGAGACAGATCAAACAAATATCACTTTTTGAATGCACATCTCTATCACTTTTTGAAACTGATAGATCATGTAGACAGTGATGGTTCTTGTTTGAATTTTAAATTGCAATAGTTCAATTTAGATTGGACAAGCTTACCTACGACATGAGATTCCGCCAGGGTGAGGCAAAGGTACTTCCCTACAGATTTCAGAACCCTATGCACCTAGCAAACATAACAAAACAGATACACATTCACTGCAATTCACCAAACTAAAAAGCACAATTTAAACCAATTGGTAATAAGTTCACAATTCACTGCAATTCACCAATTCATATTAACTACAACTCACCAAATTAAACCAATGGGTAATGAGTTTCACATTCACTGCAATTCATACAAGTAAGATCAGTTGTTACTCTACATTGACCAAAAAGCACAATTTAACAAAACATATACTGCAATTCACCAAATTAAACAAATAGGTAATAAGTTCCATATTCACTGCAATTCACCAAGTTAAACCAATTGGTAATAAGTTTCACATTCACTGCAATTCACCAATTCATATTCACTGCAATTCACCAAGCTAAACCAATGGATAATAAGTTTCATATTCATTGCAATTCATTCAAATAAGATCAGAAGTAACTCATGAGGGAGAAAGGGTAATGATCAAGGTATTTATGAGGTACAGAAAGCTAGAATCTCTTAGCAAAGCAAGAACTTGTATGCTAGAAATTGAAAGCTAAGTGAATGAGTCTGAGAAATTTTCTACTTACCCACCTGTCTAACAATAAATTCATAAATGAAAAATACATACTCTAAGTAGGGGTGACAATTCGGGTTCGCGGGTCGGGTCATACACTGACCCGTTTAACAAAACACCAAACCCGAACCCGACCCGTTTATTAAACGGGTCAGGTTTATAAACCCGAACCCGACTCAATTATAAACGGGTCAACCCGACCCGACCCACCTAACCCGTTTAATAAACGGGTTAGGCGGGTCGGGTCGGGTTGACCCGCCACGGCAACCCGCCACGCACAGGAGGGAGAGGCGGCGCGAGCGCCGCCGGCGGCCGGATCTGGCCAGATCTGGCCGAGAAACAACCGGATCTGGCCGGATCTAGCCGGATCTGGCCGAATCTGACTGGATCTCGCCGGATCTGGCTGGATCTGAGGCGGATCTGAGGTGGATCTGGCCAGATCTGAGGCGGATCTAGCCGGATCTGGCCAGATCTGAGGCGACCTCGGGCTCGGGGAGGTCGAGGACGGCGACGCCTCGACGGGAAGGAGTGGGGGGCGGAGCCGCGGAGGCCGTGGAGGTCCTCGAGGTCGGTGGCGGTCGTGGACCTCGTGGTCGGCGCTGAGGCGACCTCGGGGAGGTCGAGGACGGCCGGGGAGGTCGAGGACGGCGACGTCGAGGTCGAGGACGGCGACGCCGCGACGAAGCTGAGGCGACCTCGGGCTCGGGGAGGTCGAGGACGGCGACGCCACGACGGGAAGGAGTGGGACTATGGGGTGCGGAGCCGCGGAGGCCGTGGAGGTCGGTGGCGGTCGTGGTCGGCGCTGAGGCGACCTCGGGCTCGGGGAGGCCGAGGACGGCGACGCCGCGACGGGAAGCTGAGGTCGCGACGGGAAGCTGAGGCGACGCCGCGACGGGAAGCTGAGGCGACGCCGCGACGGGAAGCTGAGGCGAGCAGGTTCATGTCGAGGACGCCGCGACGGGAAGCTGAGGCGAGCGGGTTCACGTCGAGGACGCCGCGACGGGAAGAGAGGGTGAGAGATGAGAGGTGAGACCGTGAGAGGAGTGAGCTGAGAGGAGTGAGAGGAGTGAGAGGGTGGGCCGGGGGTAACTGGGTAAGGGTTGAATTAACGGGTTAACGGGTTAACGGGTTGACCCGCGGGTTAGGCGGGTCAACCCGACCCGACCCGTTTATTCGCGGGTCATAAACGGGTTCGGCGGGTTGACCCGTTTATGACCCGAACCCGTTTATACCCGACCCAAACCCGTTTATTTCGAGTCGGGTTCGCGGGTCACGACCCGAATTGCCACCCCTAACTCTAAGTAGCAGTGGAGCATTGTCCCGATTCCTGTTGATCATTGTTGATACTTAAACTCAACACATCCTCAGTAAGATCATTCAGAGAAGTCAAATACTCTGCATAATATGTAGAGATGAGTTATGAAACATAATTCAGAAATAAAGTTACTTCAATAATCCACTACTACTACTAGCTTACCTTTGTTACCATACAACCAATCACGCTAAAGCTTCAGCTACCTCAGGCTTAAGTACACTACGATATTGATCTAATACTCTACCACCACCACTGAAAGCCGATTCAGATGCAACCGTGGAGACGGGTATAGACAAGATATCACGAGCCATGAGCGAAAGTGTGAGGACCCGTCCCTCTACTCCTGTGGCTCGTCGTGGACCGCAAGGGTAATTTGGTAAATTGCGCATTGTCGGTTTGTTTCACACCCGCGTGTGCACACACTTACCATGTTTGTGGTAATGTTTGGCTAGAATGGTTAGTGGGACCCGGGATCGAAAGATCCGGGCTTGGGCTTAAGTTCTAGCCTAAGTCTAGCTTCCTGCACCTAAAGGATCGATCCTTCCTTGCTAGAAGATCGATCTTTGTGGTGCCAGAAAGTCAAGTGCGATCGTCATGAAGGATCGATCTCCGAGCTCCACCTCACCTCTCTCGAGTTCCCTAGCTTCCTCTACTTCCAGATCCAACCCTCTTTCCTCCGTTTCCTCTCTCTCAAGCCGCTGGCAGCCCTCTTCGTCGCCGATCTTCGAGCTCCGCCGGCGTTCCCTTGGAGTTCCTTCGTCGCCGTCGAGCTCCAACGCCCAGGATAGCGTCGGGAAACTCAGATCCCATCTTCTCCAAGCCCTCAGGTAGGGGTTTTCTACCTGAATCCTTGATTCAGTCCTAGGGTGTGTTTGTGGATTGAACCTTCCAATGATTGATTGCTGTTTTCATGCTATCCATGCTAGATTAGTTGCTGATTCCGGATTCATGGGTTTCGGATTTTGTTTGAGAAGGTTTCGAACGGATTCGTTGTAGATTTTCTCTTCTACCTTGTTTCCCTAGCTTAGATCCCAACTGACCAAGGTGTGATTGATCGTTTATGTGGTTTTAATGGAGTTTTATCCCTCAGTTTTTTCTGGATTTCGTTGATGCTCTGTTCTTGAATGAACAGCCGGATTCAAGCTCGGTTTCTGAGCTTTGTGTGCATGATTTCGTTGGATCATCAAGATGAGAGTTGTAGATCTTCGGATCTACTTCCTATTGCCGCTGATTTCATAATTTTCGAGGTTTTCTACGATTTATGGTGACTTTTCTTCGGATCTGCAATGATACCAAAATTAGTGAATTGATTAGTGAATTCCGGGAAGATTAGCCATTAGATTAATCCAATTCTTGGGCTACATGTTCCTAGGATGCTAATATACATTTGCCCAAGTTTGATTCTCAATTCGACGTCGTTTGGATGTCGAATTCATAAGATCTCATCGCCTTTAATTATAACCACTGTAGCAAATCCGAAAATGCATAATATTAGTGGATTTTGATGCTCATGGTGTTTAATCTTTCTAGAATCACGTAGTTAAGGCTGCTAGTGACATCTAGGATTGGTATGTCTAATTTGATAATTTTTAGATAATTTAATCCACGGTTTCGGCTTGATTACCTAGTCACTAATCCCCTCTACTTAGCAATTAAAGAGCGAACATGTCTAATACCTTTATGTGAATTGGAGTATGCTTAATTAGCAGAATTTAGATGTTTAGACCTCGGCTTTTCAGCATTTCTGTTTTGTTACTATTTTTCATTGCTTAGCTAGTTGTTAATTGACAAGCATGTCTAGTATATATGCATGTATCCTGAATTATGTTAGAGAGTAGGTATACCTAATTTTACATTAACTGGTTGAGTTGGTTGAGAATCATAACATGCACCTCATTTTAGTTACTTTTCATACTATTGCAACCTTGTACGTCTTATGCATCTATGTATATATATTTATATATATCTAAGCCCGTGTGGGGCTTGTGGTTGAACCAAGGGAGTCATGCCCCTTGGGATGGTAAGATGATTGAGCGGGCCGCTGGTATGCCACTTGTGTTAATTTGTAATCGTGGTGTGTTGTGTGATTGCGTGGCCGGGGTTGTATCCCAGTTGTAGGAATTTTGGGAGACGACTGTTTAAGCCGTTATAATGCCAAAATTCTGATTGAAATGTGTAATTGTTTGTTAATGGCCCGTGGGCGTCGTTATAATATTGTATTACTGTAGTTTAGACCCATGCTATGATTACCCTCCGGCAAGCTTGATGCTTCGCCTAGGCCGTGTATTGTTGTGATGTCATACTGTTGCATGCCTAGCCTTCTGTATTTCTGTGCGCGTGAGCATTGCATGCATTTGCTTGCATTAGAAGCATTAAGGTTTAGGTGGCTCACGCCTCGATCTGGATGGGTTTTCTGGGTCGGGGGTGTGGCAGGATGATTATGAATGCTAGGGTAACCACTACGATTAGAGGGAAACCTCGCCAAATTTTCCACAGTAGGTTAGGTTCCGCTTCGCGTCGCCTGGTCCGGTTGGGCCTACGCGGGTCGGGGCGCGACAACTTGGTATCAGAGCATAGGCTGTAGATCCCAGAGTGTTAGGATCAGGATTCGGTTGAGATTGAGTGTGGAATGGGTTAGTTCTATGTCTAGAACATCCGTGCATGCTCTCCTTGTGATGTGTTATGTTTTTCCGCTTTATGTTGTGCTGTTTGTTTTGCCGTTCTGACGAGTGAAAGCTCGTTTGCTGTTGGTGATCGTGCAGATGTCGGGAGCTCACGCCCGACCTCCGGTTGCCGGTCAAAGTGGGGCACGACCTGGTCGACCCGCCCGACCGGACAGGACTTGTCGCGTCCCGACCCGCGAAAGCCCAACCGGACCGGGCGACGCGAACCGGAACCTAACAAAACGCGGAAAAAGCTGGCGAGGGTTCCCTCTAACCTATTAGTCTCCCTAACAATTCATCAAAAGCACCCTCAATTAAAAGACATTAATTTAATAAAACCTCGAACCACAGATTAGAAACCCAAAAGAGATTTAATATACATATCCTCGGAGAGGGGAAGATCCAAATACAACATTACTCCCGTAGGAGACTATCTAACATAGGTATAAAAGCAGTAAAGATCGTCACCTCTCAAAGTCCACCAGGCGCCGCAGCACCGCTGACTAACTGCCCGGTAGGGGCCACAAGAGAAGAACTGACGCCTGCACCTACAAAACGCAGCCTGGGTAGGTGTGAGCACTAAGCTCAGTAGGGATCTATACTACGACACACAGAAGGAAGAGGGAAACGCAATAGTGTCGCCCTCAAGTAGGACTTAGGTGTATACAGGGGTCCCATAACCCCACCGCGTGTCCCTGAGGCCCAGGAGCAGCACTCAGTAAGCTCAACAAACACTACTGACTCACATGCAGGGACCCGACGCTGCAGGTGGGAAAAGGCACCGCTGAGGGGGCCTCTCCTCCACTCAAGAGTCAACACAGTGGAACACTAGCTACACCTCAACCTCCGACTCGAGGCCGACACGACCTCTACAATCATCAAGCAGCAAGTGTACCAGTCATCTAAGCCTATCATCGAATCGACTGGACACCACAATTCGAACCGGGTCCAAACTACCCAACCCCGGTCCTAGGGCTAAGTCCGAGCTTTCAGCCTCGGGACGGCGACCCACATATCACCCACGCCCTAACCATGCAACTAATGCACAAATCAACAATGCATGCTATGAACATACACAAATAGGAGATAGATGTGCAACAGTATGATAAGGCATCAGATAAGTCAACCGGATCGCTGCAACGGTACTACCAACCGGCAACCGTGGACTCCTGCAACGGGAAGCAACCCCGAAAACGATGATGAACAGTAACAAATATAATATTATATTCAAAACACCAAAACCTCTACATAGAGGCTAATGGATCCCGTCGATCCGACATCCAAACGACGTCGGATTCAAGATCCAACTTAGCCACCAGTAGATCTACATACTGGGATCAACATATCCAAAATCCATAATCATCCAACGGTTGGATTAACGAAAAAACACTAATCAAAACCGCTACAAATAGTCAATAAAACCCCATCAGTCTGCTTTGGGATCGATCCGGAATGTTTGGATCGATTCAGAAAATATTGGATTGATCCGAACCATTTGGATCGATCCGAACAGCTTCTTACCAGGCCAGCTTCAGATAAGCCTCGTCGCATGTTGATGTCGCTCAAATGTGTCACGCACAGCGGTCGCGGTGCAGTACAACATAAGAGAGGTCGAATTCCACAGAGAGACAAGTAGGAAAGATCCAGAAATACAAATAACAATAAATTGAAAACAATCAAGAGCGATAAAAGTTAAGAAAATAGATCGAAGATGTAATGGTAAGATAAAGGTAACAAAGAAATCAGGATTTGAATGAGGCTAGGCTTCAGGAATCACTTCACTCGGATTTAGGTTCTTCTCTTCTCAATGGTTCATATAATACTCAGTTAAGGGATTCACATCCCAATCGCCTTAACCGAAAGATATAGAATTATGAATCTGATAAAATATAAATGTCTCTTTCTATGATTGGTTCCTCCTTTTTATAGTTCTAACTTCATCCAACCAAACCTAAGAATACACGATACCGGCTGTCACTACAGGCAACGCGCAGCAAAAGTTCATCGGGACAAAGCCCTAACTCTAATCGGATCTCTAAGAATACACAATACCAACTCTCACAATCGGCAATGCATAGCAAAGATCTCACGGTATAGAGCCCCAACCTTATCTAACCAGATCCCTAAGAATATACAATACCAGCTGTCACTACGGGCAATGCATAGCAAAGGTCTCGCAAGACTCGGTAGGAGAATCAAAAGAGATAACTATGGGATCACAATATCATAAAAGAAGCATGACTGGATTTATAATAATGTTTAACCACAAAGCAATCTGTGAAGATCCAATACATAAAAAGAGTTTAACAATAAAGATTAAAAACATGAACCATCGTTGGAGAAGAAGCCCTAATCCTCGCTAGATCATCCGTCAGCCATGCCCGCGGATTACTCGGCCATAGATGGAGATGTCTCCATCTTTTTCCTCTTGAAAAACTCCTGAAAAGAGCCTCCAAAAACGTCCAAGAAGTCCTCCTTGATTAGCCCTAAGTTTCCTATTTATAGGGTCCAAGAATTAGTAAACTCGGATTAATCAAAACCGTTGATTTTCGTCACTGGGCAAGTCCGATCGATCCTTCTCGGGATGTTGGATCGATCGGTCTCTTGAGATCTCCAATCTTCTAGCTTCGCCCGTGTCCGATCGATCGGACTAAGGGAGTCGGATCGATCGATTTCGTAAAAATCCTTCGTCTCTGGCTCTTCCCGAGTTCGATCGATGGACGGATCGATCGAACTCTGCTCCTCTAAAAAGCATACGTTCTGTCACCATTTAATTTCCAAGTCCGATCGATCGAATTATGAGTGTTGGATCGATCAGATGCATAAAAATCCACATTCTCTGGGTATTTTTGAGTCCGATAGATCCAACTCTAGGAGTCGGATCGATCGGGCTCAGTAGGAGTGATGGTTCGATCGATCGAACCATATTCAGCCAAAAACTACATGTTCTGTCACGGTTTTGCCAGGTCCGATCGATCGGACCTTCGCTCGGACTTCCAGCTTATTTTCCTTTCTGCCATTCAGACTGCGCATTGATACTGAAATTGCCGTAACTTCTTCTAGGAAACTCGGAATCACGAACCGTAAAATTCCCCAGAATCTAGACTTCAAGAGCTTTCCAGCCATATATGGCACATTATCTGATTCTTCATGAGCAGATACAGATTAATTGTTGAACTTGATCCATATACTCTTTTCAGCTTCTTTTAGCTCCAATTTCCTGCATTTTCCAAACAACCATGTGAAGCAACATATAGATATAAAAATAGTAATAAAGATGCTGATTAAGGATAATAATCTAGCAATTGAGATGGTTTTAAGGTTGTTCAGAGTGCACTTTCATGCACTCATCACACCCCCCAACCAGCTTATTGCTAGTCTCTAGCAATTCAAAGCGCATAGAATATAATTAAGCACACTAACGGTTCAAGGATGTAGACATGCATGATAAAAATTCTACCTTATCAAGTCAATAGTGTTTCATACAGTACAGAGCATGAAAACTTCTTATACTCATACACATACTACCAACATATGAAATCAACTTCTACACATCAAAACATGCTAATCACCATCCAGAAGAACACATGTGACGTGACAAATAAATGTTACGTGCAGAAGCAACTTCTACCCACCATTAGTCCAAACACACTACTATCATCATGACCAATCATCCAACCCTCGCACTTTAAGTACAACATGCTCTTTCTCTATTTTTTTTCTTTTCAACTATCAGACATTTTGCCTTTTTACGCGAGCACTCTCCGCTTCTTGAGGCGCAGAGACCCGGTTACTTAGCAAAACACTTAGTAGTTTTTTTTTTTTTTTTTCGCTATAAGTGGTTCTACCTTTTTACGCGAGCTCCCCTCTTCCTGAGGCAAGAACACCCGGTTACTCAGTAGATCACTTAATAGTTGTTTAGGCACAGCTTTATCAAGCTCCAGAACTTTTTCTGTTTTTTTTTTCTCTGCATGCAATACTCAACACTAGCTAATGTTGAAATCATGGTCTCAATGGACAATAGCATGCTCATTCCTCTAGTGAGTATAATTACCACTGCACATAAAGTGTTCGTGTGTGGATCACATGATGTTATACGTTCAGGTTATCACGCATGCAATCAATGTATTGGTCAATCCATATGAAAGCAACATGCATAATAAGCATAAAAATTTCAGCTCAAGTACAATTTCTAATAACATAATCAATTCAACACTACTAAACTCAATAAGGTAGCATGCATAAGGTCATGCATGCCTACACCCCCCAACCTGAAATTCACATTGTCCTCAATGTGTGCTAATCATGTAAATAAGCAGAAGGGTGTTGGCTGAATTTTCATATATGACAGAAATAAAAATAGGAAATCGAAATAGGAGCGAGGCCACCTCATAGAATAAGTGAATATCTCCTCAAGGCTCCTCATGGTGGCCGAATTTCTCATCTCCAGAATAGTGGTCGAATTCCTCAAGCAAGGCAAACGGTGGTCCAACATCCTAAGAAATAAGAGAGCAAACAAAAACAAATGAAAACAAAAGCAAACAAACTAAAACAAACTATCCTAATCAAAAAGGGAAATGATAGATAGGAGAAAGATCATCCCTCGTAGACAGGGTCTACGAGAGAAACGGTGTGCTCCTCAGGGTCCGCTTTCTCTGGAATCTGTTTCAAACGCTGTCCATTAACCGTAAATAATCTCCCATCCTTTGGGTCTTCAACTTCCACAGACCCATTCTCAAATATTCTGCTAATGGTGAAGGGGCCTGTCCAACGTGATCTCAGCTTCCCAGGATGAAGATGCAGTCGTGCGTCATACAGATAAGCTTGCTGTCCTACTTGAAACGTCTTCCGCAAGATCTTCTTGTCATGGTAGGCCTTTGTCTTTGCCTTGAAGATCCTAGAACTCTCATAAGCATCATTCCTGAGTTCCTCCAACTCAGACAGCTGGAGTTTTCGTTCCTGACCTGCAGCATCCAAAGTAAGATTTAGTGACTTAATAGCCCAATATGCCTTATGTTCTAATTCAACTGGAAGATGACATGGTTTTCCATAAACAAGGCGAAACGGCGACATCCCCAGGGTAGTCTTGTAGGCAGTGCGATATGCCCACAACGCGTCTGATAGCCTCAAGGACCAGTCCTTTCGGTTGGGGCTCACTGTCTTCTCCAGGATTTGCTTTATCTCTCTATTGGCTAATTCAGCTTGGCCATTCGTCTGTGGATGATAAGCAGTGGAAATCTTATGTGTCACTCCATACTTGCGCATCAAAGCCTCAAAAGAGCGGTTACAAAAATGGGATCCTTGGTCACTAATAATGACCCTAGGAGTACCAAATCTAGACAAAACATGCTCTTTAAGAAACTTGATGACAGTGGAATGATCATTATTCCTACATGCAATAGCCTCCACCCACTTAGACATGTATTCCACAGCCAACAATATATATAAATAGCCAAAAGAAGAAGGGAAGGGTCCCATAAAGTCTATACCCCAACAATCAAAAATCTCGACAGCTTGAATTGGGTTCAAAGGCATCATATGTCTCCTAGATAAAGCTCCTAGTGTTAGGCATCTATCATAGGATTTGCAGAAAATATTAACGTCACGAAACATAGTAGGCCAGTAAAAACCACATTGAAGAATTTTAGCAGCAGTCTTTTTCATCGAAAAATGGCCTCCACATGCATGAGAGTGACAGAATGTAATGATGCTTTCGATTTCATAATCAGGGACACACCTGCGCATAATCTGGTCAGGACAATACTTAAACAGACAAGGATCATCCCAATAAAATTTCTTTACCTCAACAAAGAATCTACGCTTATCCTGCGCACTCCAAAATGAAGGGATCTCACCTGTCGCTAAGTAGTTAACAATGTGCGCATACCAGGGCAGTCTTGCAACTGAAAAGAGTTGCTCATCAGGGAAGTCATCTATGATTGGTGGCTCATCTTCCGCTACTTCCACTATCAGCCTTGATAGGTGATCAGCAACAACGTTCTCCACGCCCTTTTTATCTTTGATGGAGATATCAAATTCCTATAAGATTAATATCCAACGAATTAGGCGCGCTTTAGCATCCTTCTTGGTGAGAAGGTACTTAAGTGCGGCATGATCAGTGAAAATAGTAATGGGAGAACCAATCAAATAAGCACGAAACTTGTCTAATGCAAAGACTATAGCCAATAGTTCTTTCTCAGTGGTAGAATAATTCATCTGTGCATTATTCAAGGTTCGGCTAGCATAATGAATAACATGAGGTTTACCATCTTTTCGCTGTCCTAAAACAGCTCCCACAGCAAAATCGCTTGCATCACACATCAATTCAAAAGGAAGGCTCCAATCGGGTGGTTGCACAATAGGTGCGGAAGTCAATTTATCAATCAAGGCTTGAAAAGCCTTCTGACAATCAATAGTCCACTCAAAAGGGGTATCCTTTATCAACAGATTACATAAAGGACGAGCAATGGCAGAAAAATTTTGAATGAATCTCCTATAAAAACCAGCATGCCCTAGAAAGGATCTAACATCTTTAACGGTCTTTGGCACAGGAAGATTTGAGATGAGATCGATTTTTGATCGATCTACCTCAATGCCTTTGGAAGAGACAATATGGCCCAACACAATGTCTGAGGGCACCATGAAGTGACACTTTTCCCAATTAAGCATAAGGTTCTTCTCCTCACACCTGCTCAAGACTCTCTTTAAATTTTGCAAGCATGCATCAAAAGTATTACCAAATACAGTTAAGTCATCCATATATACCTCCATACATTCCTCGATCATATCAGCAAACATACTCATCATGCAACGCTGAAAAGTAGCAGGAGCATTACACAATCCAAATGGCATTCTACGGAAAGCATAAGTACCAAAAGGACATGTAAAAGTAGTTTTTTCCTGATCCTCTAAAGCAATCTCAATCTGATAATATCCAGAATAACCGTCGAGAAAACAATAAAAAGGATGTCCAGCTACTCTCTCTAAAATCTGATCTAGAAAAGGCAGTGGAAAATGATCCTTACGGGTGGCAGCATTCAATTTTCTATAATCTATGCACATACGCCATCCTGTCACTAATTTAGTGGGGACAAAGTCTCCACTTTCATTTTTAACAACAGTGACACCAGATTTTTTTGGCACAACCTGTGTAGGACTTACCCATTTGCTATCAGCAATAGGATAGATAATCCCTGCATCTAATAATTTCAACACTTCAGTTTTGACTACCTCTTTCATTGTAGGGTTCAACCTACGCTGAGGATCCCTGCGAGGTACAACCCCTTGTTCGAGATTAATCATATGGGAACATATCAAGGGACTAATACCTTTCAGATCTGCTATACTCCATCCAATAGCTGATTTATGCTCATTCAAAATGCTAAGTAATTGCTCACCTTGCTCTGCAGTTAATGCTGAAGAAATAATCACTGGGTATGTATCACCTGGACCAAGATAGGCGTGCTTTAAACCTTGAGGTAGCGGCTTCAGGTCCAGTTTGGGCGGCTCTATTGATGATGGTGTTGGTGGCTGTCCTCTTTCTGGCAGTTCTTCAAACTTTGGAGTCCATGGACCTGCAAAAGAACAATGTTCCAAATTTTTACACATACCATCAACATCAACATTTTCATCCAAATCTAATTCAAGAGAATTAATTTCAGATGTAGCAAACTCCTCTTCAGTGAGCAGATCAATCTGGTAAGTCTGCTGGCATTCATCATCCTCATCAGGCTGCTTAGCAACATTAAAAACATTGATTTCTAAAGTCATATTCCCAAAAGTTAACTTCATTAAGCCATTCCTGCAATTAATTATAGCATTAGCAGTAGCAAGAAACGGTCTACCTAATATAATGGGAATCCTAGAATCAGCAGTTACTATAGCCTGAGTATCCAAGACTAAGAAATCAACAGGATAATAAAATTTATCTATTTGAACAAGCACATCCTCAACTACTCCTCGTGGAGTTTTCGTGGATCTATCTGCCAATTGCAAAATCACAGATGTCGACTTAATCTGTCCCAAACCAAGTTGCAAGTAAACAGAATATGGCATTAAATTGACACTTGCACCAAGATCTAATAAAGCTTGTCCTACTTCATGCTCTCCAATGAAACAAGACACAGTAGGACAGCCAGGATCCTTATATTTAGGAGGAATCCTGTGCTGAAGCAATGCACTAACCTGCTCTGTTAAAAATGCAGTTTTCTTTACATGATGTCGTCTCTTCATAGTGCATAAATCTTTAATCACTTTAGCATATGTAGGAATTTGCTTAATAACATGCAAAAGAGGAAGGTTTACCTTAACCTGCCGAAGATGCTCCAAAATCTCACTGTTGGGCTCCATAGTAAATTTAGTGGATTTCAATGCCTGAGGGAAAGGGACACGTACCTGAAAGTCACCTGATGTAGGGCCATCTGAATGATCGGTCTCTACATGGTCCTCCTCAATTCGGTCCTCTTCTTCAATAGCAATAGGAGATTCGGTAGCCTCTTGGGAAGGGCTTTTTGTTGTCTTCCCGCTTCTTATAGTTATGGCATTCATCTCCTTCACATTATTTTGCTCAACACTAGATACCTGCGTTTGTTGAGGTTGAGCTGGGAACTTCCCTCGTTCATGCACGCTCAAAGAGTTGATCAACTTTGTGATCTGGCTCTTGATCTCTTGAATATCCTCCTTCCTTTCCTTAGATTCCTGCACAATCATAGATTTTAGTTCCTGTAAATTATCATTAAATGTAGGCTTAGGAAAACCATATGTATTATAAGGAGGGTTAGAAAAAGGCTTATTAGGTGGCGGTTGATGATGCTCGTTGCTCTGTGGAGCGTTCGACTTCCAGCTGAAGTTCGGATGCTCTCGCCATCCTGGATTATACGTCTCTGAATAGGGAGTGTATGGCCTCCTGAATCCGCCTACAGCGTTGCAATGCTCGTCGTACCCACCTCTCATCTCAGCATAGGTGGGGCAATCTTCAGTCTGGTGGTCCACGCCTTGGCAGATTGCACACGAACCAGCCGGCCTTGTAGGTTCATTGTATGGAGAGGTCCGGGCTGCCATCATATCTTTGGTCTTTAATAGCTCCAGCTCCCTTGTTAGACTCTCCACTTTAGCCTTGAGTGCATCCTCCTCCCGCAGCTGATAAATTCCTCCACCTGGTTGTTGCGGTGGTGGTCTGGCCCTGTTTGTACTTTCTGTTGCATTCGGTCCAGTCCATGTATGAGCTTTCTCAGCAAGCTCAGTCAAGTATTCAATTGCTGCATCAGGATCTTTTTGCAAAAATTCACCATTGCACATCATCTCAACAAATTGACGTTCTCTAACAGTTAAACTATCATAGAAATAACTAACAAGACGCCAACTTTCATATCCATGATGGGGACATAAATTCAACATGTCTTTAAATCGTTCCCACGCCTGATACAAAGTTTCACTATCCTTCTGTGTGAAGGTCGCAATATGTCTCTTAAGTGCGTTGGTTTTGTGTTGTGGGAAATACTTGGTGAGAAATATCGGTGTCATTTCAGCCCAAGATCTTATAGATTGTGGCCTCAAGGAATATAACCAACTCTTTGCTCTATCCTTCAGTGAGAAGGGAAAGAACTTAAGTCGGATCATATCTAGTGCACCTGGTTGGCCATGGAAGGTCGCTACTACTTCCTCAAACTCCCTAATATGCACATATGGATTTTCATTCTCCAACCCATGAAAGGTAGGAAGCAACTGAATCATGTCAGGTTTAAATTCAACATGTGCTGCATTAGGTGGAAACATGATGCATGAAGGTGTAGCAGTGCGTGTTGGATGCAAATATTCTTGCAAACTCCTAAGAGCTTGTTGTTCCTCATGCTCAGCCATAATGAAAGTATGATGTGAAGTTTGTGACTGTGCGTCAAAGAGATCAGCAATATATGTCTCACTATCAGAAGTTTCAAAATCACCCTCGGGGCGTCTAGCAAATCTGCCTAGTTCGTCTCTATACCGAGGCATACACCAGCAAACACACGATCCAAAAGATGCAAACCAACTAGAAAAAATCAAAACCAAAATAAAGAAATAAAGAAATAAACACTAAAGAAAATGAACGAAGTTACCGCTTTCGGTGTCTACAATCACTGTAATCTAATTCTGGCGCTTTTCTGAACCGTCTCCCCGGCAACGGCGCCAATTTTTGATGTCGCTCAAATGTGTCACGCACAGCGGTCGCGGTGCAGTACAGCATAAGAGAGGTCGAATTGCACAGAGAGACAAGCAGGAAAGATCCAGAAATACAAATAACAATAAATTGAAAACAATCAAGAGCGATAAAAGTTAAGAAAATAGATCGAAGATGTAATGGTAAGATAAAGGTAACAAAGAAATCAGGATTTGAATGAGGCTAGGCTTCAGGAATCACTTCACTCGGATTTAGGTTCTTCTCTTCTCAATGGTTCATATAATACTCAGTTAAGGGATTCACATCCCAATCGCCTTAACCGGAAGATATAGAATTATGAATCTGATAAAATATAAATGTCTCTTTCTATGATTGGTTCCTCCTTTTTATAGTTCTAACTTCATCCAACCAAACCTAAGAATACACGATACCGGCTGTCACTACAGGCAACGCGCAGCAAAAGTTCATCGGGACAAAGCCCTAACTCTAATCGGATCTCTAAGAATACACAATACCAACTCTCACAATCGGCAATGCATAGCAAAGATCTCACGGTATAGAGCCCCAACCTTATCTAACCAGATCCCTAAGAATATACAATACCAGCTGTCACTACGGGCAATGCATAGCAAAGGTCTCGCAAGACTCGGTAGGAGAATCAAAAGAGATAACTATGGGATCACAATATCATAAAAGAAGCATGACTGGATTTATAATAATGTTTAACCACAAAGCAATCTGTGAAGATCCAATACATAAAAAGAGTTTAACAATAAAGATTAAAAACATGAACCATCGTTGGAGAAGAAGCCCTAATCCTCGCTAGATCATCCGTCCGCCATGCCCGCGGATTACTCGGCCATAGATGGAGATGTCTCCATCTTTTTCCTCTTGAAAAACTCCTAAAAAGAGCCTCCAAAAACGTCCAAGAAGTCCTCCTTGATTAGCCCTAAGTTTCCTATTTATAGGGTCCAAGAATTAGTAAACTCGGATTAATCAAAACCGTTGATTTTCGTCACTGGGCAAGTCCGATCGATCCTTCTCGGGATGTTGGATCGATCGGTCTCTTGAGATCTCCAATCTTCTAGCTTCGCCCGTGTCCGATCGATCGGACTAAGGGAGTCGGATCGATCGATTTCGTAAAAATCCTTCGTCTCTGGCTCTTCCCGAGTTCGATCGATGGACGGATCGATCGAACTCTGCTCCTCTAAAAAGCATACGTTCTGTCACCATTTAATTCCCAAGTCCGATCGATCGAATTATGAGTGTTGGATCGATCGGATGCATAAAAATCCACATTCTCTGGGTATTTTTGAGTCCGATAGATCCAACTCTAGGAGTCGGATCGATCGGGCTCAGTAGGAGTGATGGTTCGATCGATCGAACCATATTCAGCCAAAAACTACATGTTCTGTCACGGTTTTGCCAGGTCCGATCGATCGGACCTTCGCTCGGACTTCCAGCTTATTTTCCTTTCTGCCATTCAGACTGCGCATTGATACTGAAATTGCCGTAACTTCTTCTAGGAAACTCGGAATCACGAACCGTAAAATTCCCCAGAATCTAGACTTCAAGAGCTTTCCAGCCATATATGGCACATTATCTGATTCTTCATGAGCAGATACAGATTAATTGTTGAACTTGATCCATATACTCTTTTCAGCTTCTTTTAGCTCCAATTTCCTGCATTTTCCAAACAACCATGTGAAGCAACATATAGATATAAAAATAGTAATAAAGATGCTGATTAAGGATAATAATCTAGCAATTGAGATGGTTTTAAGGTTGTTCAGAGTGCACTTTCATGCACTCATCACACCCCCCAACCAGCTTATTGCTAGTCTCTAGCAATTCAAAGCGCATAGAATATAATTAAGCACACTAACGGTTCAAGGATGTAGACATGCATGATAAAAATTCTACCTTATCAAGTCAATAGTGTTTCATACAGTACAGAGCATGAAAACTTCTTATACTCATACACATACTACCAACATATGAAATCAACTTCTACACATCAAAACATGCTAATCACCATCCAGAAGAACACATGTGACGTGACAAATAAATGTTACGTGCAGAAGCAACTTCTACCCACCATTAGTCCAAACACACTACTATCATCATGACCAATCATCCAACCCTCGCACTTTAAGTACAACATGCTCTTTCTCTATTTTTTTTCTTTTCAACTATCAGACATTTTGCCTTTTTACGCGAGCACTCTCCGCTTCTTGAGGCGCAGAGACCCGGTTACTTAGCAAAACACTTAGTAGTTTTTTTTTTTTTTTTTCGCTATAAGTGGTTCTACCTTTTTACGCGAGCTCCCCTCTTCCTGAGGCAAGAACACCCGGTTACTCAGTAGATCACTTAATAGTTGTTTAGGCACAGCTTTATCAAGCTCCAGAACTTTTTCTGTTTTTTTTTTCTCTGCATGCAATACTCAACACTAGCTAATGTTGAAATCATGGTCTCAATGGACAATAGCATGCTCATTCCTCTAGTGAGTATAATTACCACTGCACATAAAGTGTTCGTGTGTGGATCACATGATGTTATACGTTCAGGTTATCACGCATGCAATCAATGTATTGGTCAATCCATATGAAAGCAACATGCATAATAAGCATAAAAATTTCAGCTCAAGTACAATTTCTAATAACATAATCAATTCAACACTACTAAACTCAATAAGGTAGCATGCATAAGGTCATGCATGCCTACACCCCCCAACCTGAAATTCACATTGTCCTCAATGTGTGCTAATCATGTAAATAAGCAGAAGGGTGTTGGCTGAATTTTCATATATGACAGAAATAAAAATAGGAAATCGAAATAGGAGCGAGGCCACCTCATAGAATAAGTGAATATCTCCTCAAGGCTCCTCATGGTGGCCGAATTTCTCATCTCCAGAATAGTGGTCGAATTCCTCAAGCAAGGCAAACGGTGGTCCAACATCCTAAGAAATAAGAGAGCAAACAAAAACAAATGAAAACAAAAGCAAACAAACTAAAACAAACTATCCTAATCAAAAAGGGAAATGATAGATAGGAGAAAGATCATCCCTCGTAGACAGGGTCTACGAGAGAAACGGTGTGCTCCTCAGGGTCCGCTTTCTCTGGAATCTGTTTCAAACGCTGTCCATTAACCGTAAATAATCTCCCATCCTTTGGGTCTTCAACTTCCACAGACCCATTCTCAAATATTCTGCTAATGGTGAAGGGGCCTGTCCAACGTGATCTCAGCTTCCCAGGATGAAGATGCAGTCGTGCGTCATACAGATAAGCTTGCTGTCCTACTTGAAACGTCTTCCGCAAGATCTTCTTGTCATGGTAGGCCTTTGTCTTTGCCTTGAAGATCCTAGAACTCTCATAAGCATCATTCCTGAGTTCCTCCAACTCAGACAGCTGGAGTTTTCGTTCCTGACCTGCAGCATCCAAAGTAAGATTTAGTGACTTAATAGCCCAATATGCCTTATGTTCTAATTCAACTGGAAGATGACATGGTTTTCCATAAACAAGGCGAAACGGCGACATCCCCAGGGTAGTCTTGTAGGCAGTGCGATATGCCCACAACGCGTCTGATAGCCTCAAGGACCAGTCCTTTCGGTTGGGGCTCACTGTCTTCTCCAGGATTTGCTTTATCTCTCTATTGGCTAATTCAGCTTGGCCATTCGTCTGTGGATGATAAGCAGTGGAAATCTTATGTGTCACTCCATACTTGCGCATCAAAGCCTCAAAAGAGCGGTTACAAAAATGGGATCCTTGGTCACTAATAATGACCCTAGGAGTACCAAATCTAGACAAAACATGCTCTTTAAGAAACTTGATGACAGTGGAATGATCATTATTCCTACATGCAATAGCCTCCACCCACTTAGACATGTATTCCACAGCCAACAATATATATAAATAGCCAAAAGAAGAAGGGAAGGGTCCCATAAAGTCTATACCCCAACAATCAAAAATCTCGACAGCTTGAATTGGGTTCAAAGGCATCATATGTCTCCTAGATAAAGCTCCTAGTGTTAGGCATCTATCATAGGATTTGCAGAAAATATTAACGTCACGAAACATAGTAGGCCAGTAAAAACCACATTGAAGAATTTTAGCAGCAGTCTTTTTCATCGAAAAATGGCCTCCACATGCATGAGAGTGACAGAATGTAATGATGCTTTCGATTTCATAATCAGGGACACACCTGCGCATAATCTGGTCAGGACAATACTTAAACAGACAAGGATCATCCCAATAAAATTTCTTTACCTCAACAAAGAATCTACGCTTATCCTGCGCACTCCAAAATGAAGGGATCTCACCTGTCGCTAAGTAGTTAACAATGTGCGCATACCAGGGCAGTCTTGCAACTGAAAAGAGTTGCTCATCAGGGAAGTCATCTATGATTGGTGGCTCATCTTCCGCTACTTCCACTATCAGCCTTGATAGGTGATCAGCAACAACGTTCTCCACGCCCTTTTTATCTTTGATGGAGATATCAAATTCCTATAAGATTAATATCCAACGAATTAGGCGCGCTTTAGCATCCTTCTTGGTGAGAAGGTACTTAAGTGCGGCATGATCAGTGAAAATAGTAATGGGAGAACCAATCAAATAAGCACGAAACTTGTCTAATGCAAAGACTATAGCCAATAGTTCTTTCTCAGTGGTAGAATAATTCATCTGTGCATTATTCAAGGTTCGGCTAGCATAATGAATAACATGAGGTTTACCATCTTTTCGCTGTCCTAAAACAGCTCCCACAGCAAAATCGCTTGCATCACACATCAATTCAAAAGGAAGGCTCCAATCGGGTGGTTGCACAATAGGTGCGGAAGTCAATTTATCAATCAAGGCTTGAAAAGCCTTCTGACAATCAATAGTCCACTCAAAAGGGGTATCCTTTATCAACAGATTACATAAAGGACGAGCAATGGCAGAAAAATTTTGAATGAATCTCCTATAAAAACCAGCATGCCCTAGAAAGGATCTAACATCTTTAACGGTCTTTGGCACAGGAAGATTTGAGATGAGATCGATTTTTGATCGATCTACCTCAATGCCTTTGGAAGAGACAATATGGCCCAACACAATGTCTGAGGGCACCATGAAGTGACACTTTTCCCAATTAAGCATAAGGTTCTTCTCCTCACACCTGCTCAAGACTCTCTTTAAATTTTGCAAGCATGCATCAAAAGTATTACCAAATACAGTTAAGTCATCCATATATACCTCCATACATTCCTCGATCATATCAGCAAACATACTCATCATGCAACGCTGAAAAGTAGCAGGAGCATTACACAATCCAAATGGCATTCTACGGAAAGCATAAGTACCAAAAGGACATGTAAAAGTAGTTTTTTCCTGATCCTCTAAAGCAATCTCAATCTGATAATATCCAGAATAACCGTCGAGAAAACAATAAAAAGGATGTCCAGCTACTCTCTCTAAAATCTGATCTAGAAAAGGCAGTGGAAAATGATCCTTACGGGTGGCAGCATTCAATTTTCTATAATCTATGCACATACGCCATCCTGTCACTAATTTAGTGGGGACAAAGTCTCCACTTTCATTTTTAACAACAGTGACACCAGATTTTTTTGGCACAACCTGTGTAGGACTTACCCATTTGCTATCAGCAATAGGATAGATAATCCCTGCATCTAATAATTTCAACACTTCAGTTTTGACTACCTCTTTCATTGTAGGGTTCAACCTACGCTGAGGATCCCTGCGAGGTACAACCCCTTGTTCGAGATTAATCATATGGGAACATATCAAGGGACTAATACCTTTCAGATCTGCTATACTCCATCCAATAGCTGATTTATGCTCATTCAAAATGCTAAGTAATTGCTCACCTTGCTCTGCAGTTAATGCTGAAGAAATAATCACTGGGTATGTATCACCTGGACCAAGATAGGCGTGCTTTAAACCTTGAGGTAGCGGCTTCAGGTCCAGTTTGGGCGGCTCTATTGATGATGGTGTTGGTGGCTGTCCTCTTTCTGGCAGTTCTTCAAACTTTGGAGTCCATGGACCTGCAAAAGAACAATGTTCCAAATTTTTACACATACCATCAACATCAACATTTTCATCCAAATCTAATTCAAGAGAATTAATTTCAGATGTAGCAAACTCCTCTTCAGTGAGCAGATCAATCTGGTAAGTCTGCTGGCATTCATCATCCTCATCAGGCTGCTTAGCAACATTAAAAACATTGATTTCTAAAGTCATATTCCCAAAAGTTAACTTCATTAAGCCATTCCTGCAATTAATTATAGCATTAGCAGTAGCAAGAAACGGTCTACCTAATATAATGGGAATCCTAGAATCAGCAGTTACTATAGCCTGAGTATCCAAGACTAAGAAATCAACAGGATAATAAAATTTATCTATTTGAACAAGCACATCCTCAACTACTCCTCGTGGAGTTTTCGTGGATCTATCTGCCAATTGCAAAATCACAGATGTCGACTTAATCTGTCCCAAACCAAGTTGCAAGTAAACAGAATATGGCATTAAATTGACACTTGCACCAAGATCTAATAAAGCTTGTCCTACTTCATGCTCTCCAATGAAACAAGACACAGTAGGACAGCCAGGATCCTTATATTTAGGAGGAATCCTGTGCTGAAGCAATGCACTAACCTGCTCTGTTAAAAATGCAGTTTTCTTTACATGATGTCGTCTCTTCATAGTGCATAAATCTTTAATCACTTTAGCATATGTAGGAATTTGCTTAATAACATGCAAAAGAGGAAGGTTTACCTTAACCTGCCGAAGATGCTCCAAAATCTCACTGTTGGGCTCCATAGTAAATTTAGTGGATTTCAATGCCTGAGGGAAAGGGACACGTACCTGAAAGTCACCTGATGTAGGGCCATCTGAATGATCGGTCTCTACATGGTCCTCCTCAATTCGGTCCTCTTCTTCAATAGCAATAGGAGATTCGGTAGCCTCTTGGGAAGGGCTTTTTGTTGTCTTCCCGCTTCTTATAGTTATGGCATTCATCTCCTTCACATTATTTTGCTCAACACTAGATACCTGCGTTTGTTGAGGTTGAGCTGGGAACTTCCCTCGTTCATGCACGCTCAAAGAGTTGATCAACTTTGTGATCTGGCTCTTGATCTCTTGAATATCCTCCTTCCTTTCCTTAGATTCCTGCACAATCATAGATTTTAGTTCCTGTAAATTATCATTAAATGTAGGCTTAGGAAAACCATATGTATTATAAGGAGGGTTAGAAAAAGGCTTATTAGGTGGCGGTTGATGATGCTCGTTGCTCTGTGGAGCGTTCGACTTCCAGCTGAAGTTCGGATGCTCTCGCCATCCTGGATTATACGTCTCTGAATAGGGAGTGTATGGCCTCCTGAATCCGCCTACAGCGTTGCAATGCTCGTCGTACCCACCTCTCATCTCAGCATAGGTGGGGCAATCTTCAGTCTGGTGGTCCACGCCTTGGCAGATTGCACACGAACCAGCCGGCCTTGTAGGTTCATTGTATGGAGAGGTCCGGGCTGCCATCATATCTTTGGTCTTTAATAGCTCCAGCTCCCTTGTTAGACTCTCCACTTTAGCCTTGAGTGCATCCTCCTCCCGCAGCTGATAAATTCCTCCACCTGGTTGTTGCGGTGGTGGTCTGGCCCTGTTTGTACTTTCTGTTGCATTCGGTCCAGTCCATGTATGAGCTTTCTCAGCAAGCTCAGTCAAGTATTCAATTGCTGCATCAGGATCTTTTTGCAAAAATTCACCATTGCACATCATCTCAACAAATTGACGTTCTCTAACAGTTAAACTATCATAGAAATAACTAACAAGACGCCAACTTTCATATCCATGATGGGGACATAAATTCAACATGTCTTTAAATCGTTCCCACGCCTGATACAAAGTTTCACTATCCTTCTGTGTGAAGGTCGCAATATGTCTCTTAAGTGCGTTGGTTTTGTGTTGTGGGAAATACTTGGTGAGAAATATCGGTGTCATTTCAGCCCAAGATCTTATAGATTGTGGCCTCAAGGAATATAACCAACTCTTTGCTCTATCCTTCAGTGAGAAGGGAAAGAACTTAAGTCGGATCATATCTAGTGCACCTGGTTGGCCATGGAAGGTCGCTACTACTTCCTCAAACTCCCTAATATGCACATATGGATTTTCATTCTCCAACCCATGAAAGGTAGGAAGCAACTGAATCATGTCAGGTTTAAATTCAACATGTGCTGCATTAGGTGGAAACATGATGCATGAAGGTGTAGCAGTGCGTGTTGGATGCAAATATTCTTGCAAACTCCTAAGAGCTTGTTGTTCCTCATGCTCAGCCATAATGAAAGTATGATGTGAAGTTTGTGACTGTGCGTCAAAGAGATCAGCAATATATGTCTCACTATCAGAAGTTTCAAAATCACCCTCGGGGCGTCTAGCAAATCTGCCTAGTTCGTCTCTATACCGAGGCATACACCAGCAAACACACGATCCAAAAGATGCAAACCAACTAGAAAAAATCAAAACCAAAATAAAGAAATAAAGAAATAAACACTAAAGAAAATGAACGAAGTTACCGCTTTCGGTGTCTACAATCACTGTAATCTAATTCTGGCGCTTTTCTGAACCGTCTCCCCGGCAACGGCGCCAATTTTTGATGTCGCTCAAATGTGTCACGCACAGCGGTCGCGGTGCAGTACAGCATAAGAGAGGTCGAATTGCACAGAGAGACAAGCAGGAAAGATCCAGAAATACAAATAACAATAAATTGAAAACAATCAAGAGCGATAAAAGTTAAGAAAATAGATCGAAGATGTAATGGTAAGATAAAGGTAACAAAGAAATCAGGATTTGAATGAGGCTAGGCTTCAGGAATCACTTCACTCGGATTTAGGTTCTTCTCTTCTCAATGGTTCATATAATACTCAGTTAAGGGATTCACATCCCAATCGCCTTAACCGGAAGATATAGAATTATGAATCTGATAAAATATAAATGTCTCTTTCTATGATTGGTTCCTCCTTTTTATAGTTCTAACTTCATCCAACCAAACCTAAGAATACACGATACCGGCTGTCACTACAGGCAACGCGCAGCAAAAGTTCATCGGGACAAAGCCCTAACTCTAATCGGATCTCTAAGAATACACAATACCAACTCTCACAATCGGCAATGCATAGCAAAGATCTCACGGTATAGAGCCCCAACCTTATCTAACCAGATCCCTAAGAATATACAATACCAGCTGTCACTACGGGCAATGCATAGCAAAGGTCTCGCAAGACTCGGTAGGAGAATCAAAAGAGATAACTATGGGATCACAATATCATAAAAGAAGCATGACTGGATTTATAATAATGTTTAACCACAAAGCAATCTGTGAAGATCCAATACATAAAAAGAGTTTAACAATAAAGATTAAAAACATGAACCATCGTTGGAGAAGAAGCCCTAATCCTCGCTAGATCATCCGTCCGCCATGCCCGCGGATTACTCGGCCATAGATGGAGATGTCTCCATCTTTTTCCTCTTGAAAAACTCCTAAAAAGAGCCTCCAAAAACGTCCAAGAAGTCCTCCTTGATTAGCCCTAAGTTTCCTATTTATAGGGTCCAAGAATTAGTAAACTCGGATTAATCAAAACCGTTGATTTTCGTCACTGGGCAAGTCCGATCGATCCTTCTCGGGATGTTGGATCGATCGGTCTCTTGAGATCTCCAATCTTCTAGCTTCGCCCGTGTCCGATCGATCGGACTAAGGGAGTCGGATCGATCGATTTCGTAAAAATCCTTCGTCTCTGGCTCTTCCCGAGTTCGATCGATGGACGGATCGATCGAACTCTGCTCCTCTAAAAAGCATACGTTCTGTCACCATTTAATTCCCAAGTCCGATCGATCGAATTATGAGTGTTGGATCGATCGGATGCATAAAAATCCACATTCTCTGGGTATTTTTGAGTCCGATAGATCCAACTCTAGGAGTCGGATCGATCGGGCTCAGTAGGAGTGATGGTTCGATCGATCGAACCATATTCAGCCAAAAACTACATGTTCTGTCACGGTTTTGCCAGGTCCGATCGATCGGACCTTCGCTCGGACTTCCAGCTTATTTTCCTTTCTGCCATTCAGACTGCGCATTGATACTGAAATTGCCGTAACTTCTTCTAGGAAACTCGGAATCACGAACCGTAAAATTCCCCAGAATCTAGACTTCAAGAGCTTTCCAGCCATATATGGCACATTATCTGATTCTTCATGAGCAGATACAGATTAATTGTTGAACTTGATCCATATACTCTTTTCAGCTTCTTTTAGCTCCAATTTCCTGCATTTTCCAAACAACCATGTGAAGCAACATATAGATATAAAAATAGTAATAAAGATGCTGATTAAGGATAATAATCTAGCAATTGAGATGGTTTTAAGGTTGTTCAGAGTGCACTTTCATGCACTCATCACACCCCCCAACCAGCTTATTGCTAGTCTCTAGCAATTCAAAGCGCATAGAATATAATTAAGCACACTAACGGTTCAAGGATGTAGACATGCATGATAAAAATTCTACCTTATCAAGTCAATAGTGTTTCATACAGTACAGAGCATGAAAACTTCTTATACTCATACACATACTACCAACATATGAAATCAACTTCTACACATCAAAACATGCTAATCACCATCCAGAAGAACACATGTGACGTGACAAATAAATGTTACGTGCAGAAGCAACTTCTACCCACCATTAGTCCAAACACACTACTATCATCATGACCAATCATCCAACCCTCGCACTTTAAGTACAACATGCTCTTTCTCTATTTTTTTTCTTTTCAACTATCAGACATTTTGCCTTTTTACGCGAGCACTCTCCGCTTCTTGAGGCGCAGAGACCCGGTTACTTAGCAAAACACTTAGTAGTTTTTTTTTTTTTTTTTTCGCTATAAGTGGTTCTACCTTTTTACGCGAGCTCCCCTCTTCCTGAGGCAAGAACACCCGGTTACTCAGTAGATCACTTAATAGTTGTTTAGGCACAGCTTTATCAAGCTCCAGAACTTTTTCTGTTTTTTTTTTCTCTGCATGCAATACTCAACACTAGCTAATGTTGAAATCATGGTCTCAATGGACAATAGCATGCTCATTCCTCTAGTGAGTATAATTACCACTGCACATAAAGTGTTCGTGTGTGGATCACATGATGTTATACGTTCAGGTTATCACGCATGCAATCAATGTATTGGTCAATCCATATGAAAGCAACATGCATAATAAGCATAAAAATTTCAGCTCAAGTACAATTTCTAATAACATAATCAATTCAACACTACTAAACTCAATAAGGTAGCATGCATAAGGTCATGCATGCCTACACCCCCCAACCTGAAATTCACATTGTCCTCAATGTGTGCTAATCATGTAAATAAGCAGAAGGGTGTTGGCTGAATTTTCATATATGACAGAAATAAAAATAGGAAATCGAAATAGGAGCGAGGCCACCTCATAGAATAAGTGAATATCTCCTCAAGGCTCCTCATGGTGGCCGAATTTCTCATCTCCAGAATAGTGGTCGAATTCCTCAAGCAAGGCAAACGGTGGTCCAACATCCTAAGAAATAAGAGAGCAAACAAAAACAAATGAAAACAAAAGCAAACAAACTAAAACAAACTATCCTAATCAAAAAGGGAAATGATAGATAGGAGAAAGATCATCCCTCGTAGACAGGGTCTACGAGAGAAACGGTGTGCTCCTCAGGGTCCGCTTTCTCTGGAATCTGTTTCAAACGCTGTCCATTAACCGTAAATAATCTCCCATCCTTTGGGTCTTCAACTTCCACAGACCCATTCTCAAATATTCTGCTAATGGTGAAGGGGCCTGTCCAACGTGATCTCAGCTTCCCAGGATGAAGATGCAGTCGTGCGTCATACAGATAAGCTTGCTGTCCTACTTGAAACGTCTTCCGCAAGATCTTCTTGTCATGGTAGGCCTTTGTCTTTGCCTTGAAGATCCTAGAACTCTCATAAGCATCATTCCTGAGTTCCTCCAACTCAGACAGCTGGAGTTTTCGTTCCTGACCTGCAGCATCCAAAGTAAGATTTAGTGACTTAATAGCCCAATATGCCTTATGTTCTAATTCAACTGGAAGATGACATGGTTTTCCATAAACAAGGCGAAACGGCGACATCCCCAGGGTAGTCTTGTAGGCAGTGCGATATGCCCACAACGCGTCTGATAGCCTCAAGGACCAGTCCTTTCGGTTGGGGCTCACTGTCTTCTCCAGGATTTGCTTTATCTCTCTATTGGCTAATTCAGCTTGGCCATTCGTCTGTGGATGATAAGCAGTGGAAATCTTATGTGTCACTCCATACTTGCGCATCAAAGCCTCAAAAGAGCGGTTACAAAAATGGGATCCTTGGTCACTAATAATGACCCTAGGAGTACCAAATCTAGACAAAACATGCTCTTTAAGAAACTTGATGACAGTGGAATGATCATTATTCCTACATGCAATAGCCTCCACCCACTTAGACATGTATTCCACAGCCAACAATATATATAAATAGCCAAAAGAAGAAGGGAAGGGTCCCATAAAGTCTATACCCCAACAATCAAAAATCTCGACAGCTTGAATTGGGTTCAAAGGCATCATATGTCTCCTAGATAAAGCTCCTAGTGTTAGGCATCTATCATAGGATTTGCAGAAAATATTAACGTCACGAAACATAGTAGGCCAGTAAAAACCACATTGAAGAATTTTAGCAGCAGTCTTTTTCATCGAAAAATGGCCTCCACATGCATGAGAGTGACAGAATGTAATGATGCTTTCGATTTCATAATCAGGGACACACCTGCGCATAATCTGGTCAGGACAATACTTAAACAGACAAGGATCATCCCAATAAAATTTCTTTACCTCAACAAAGAATCTACGCTTATCCTGCGCACTCCAAAATGAAGGGATCTCACCTGTCGCTAAGTAGTTAACAATGTGCGCATACCAGGGCAGTCTTGCAACTGAAAAGAGTTGCTCATCAGGGAAGTCATCTATGATTGGTGGCTCATCTTCCGCTACTTCCACTATCAGCCTTGATAGGTGATCAGCAACAACGTTCTCCACGCCCTTTTTATCTTTGATGGAGATATCAAATTCCTATAAGATTAATATCCAACGAATTAGGCGCGCTTTAGCATCCTTCTTGGTGAGAAGGTACTTAAGTGCGGCATGATCAGTGAAAATAGTAATGGGAGAACCAATCAAATAAGCACGAAACTTGTCTAATGCAAAGACTATAGCCAATAGTTCTTTCTCAGTGGTAGAATAATTCATCTGTGCATTATTCAAGGTTCGGCTAGCATAATGAATAACATGAGGTTTACCATCTTTTCGCTGTCCTAAAACAGCTCCCACAGCAAAATCGCTTGCATCACACATCAATTCAAAAGGAAGGCTCCAATCGGGTGGTTGCACAATAGGTGCGGAAGTCAATTTATCAATCAAGGCTTGAAAAGCCTTCTGACAATCAATAGTCCACTCAAAAGGGGTATCCTTTATCAACAGATTACATAAAGGACGAGCAATGGCAGAAAAATTTTGAATGAATCTCCTGTAAAAACCAGCATGCCCTAGAAAGGATCTAACATCTTTAACGGTCTTTGGCACAGGAAGATTTGAGATGAGATCGATTTTTGATCGATCTACCTCAATGCCTTTGGAAGAGACAATATGGCCCAACACAATGCCTGAGGGCACCATGAAGTGACACTTTTCCCAATTAAGCATAAGGTTCTTCTCCTCACACCTGCTCAAGACTCTCTTTAAATTTTGCAAGCATGCATCAAAAGTATTACCAAATACAGTTAAGTCATCCATATATACCTCCATACATTCCTCGATCATATCAGCAAACATACTCATCATGCAACGCTGAAAAGTAGCAGGAGCATTACACAATCCAAATGGCATTCTACGGAAAGCATAAGTACCAAAAGGACATGTAAAAGTAGTTTTTTCCTGATCCTCTAAAGCAATCTCAATCTGATAATATCCAGAATAACCGTCGAGAAAACAATAAAAAGGATGTCCAGCTACTCTCTCTAAAATCTGATCTAGAAAAGGCAGTGGAAAATGATCCTTACGGGTGGCAGCATTCAATTTTCTATAATCTATGCACATACGCCATCCTGTCACTAATTTAGTGGGGACAAAGTCTCCACTTTCATTTTTAACAACAGTGACACCAGATTTTTTTGGCACAACCTGTGTAGGACTTACCCATTTGCTATCAGCAATAGGATAGATAATCCCTGCATCTAATAATTTCAACACTTCAGTTTTGACTACCTCTTTCATTGTAGGGTTCAACCTACGCTGAGGATCCCTGCGAGGTACAACCCCTTGTTCGAGATTAATCATATGGGAACATATCAAGGGACTAATACCTTTCAGATCTGCTATACTCCATCCAATAGCTGATTTATGCTCATTCAAAATGCTAAGTAATTGCTCACCTTGCTCTGCAGTTAATGCTGAAGAAATAATCACTGGGTATGTATCACCTGGACCAAGATAGGCGTGCTTTAAACCTTGAGGTAGCGGCTTCAGGTCCAGTTTGGGCGGCTCTATTGATGATGGTGTTGGTGGCTGTCCTCTTTCTGGCAGTTCTTCAAACTTTGGAGTCCATGGACCTGCAAAAGAACAATGTTCCAAATTTTTACACATACCATCAACATCAACATTTTCATCCAAATCTAATTCAAGAGAATTAATTTCAGATGTAGCAAACTCCTCTTCAGTGAGCAGATCAATCTGGTAAGTCTGCTGGCATTCATCATCCTCATCAGGCTGCTTAGCAACATTAAAAACATTGATTTCTAAAGTCATATTCCCAAAAGTTAACTTCATTAAGCCATTCCTGCAATTAATTATAGCATTAGCAGTAGCAAGAAACGGTCTACCTAATATAATGGGAATCCTAGAATCAGCAGTTACTATAGCCTGAGTATCCAAGACTAAGAAATCAACAGGATAATAAAATTTATCTATTTGAACAAGCACATCCTCAACTACTCCTCGTGGAGTTTTCGTGGATCTATCTGCCAATTGCAAAATCACAGATGTCGACTTAATCTGTCCCAAACCAAGTTGCAAGTAAACAGAATATGGCATTAAATTGACACTTGCACCAAGATCTAATAAAGCTTGTCCTACTTCATGCTCTCCAATGAAACAAGACACAGTAGGACAGCCAGGATCCTTATATTTAGGAGGAATCCTGTGCTGAAGCAATGCACTAACCTGCTCTGTTAAAAATGCAGTTTTCTTTACATGATGTCGTCTCTTCATAGTGCATAAATCTTTAATCACTTTAGCATATGTAGGAATTTGCTTAATAACATGCAAAAGAGGAAGGTTTACCTTAACCTGCCGAAGATGCTCCAAAATCTCACTGTTGGGCTCCATAGTAAATTTAGTGGATTTCAATGCCTGAGGGAAAGGGACACGTACCTGAAAGTCACCTGATGTAGGGCCATCTGAATGATCGGTCTCTACATGGTCCTCCTCAATTCGGTCCTCTTCTTCAATAGCAATAGGAGATTCGGTGGCCTCTTGGGAAGGGCTTTTTGTTGTCTTCCCGCTTCTTATAGTTATGGCATTCATCTCCTTCACATTATTTTGCTCAACACTAGATACCTGCGTTTGTTGAGGTTGAGCTGGGAACTTCCCTCGTTCATGCACGCTCAAAGAGTTGATCAACTTTGTGATCTGGCTCTTGATCTCTTGAATATCCTCCTTCCTTTCCTTAGATTCCTGCACAATCATAGATTTTAGTTCCTGTAAATTATCATTAAATGTAGGCTTAGGAAAACCATATGTATTATAAGGAGGGTTAGAAAAAGGCTTATTAGGTGGCGGTTGATGATGCTCGTTGCTCTGTGGAGCGTTCGACTTCCAGCTGAAGTTCGGATGCTCTCGCCATCCTGGATTATACGTCTCTGAATAGGGAGTGTATGGCCTCCTGAATCCGCCTACAGCGTTGCAATGCTCGTCGTACCCACCTCTCATCTCAGCATAGGTGGGGCAATCTTCAGTCTGGTGGTCCACGCCTTGGCAGATTGCACACGAACCAGCCGGCCTTGTAGGTTCATTGTATGGAGAGGTCCGGGCTGCCATCATATCTTTGGTCTTTAATAGCTCCAGCTCCCTTGTTAGACTCTCCACTTTAGCCTTGAGTGCATCCTCCTCCCGCAGCTGATAAATTCCTCCACCTGGTTGTTGCGGTGGTGGTCTGGCCCTGTTTGTACTTTCTGTTGCATTCGGTCCAGTCCATGTATGAGCTTTCTCAGCAAGCTCAGTCAAGTATTCAATTGCTGCATCAGGATCTTTTTGCAAAAATTCACCATTGCACATCATCTCAACAAATTGACGTTCTCTAACAGTTAAACTATCATAGAAATAACTAACAAGACGCCAACTTTCATATCCATGATGGGGACATAAATTCAACATGTCTTTAAATCGTTCCCACGCCTGATACAAAGTTTCACTATCCTTCTGTGTGAAGGTCGCAATATGTCTCTTAAGTGCGTTGGTTTTGTGTTGTGGGAAATACTTGGTGAGAAATATCGGTGTCATTTCAGCCCAAGATCTTATAGATTGTGGCCTCAAGGAATATAACCAACTCTTTGCTCTATCCTTCAGTGAGAAGGGAAAGAACTTAAGTCGGATCATATCTAGTGCACCTGGTTGGCCATGGAAGGTCGCTACTACTTCCTCAAACTCCCTAATATGCACATATGGATTTTCATTCTCCAACCCATGAAAGGTAGGAAGCAACTGAATCATGTCAGGTTTAAATTCAACATGTGCTGCATTAGGTGGAAACATGATGCATGAAGGTGTAGCAGTGCGTGTTGGATGCAAATATTCTTGCAAACTCCTAAGAGCTTGTTGTTCCTCATGCTCAGCCATAATGAAAGTATGATGTGAAGTTTGTGACTGTGCGTCAAAGAGATCAGCAATATATGTCTCACTATCAGAAGTTTCAAAATCACCCTCGGGGCGTCTAGCAAATCTGCCTAGTTCGTCTCTATACCGAGGCATACACCAGCAAACACACGATCCAAAAGATGCAAACCAACTAGAAAAAATCAAAACCAAAATAAAGAAATAAAGAAATAAACACTAAAGAAAATGAACGAAGTTACCGCTTTCGGTGTCTACAATCACTGTAATCTAATTCTGGCGCTTTTCTGAACCGTCTCCCCGGCAACGGCGCCAATTTTTGATGTCGCTCAAATGTGTCACGCACAGCGGTCGCGGTGCAGTACAGCATAAGAGAGGTCGAATTGCACAGAGAGACAAGCAGGAAAGATCCAGAAATACAAATAACAATAAATTGAAAACAATCAAGAGCGATAAAAGTTAAGAAAATAGATCGAAGATGTAATGGTAAGATAAAGGTAACAAAGAAATCAGGATTTGAATGAGGCTAGGCTTCAGGAATCACTTCACTCGGATTTAGGTTCTTCTCTTCTCAATGGTTCATATAATACTCAGTTAAGGGATTCACATCCCAATCGCCTTAACCGGAAGATATAGAATTATGAATCTGATAAAATATAAATGTCTCTTTCTATGATTGGTTCCTCCTTTTTATAGTTCTAACTTCATCCAACCAAACCTAAGAATACACGATACCGGCTGTCACTACAGGCAACGCGCAGCAAAAGTTCATCGGGACAAAGCCCTAACTCTAATCGGATCTCTAAGAATACACAATACCAACTCTCACAATCGGCAATGCATAGCAAAGATCTCACGGTATAGAGCCCCAACCTTATCTAACCAGATCCCTAAGAATATACAATACCAGCTGTCACTACGGGCAATGCATAGCAAAGGTCTCGCAAGACTCGGTAGGAGAATCAAAAGAGATAACTATGGGATCACAATATCATAAAAGAAGCATGACTGGATTTATAATAATGTTTAACCACAAAGCAATCTGTGAAGATCCAATACATAAAAAGAGTTTAACAATAAAGATTAAAAACATGAACCATCGTTGGAGAAGAAGCCCTAATCCTCGCTAGATCATCCGTCCGCCATGCCCGCGGATTACTCGGCCATAGATGGAGATGTCTCCATCTTTTTCCTCTTGAAAAACTCCTAAAAAGAGCCTCCAAAAACGTCCAAGAAGTCCTCCTTGATTAGCCCTAAGTTTCCTATTTATAGGGTCCAAGAATTAGTAAACTCGGATTAATCAAAACCGTTGATTTTCGTCACTGGGCAAGTCCGATCGATCCTTCTCGGGATGTTGGATCGATCGGTCTCTTGAGATCTCCAATCTTCTAGCTTCGCCCGTGTCCGATCGATCGGACTAAGGGAGTCGGATCGATCGATTTCGTAAAAATCCTTCGTCTCTGGCTCTTCCCGAGTTCGATCGATGGACGGATCGATCGAACTCTGCTCCTCTAAAAAGCATACGTTCTGTCACCATTTAATTCCCAAGTCCGATCGATCGAATTATGAGTGTTGGATCGATCGGATGCATAAAAATCCACATTCTCTGGGTATTTTTGAGTCCGATAGATCCAACTCTAGGAGTCGGATCGATCGGGCTCAGTAGGAGTGATGGTTCGATCGATCGAACCATATTCAGCCAAAAACTACATGTTCTGTCACGGTTTTGCCAGGTCCGATCGATCGGACCTTCGCTCGGACTTCCAGCTTATTTTCCTTTCTGCCATTCAGACTGCGCATTGATACTGAAATTGCCGTAACTTCTTCTAGGAAACTCGGAATCACGAACCGTAAAATTCCCCAGAATCTAGACTTCAAGAGCTTTCCAGCCATATATGGCACATTATCTGATTCTTCATGAGCAGATACAGATTAATTGTTGAAGTTGATCCATATACTCTTTTCAGCTTCTTTTAGCTCCAATTTCCTGCATTTTCCAAACAACCATGTGAAGCAACATATAGATATAAAAATAGTAATAAAGATGCTGATTAAGGATAATAATCTAGCAATTGAGATGGTTTTAAGGTTGTTCAGAGTGCACTTTCATGCACTCATCACATGTCACGAGAAAAATCACCAAACTTCGTAGAAAAACTCGAAAAATATGAAATAAGCTGGAATGGAAAGATAACTCAGAGATCTACAACTCTTATGTTCATCATAAGTCAATATCATGCTTTTACAAACCAAAAAACGCACCGTAAACCGGTTGTTCCTCAAGAACAGAGAAACCGAAAAAATCCGAGTTTAACATGCTTAAATCCTACTAAAATCTCAACCAAAGCTTATGAAATTTATACCTGAAATTCTACTAAGCATGAGGAATCCAACAAGACAAAGATCAATAAGATCCAACGGCTAGATCAAGAGAACACCCCTAAACAACTCTCGTAGGTAGAACACCTACTGGAAACGCACTCCTCGGCTGGTTCCCCGCGAACTGGTCACCAACGTAGCTCCAAAGTACACCAGGGATCTTCCTCACGCCGCCACGGTTCCAACGAGCCTTGGAACACCCAAAACGGTGGCCGGAGGAGGGAGAATGAAGAAGAAGAAGTGGCTGGCGAGAAAAACAGAGGAAGTAGCGCTTGCGGGAAGAAGAAAGAAACAGGAAGATGAGGGAAGAGGAAAGAGAAGGAGAAGAGGAAGAAAGGGGAAGGGGAAAGCCGGGGGAAGAGGGGAAAAGGTGAAGGAGGGGAGGGAAAGTCCTCCCCTTCTGACAAGAGAGAGCGACAGCCAACGGCGACCATCCTCACAAAGGAAGACACCGACATGCTACAGTGTCTGGATCGATCCAACACCATGATGGATCGATCCAAGAAAAGGATGGATCGATCCAACACAATTGGATTGATCTGAACAGGTCAAAAAACCCCTAACGGATCTAATCGAACACAAATATCAATCAGAGGCTGTGTGTGCACACGCGGGTGTGAAACAAACCCACAATGCGTAATTTACCAAATTGCCCTTGCGATCCAAGAAACAATACGATCCACCGGATCGCGCGCTCGACGCGAAACAAACAAACGAGCCACGGGTCCGACCCAGCCGGTCGACCCAGGAGTAGAGGAACATGTCCTCACATCCTATTACCCTTAAAAGAAATCTCGTCCCGAGATTCGATAAGGGTAGGGCTCGAAAATGAAAAAACAATGCCTAACTGGATACTACAAAGCGGTAAAAGGGTGGTCCGGGCTAGACGGACTGTACCATCACCAACGGCGATTTCGGTCGCAGAGGCAGAGATATTCCTCGCCGAGGAGGAGGCTCCTGTTCCTATCAACGGGCGGGCCTCGGTGGCTATCACAATGGCTTTCCAGCGGCTGAACCCGTCTACGTTCAGCTGTAGGTCTGGAGATCTGACCGCAACAGACGACTGGCTCGACGGAGTCTCGCACGTCCTAGATGCTCTCTTCGTCGAGGACGACCGGGTTCGGGTCACCCTCGCAGCGTTCCAGCTCGATGGAGATGCTCACGACTGGTGGTGCACCGCCCAGCACACCAGTGACAGAGAGGTGCCACTGTAGAAGGGGTTCAGGGCGATGTTCTTGGACGTGCACTTCCCAGCGAGTGCAGGTGATGCCCTGACCCGCGAGTACCAGTTCCTCTTGCAGGGTACTAGCTCAGTTCAGCAGTATGCCTCCAGGTTCACGCACCTTGTTTGGTTTGCGGGGACAGTTGTAGCAGATCAGACAGCCAGGGTGCGACAGTTCGAGTGGGGACTTCGGCCAGAGATCCGGCGGCAGACGAGCTCACACTGCTTCCAGTCGTACTCATCGATCCTGAACTGCGCCTTGTCAGTGGAGGCTCAGTTGTAGGACGACCGGTGCCAAGCAGTTCCACCGGCACCGCTCACCAGTACGCAGCAGCGACTCCAGGGCAGAGGGGGGTTCGGTAGGGGGCAGCCGTGGCGTCAGAGACCCTTTCAGCAGCAGCCGCTGCGTGCACCGCGGTACCTGTCGTGCCCCGACCCGCGAAAGCCCAACCGGGCCGGCCGACGCGAACCGGAACCTAACAAACGCGGAAGAAAAGCTGGCGAGGGTTCCCTCTAACCTATTGGTCTCCCTAACAATTCACCAAAAACATCCCCAATTAAAAGTACAATATAATAATGAAGCCTCGAACCACAGATTTAAAACTCAAGTACTTAATATACAAATCTTCGGAGAGGGGAAGATTAAAATACAACATCGCTCCCGTAGGAGACTATCTAACATAAGGGTAAAAGCAGTAAAGATCACCACCTCTCAAAGTCCACCAGGCGTCGCCGTCTTGCGACCAACTGCCCGGTAGGGGTCACAGAGGGAGAACTGACGCCTGCACCTGCAAAACGCAGCCCGGGTAGGTGTGAGCACTAAGCTCAGTAGGGATCTACACTACGTCACACAGAAGGAAGGGGGAACGCAACAGTGTCGCCCTCAAGTAGGACCTGGGTGTATACAGGGGTCCCATAACCCCACCGCGTGTCCCTGAGGCCCAGGGACGGCACTCAGTAATAGGAACAATACTGGCGACACCAAAGGTCAGCACAGTGGGACACCGGCTACACCTCAGCATCCGACTCAAGTGTACCAGTCATCTAAGCCTATCATAAGATTCGACTGGAGACCACAATTCAAACCGGGTCCAAGCTACCCGACCCCGGTCCTAGGGCTAAGTCCGAGCTTCCAGCCTCGGGACGGCGACCCAAAGATCACCTACACCCTGACCAATGCAACTAATACACAAATCAACAATGCATGCTATGATATGCACAAATAGGAGATAGGCATGCAACAATATGACAAACATCATATAAGTCAACCGGATCGCTGCAGCGGTACTACCGACCGTTGTCAGCCGATCCGCAGCGGGTCCCGGCATTACGACGGTACCACGACCGTCGACCGCGGACTCCTGCAACGGGAAGCAACCCCGAAAACGAAGATGAACAGTAACAATATAATATTATATTATGAAAAATAGTATTATATTCAAACACCCAAAACCTCTACTTAGTGGCTATTTGATCTTGTCGATCCGGTGTCCAAACGACGTCGGATTCAAGATTCAACTTAGTCACCATTAGGTGTATATACCAGGATCAACATATCCAAAATTGATAAACATCAACGGTTGGATTAACGGGAAAACGCTAATCGAAATCGTTAATCAAACTAACTTACCCATTAATTGCTGCAATGCAGCCCTTCAGTAAAAAATTCATAATAAATCGTAGACAAATCCCAAAATTACGAAAAAAGATGGTATGGAAAGCTAACAAAGATATCTATAACTCTTATGTTTATCAAAAGCCAAGATCACGTACACGCCGGTCGGAAAACTCGCCGCAAGCCGGCTGTTCTTCAAGAACAGCAGAAAACCAGAAATCCGAGACTAATCATGCATAAAACCCACTCAAATCTCAACTGATTAACATGAAACGTACATCAGTTATTTTAACAGGTATAAGGAATCTAACAAAACAAGGATCAACAAGATCCAACGGCTAGATCTAGAGAAAAACCCGAAATGAACACAGTAGGTATAACCCTACCTAACTGCACTATCCTCAGCTGATTCCCCACGATTTGGTCACCAACAAGCCTCCAAACCACTTCAGGGATCTTCCTCTCGTTTTCACGAATCCAACAAGCCTTAGAACGCTGAAAAAGATGGTCGGAGGAGGGAGAACGGAGGAGATGAAGCTCGCCGGCGGAGAAGGGAAGAAACAGAGCACCGCGGGAAAGAAAGAAAGAAGGAAGAAGAAAAAGAGGAGAAGGAGGAAGAGGAGGGGAAGAAAAGAGGGGAAAGGGGGAGGGGACAGCCGGGAAAGAGGGGAAAAAGTGAGGGGAGGGGAGGGAAAGTCCTCTCCCCCTCTGACAGAGGAGAGCGACGGCCAGCGGTGGCCGTCCTCGCGAAGCAGAAAAGCCACCGACGCGAGTCCGATTGGTCGCTCCAAGGAGCGATCGATCGTTCTCGCCCCGGATCAAAACAAACCTGTGAGGACCCGTACCTCCAACCTGGTCCGACCGCGTCGGTCGAGGGTCTGGTTCTGTTAGTTTTGGGCTCGGTTGGCCTTGCTTTGCGATCCCCGCTGATCGTTGCAGCTCCAGGGGTAATTTGGTAAATTACCCTTGCGGAGTTGGTGCCACACGCGTTGCGCACACACGACCTTGTAATGATGTATGTGCTTGATTAGACTAATAGGAGTACCCCAGATCGGAGGATTTGAGTTAGATCATAAGGATCAAGATTTGAGCGGTCGTGATTAAATCTAGCTGATCGAGTGGTTAGGAGACTTAATCACCACTCGACTAAACCCAAACCTTCTTAACCCTGCTCTCTCTCTCGTGAGGGTTCTATCCCGATCATTAGAGAAAGAGAGGCGGCAGCGAACCAGAGGGGAGAGGAGGGCTTGGCGACGTCGGCGGCGATGGCGGACGGCGGCGATCGCGACCCGAGGCAACGGCGACCGGTAGAGAGGACGGCGGTGGCTGGGTTTCTCTCAACGACGATCGACGGCGACGTGCGAGCAGCAGAGATCTCGAGCTCGGGGGCGACGCACGGCCGGAGAAGAGGAAGGAGAAGGCGAATCCGACGCTAGAGGTAGGGTTCCTTCCCTAAACCTGGTTTAGGACTCTACTAGATTAGTGGATGCTCCATTTGAAGTATGTTAGTTTAGATTGCTCGAAGTTCTCCCTCTCTCTGCTGCCATGGTATGGATTGATGCATGCTATTGGGTGTTTTTGAATTCGCTGGTGATGTTCTTCCTTCTTCTTCGCTGCCGTTGCCTAGTTCCTTGTATGCTGATGGGTTTTCGACGGGTTTTCTCTTCTTTCCTTGGATTTGATCAGATTCCCCTGTTTCCTTGGAGTTTTAGTTTTCCCTCTGTGATCTCGTGGCCATGTTTGCTTCTTCCTCCCCTTTTCCATGGTGATTGGTATAGTTCTTCCTTGGATTTCTCTCCCCTGTTCTTGGCCTGCCGAAGGTTGGAGTTTCTCCTCTGTACATGTATGGCCGGGTGCATGTGAACCTCTTCAAACTTCCGTTTTGAATTGCTGTGAGTTTTACGAGTTATAGTTGGGATTCATCGTTGGATTTGATCGCTGCGATTGTTGGATTTCTTTTGGATCAACTGCTGATCCTTCGGCTTTCGTGGGCTCTGTTTGGGACTGGTGGTTGGCTGCTTGGATTCCTCTATTTCTGCCCTGCCTCCTCCATTCTCCGGCTATGCTTCGCGTTCGTGGCTTGTGGCTGGTGATATGTCCTGTTATTCCTGCGTTGTTGCCATGGATGTTCCACCATGCTCTCTCTCTCTTTTCGTTTTCCATGGCTGGATACATGGATGTTTGTTTAGGCTAATCAGTCCACATGTTTTGGTTGTTAGCTATTTGGTATATCTCTTGCTTTCCGTGTGTGAAGACAATGCGGCTTTTATCTGTTAGCTGAGAACTTGCATTGTGAGCCCCTCATTACGCAGGATTTATGTGCAAGGACTTATGGAATAATACATTGAGTTTGGCTTAGACATGCAGTCTGCTGAGTCTTTGAATGTTTCACGTATTATACTAGATTCTATTGACCTTCTGCGTGGATGCATTTTTCTGCTTTCCATAGCATGTTTTCCGGTGCATTATGTCGTCTTCATGATAAACCACCATAGAACATGCATCATTTGAAAGATGGGTTATATTTTTAGGGAGCTTGTCTCCGTGGGAAGTATGCTTCTGATGTTCTCTTATTCTCCCCGTTTTACATGGATTTCTGCTATCCCGATTTTGCTAGCTTTGCCTTATCAGGTTGTCCATGAAATCTGAGATTTATTCGCTTTGCTAACCCTTAATGCCATTTACTCCTTCCACTATTCAAGTCTTGTATTCTCGTACGAATTATGCCAGTAGTATATTCTCATATCATGTTCAAGCCTAGGGCCGGCTGTGCGCCCGTCTCTATTTTCTTCGTGGGATTGACCAAGGGAGTGATGCCTTTGAAAATGTTTATATTAAATGGGCCGAGGTTGTGCCAGATGTTTAATCTGTTTCTTAATACTATGGAAATGCTTATATTGTGCGGGCCAGTGGCGCCCCGTTAATTGATTAGCTAGGGGTGTGCCCATTGTACAATTTCTGGTTGATGACGATGCATGCCGTCGTAATGTCAAAATTTGGATTGAAATATGTCGACTGCTTGTGGTGGTTATGCATTGACCGTATTATGTGTATGGTTAAGTAATTGTTATTTCTTGTTGTACGTTAATGGCTTAGCTCTCTCTTTTATCATATTGTATGCTATATTGGACATGCTTGGTGAGATGTCATATAGAGACACCTAGGCCTAGTTGCTTGTATTGGCTCATGCATGTTGTATGCATTAGAAGCATTAAGGCTAGGTGGTAGGCGATGGGTTCGATCGCCGATCCGGGGTTCTCGGGTAGCCCGGATCTAGCCCTAGGACTGGGGTTTGGGTAGTCGAGGATTAGGGCGTGATTGTCATAAATGATTATGTTTGATAGCATTTGAGGTTATTGCTATAGTCGACCATGGATTATATTCTTGTATTTGAGGTGTAGAGGTCGTGTCGGTCTCCAAGGCCAAGTGCTAAGGATGGTTGTCGATGTCCCTGACATGTGTGTCCCCGCGAGAGATGGTACGACTGGGCAGGGTGGTACCTGGACAGGAGCCCGCAGTCTTGGTTTCCTCTCGTTTGCTCTTGGGTGAGGGTGGGACCTGGACAGGAGCCCTCGGGAATCGACGGGGTTATGGGGCCCCTTGGCATACCTTAGGCTTAGGCGGAGAACGACACAGTTGCAGTTTCCCTTCCTTTCTGTGCGACGTAGAGTAGAACCCTACTGGGCATTGTTGCTGACCCTACCTGGGCTGCATCGGCGATGCAGGTCGATGCAGTTCCTTCTTTCAGGTGATCTTCTAGAAGATGGCGCGATATTTCGAGGTGATCGAGGACTTGAAGCTTCGAGGAGTTCATCTACAGTTAATTTACAGTTTTAATTAGTGATGTATAAATTGAGGTATAACATGATGTATTCGAGGACATGATTGTATGATCTATTAATTCAATTATATTGGAGAAATGTTGTAACATTCTTTAATGTAGACATTTGAGGAATGTAATGATTAATCTTTTGTCCTAATTGTAATTTGTAAAATTATCAAATGTACAGGTTTCCTGTGTTATAATTATAAAGGGAATTTTGTTAAAATTTTTATGAAGTTGAGGATTAAATTGTTTTAATTCATGGCAGTTATATACTTGTGCGCCAATTGATGATGTAAACAGGTTTAGGTGGCTCACGAGTCCGATCGATCGTCCCAAGGAGCGATCGATCGCTCAAGGGTCGTCAGCTGCCCCAAAGGCCAGCTTCCGCGCACCCGAGCTGGGATCTTCCGATCCCGGGTCTACCTAGCCAGTCTAAACAAGCATTAACACATACAAGGTCAGTGTGTGCACACGCGGGTGTGAAACAAACCAACAAGGCGCAATTCACCAAATTGCCCTTGTGGTCCAATAAACAATACGATCCACCGGATCGCGCGCTCGACGCGAAGCAAACCAACGAGCCACGGGCCCGACCCAGCCGGTCGACCCAGGAGTAGAGGGATGGGTCCTCACGTACCAGCAACCACTACCGAGCCCACCAGCCCCATTCTTACTGACGGCCGGGCCATCCGGGCAGGCTTCGTCAGGGGGAGGCCAGGGTCGGCAGCCTGGCGGCGCGTCGCCCACTTGCTTCCAGTACGAGCAGAGTGCGGGCAGCCGGGGCACTACCGTAGAGACTGTCCTTCGCGAGGAGAGCAGAGCGCTATGCCGCAAGGCAGTAGAGGCGGAGGGTCCGGTGCCTGGCAGGGGAGTAGGGGTAGACGCGGGCCGGGGCGACCCAGAGGTGGAGGCGGCCAGCGGGGGTAGGTGTTTACCCTTCCAGTTCGCGAGCAGTAGGACACCGTTCAGCTGTATCAGCCGCCACCGCAGTACCAGCAGCCGTTACAGTGCCAGCAGTCACAGCAGAACCAGCAGCCGCAGCAGTACCAGCAGCCGCTACAGTGCCAGCAGCCCCAGCAGTACCACTCGTACCAAAACTCCGGAGTGATAGTAGGGGGGCCCATATTGCCTTTACCATAGAGCCGTAGTCGACCCGACGAATCGACCGCCAGCACCACTTGTGAGGACCTGTCCCTCCATTCCTGGCCTGTGGCTCGTTGTGGACCACAAGGGCAATTTGGTAAATTGCGCATTGTCGGTTTGTTTCACACCCAAGTGTGCACACACTGACATTGTTTGTGTTAGTGCTTGATTAGAATGGTTAGGTGGACCCGGGATCGGAAGATCCCAGCTTGGGCGCGTTGAAGCTTGCTTTTGGGCAGCTGACGACCCTTGAGCGATCGCTCGCTCCTAGGAGCGATCGATCGGACTCGTGAGCGAGTTAGTGGGTTTTTGACCCGTTCGGATCGATCCAAACATTTTGGATCGATCCAGCCTGTCTTGGATCGATCCATTTTGGCCTTGGATCGATCCGGGTACTGTAGCGGAGCAGGTTGGGCAGTTGTGCTTGGAGAAGACGACCGTCGTGGCCGTCGTCCTCCATTGTCAGAGGAGAGGACCTCTCCTTCCCTTTTTTTCCCCACCTCCCCCGACCTTCCCCAACCTTCCCCTACCTTCCCCTTCTTTCTCCTTCTCTTCTTCCTTCTTCTTCTTCTTCCTTCCTTCTTCTCCTCCCCGCGGGCTCTGTTTTCCCCTGTTCTGGCAGCCACCTTCCTCTCCTCCGTTCTCCCTCCTCCGGCCACCGTTTTGGGCGTTCTAAAGCTCATTGGATCTGTGGCGACGAGAGGAAGATCCCTGAAGTGGTTTGGAACCTTGTTGGTGACCGATTAGCGAGGAATCAGCCGAGGTTGAGCGCTGTCCGGTAGGTGTTCTACCTACGAGAGTGGTTTAGGGGTGTTCTCTTAGTATAGCCGTTAGATCTTGTTGTAATTGTGTTGTTGGATGCATGTTGCTTAGTATAATCTCTGGTTTAAGCTTCATGAACTTTGGTTAAGATTTCAGTATGATTTATGCATGTTTTATCTCAGATTTTCCGGTTTCTACTGTTCCTCAAGAACAGCCGGTTTGCGGCGCGTTTTCCGATTGGTACGTGGATTATCTTGGGTTGTATTGAGAATAAGAGTTGTAGATCTCTGAGTTATTTTTCCATTCCAGCTTATTTCGTATTTTTGCGATTTTTCTACGAATTGTGGTGAATTTTCTCGTGGCCTGCGCCGAGACTGATCTAAAGCTGGTATGAAGCAGAAGCTGTTTGGATCGATCCAAAATGTTCCGGATCGATCCAATACTTTCTGGATCGATCCAAATGTTCCGGATCGATCCCAAGGCGGGTGGATGTGGTTTTATGGACTATTTTTAGTGGTTTTGATTAGTGTTTTCCCGGTAATCGAACCGTTGGATGTTGCCCGATTTTGGATATGTTGATCCCAGCATGTAGACCTACATGAGTCTAAGTTGGATCTTGAATCCGACGTCGTTTGGACGTCGGATCGACGGGGTCAACTAGCTGCTATGTAGAGAATGTTTTGATGTTTTAATATAATATTATATGTTCGGATTATAATATTATCTTTTACTGTTCTTCGGTTTTTGGGGTTGCTTCCCGTTGCAGGAGTTCGCGATTGACGGTCGTGGTACCGTCGTAATGCCGGGATCCGCTGCGGATCGGCTGGCAGCGGTTGGTAGTACCGCTGCAGCGATCCTGTTGGACTTGTATGCTGCATTGACATACTGTTGCATGCCTTTTTCTCTTGCTTGTGTATGTTCATAGCATGCATTCTCTGATGTGCATTAGTTGCATGGTTAGGGCGTGGGTGATTTTTGGATCGCCGTCCCGAGGCTGGAAGCTCGGATTTATTCCTAGGATCGGGGTTGGGTAGTTAGGACCCGGTTTGAATTGTGGTGTCCAGTCGAATTTGATGATATGCTTAGATGACTGGTACACATGTTGCTTGGTGATTATAGAGGTCGTGTCGGCCTTGAGTCAGATGCTGAGGTGTAGCCGGTGTCCCACTGTGCTGACCTTGGGGTAGAGGTGTTGTCTACTCAGCGGTGCTTTTTCTCGCCTGCAGTGTCGGGTTCCTGCAGTTGTGTGTCGCCAATGCTGCTTCTGCTACTGAGTGCTGCCCCTGGGCCTCAGGGACACGCGGTGGGGTTATGGAGCCCCTGTGTACACCTAGGTCTTACTTGAGGGCGACACTCTTGTGTTCCCCTTCCTTCTGTGTGACGTAGTGTAGAACCCTACTGAGCTGTATGCTCACTCCTACTCGGGCTGCGTTTTGTAGGTGCAGACGCCAGCTCTTCTTCAGTAGCCCCTACCGGGCAGGTGTTTGGTGGCGCGGCGGCGTCTGGCGGGGTTTGAGAACCGGTGATCCCTTTCTACTTTTTTGTTATAGTTATTCTCCTACGGGAGTATGATGTATAAACTGTTGTAACCCCTTTGAGGTTTTTGAATATTATATTATATCTTTTGAGGTTTGAATTTATTGTATTATTCAGGGGTGCGTATGAATTGTTTAGTGAAATCAGTCAGTTGGGGGGACCCCTCGCCATTATTTCCGCATTTAGTTAGGTTCCGGTTCGCGTCGCCCGACCCGGTTGGGCTTTCGCGGGTCGGGGCGCGACACCACTGGCAGCGCAGACACGCTGCCCGGGTCGGGCCTACAACCCACCCCGTCCTGGGCCTCTACATCCCACACGACAGGGCCGAACACAGGGGGCTGCTGCCTGGGCCTGCAGCCTGGCCCACAACCATGCCTTGGGCCTCTACATCCCACTCGACAGCCTCGTGACCAAGGCCTGTAGCGCCCACGACCAACAATCTCCCACCCACAAGCACCACTGGGGTTTGAACCCGCAACCTCGCTCTGATACCACATGTCGGTTCAGAATCCACGAGCTAACCACTCGTACCAAAACTCCGGAGTGATAGTTGGGGGCCCATATTGCCTTTACCATAGAGCCGCGGTTGACCCGACGAATCGACCGCCAGCACCACTGGTAGCGCAGACACGCTGCCCGGGTCGGGCCTACAACCCACCCCGTCCTGGGCCTCTACATCCCACATGACAGGGCCGAACACAGGCGTCTGCTGCCTGGGCCTGCAGCCTGGCCCACAACCATGCCCTGGGCCTCTACATCCCACTCGGCAGGCCCGCAACCAAGGCCTGCAGCGCCCACGACCAACAAGTAGATGTGCTGATAGATTCAGAGGCATCTCACTCCTACATTGCTAGCATGTGCGTGGCATCACTAGGGTTAGAGACGAGTCGGCTAGAGGTGGCACAGTCCGTAGACTCACCGATCGGCGGGGCAGTCAGGGTAGACCGAGTCTGCCAATCGTGTTCGTTGGAGGTTGGAGGCTTCCGAGTCTGTCTAGACCTGCGGGTACTAGACATGACCGGCTTTGACGTGATACTCGGTATGGACTGGTTGGCAGCATACCGGGCCGTCATCGACTGTGGTCGCCAGAGGGTGGTTGCTTGGACACCCGACGGGACACGGTTTGTGTTGTTGGGGGATCGGTTCTTCGCCGATTCCTTTGCTTGTGGTGTTGGGAGGCGTGGCAGCGAGCTCTCAGCCTTGTTGGCCAGCCTGTCCTTGTCCGGTTCTGAGGGAGTGTAGCAGAGCAGTTTTCCCAGGATCGTGTGCGACTACACCGATATGTTTCCCGAGGTGTTGCCAGGGCTTCCACCGCCCAGAGAGGTCGATTTCGAGATCGACCTATTACCAGGTACCGCATCGATCTCTCTCTCAGCTTTTAGGATGTCACCAGCAGAGCAGAGTGAGTTGAGGACCCAGCTAGACTAGCTGACCAGCAGAGGCTTCATCCGTCCCAGCATGTCTCCCTAGGGGGCGCCAGTGTTGTTCCGAAAGAAGAAGGATGGTACCCTTCGACTTTGCGTAGACTACAGGCGGGTCAACAGGGTGATGGTGAAGAACAGATACCCGATGCCTAGGATTGACGTCGTGTTTGACCAGCTGCGAGGATCTTCAGTGTTCTCGAAGATCGATCTCCGCACCGGCTACCACCAGTTGAGGGTTCGGGATTGCGACATCCAGAAGACGACATTCCGGACTCGGTACGGTATGTACGAGTTCGTGGTAATGCCGTTTGGGCTGACGAACGCACCAGCAGCATTCATGGATCTCATGCAGAGGATCTTCCGGCCTTTCCTAGAGAGTTCGTGGTTGTGTTCGTCGACGACATTCTCATCAACTCTCGGTCAGAGGCGGAGCACGAGCGATACTTGGCGACAGTGTTGTAGCTACTTCGGGAGCATCGGCTTTATGCCAAGGCTTCCAAGTGCTAGTTATGGCTGGCACAGGTGGGGTTCCTTGGACACGTGGTGTCGCCAGCAGGGATCTCAGTCGACCCCGCCAATGTCGAGGCAGTGGTACAGTGGCAGAGACCGAGGACAGTGTTCGAGGTCCGCGGTTTCCATGGCTTGGCAGGGTACTACAGGCGGTTCGTGCGGGATTTCTCCAGAGTCGTCGGACCGTTGATCAGACTAACACAGAAGGCCATCCCGTTTGTGTGGGATGATGCTTGTGAGCGAGCCTTCGTGGAGCTGAGGACCAGGTTGACCAGTGCACCGGTGCTGATCATCCCCGAGCGAGGCGTTGGTTACCGTGTCTACTGCGACGCCAGGGGAGAGGGTTTGGGGTGTGTCCTCATGCAGGAGGGCCACGTAGTTTCCTATGGTTCTCGCCAGCTGAAGAACCATGAGAGGAACTACCCAACCCACGACTTGGAGCTAGCAGCAGTGGTCTTCGCCCTGAAGACCTGGCGTCACTACCTCTATGGCGAGAAGTTTTCAGTCTTCTCGGACCATAAGAGCTTGAGGCACGTTTTCACCCAACGTGACCTCAACCTGAGGCAGTGACGCTGGATGGAGCTACTGGAGGACTACGACTTTGAGTTGCATTACCATCCTGGTAAGGTAAGGCAAACGTCGTAGCAGACACGCTGAGCAGAGAGGTGAGAGACACCAAAGAAGCAGTTGCAGGGTTGTCTGCGCGGCAGTGGCAGACTCTAGAGACGGCGGGTCAGTTGGGGCTCGAGTTTGAGGATCGGGGATCCAGCAACTTCCTCTATGCAGTGCAGAGTATGCCAGCAGTTCTAGCCAGAGTGTTAGAGGCACAACACAGTGACCCAGAGCTCGAGGAGTTACTGTCACACCCTGACCCCGAAAACCCATCCAGGACGGGGTGTGAGGGTTCCTATCACTATTCATCTTCAATCGGCGCGATACAAAGCGGAAAAGACGGATAACTTAAACAATTGTATTCCAGAGGTGAACAGATATTCAATTATACTATATCATCAAGTTGTACAGTTACAAAATTCCATTCTAATACTTCCAATATACAAATTTATACAAAATCCCAAAAGTCCTCAAGTGTTGACAACAACATATACATATATCAAAAGGGTACAACAGATAATCCTCCAGCAACCTCAAGCACCTCTGGATGTACTCGCGCCGCCAAAGGCCGATCCCGCCGGCTCCATAGACGAAGAACTGCCGCCTGCACCTGCAAACGCAGCCCGGGTAGGAGTGAGCGATAAGCTTAGTAGGGTTCTACTCTACGGCACACTGAAAGGAGGAAAACAACAACAGTGTCGTCTTCCCGCTCAAGTCTAACGGATGCCAAGGGTCCCACAACCCTATTGATGTCCCAACGGCTCCTGTCATGAAACCTCTCTCCTGAACAAGTTACCAGGAGGCCAAGGAACAGTAACATGCAAGATCACCCTTACCCAAGCTGGAATACCAAGCCTTGGGGAACGCGTCGGGAACGCATCAACATCCATCCTTAGCACTTGGCCTTGGAAGACAACACGACCTCTAAACCTCAAACACTGATCAGAGTCAACTATCGTGAATCCTCAAAGGCATGAGACTTGATCATACAATCACACCCCACTCCTGACTACCCATCCACGGTCCTAAGGCTAGATCCGAGCTACCCAAGAGCCTCGGATCGGCGACCCAAACCATCGCCCGCCTATCCTCAAATGCATCTAATGCACACAATGCATAAGCCTAGGTAAACATCTATCCTAGATATCTCTACATGCCACATCATCAGTTTATAAGTCCAACAGATATACAATAGCCCTCGGCACTCACCGGCAAGAGGCTAAGGTTCCACAATTTCTCATTAGCTAGCACTCATAGCTAGCTAATGGCTAAGCAAACAACTAAGCACTTAACTATGATCAAACATGTATTAAAAGCAAAAGAAACCATAGGTTTTACCAAGAAGGAAAGAATACTCGAATCGATCCTCAAACCCGAAGGAAATCCTTTGAAAACTTCATAAAATCCACATACATACTTCCCAACATGATTAGATGCTAACCACAAATCAAAACCATCCAAGAAGGGCCAGAAAACCAAGTCCAAGGGCCCATGGACGATGTCACGGTCGATCAGGCGATCGACCGTGGGGCCACGGACGATGTCACGGTCGATCCGGCGATTGACCGTGAGGCCAAAACGAGGAAAACACCTGGGCGACGGTCGATCAGCCCATCGACCGTGGAGAGCTCAAAACGAGACAGAGCCTCACGGACGATGCGACGGTCGATCCGACGGTCAACCGTGAGGCGGGATGAAAAAGAGAGGAAACCCACGGTCGATTGAGCCATCGACCGTGGGAGGCCGAAATCCCGACAGAGCCTGACGGTCGATGCGACGGTCGACCGCCAGGCCCAGAAGGAGTAAAACAACACTTGACGGTCGATGCACCGATCGACCGTTGAGTCCTAGGCACAGTTCATCAGAACAGTGCCGAAAATCCATTTCTTTGGATTTCAAGGATCAAATCAAGTTGGAAAATAATGAGATTTTGCAAGCAAGTGTATTTAACAATGGGAAAACTAATGAAATGAAGAAATCCAGTTTTTGATGGTTAAATATCCTATCTAGGTCCAAATGAACGAAAACCGACAAAACGGCGATAATACGGAAACCAACCGTTAGAATACGGAAAATGAGAGATAGGAATACTTCAAATCCTTTACACTAGATGCACAAGGAGTTACATAGCATTCTAACATGTATTCCTACAGCAAAAGAGCAATAATCCTATCCTAGGAGAACCCGATCCAAGGATCGAGGTAGAAACACCTACTTGAGCAAGTAGGATAGCTCCTCCACGCGTCCAACTGATCAAGCCGCAAAGATCCGCGCTCCGAAGCCCAAGCCTCCAAACCCTAGCTCAGCCGAAGGAGAGAGAAGGGGAGAAAACGACGGGAGAAGAAGAGAAGGAAAGAGAAGAAAGGGACAGGGCTTATATAGAAAATCCAGATCTATCTCAGCCGTCCGATTCGATCTTCCCCGATCGAGCTCCGATCCTCCGATCAGACGCACCCTAGGGATTCTAATCAAACACATACATCAATCCAAGGCAGTGTGTGGAACGCGGGTGTGAAACCGACCACCAGAGGGCATATTTACCAAAATGCCCCCAGGGTCCAAACCGCCACACGATCGACCGATCGTGCCCGACGCGGAACCAAACCAACAGGAAACCGGCTCTCGACCCACGCGGTCGAGCCAGGTCAGAGGGACGGGCCCTCACAGTTACGCACAGCAGCGGGCACAGAGGGCGCAGACGGAGACTGGACAGTATCGCCAGACGGAGGGCTACGGTTCCGAGGCAGAGTAGTAGTTTCAGCAGATCCGGTTCTTCTAGACGACGTCCTACGAGAGTTCCACCACTCTCGCTTTGCAGTTCATCCCGGCGGCACCAAGATGTACCAGGATCTTCGGCGACAGTTCTGGTGGCGCGGGATGAAGAGGGCAGTGACGGGGTTCGTATCACACTGCCTTACCTGTCAGAAGGTTAAGGCAGAGCACCAGCGAACTCCGGGGTTACTTCAGCCGCTTTCACTAGCTGAGTGGAAGTGGGAGCACATCACGATGGACTTCGTGACTGGGCTACCGAGATCTCCTAGAGGGAATGACGCGATTTGGGTCATCGTTGATCGATTGACCAAATCGGCGCACTTCCTGCCTATGCGGACGACAGACTCGACTGACAGGTTGGGCGGTTTGTACGTCCGAGAGGTAATCAGACTACATGGGGTTCCAGTTTCTATCGTGTCAAACCGTGACCTAAGGTTCACCAGCAGGTTCTGGCAGGGCTTTCAAGAGGCAGTTGTCACACTCCTGACCTTCAATACGGCGTTTCATCCGCAGACAGACGGGCAGTCAGAGCAGACGATCCAGATCTTGGAGGACATGCTGAGAGCATGTGTCCTAGACGCAGGAGGCAGCTGGGAGGAGCACGTTCCCTTGGTGGAGTTCGCCTACAACAACAGCTACCAGTCCAGTTTTGGAGTAGCACCTTTCGAGGCGTTGTACGGTAGGCCATGTCGTTCCCCAGTTTGCTGGACAGAGGTTGGAGAGGCTTCACTCACCGGTCCAGACATCGTCAGGAGGTCGTCAGAGAGGTTAGTGCAGATTAGGCAGAGGCTTCTGACGGCTCAGAGCCGGCACAAGAGTTATGCAGATCAGAAGCGACGACCGCTTGAGTTCGCAGTTGGCGAGAATGTGTTCCTGCGGGCAGCACCGTACAGAGGGTCTGTCAGGTTTGGCAGCGGGGGCAAGTTGGCTCCGAGGTTCGTCGGGCCGTTTGAGATCCTAGAGAGGGTCGGCGAGGTAGCTTACCGCTTGGACCTTCCTCAGCACATGTCTGATGTGCACCCACCGTTTCACGTGTCGATGCTGAGGAAGTACCACCCCGACCCATTGCATGTCATCAGAGTGGATGACATCGAGCTTGAGTCAGACGCGACATTCATTGAGCAGCCTATTCGAGTACTTGACCGGAGGGATCAGGTCTTGCGGGGCAAGACGATTCCATTGGTCAAGGTACTGTGGAGGCACAGAGGCGTCGAAGAGATACCTGGGAGCGCGAGGCACACATGCGGTAGGAGTATCCGCACTTGTTCCCTTCTCGAGGTAACTTTTGTCCTGTCTTCTAGTGTAGTTGTTTCTTTGCTTCCGAGCCCTACCCTTATCGAATCTCGGGACGAGATTTCTATTATGGGTATTAGGATGTGAGGACCTAGTGATGGCAACGGGGCGGATTGGGACGGATATTGGAAATACCATACCCGTCCCTGCACTCCTCCGCCTATACCATAACCGCCCCGTCCCCGCGCGGATAATGGGGATCGCGGACCATAACCATCCCCGCGGGTACGCGGATATTACCCGCAATCCGCGGTTACCCGCAATCCGCAGTTATCCGCAAAACCTAAAAAAACCATTCAATTAGCATTAAGCCTCTAAAATCTAAATCTAAATCCACCAAACTATCATCAACATTCGGTCTCTAAAATCTAGATCCACCAAACACTCATCAACAATTAGTCTTTATTAGAGTATTATTACAAAAATAGACTCTTTAAAATCCACCAAACCAACATTTAGTGGCGAGACGGGGCGGATATGCGGGGCGGGGCGGATAGTGGGGTGGATATTACCCAATACCATAATCCGCCCCGTACCCGCGCGGATTTTAAATTTGTAAACCATACCCGTATCCACGGATAAAAAATCTATACCATACCCGTCCCCATTGGTGCGGATCGGGTCGGTTATCCAGGGGGGCGGTCAATTTTGCCATCCCTATGAGGACCCGTCCCTCTACTCCTGTGGCTCGTCGTGGACCGCAAGGGCAATTTGGTAAATTGCGCCTTGTCGGTTTGTTTCACACCCGCATGTGCACACACTGACCATGTTTGTGGTATTGTTTGGCTAGAATGGTTAGTGGGACCCGGGATCAAAAGATCCGGGCTTGGGCTTCAGTTTTAGCCTAAGTCTAGCTTCCTGCACCTAAAGGATCGATCCTTCCTTGCTAGAAGATCGATCTTTGTGGTGCCAGAAAGTCAAGTGCGATCGTCATGAAGGATCGATCTTTGCCTAGGGAAAGATCGATCATTCATAAGTCGGTTCGTTTGCCTATAAAGCAGATGAGACTTTCTTCCTTGAATCCTTTTGAAATCCGGAGATCCGAGCTTAGATCTTGTGATTTTTGAAGGTGTTTGAGGACGATCCAAGGCCTAGCAGCTGGGATTTAAGCTGCTTTTGCTTAGGTAGGGATTCCTACCTACAATCTTTTCGGGTTTTTGGCTTTTCCGATTTGATTATGTTCTTTGGCTTAGATCTGTAGATACGCATGTTGGTTTTACTTGATTTCATTGGTTTTGGACTCGTGATATCTTGATCTATCAGATCCCAGAGTTTTGGCAAGTTTGGATGTTTCCTCCGACAGTATTTCTCGCCGGATGTACGCCGGAGAACCCATTCGGATCGATCCCTCTTGAGGAAGGATCGATCCCTCTGGGTTGGTCATGCTGCGCCTGATGAAGGATCGATCCTCTACTTGGAGAAGATCGATCCAGGGTCTTGGGCTGCATGGTTACCTTGTGTCGTGAGGAGGATCGATCTTCCTGGAAGGAAGGATCGATCTTATACCTTGTAGCAGAGAGGACTTTTCATGGCTTTTGCAGAGAGGACTTTTCATGGCTTTTGGAGAGAGGACTTTAGTAGCAAAGAGGACTTTTCATGGCTTTTGCCCGCGGGGCTTAGTATGCCGGTTTTCCTTACCGCTTTATACCTTGTATATATGATTAAGCATGTTAGCCCTATAATAGGGGTAGCGGTGAACCGGGGGAGTGATGACTCCCAGGATGTTTAGAATAAACGGGCGGGTAGCCCTACAGCTTTCCCTAGCCTTGCATGCCGGCGTGCGTCGAGGGCTTTATCTGTTATATATGTGAGCTGTTGTTTGCGGGGCTGCTTCCAGTTGCAGGTGTTGTGGTGGACTGCTGACAGTCGGTGGGGGTACCACTGTAGCAGTCCCTAGACCTTATTTACCTGTTCACCACCCCGGGCCGGCAGGGTGCCGTGCCCAGACCTTGTTGTTTATATCATCACATACTGTTGCATGTTTAACTGTATTACCCTACGTATGCGCATATCATGCATTGTGTTGTGCATTAGTTGTATCTGTGTAGGGCGTTGCCGATCCGGGGTTTTCGGATAGCCCGGATCTAGCTCTAGGATCGTTGCGGGTAGCTTGGTTTGGGACCCGATTTGTAGTATTCAGTCGATTTCGATGATAGGGTTAGATGACATGAATGCTTGTTGTTTGATGTTTAGAGGTCGTGTCGACTTCAAGTTGTATCTGAGGTGTACCCGGAGTCCGGTGTTCTGAAACTCTTGGGAGGAGGAGTGCCTGCCCAGCGGTGTCCTGGCCCACCAAACAGTGTTTTGTGTCCTGTTGAGAGTATGCAGTGTTTTGGGCCTGCGTTCACGGACTTTCGATAGGGTTATGGGACCCTTGTATACACTTAGGGTAAACTTGGAGGCGGAACTGTTGTGTTCCCTCCCTTGTGAGTGTCGTAGTGTAGTGTCACTGCTGAGCTTAGTGCTCACTCCTACCCGGGCTGCGTTTAGCAGGTACTGGCGCTAGCTCTTCTTCGGTCGCCCCTACCGGGCCGGTGTTTGGTGACGTGGCGGCGTCTGGCGGTGCTTGAGGGGTGGCGATCTTTACAGCTTTACTCCTTTTTGTTATAGATAGTCTCCTACGGGAGTGATAAATGTATAATTTCCCTGTTTTGAGGTTCTGTATTGTATATCAGTGTTCGGGGATAAAACGTCGATCTCACGGGGACGAGATCTCTATTTTATTTCCGAGCAAATCATATTTTAATTTCATTTCAGGAAATTGTAGGCACCACACCCCTGGATCTGCCAATCGCAAAGTCGACAGATCCATCATTTACATCCCCGTAGGGAACACCTCCGATTCTAAATCCAATAAAAAAATAAACATTTCTTATAACAAAAGAAGAAGAAGTAAGAAAGAAAAAAGAAGAAAATAAGTGAGGTGAGGTATTAAACCGCTACCTTTATTGCCATGCATGCCATTTTATCACCAGGAGCTTCGAATCCGCTGGGTTTGGGAGCTTTGCTGTCCAAACGTTTGAGATCGCCGTCCAACAAGATCTGACCCCCGTTTGTCGTGGGAGGAGCAGCTGCTGGGTGTGATGAAGCCGGCTTGGAGATGAGAAGCCTAGAACCGGCTAGAACAGGGGAGCGCTGGTTGGAACGGAGGACGTGCGGCGAACGGCTGGAGCTTCCGTCGCGGGAACGATGATGGTGGTTGTCCCTCTTCAGAATGGGTTGATGTTCTTGCGCCGCGAGATCACCAGGGAGACGGAACAAACGCCGGCTGGAACAGAGAACAAGAACAAAAACAGGGGAAGCTTGTCTTCAAAGCCGACGGGAGAGAGAGAGCCTTGGCTCGATCTCCGTCGCTGGCGAGGAACTAAGCTAGAGCAACCTTGCTGGAGGTCCAAGCCGCAGGTGACGAGCAAGAGAGCGAAGGTTGAGCCGCAGGATCGACGGGCCTCCTACAGCGTCGACCCAGAGACGCGAGCGTCTCAATGGGTTTCGGCTGTGTGGGCTGGATCTACATCGTCCGGTGATGCGCAACTTTGGAACGTCACCAGAACCTCTTCGTCTTCAAGCCTCTTCTTCAGTTTCTTCTTTCACCTCTTCTTCAATTCCTTCAACCGGCTTCTTCCTCAGCTTCCTTGACAGTCTTCAGCCCGTTCTCTTCACCAGCCTTCAGACCGTTCAGAACCCAGCTCAGACCCAACTCCGACCTCTTCAGCCTCTTCAACAGCCTTGAGCCAAGCTTCGACGTGATCTTGCACCCAGCTTCGACCAGCCTTTTCTCAAGGCCATACTCCTCTATTTATAGGCACGAGAGGCCTATCTCTTTGTATGGATTGGGATCATGGATCCCTTAATCAAAGGGTGTTGATTGCCCTTGAGAATGCTCATCCTTTCATATAAGGATAGCTACAACGGGATCAAAGGGATGCTGATTTTATATTTTTTTTATATATATATGGTATGGACGGGTGATGCTGATTTCATATTTCTTTATTTATTTATTTATATGGTGTGGACGTATATGTAGCCCATTTGGAGATCTGTTGATTTTTGTTTTGGTGGATTTATCTTTTGAAATTCGAAAGTGCTGTTCGAATCTCGATTTTGAATATTTCTCATGTCCATTGTTATTTAAATATTTGTCCAGATTTGATAAATCATCTGTGAATATTTTCTCCCGTACAGAATATTTATCTGAATTCTGAATATTTATCGGGATTTTACCAAAACATCCTCAGTGGTCATATATGTCAGACCAAAATATTTTGAGGGTGGAATTGTTAATTTTCAGAAAATTATACCCTGAGGGTGTGAATTGCCCAAAATACCCCTGGGGGCTAGAGGTTTCAGTAAAATTACTAGAATATCCCTGCGTCCATATGGCTTATTTAGGTTACCGTCAAAGCCATGCAAGGTTGTTGTAGAATGTAATGGGGAGTCCAGGCCTGTATTTTGGCCCAAATTCCCAATACGCCCTTGGGCGAGTGAAACTACCCAAATGCCCCTGGATGCCATCGAAGTTAGGACAAGCATTTATCGGACATTTCAAATATGTTTTAAGCTTGCTTGAGTCTATCTGATGTTATTTGGGCTCAAACAAACCGTGGGTACTGTGACCTTTTGGTCTAGCCAAAATTGATGTCAACAGATGCCCCCTCGAGGCCTGCGCGTGAAATTTGTAACTTGAACGCGTAGGACTCGAAAATAACCATGCCATGTATACCTGCATGAGCGGAGCATATTTGCGTGTCGTTCTTCTTTTTTTTTTATTTGAGACCTTGAGAGGCCTGCGAGCGAGATTTGTAACTTGAGCACGCAGGACTCGAAAATACTCATGCCATGTATACCTGCATGAGCAGAGCGTTTTTTGCATGTTGTTCTTCCCTTTTTTTTTACTTGAGAAGACAAGCAGACACGTCCCCCTTTTTTTTAATTGGCTATGCATGTATATACATGGCCAAGCATTCCCATAAAGGAAGGATTTCTTCCTTCCATCTATGTGTCCCCATGTATAGAGCCCTAGGGTTTAGGCATATATGTTATTTGTTTATTATTTTTTTCCTCTTTTTTTTTTCAAGGGCTTTTGCAGTAGAGAAACCTCGGCTTTTGACGGAGGAATACTGGATCCCATCCTTTCCTCGAGATTTTGCAGCGGAAGGATCTTGCAGTATGTAGAGGGGACCTAAAACTTTGTCAGGTTCCTTTCCACTTCTCCAATCTTTATTCTCTGTAACTTTTCTTCTCTTCTTCGCATGTATGCCGCTGTATTCTTTGCTTCTCTTTTTTTGTTTGGCTCTTGTCCTTGCTCAACGCCAACTATGGGTTTCACCTTCTTTGTTTCCTTGTTCGGCCTTTGTTGGCCGGAAACAAGCAGTAGTCTTTGAAGCATGGCCGGGCATGGCGGCTCCACCATCGGCATGTTCTCTTCCTTTGCTTTTTTTTTGAAAATCCAACGTCATGGTCACTGGTTCTTCGTCGTGGCAGCCATTGGCGTTGAGCCGGAGTGGCATGGTGCCATTTGTTTGGGACGATGAGGGTGCTGAAACGGTGCAGGGTCCGAGTAGGTCCGGCACAGCGGGAGCAGCAAGTCTGGCGTAATGGGTTCGTGGAGAACTGCTGATGGCGTGCTTGCGGGAGTCGCGGGTTGAAGGAAGGGAAGCCGGCGCCAACGTGCTAAAGGTCTCCAACCAAGCTTTGGTGGCGGAAACCAGGAGCAGAGCGTGTGGCTTGAGGCCGAGCTCGCAGAGGGGTTCCTTCTTGACAGAGCGGACAAGAGGAACGGCGTTGTGCTGGCCTTCGTCGGGGGAAGATATGGAAGTCCGACGGAAGCTTGGGCTTGGACGAAAATGGGAGATAGGTTGTATTGAAGGCGGCCATCGCCGGCGCGAGGTTTCATCCTTGCCGGATCACTGGGCGGCGGTGTGGGCACCCGTCGAGCCATGCTCTGTTTTTTTTTTTACTCTAACTCACCTCTTTTCTCTGCTTCTTTGTGCTTTGCTTGCCTGTTTATTTTTTCTCTTTCTTTTCTTCTGTGTCATGTGTGTTGATATATGCTGATGTTTTATTTTCCTCTCTTCCTTTTCAGCAAAATGTCAAGCTCCTCTTCAAAAGACGTTGAAGCACATACTCCTTTGAGGCAGTTGGCTCGATCGAAAATATTCGTCGTCAAGAATGAAAGCGAGGAGTCGTATACCAAACCTTGTGACGTCGCCGAAGGAAGGATTGAGCAGCGGGATGTTTTTCAGGACACTAAATGGCCCCGTTTTGTTGCCGTGATGCTTTTACCAATAGCGACCGGTCCGACGCCAATGCCGCTTTCATGTCTCGCCAATCGACTTATCTTTGAAGGACTGGATTGGGCGAACTACAAGCACCGACTTTATGAACCTTCTGCTGGATACATTGGATGAGGTCGGGATGTTATGAAGACAGAGTCTACCAATTTCCGCAAGTCGGGGATCTATGGTGCGGTTTTTTGTTCCTTGGGTCGGTACTCCATTGACGAGCAACTCTTTCGCAGCTTGGTGGAAAGGTGGAACCCAGAGACGAATACATTCGTGTTTCAGCATGGAGAGATGACAGTGTCTCTCTCGGACATGTTTCATCTTGGCGGCTTTTCTATTATAGGAGACATGTATGACGAGTACCTTCCTGATGAAGAGAGTGTACCGACCAGTGGAGAAGGCAATGCAGACGTGCCTCTTTACCCTTCTGCAGCATACCATCTCCTGAAGATATGGGAAGAATTGGCTGAAGGTCGAGACAAGGTCTCTTTTAGAGAATGGGTGCAACACTTTTACAAGGGTGAGGGCTTCAGTCCCCGCACTGCTTTCGATGACAAAGTGTACACGGCAGGTTTTCTTTCTATTTGGATATGTTACTTTGCTGTTCCAAGTTCAGAACCTTGCATTCGCCCGGGGGTCTTTGTTCCAGCTAGTTTGATGGCCATGGGACAAGCATATTCATTGGCCCCAGCGACATTGTGTTCCCTGTACAGGGGTTTGAGAGTAATGAGTTTACATCCCGCCGGACCTGGCTTTGCGAGCACGAGTTGGGCTATTCATCTGCTGATGGGTTGGGCATACTGATATCTCCGAGGGGTCTACCTGGGCAGCATAAGTCCATTATGGGAGCTTCTAGATATTGAATGCCGGAAGGCCAGCATGCCGGATTTGAAACACCTGACGTTTCGCATTCCCAGGAGTTTCTCCGCTTCGGATGCCAGAAGCCGACTCGACATCAAGGGGAATTTCTTTCTTAGGCCGTTTCTGTGGGGAGTACAGGACGCAGAGTGGCATGTTGTGAAGGGTTTTAATTCTCGCAAGGCCGAGCGTTTTGCCATCTCTATACGTCGAGGCATGCTCCCCTTGAGGCTGGTTTCTGCAACTTCGGTGATGTATTCTGAGCCTTACAACCCCCACCGCTCTGCACGACAGTTTGGACTTGACTAAGGTGTCCCCAAAGTGGGCCTGCGACATCCTTTGGAGGAGCGTCGCTATGGGGTCATGCTTGCGCATTGGGATCATCTGATGCGGATAGATGCCGGAAAGAAGTTCCTGATTCCCCCCGATGACCGTGTTGGGAGACTTTCCCATTCTTGGACGATGTGGTGGGTGGAGCGAACACGTGGATTTTTTACTGAAACGGTGCCGATGTTACGCCGTGGGGATCTTCATAGCCTGTTGTCACTTGAGGAGAGGCAGGCCCTTTCCTATCGCAGTGTTATTATTTCTGACTACTGGGAATCCATACGTGGTGCAAATGCCGAGGAAACATCTAACAGGATCGACGCTCTCGACAAATCTCAGCGGACCTTCTGGGCGGTGTTCGGGAAAGATCTGAGGCAAAGCTGGAACATTTTTTCTAACTCGAGGAAGACAGCAACCATTTGAGAGGTATAATCCCCCTTTTAAAATTCTTCTCTTTCTTTCTTGTTCGACCCACGTCTCTTTTTTTTGACACTGCTGGAAGCCTATGCTCTCTTTGATGGAGCCGGCCCCACATCTACCATTGGTAGATCTTGCTACAAATTTGCTGCGCATGTTCTCTTTTTTTCTTTGATTCGCCGCGCACATAGCCCTCCTCTTCTCTCTCTTCTTTTTTTTTTACTAGCCGGCTACGTTGTGTTCATGGGTTCATGAGTTCATCGACCAACCCATAGTGTCTGCTGATGGTTTTTGTTGCCAGGAATTGGGATGTTGCTGTCTTTATATACTCGTTTGCACAGTCTTCTTCTCCTTTGCTGTGTTGAGCATGCACTCTCTCTTGATCCCTTTTTTTTCTTTATATGCTCTGTTCATGGGTTCATCGAGCAACCATAGTGCTTGTAAAAAACAATTTTGCCAAGCAATGGCGGTGTCGTCGATCTTGATCTGCCAACTAACTGTGATGTTACTGATTTTATATATTGACTTGCATGCTCTTCTTCTTCTCTGTTGTGCCAAGCATACCCTCTTTTGATTCCCTTTTTTTTTGTTGTTCATGGGTTCACCGAGCAACCCATGGTGCTCGCATTTTTTTTTTCTGCTAGGCAATGGTGGTGTTTGTCGATCTTGCTCTGCCCAAATAACTGTAATATTGTTGGCTTTATATACCTGCTTGCATGCCCTTCTTCTTCTCCTTCGTCATGCTCTGTTTATGGGTTCGCTGATAGGTGTGTAGAAACAATGGAGAGGAGCAGCAAGAGACGGCAGTGGGAAGAAAGAGAAGAGAGAAGAAAACAGAGGTGGGGAAGTCGCTCGTTGCTTCTCATTTCCTCCTCAGTTTAAATCCCTTTTTTTTTTATCTTCCTGCATTCCGTTTGGGTTTCCTTGACCTCGTATCTTTGCTTTCCATTGATCTCAGGGTGCTGCCAGCAAGCCTTCTTCCCAAGAGAAACCTGCTCACTCTCGTCGAGCAGTCAGGAAACGGAAGACCTCCCATCCCAACGATGATTCTTCTCCATGCCAGCTGGCGCGAAGGGTCTTGAATCCGAGCAATGGTTCTTCCTTGGACCAGTCAGCTTCTTTGAAGGAGCAAGTGATCATTGCTCTTCCAGCCATAGGGCTTTCTAAAGGTGCCAGGAGAAAACGGCGCAAGGTTGATACCGCCCAGGGGGTTCACGCAGGTCCTCCAGTGGATCTGGCTTCGGCGGAGGTGATAGGTGCTCTCGAAGGCATCCCCCCTGTTCCTGTCAAAACTGCCGCAAGAACACTTCAATTTGAAGATGAATTAGGAGATTTTGACGGAGAGATTGTTGCTGCCGATGATAAGATGGTGTATGATTCTCCTCAAGTGCTTGCTTCCAGGGAGACTACTGTTGAGGCTGAGGACGAACTGGCGACCCCAACTGGTGACGTGTCTGGGCACGAAGATGGTGTTGCTAAAGAGACAGCCTCTCGGGATGTTGCCTTTGAAGAGGCGGTGCCTGCTGATGTTGTTGTTGAAGAAACGGCAGTCCCCATAGGCTTCGAAGCATCAGGCGCGTGCTCCATGCCTGGTTTCGTAGGTTCTGCTCTTGAATCTGAAGACGTTTTTATTGAGGAAGCGACGACTGAAGATATTGCTCCTTACAGTGACACAATACTTGGCGCATCCCATGTGGTGATCCCTGAGGAGACTGTGGCCACCCCTATTCTTGATGAAGTAATGACTGCTTTGGGCGGCGTGGGTGTTGATGCTTCTTCCGTGCCAGCTGCTTCGCCCAAGCTTGCTACTTTGGATGAGCAGGTCGTCAACTTCTACGCGGAGCTCGAAAAGCGACTGGTGTCACTTTATCTACCCGACCCGGCCGTGTCTCAAGACTTTAAGGGGCTAGAGCAACGTATCAATCGCCTGCTTGCGGCATTGCCTAGTCAGGAGTTCGGTCATCTTCTCTAAGAAATGTCTTGCAATTACTTCTGTCACAGATAAATTCATGCGATACGGAACTTCGCCAGGAAAAGGATTTATTACAGGCACATGACACCAATGCATCCACATATCTTGCGAAAGTTGAGGCAGCCAAGTCCAAGAGAGTGGTCGTCATAGGAAATCTCCTACGTGCTCTTGAACGACAGCGACTTCAAGGGGAATTGGTGGGCGGTCTCAGAGTTCAATTGCAAGTGGAAGAGCATGCCCTGAAGCATATGACGGAGGAGAGTACCGCTCTTGAGGAGAAGAAAGCCATTTTGACATCTACCATTGAAGGGATGCAGCGGAAGCACCAGGAGGTGTTGACTTCTCGAGACATTATTCTGGCGATGAGCAAGGCGTACGAGCTTCATGCCGAATTAGCTAGAATTTATGATGCTTTGAACCCATGGAGATCCCAGAATCCATGATGCATTTATTTGTTCCTTCTCTTATTAGTATCAATGTCGGATGCGCCAAACTCGAACTTTTGACCACAATTTGTGCATGATTCATGCTTATGAGTTGGATTTTATGGTATATATCAGGAAGTTACTGAAACCCCCTTTTTTAAATTCATTTTCCTGGAAGGTGATTAAAAGAGACAGGAAAGTTTCCTTGTCATCATTTTTTTTTCCGAATGTGATCAACAGAGACGCATGTTCCTCTGTTTGCTTGCCCACATATGTGCAAGCATCCTCCTAAACTATCCACACGTAGACAAGGATGCCTACTTGCCTTTTGCCCATGCATGTATAAATGGGCCTCATGCTCTACGTGTGAAAAGAAAAGGACCATAAGATATGCTCACCTATCTACATAGGCATAGGCATTTCCCATGTTCATGTAAGCCACCCGTACCATGTATGTGTGTGATGCTCTCCATTTTTCTTTCTCTTTCTTCTCTCCCTTTTTTTTTTTGAGGAGGAAAATTTGAGTATAAAATTTATTTGTGCAAAGTCTATACTCATATATGGGTGGAAAATTCGCAAAATGCGGAGTACTTTATTCAGGCTATCAGTTTAGGCTCTTGAAGCTCGGAGCGTACATGTTTAGGAATAATATAGTTTGAGAAACTTTCCATTCACCGGAGGTGGGGCATATTCACCATCTGAGGAAATAATTTTATAAGCTTAATTGGTATAGACCTCTTGAACTATGAAAGGCCCTTCCTATTTAGGATCAAACTTCCCTTGGGTTCTTCTGGCGACGACCATGGGTCGGACCACGGCGAGGACCAGGTCTCCGACTTTGAACGAGCGGCGCTTCACTTTCTTGTCAAAGGCTCTGGAAACTCTGGCTTGGTACATTTCTAGATTTTGCTGGGCCTCCATGCGCCGTTCTTCTAGGCTATCGAGCTCGTCGAGCCTTAACTTTGCAGCCTGGTCTTCTGTCAAGCCTTCATGTAGAGCGACTCTGAGGGAAGGTACCTGAATTTCGAGAGGAAGGACTGCTTCCCCGCCAAAGACAAGCGAGTAAGGGGTTGCCCCCGTCGGAGTCTTCATTGTGGTACGGTATGCCCAGAGATTCTCCAGCAGCTTCTCGTGTCATTCCCTCTTGTCTTTATGAACTACTTTCTTCAGGAGTTTGTAGAGGACCTTATTAAACGCCTCTGCCTGTCCGTTGGCTGCGGCGTTATATGCCGATGAGAAACGGTGCTTAATTTTGTACTTGGCGCACAATCCCTCTACATTTCTGTTTTTGAAGGGTGTACCGTTATCTGAGATAATTTTTGCAGGGATCCCAAATCGGTAGATAATGTGTGTCTTGATGAACTGTACTACCGTCTCCCCCCTCATATTTTTTAAAGGAACAGCTTCCGCCCATTTGGAGAAGTAGTCGATCGCTGCTAGGATATATGAGTGGCCTTTCGACGAAGATGGCTGGATGGGGCCCACGATGTCTAACCCCCATGCTTCAAAAGGCCAGGAGACGCTCGTAGGATGAAGTGGCTCCGGGGGTTGGTGTATGAAGTCTGCATGAATTTGGCAAACATGACATTTTCTAACATACTCGATGGAGTCGCGCACCATAGAAGGCCAGTAGTATCCCAAATGCTTTAGCTGGTGATACAGTTTAGGACCTGACTGATGTGCTCCGCAAATGCCCGAGTGGACTTCTTGGAGGGCTGACGCCGCTTCTTCATTAGAAAGGCATCGGAGTAAGAGTCCGTCGTATGACCTCCGGTACAATACGTCGTTGACACAGGTGTATTTTATCACCCTTCTTCTTAGCCTCAACCTCTCTTGGGGATTTGTAGGGAGTATCCCTGACATGAGATAATCAAGGAATGGGCCTCTCCAGTCAGTGGTTTGTATTTCTGATGTGGAGACGACATTGACGAGAGTTGGCATATATATGTTTGGAACTTCTTCAAGTAGGGGAGTGAGAACTCGCCTCTCCTCAACCCTTACTTCTAACGTTCCTGAGGGCGAGAGGACCATGGCTGTGGCTAGACCGGCTAGAGCATCCGCCTTTTGGTTTTGGGATCGTGGGACGTGTTGAATCTTCAACTCCTTGAAGCAATCGATGAGTCCCTTGGCCCTGATAAAATAAGGAATTAATTCTTCTTTCCTGACTACATACGTGCTGAGGATTTGATTTATGATGAGTTGAGAGTCTCCGTAAGCGTTGAGCGGGACCATCCCCATTTCCAGCGCTATCTCTAATCCGATAACGAGGGCTTCGTACTCTGCCATGTTGTTGGATGACGCTTGTACGACAAGAAATCTGAATGCATCTCGGGGGAATGAGATTTGATTTCATTGTGTCAAATATTTTGATTATATGGGTGGTATGTGGACACGACACTCCCGGGATGCCAGACTGACATCCCGTTAATTACATCCCCTTAGGGAAAACCCCTGATTAAGGACTCGGGATCTAAAGTCCCGTTACATTAATATAAAATAGCTTAATAAAAGACATAAAAAAGAATATTTCGAAGGATATCGGGTGGAGGCAGAGCCTCCGACCCTCACCTTTGTTACCAATGCGGGCGCTCCTGTCTTCTTCCTCAGATCTGGTATGGGGTCCTCAGGTTGGTGAGCCTTTCCTCTTTTACGCCGGCGCCTTCTGCTTTTCCTCTGGATCTATAGCTTTTTGGCCTTGAACGTTAGGGAGCTTTCCTCTCTGTATCTGGAGAGTTCGGCAGGGTGTCTGTACGATCTCCAAGGTCTCTCAGAAGCTAAGGAAGCTAAGAGGCAAAGAAGCCAAGAGAGCCAAGAGCCAAGAGGAAGAGAGCCAAGCCATCCAAGAGAACCCAGAGCCTCCCCTCCCCTCTCTATTTATAGGCGAGGGGCTAGAACTCCTGGCGGGCGCTTTGAATTTTGAAAGCGACCTACCGTATCTCGGGAGTTGGGGTGTTAGGCGCGTATCCGGAGAGATCATACCTGAGAGATACGTAAGTTGTTCCGAGGATCGTATCTGGGCGTTGAGGTTGTTCCCAGGAGATCCTATCCGGGAGTTGGAGCGTTAGGAGCGTATCCGGAGAGATCGTATCTGAGAGATACGTAAGCTGTTCCGGGGATCGTATCTGGGTGTTGAGGGTGTTCCCAGGAGATCCTATCGGGGAGTTGGAGAGATTTCTTCTCCTTTGAATTTGAATCCTTTATTTGAATTCAAAATGCATGTTTGAATTTCGAACATATGTGTTCGAATATGTTTGAATTTGGATATTTGTTTGAATTTCGAATATCTGTCGGAATTTTGGATATTTCGTGAATTTACCAAAATGTCCTTGGTCAAGGGTGATGTGCAAATGACCAAACTGCCCCTCCATCGGCCCATACTTATTTTGGACCAAAATACCCTTGTGTTAGGCAGGAGGGCCAATATGCATGTTTTGGACTATTACATCTCTGGAGATGTAAAATGACCAAAATATCCTTGGGTTCGGAAATTACCAAAATGCCCTTTATTTCCTGATTTATGTAGGATGCCATCAAAGCCAGGGATATGTGGAGGGCACATGGTCATATGTGATTTTGAGGAACATGTACTTGGCCAAGATATTTCATGAATATCACTAATTTTAGCCTTAGCTAAAATCAGTGTCAACAGATGCCCCCTCGAGGCCTGCGTGTGAGACTTATGTGACTCGAGCACGCAGGGCTCGAAGAAGTTTGGGGAATTTGAATGTTGACGTTATCTGTCAACCTCGGAATTTGGTCGTGTGAGGTGCTCACAGGGAACCAGATCATTTGTGAAGACTTTGGGGTTTCGAGACTTGAGCTCGGACGCCAGGGGCGAGATTTTTTTTTTTTTTGATTGTTGGCTTTGAAACTTAGAGCATGTATGTGTGCTCTGAGTTCTTGTTGAGTTTGCATGAAGGATATGGACATGCTCTGCTCAACACGAGTAGGTCCAATCATGTGTGTGCATCATATCACATGAGAGGCTCAAAAAGTTGGTGTATGACCTTTGTTGGATTTCCCCTCGTATGTGTTGGTGAGAGGTCCTCTCTAAAGACCGAGCTTCGAGAGAGATGATATATGTAGTGATGAGATCCAGAATGTCAAGAATTTGGGTTTGTAGAGCTAGGAGCACATATATTTTGCTTCCAGTTCATGCTAGATAGAGACTTACTCAAATATTTGAGTTTAGCTCCCTATTAGTTAGGATGGAGATGGAGGTTCCGTGAGAATATGTACCCCACAGGAGTCCTGCCGTTGAATCTTGCCAAGGCTAAAGCCAATGAGCAATTCCAATGATGAAAGCTTGAGGGCTTGCTGGAGCTCATGCAAACTTATATCTGATGAACTCCTCCCACATATTTAATGCCAAGTTAATGTTTCCATTTTTTTTTTTTTTTTTTTTTTGGGACTCTAGAGTCCTATTTAGTTTTGGACTCTATGTCCATTGGTTTCAGCCATAAATTCCGAAAATTGGAAGAATTAGAGTTTTAGTAGGACTCATGTATGCTCATCCAACATTACTCTTTCTTCCCTTTTTTTTTTTTTTTTTTGGCCATTTAAATAATTCCGAAAATTGGAAGAGTTCTTATCCTAGGTGACCAATTTTGGGTGCTCCATAGGAATAAGTGAACTAGGACTCTTGTAATTTGTACTATGAGTCCTATTAGTTTGGACATCTTTCATATATGAGTATATCCAAACCAAGTTAGAATAGGATTGTTTCCTACTCCAACTCTTTTTTTCAAATTGGATTTGAATTGTCACAAGATATCCTCTCAATCCAAGTAGGAGTTCATGTATATCTCATGAATCCCAAGGCAGCCTATACATAGCTTTGAGATCCCTTTGACCGGCTCAATTTTTTTTAAGCTTTGGAGAAAGGGAGTCTTGACTGCACGTTGTGGAGAAGCTTGGAGAAGCTCTATGAGGTTTTTTTTTCTTCTCTCTCCTCACTTCTTCTCGATTGTATATTGACGTGTTCCTTCATTTGCTTTATCAGCTTTGAGATCTTTTTGACCGGATCATCTTTTATCCTTTCGTTTGCATGCATGTCTTCATCTTCCCCTGTTTTTTTTTTTGTTTCTATATTTCTTTTCCATACCATCTGTACCTCTTGTTTGAGATTGTATCATGACGGTACCCGGTCATACATCACGAAGCGACGGCTTGTGGGGGGTCAATAAAAATATGTCTTGCGGGTGAAGATGGCGCAGCTTGCTCCGCTATCCGACGCAACATTACCGATCCCACGGCGATTGCTCCACCGTGTTGTGTGATATGGTATTTTGTTGATGATATGATCAAAACATGAGAAGCTTCCATTGCAACTCTTTGATGTGCATGAATGGAAAATCCGTCGGACCACAGTGTGAATAGAAGCACTGTATATGGTTGCGATGGCAGACCTGGGCATATCAAAGTTCTAGTTCATTTTAGTTCCGCCCCTTCTTTTTTTTTTTTTTTTTTGTTGGAATTTCCTCCTTTTTATTGCCAAGGTTTTCCTTCTCTTTCTTTTTTTTTCTACCGACCGTACCTCTTGTTCGAGGTTATATCACGACGGTATCCAGTCGTATATCATGACGCGACGGCTTGTGGGGGGTCAATAAAACATGTCTCGCGAGTGAGGGTAACGCAGCTTGCTCCGTTATTTGACGCGACATTACCGATCCCACGGCAATTGCCCCACCGTGATGTTCGATCCAATATTTTGTTGATGATATGATCAGAAGCAAGAAAGCTCCTATGGACACTTCGATGTGCATGGAAGGAAAATCCGTTGGACTGCAGTGTGAAAAGAAGCACTGTGCATGGTCGCGGCGGAAGGCCCGAGCACGTCGAAGTTTTTGGTCTCCTCTTTCTGTAGACCCTTTTCTTCTCATTTTTTTTTGTTGATCTTTTTCATGTGTTCATAACTTTGGCTTCATATGAATGCTTTGCTTTGCTTTCTTTCACAAGGCTTATAAGTTTATGCTTGCGAAGTTTGGAACACGATGATTGAAACTTGTGCTGATGGAACTCCCAAGTTCTTTGCTCTTGCATAGATATTTTGAAACATACATGTGTTATCAGTTAGGCCCGTGAAGCTTGGGGCACTATGTTGAGAACTTGTGCTCATGGAGCTTTCAAGTTTTTATGCTTTAGTTTATACTCGTGAAGCTTGGAGTGTAGTTGCTTGCATTTTAAGCCCGTGAAGCTTGGGGCACTATGTTGAGAACTTGTGCTCATGGAGCTTTCAAGTTTTTATGCTTTTAGTTTATACTCGTGAAGTTTGGAGTGTAGTTGCTTGCAGTTTAAGCCCGTGAAGCTCGGGGCGCTATGTTGAGAACTTGTGCTCATGGAGCTTTCAAGTTTTTATGCTTTTAGTTTATACTCGTGAAGCTTGGAGTGTAGTTGCTTGCAGTTTAAGCCCGTGAAGCTCGGGGCGCTATGTTGAGAACTTGTTGCTCATGGAGCTTTCAAGTTTTTATGCTTTAGTTTATACTCGTGAAGCTTGGAGTGTAGTTGCTTGCAGTTTAGGCCCGTGAAGCTTGGGGCACTATGTTGAGAACTTGTGCTCAAGGAGCTTTCAAGTTTTTATGCTTTAGTTTATACTCGTGAAGCTTGGAGTGTAGTTGCTTGCAGTTTAGGCCTGTGAAGCTTGGGGCACTATGTTGAGAACTTGTGCTCATGGAGCTTTCAAGTTTTTATGCTTTAGTTTATACTCGTGAAGCTTGGAGTGTAGTTGCTTGCAGTTTAAGCCCGTGAAGCTTGGGGCACTATGTCACCTTAAGCATAATATCACTTTAGGAATTTACCGTTTACTGGAGGCGGGTGTATTCGCCATCCAGAGACGTGATTGTATAAGCTCCGTTAGAGTAGACCTTTTGAACTATGAAGGGTCCCTCCCATTTGGGCTTGAATTTTCCTTGTATCCTCCTTGTGACGACCATGGGTCGAACGACAGCGAGAACAAGGTCTCCAACCTTGAACGAGCGACGCTTCACTTTTCTATCAAAGGCTCTAGAGATCCTCGCTTGGTAAACCTCCAAATTTTGTTGGGCTTCCAAGCGTTTCTCTTCTAAGTTGTCGAGTACTTCGAGTCTCAACTTAGCTGTTTGGTCTTCTGTCAACTCTTCTTGCAGAGCTACTCTGAGAGAAGGAATTTGCACTTCAAGGGGAAGGACTGCTTCACCTCCAAAGACCAGAGAATACGGGGTTGCCCCGGTTGGAGTTCTTACGGTGGTGCGATATGCCCATAAGTTCTCCAAGAGTTTCTCGTGCCACTCTTTTCTGTTTTTATGGACCACTTTCTTTAGGAGTTTGCAGAGGATTTTGTTAAAGGCTTCTGCTTGTCCGTTGGCGGCCGCGTTATATGCTGATGAGAAGTAGTGCTTGATTTTGAACTTAGCACATAGTTTCTCCATGTTTCTATTTTTGAAAGGGGTGCCATTGTCCGAGATGAGTCTAGCTGGGATCCCAAATCGGTATATGACGTGTGTTTTGATGAACTGCACCACCGTCTCGCCTTTCACATCCTTGAGGGCTATGGCTTCAGCCCATTTGGAGAAGTAATCCGTTGCGGTCAGGATATAACTATGTCCCCTTGATGAAGAGGGTTGAACAGGGCCTACTACATCCAGTCCCCAGGCTTCAAAAGGCCAGGAGAGACTTGTAGGATGAAGTGGCTCCGGAGGCATATGTATGAAGTCTCCATGGATTTGACACACATGACATCTCTTGGCATAGTCAATAGAGTCACGCACCATGGACGGCCAGTAGTATCCCAAGCATTTCAACTGGTGATATAGCTTGGGGCCGGATTGGTGTGCTCCGCATATACCCGAATGAACTTCTTCGAGGGCAGATGATGCTTCCTCATTGGAAAGACATCGTAGTAAAAGTCCATCGAAGGTCCTTCGGTATAGTGTATCATTGATGTATGTATATTTTGTCACTCTCCTTCTCAGCCTTAATCTTTCTTGAGCGTCAGAAGGAAGAGCCCCAGACATAAGATAGTCTAGGAAAGGCGCTCTCCAGTCTCTCATTTGAACTTCAGACGTGGAGATAGCATTGATAAGCACTGGTAGCTGTTGGTTCAGTGTTTATTCAAGGAGAGGAGGAAGAACTCGTCTTTCCTCTATCCTGACTTCTAACACTGCTGTGGGTGGGAGAGACATAGCTGCGGCCAAGCTGGCCAACGCATCGGCTTTTTGGTTTTGTGAGCGTGGAACATGTTGAATTTTCAGCTCTTTGAAAGAGTTGATGAGTTCTTTGCCCTATGAAGGTATGGGATTAATTCTCCTTTTTTTGTGGCGTATATGCCATGGAGTTGATTTATGATGAGTTGAGAGTCGCCATATATGGTGAGTGGATCTATCCCCATCTCAGTGGCTATCTCTAGGCCGATTATGAGAGCTTCGTATTCTGCCATGTTGTTGGACGAAGCGGACGTTAACGTGAAGGAGTAGGGGATTAGAGCTTGTTCCGGTGTAACAAAGACCAGTCCTGCCCCCGCTCCTAAGCGTCTACATGCTCCATCAAAATACATCTCCCAAGAGGGTTGGACATCGGCCACAAAGACTCCTTCATTTGGAAAGTCATCTTTTAGGATTTCGTCATCTGGGACTGGATAGGCGGCTAGAAAGTCTGCCAAAGCTTGACCCTTGACAGCTTTCTGCGGGACGTATGTTATGTCAAACTGGGACAGTAACATGGCCCACTTTGCTAGTCGTCCGGACAAAGTCAATTTTTTAAGTACATATCGCAAAGGATCAGCTTTGGATATGAGTTGCACGGGGTGCTCTAGAAGATAGTGGCGCAACTTTTGGGTGGCGAACACTAAAGAGAGGCAGATTTTTTCCATTTCTGAGTAGTTGTGTTCGACTCCGACCAGAGTTCTACTAAGGTAGTAGAGAGCTCTTTCTTTACCTTCATTGTCATGTTGCGCCAGCAAAGCACCTAATGATCCAGGCAGAGCTGCCGTGTATAGGATCAAAGGTCTTCCTTTGATGGGGGACGCTAGCACTGGTGGGTTGATGAGATACTCCTTGATTCTTTGGAAGGCATTGTGGCAAGCTCCGTCCCATTTGAAGGGAACTTGCTTTTTCATGAGATGTGAGAACGGCTTGCAGCGTCCCGCCAGGTTAGATATAAACCTTCGTATATATGCTAACCGTCCTTGGAGGCCTTTCAACTCATGAAGGTTCCGAGGAGGGGGCATTTCCAAAATTGCCTTGATCTTAGAAGGGTCGACCTCAATCCCTCGCTTGCGCACTATAAAGCCAAGGAGTTTTCCGGATGTGACGCCAAAGGCACATTTCATAGGGTTCATCTTTAAGTTATATTGCCTGAGTCTTTGAAAGACTTTGGCTAAGTGTTTAAAATGATCTTGCCTATGCTTTGTCTTTACCACCAAGTCATCAACATAACATTCCACGATATCATGGAGGAGATCATTGAAAATGACTGTCATGGCCCTTTGATAGGTAGCCCCGGCATTTTTTAGTCCAAAGGGCATCACTGTGTAGCAAAATATCCCTTTTGGCGTACGAAATGCAGTCAGCTCTTCATCTTCAGGAGCCATCTTTATCTGGTTGTAACCCAAGTATCCATCCATAAAGGAGAGGATCTCATGCCCAGTAGTTGCATCTACAATGATTTCGGATATGGGCAATGGGAAGTCATCCTTTGGGCAGGCTTTGTTTAGATCTCTGAAATCTATGCAGAGTCTAAGTTGCCCATTCTTCTTCTTTACAGGTACAATGTTCGCTAGCCACTTGGGATATTGGACTTCTCGGATGAAGTTTGCTTTGATGAGCTTGTCAACTTCAGTAATGATTTTGGGGATTAACTCCGGTCGGAAGCGCCTCTGAGCTTGCTTGACTGGGCGAACGCCTTCCTCTATAGATAGGCGATGCACAGCCACATTGGGATCTAACCCAGGCATTTCCTTATAACTCCAAGCGAACACATCCTGATTTTGACGGAGGAAAGTAGCATATTGCTTCTTCTCATCTGGCGTCATGTGCGCGCGGATGAAAGTAGGGCGGGGATCGTTTTCTGCCCCCAGGTTGATCTCTTCGAGGTCATCGAAGGTCGCTTGCCCACCATCTTCAAGTTGAGGAGGCGCCTCTTGAAGGTCGATGAACTCTGTAGAAGTCATGCAGACTTGATATCCAAGTCATGTCTTGTGAAAGAATAAGTCTTCACCATAGCGAATAGCTATCTTTTGCTCCTCTGATAGAAGGTCTTCAAAGGGCTGCTTTTGACCACGGCCTCCGCATAGGCCTTCACCGGAGTTGATATCATACCCCATCTGAGACATCATGTGTAATGTCTTTTGGTCATAGAAGGGTATGGGTAAGGATGGACTATTGTCAGAAGATATGACCTGAGAGGCCTGTACGAACTTGATAGGTTGGCTATATCTTGCCCCACCTTCATGTTCATTTGATGGACCTTCTCCTCTGGTTGGCGGGGGCCTTACATACGAAGGTAGAAGCTTTGGGAGAGGTATGGGAAAGTCTTGAAGAGTGGACTTGGGAAGTTCTTCTTCAATGACCTTGAATATCGGGTCTCCCGCTTTCCTCTGGCTACTTGGGATATAACAGTATGTCTTTTTCTTCTGAGGAGGTTTCTTTCCTTGCTGGACAGCTGCAGTGAACTTCTCTGTGAAGTCCATGTCTGCAGGAGGTGTAGGGTCAGGCTTCTTCACGTTTAATGGTGGCTCCAAGTAGAACTTAGCATCCGCGAAGAATGCTTCCCCTGGTGTAAAAGGTTTTGTGTCGGCGAACACTCTTTTGACGTCGCCTTCAGGGGTTTGGTATGTGAAGCATTCGTGAAGTGTCGAGGGAACGACCTTGTACTCGTGGAGCCAAGGTCTCCCTAGCAAGGCATTGTAGGATGTGCGAGCGTCAATAACATAGAAAACAACGCTCGTGGCAAAGTCTTGAAATTTTAAGACTAAGCCTATGGAACCTAACACTTGTTGCCCAGCTTGGTTGAAGCCTTGGACCACAATATTGCTAGATGTTAAGTCCATAGTATCGTACCCTAACTTATGAAGGGTTTTAAGTGGTAAAAGATTGATGGCGGATCCACAGTCTAGCATCACGCGTGATGTGGGTATTTCATCGATATCGCCAGTTACTAACAATGGCCTATTATGTGGTTTAGTACCAAGTAATAAGTCATCGTCAGTGAATTCTATGTTAAGACTTTCAACTATGGGCGTCTCTGGTCGAGGAATTTCTGCCCGATAGTCATCAGGAAAAGACAAAGCAGTAATTAGAGATTTGCGAAGATCAAAGGAGAGACACAGAGCATCATACACGCTAAGCAATGCTGGTACTTTCTTTAAATGAGCAATTACATTATATTTAACTGACTCATTAGAGTTTACATTTTGCACTGCTTGCGGTACTTGGTCCCTTGCCTTTGGCTGTGGAGGTTGGGAATCCGGGAGCCGGCGTCCAGAGCGAGTGATGATCTCGTGGACTTCGACCTTTTCTTCTTCCGGGAAGCAGAGTGATCCATCATCATCTTCGAAGACTCCTATTGGGAAGCATGAATAGTTGTCCCAAGTGACGTTGGTTTTCGGAACATGTGGTTTTCGAGTTTGAAGGTCTGTGGAGACTTGGTGGATGAAACCTTCTATCTCTTCTCGAGCCATAACCTTTCTCAAGACTTTATATTTTGGAGACCTATGTCTCTTTGGCCTTGGTTGCCAATCTTGAGGGAGAGGCCTTGGAGGATTGAGTCTAGCTGCCCTAACTCTTTCCTTGAAGGCTCGTCTCTTTATTTGCTTTTTGCTGAGGTAAGGCCTGCCATAGGGATCATAACTTGGCTCCTCATCAGACAATGAGTCTTCATCATCAGTGTCAGGAGGACATAACTCTCCCAGCGTAGGCCAAGGGTGGCCTTCAACGGGGTGTAAGATAGGTACTGGGTACCTTTCGGTCGGAATGTCGGAAGGAATAATTGTATGTTTATTCCTATCTTGATGACATGAGACCGATGGAGTATACTCCATTCCTTCATATGGGGGTGTTGAAGGAGTATACTTCATGCCTTCATGAGGAGGTGTTGAAGGGGTATATTCTTCACACTGAGAGTCAGACTCTGAGGAAAGGTTAGTGGTAGTGACCACATGTGTTGACTCCACTTTCTTCCCCTTTTGGAGCTTTTTCAAAAGTCCAGCATCCATAACTCCATCGTCTATCAACTTTTGAATTTTATCTTTGACGATAAAGCAGTCTTGGAGAGTATGGCCCAAGAGCCTATGGTAGGGGCAGTATAACGGATCATTGACTCTGTTCACCTCTTGAGGACGTCGAGGCTCTGGGAGCTCAATGAGTCCGAGGTCTTTCAAACCCCTGAAGATGTCTAAGACTTCTTCACGAGGGAAGGAGTATTCCTTCTCTATTCTTTCTTTAAGTGTTTTTATTTTTCTTGGGCCCGCATCAGCAGAAGTATCTCTAGGTCGAGATTGGTCCCTTGGGACATACACCTCCCTTGATCTAGGATTTTGGGTAGTAGACGTCTGCATGACTGCTTTGCCCTTGGAAGGAGCAGTCTTGTCCCTCTTCGTATGATCAGAGATTCTGTCTACCATTTGGGTCTTCCGAGCCACATGCAGTAGGTAGTTCTCAATGTCAGTCGCCTTAGAGGCTAACTCTTCGAAGGTAAGCGGACGAACACCTTGCAGGTAGACAGCCATTTCCGGACGTAAGTTATTCATGCAGATACGTACGGCTTCCGCTTCCGTGATGGGTTGCGAGCAATGAATACTTAAATTTCTCCATCAGTTGATGAAGTCTGCAGCTTTCTCGTGAGGATTTTGCTCTGTCTGGGTGAGCTCTGTGATCCCCACATTTCTTTGGGTGCTATAAAATCTTTGAAGGAAAGCCTCTTGCATTTGCTCCCAAGAGGTGATGGACCCAGGCGCCAACTTGCTATACCAAGTAAAGGCTGGACCAACAAGGGTTTGCACAAATTGGCGGAGCAACAAGGCACCATTATGAGCTGTGTCTTGGCATGCCGCAAGAAAATGAGCAATGTGCTCATGTGGAGACCCACTCCCATTGAATTTAGTGAATTGAGGTTGTCTATAATTCACTGGAAATGGGACTAAATCGATGTCGGCCGGGTAGGGCTTCATGTAACCAGGCCTCATAGAATATTGGTTCTGCATTTGGAGAGCTCTAATATTTTCGGCTATCATCCTCTGTACCGTCTCCAAGGACACCATGTTTGTTTGGTGTTGATGGTTATGTGGAGGTGGTTGTTTGTCAGTGTGAGGGTGATGCTGATCATGATTATGTGGAGGTGAGGAAGTGTTTGCAATAAATGAAGTAGTAGGGATCTGAGCTTTCAAATTGGCTATCTCTGCCTCCTTCAATTGCAAGGCATTCCTCAACTGTTCAAGTTCTTCTTCTGTTGAAGCAGTAAGAACCTGGTAGCGCTCCGGGGAAGCCGGTCTGTCTCTTGGAGACTTAGGCAGAGGAGGGAACTCTTGCTCGAACGAGGGCTCAGGGACAGCTCCTGTGCTATCTTTACTATCTAAGGAACGTGAGCGTAGTGTCATGCTCCTAGTATTAGGCTGACTGCGGAACTCTGGAGTGATGATCTTCACCGGGTCTACGTCAGTAGCCCTCTTCTTCCTTCTCTTGGCAGGAATATTTGAGGATGTGTGACTTGACGTGGACATCTGGTCATCTTCAATCCCGATAGGCATCGCCGCAAAGACATTGAAAGCATTCCCTGAGAGGGCGTCTTCTCTGACGTCTTGTCTGCGAGCCTTTCGAGAGGTGAGTTGGTTTTTGGGAGAGATTTTTGGTGCTAAACTATAGCAAGGACGCCGTATGCCCTCAGCATGGCATGGTGGATGACGGTAAACAACTCCTCTTTGTGAGATGAATTGATTGTTTGGAGGAGCTCTGGGTGCTAAACCGTAGCAAGGACGCCCTATGCCCTCAGCATGGCATGGTGGACGGTAGGCAGCTCTCCTTTGCTTGTTCTTGCCGCCGGGTCCCCTAGCCTTGGCAGGAGGGTCCGTCAGGCTGGCAGTGTTGGAACTCCATTTAGGAGGACAGATGTTAGAGCCATTCTCGATGTGAGAAGTGTCTGCGCTCCACTTGGGATAGCAAGTGTTAGCGTGGCTCTTACTCAAGTCTTTGATCTGGAGGCTCTCCATCTCTCGGTTGGCATAGTTTACGTAGGCTATTTGCATATCATGAAGGTAGATGCGGTAGCTAGGGAGTCGGGACTCCCAGTACCTTTGTTGGCGGTCATATTCAACATGCAGGTACTTGGCGTGCTCTACAGGAGTGTAGAGGCCACTCCGAGTCTTGTCAGTGCAAGTAGCGCCAGGTGCCTTGTTGGCAACGACGGGGGTCACCTGTTTTCTTTTGGAAATGACTGGGATGAAGCCGTCTTCATCCGCCATGGCTTCGTAAGAGACTATCTCTCGCTGTTTCGGAGGGATAGTGGATCTCGGCTGGCGAGATCTCTTGCCCCCTTGAGAGAGGTTCTTCGACTGTTGGCAGGTTTTCTTCACTTCCTCCAGGCGGACTGGAGGACTGTTGGAGGGAGTTTTGATGGCATGATTTTGTAGAACACCAGGACCATGCGAGGAGGGTTTTGTTGGTTGTCCTTGTTTGTAGGGAGCTTCAACAGAGAAAGTTCAGGACTTGACAACTAAAGGTGACGTCGGTGGAGTGAGCGACACAGTTGATGAAGCCGAGGACACCGGAAGGCCATTTATCCCAAGGGGAATGTTGAACCAGAGGTCACCAAAGCAGATATTCACCAGAGCTCCGACTTGTGCCATTTCCTTCGTTATAGAAGGAAAGAAGGTTAGTATTTTGGGACTTAAAATACCGAGTCCAGAGATGAGGGGAGGAGTGTGTCCCACTGGGCGTGCCAGAATTTGTACGACAAGAAATCTGAATGCATCTCGGGGGAATGAGATTTGATTTCATTGTGTCAAATATTTTGATTATATGGGTGATATGTGGACACGACACTCCCGGGATGCCAGACTGACATCCCGTTAATTACATCCCCTTAGGGAAAACCCCTGATTAAGGACTCGGGATCTAAAGTCCCGTTACATTAATATAAAATAGCTTAATAAAAGACATAAAAAAGAATATTTCGAAGGATATCGGGTGGAGGCAGAGCCTCCGACCCTCACCTTTGTTACCAATGCGGGCGCTCCTGTCTTCTTCCTCAGATCTGGTACGGGGTCCTCAGGTTGGTGAGCCTTTCCTCTTTTACGCCGGCGCCTTCTGCTTTTCCTCTGGATCTATAGCTTTTTGGCCTTGAACGTTAGGGAGCTTTCCTCTCTGTATCTGGAGAGTCCGGCAGGGTGTCTGTACGATCTCCAAGGTCTCTCAGAAGCTAAGGAAGCTAAGAGGCAAAGAAGCCAAGAGAGCCAAGAGCCAAGAGGAAGAGAGCCAAGCCATCCAAGAGAACCCAGAGCCTCCCCTCCCCTCTCTATTTATAGGCGAGGGGCTAGAACTCCTGGCGGGCGCTTTGAATTTTGAAAGCGACCTACCGTATCTCGGGAGTTGGGGTGTTAGGCGCGTATCCGGAGAGATCATACCTGAGAGATACGTAAGTTGTTCCGAGGATCGTATCTGGGCGTTGAGGTTGTTCCCAGGAGATCCTATCTGGGAGTTGGAGCGTTAGGAGCGTATCCGGAGAGATCGTATCTGAGAGATACGTAAGCTGTTCCGGGGATCGTATCTGGGTGTTGAGGGTGTTCCCAGGAGATCCTATCGGGGAGTTGGAGAGATTTCTTCTCCTTTGAATTTGAATCCTTTATTTGAATTCAAAATGCATGTTTGAATTTCGAACATATGTGTTCGAATATGTTTGAATTTGGATATTTGTTTGAATTTCGAATATCTGTCGGAATTTTGGATATTTCGTGAATTTACCAAAATGTCCTTGGTCAAGGGTGATGTGCAAATGACCAAACTGCCCCTCCATCGGCCCATACTTATTTTGGACCAAAATACCCTTGTGTTAGGCAGGAGGGCCAATATGCATGTTTTGGACTATTACATCTCTGGAGATGTAAAATGACCAAAATACCCTTGGGTTCGGAAATTACCAAAATGCCCTTTATTTCCTGATTTATGTAGGATGCCATCAAAGCCTGGGATATGTGGAGGGCACATGGTCATATGTGATTTTGAGGAACATGTACTTGGCCAAGATATTTCATGAATATCACTAATTTTAGCCTTAGCTAAAATCAGTGTCAACAACGCTGAAGTTAGTGCAAAGGAATACGGGATCAGGGCTTGCATCGGAGTGACAAAAATTATTCCTACCCCCGCTCTTGAATGTCTGCATGCTCCGTCAAAGTACATTTCCCAAGGAGGTTGAATGTCGGTGACGAACACTTCTTCATCTGGTAAATCATCTCCTACAGTTGCATTGCTTGGCACCGGATGAGCGGCGAGAAAGTCCGCCAGAGCTTGCCCTTTGAAAGCCTTTTGTGGGACGTATGCTATGTCGAACTGAGATAATAGCATCGCCCATTTTGCGAGCCGTCCGGAAAGGACTAGCTTTTTTAGAATGTATCGCAAGGGATCAGTTTTGGAGACGAGCTGTATGGGATGCTCCAAGAGATAATGACGAAGCTTCTGAGCGGCGAACACTAATGACAAGCATATTTTCTCCATCTCCGAATAATTATGCTCGGCCCCAACCAAGGTTCGGCTAAGATAGTAGAGGGCTTTCTCCTTCCCTTCATCATCATGTTGTGCAAGCAAAGCTTCCAGCGATCCGGGCAGAGCTGCCGTATACAGGATCAAGGGCTTTCCTTTGATAGGGGAGGCTAGAACTGGCGGGTTGATGAGGTACTCTTTTATACTTTGAAAAGCGTTCTGGCAAGATTTATCCCATTCGAACGGAGCTCCTTTCTTCATGAGATGAGAAAATGGTTTGTAGCGGCCAGCCAAATTGGAGATGAACCTTCGTATGTAGGCAAGTCGTCCTTGTAGGCTCTTGAGCTCGTGAAGGTTGCGAGGCGGAGGCATCAACAAGATTGCTTTAGCTTTAGCAGGGTTGACTTCGATTCCTTGTTTGCGAACCACGAACCCGAGAAGCTTGCCGGACGTGACACCGAACGCGCACTTCATTGGATTCATCTTTAGATTGTACCGCCTTAGCCTTTCGAAAACTTTGGTGAGGTGTTTGAAGTGATCTTGCCTATGCTTCGTCTTCACCACTAAATCATCGACATAGCTCTCCACAATGTCATGAAGAAGGTCGTTGAAGATGACTGTCATGGCTCTTTGATATGTGGCCCCCGCGTTCTTTAACCCGAACGGCATCACTGTATAACAGAATATGCCTTTTGGTGTGCGAAAAGCGGTAAGTTCTTCATCTTAGAGAGCCATTTTTATTTGGTTGTACCCCGAGTATCCGTCCATAAAAGACAAAATCTCATGACAAGTGGCAGCGTCGACCATGAGTTCCGTAATGGGTAGTGGAAAGTCATCTTTTGGGCAGGCTTTATTTAGGTCCCTGAAATCTATGCAGATTCTCAGTTGACCATTCTTCTTCTTCACAGGAACGATGTTTGCGAGCCACTTGGGATACTGCACCTCCCGGATGAAACCTGCATTGATAAGTTTGTCTACCTCAGTAATGATTTTTGGAATCAGCTCAGGTTGAAAGCGTCTCTGAGACTGCTTGATGGGGCGAACATCTTCTTCTGTGGCGAGACGATGGACAGCTACATTGACATCCAAACCTGGCATCTCCTTGTAGCTCCAAGCGAACACGTCTCGATTTTGCCGAAGAAAGAGAATGAATTGATTATTTTCGTCTGGTGTCATATGAGAGCTGATGAATGTTGGACGAGGATCATCTTCTGCCCCCAGGTTGAATTCATCTAAGTCGTCTATAGTTGTTTGACCACCGTCTTCGAGCTGTGGCGGCGCCCCTTGGAGATCGACGACATCTATGGAAGTGGCGCATACTTGAAACTCATATCCAAGCCCTGTTCTGCCAAAGGTTAAGTCTTCGCCGTAACGAATGGCCTCTTTTTGCGATTTCGTCAGGAGATCTTCAAAGGGTTGTCTCTTGCCTCGACCTTCGCACAAACCTTCTCCGGAATTGATGTCATATCCCATGCGATCCATCATATGTAGTGACTTTTGATCGTAAAACAGTATGGGCAACCTTGTATTTGTCACTTGTGTATCCGCCGTGATCGGGGAAGCTTGTACGAACTTGACAGGTTGTCCGTACTTCATGTTCCCTTCATCGCCGCCTATTTCTTCACTCATCTGGGCTTTCCCTTTGTTTGGGGGCGGCTTGACGTAGAAAGGCAGGAGTCTTGGGAGAGGCACTGGGAAATCTTGAAGAAAGGATTTAGAAAGCTTCTCTTCAATAACTGTGAATATTGGATCTCCGGGCTTCCTTTGACTGCTTGGAACATAGCGATATGTCTTCTTCCCTTGTGGAGGCTTCTTCCCTTGCTGAACTTCCATGGTGAACCTTTCTGTGAAGCCCATATCCGCAGTAGGTGTGGGGTCACGTTTCTTCAGCTTTAATGGCGCTTCTAGATAGAACTTGGCGTCGGCGAAGAATGCTTCCCCTGGTGTGAATGGCTTCATGTCGGCGAACACCCTCTTGACGTCACCTTCTGGCGTCTGATATTTGAAACATTGATGGAGTGTTGAAGGAACAACCTTGTATTCATGGAGCCAAGGCCTCCCTAACAGTGCATTATAAGATGTTTGAGCGTCGATAACATGGAAAACGACGCTCGTAGCCATGTCTTGAAATTTTAGTGCTAGATGTATAGAACCTAGCACATGTTGTCTGGCTTGGTTGAAGCCTTGGACTATTATATTACTTGATGTCAAGTCATCGATATCATATCCTAAGTCACGAAGTGTTTTGAGTGGCAGAAGATTAATGGCCGACCCGCAGTCTAACATTACCTGTGACGTAGGAACGTTATCGATATCACCAGTCATTAATAACGGCCTATTATGGGGTTTTGCCCCGAGTAATAGGTCGTCATCGAAAAATTCTATGTTTAAAGTTTCGACTATGTGGGCATTAGTCTGGGGGACTTCCGCCCGGTAGTCGTCGGGAAAAGATAACGCAGTTATAAGAGACCTACGAAAATCATGCGAGAGACACAAGGCATCGTACACGCTAAGCAATGCAGGTATTTTCTTTAAATGAGAAACAACATTGTACTTGACAGACTCATTCGAGCCTACATCATGCATTGCTTGTTGCGGTTCTTGGTCTCTTCCTCTTGGACGTGGAGGTTGGGAATCTGGAAGTCGGAGCTCGGAGCGGGTGACGACCTCGTGGACCTCGGCCTTCTCTTCTTCTGGGAAGCAGAGGGACTCATCATCATCTTCCAAAACTCCTATGGTGAAGCAAGAGTAATCTTCGGTGTCCCAAAGGACATTGCTTTGCGGCACATGTGGCTTCCTAGCTCGGAAATCCGTGGAGACTTGATGAATGAACCCTTCTATCTCTTCAAGATTCATCACCTTTGTCAAGATCTTGTACTTCAGAGATCTGTGCCACTTCGGCCTTGGTTGCCAATCTCTGGGAAGCGGAGGTCTTGGAGGGTTATATCTGGCGGCCTTAATCCTTTGGTTGAAGGCTTATTTCTTCTTCTGTCTCTTGCTGAAGTAGGTCTTTCCGAAGCGATCATAACTCGGCTCCATGTCGAACCAGGATTCTTCATCATCTGAGTCAGGGGGGTACAACTCTCCCAAGGTAGACCCAGAGCTTCCCTCGACTGACACCTGGACAGGAGCCACGCATTTCTCCGGGGGAGAAATAGACATATATCTATTCTCAACGTCACCGGGAGGAAATGTTTGAGGGATGCACTCCATTTCCCTATGAGCAAATGTCGAGGGTGTGTACTCTTCATGTAAGGATCCAGATCCGGCCACAGTTGTGATCATGTGCGTCGACTCTGTCCTCTTCTCTTTTTGAAGCTTCTTCAGGAGCCCGGCGTCCATGACTCCTTCGTCGATCAGTTTCTGGATCTTGTCTTTGAGGACGAAGCAGCCTTGGAGGGTGTGACCCAGTATTCTATGGTAATGGCAATACTTGGGCTCGTCCACGTTATTTGCTTCTTCAGGGCGTCGTGGCTCCAGGAGCTCTAGAAGTCCGATATCCAGCAAGCCCTTGAAGATGTCAAAGACCTCTTCCCGGGGAAAGGAGTACTCCTTTTCTATCCTCTCTTTAAGAGTCTTTATCCGCCGTTGTAGACACCAATTTTGACTAAGGTCAAATTTGAGGGTATTTTCAAAATTACCCCTACTTGCCTCGGACATTCTTCAAACATAAATACAAGTTCAAACATACAAAGAGAACACCTACACTGCTTTATATGTGATCCTTCATGGTGTTGAAAGTATCTTACACGAACTAGAAGCATGAAGGGCGTTCCGGTAATTTTACCTGCCCAAGGGTATTTTAGGAATTCAGGACGAAATGCATGCATGAATCTATAAATATCATATCATAACCCTATCTAGCTTTTACGGCATCCTACAAAAGCTAAGTCGATATAGGGGTATTTTGGTAATTTTACCACATCAAGGGTACTTTGGGGATTTAAGCAAAATATATGTTGGACTCTCTCTTATAACCCATCATGCCTTTTACATGATCCGGATAACATCCTACTTAAGTTAGAGGGACTCGGGGGCATTTTGGTAATTCTGATCGCTGTGGGGTATTTTGAAAATTTTGATCAAAATACATGTTCAGGACCCCTACAATATCTGAGAAATATCCCTGTATGGTTTTTATAACATTTTACACAAACCGGAAGCATAAAGGGTATTTCGGTAAAATTTTCCTTCTAGGGGTATTTTGGTCATTATAGCCAAATATAGGCTTGACCCACCTAGAACATTCTAAATTAGTCCTTAATGGTTTTGAAGGCATCCTACATAAACTAGGGACATATAAAAAGGGCATTTTTGCTATAAATGCATATTTGTCACAAACATACATGACAAATATTGTATTCACCCTTTAAAGGATCATTTATTTTAAAGGCATTCTTGTCCAAAACATATATGGATTTCATACCAACCAAAGTACCAAAAGGGTATTTTGGTAATTTCATCCTCATATTAGCCTTCTTAAAGCTTTGATGGCATCCTATACAAGCTACGAGGGTCGAGGGTATTTTGGACATTCTAAACCTCCAAGGGTACAATGGTCTAAAAATATGTGAAAGCATTCCTACTCGCTCTAGGGGCATTTTGGTCAAAAGACATGAATGATCAATAAAAAGGGTATTTTGGCAATTTACACTTATTCTTATCTAAGGGCGTTAAGGTAAATTACAACATGTTCAAATATTTGAAATTTGAATGGATATCTGAAATTTGAAGTTCAAATTCAAACTCAAGTTCAAATTTGAATTCAAATAGATCCTAACTCCCTAACATCCAAGATCTTAACCATCCAATATCTTAACCACCCAAATCCCAACCATCAAATCCCTAACTACATTTCAAAAAAATCAGCTTTAACTACTCCTAATCCTCACCTATGAATGGACATCTCGTCGTCTTGAACTCCAATGGGCATTGCTGCCATGATATCAAATTCGTTCTCTTGAATGACCTCCTCTGTGTTTTGACTTGTCTCTGATGAAACCTCGGATGAGGTGGTCTTGAGTGATGCCCCATAATAAGGATGGCTTGAACCGCCGGCATGGAACGGAGGACGATGCGCAGCCACCTTTGACTTCGTATTCTTCCTCTTTCCTACGGGCTTCTCTGCCTTGACAGGGACATGGGAGAACCGTGGTTGATCATAGCTCCTTCAGGCTGGAGACTGTCGTCATTGACGTGAAGGGTGTTGGCGTCGCTTTTATCAGAGCTCGCTTCATCCTGAAGACTCTGCAGCTCCTGAGTGATGTAGTGTGTGTAAGCTACTCGCATAACTTCGATGTAACTCTGACGAGTCAAGTGTTTGGGCTCCGCATTCCTCCGTTGGCGTTCATACTCCGCTCGGAGTAACTGAACATAGCAGTACCGAACGTGGATCGACGCTTCATCATTTCCTGTTGCGTGGAAGGCCAATCCGGGGTTTGTCGGGGTACACCTCGTAATGGGCTTCGTAGTCAACCTTAGGGGCTACCTGCGTCTTCACAACAGATGGATAGATCATTTTGCCTTTCGGATCTTTGGCACATGATGCGGAGATCGTCTGGATTGCAGTAGCTTCCTTGGCCACCATGGGTCTTCTCTTGGAAGTAACGAGGGTAAAGCCTTCGTCATCGGTCGAAACCGGTTTGGCGCGAATGACTGCCCCCGGCTGCCTCTGCGGAACAAATGTCTTTGATTGTTTGGCTACTACTGCGAGCGGCTTGCTAGTTGGAACTTTGGCATTCTCGGCTTGACGGGTGAGAGATCCGGCTGAGGAACCCCCGACACCTGGGTGATTTTGGGGAGTCTTCAACTTCATTTGGTGGCCCAAACCATTTGACAGCGCCGACATCTTTGGCTTGACGTCTTCAGTGTCTCCTGGGTAAACACGAGATCCATTTGCGACCATCATGCTTTTGCCAGATCCAACTGAGGGAGCTTCATCGTTATGCTTCCTTTGATGAGCCCGGAACCCGTCTTGGCGAGTCATCATCTTCTCATGAGATCCCACGATAGTCTTCGCTTGTGCATCGGAGGTAGCTGCTCCTGGAGTGGTGAAGGAAACTTTTGATGGCGTTATCGGCATCGGAAGGCCGTCGCTTCCCATCGGGATATCAAACGAGAGGTCGCCGAAGCGAATAATGACGAACGCTTCCAAAATTGCCTGCGCCATATCCTTCATTTAAGAAGTTAGACTTGTCAAGATGTAAGAGTATATATGTATTTTTTTATTTTTATTTTGATGATTTGTTTTTCATCATCATTTTCTTTTCTTTTCTTCTTTTTTTTTTTTGGATCTAGAGATGGGAGGTAAGGTGTGGTCCCACCGGGCGTGCCAAATTTTGTTCGTAGATAAAACGTCGATCTCGCGGGGACGAGATCTCTATTTTATTTCCGAGCAAATCATATTTTAATTTCATATCAGGAAATTGTAGGCACCACACCCCTGGATTTGCCAATCGCAAAGTCGACAGATCCATCATTTACATCCCCGTAGGGAACACCTCCGATTCTAAATCCAATAAAAAAATAAACATTTCTTATAACAAAAGAAGAAGAAGAAAGAAAGAAAAAAGAAGAAAATAAGTGAGGTGAGGTATTAAACCGCCACCTTTATTGCCATGCATGCCATTTTATCACCAGGAGCTTCGAATCCGCTGGGTTTGGGAGCTTTGCTGTCCAAACGTTTGAGAACACCTTCCAACAAGATCTGACCCCCGTTTGTCGTGGGAGGAGCAGCTGCTGGGTGTGATGAAGCCGGCTTGGAGATGAGAAGCCTAGAACCGGCTAGAACAGGGGAGCGTTGGTTGGAACGGAGGACGTGCGGCGAACGGCTGGAGCTTCCGTCGCGGGAACGATGATGGTGGCTGTCCCTCTTCAGAATGGGTTGATGTTCTTGCGCCGCGAGATCACCAGGGAGACGGAACAAACGCCGGCTGGAACAGAGAACAAGAACAAAAACAGGGGAAGCTTGTCTTCAAAGCCGCCGGGAGAGAGAGAGCCTTGGCTCGATCTCCGTCGCTGGCGAGGAACTAAGCTAGAGCAACCTTGCTGGAGGTCCAAGCCGCAGGTGACGAGTAAGAGAGCGAAGGTTGAGCCGCAGGATCGACGGGCCTCCTACAGCGTCGACCCAGAGACGCGAGCGTCTCAATAGGTTCCGGCTGTGTGGGCTGGATCTACGTCGTCCGGTGATGCGCAACTTTGGAACGTCACCAGAACCTCTTCGTCTTCAACCCTCTTCTTCAGTTTCTTCTTTCACCTCTTCTTCAATTCCTTCAACCGGCTTCTTCCTCAGCTTCCTTGACAGTCTTCAGCCCGTTCTCTTCACCAGCCTTCAGACCGTTCAGAACCCAGCTCAGACCCAACTCCGACCTCTTCAGCCTCTTCAACAGCCTTGAGCCAAGCTTCGACGTGATCTTCCACCCAGCTTCGACCAGCCTTTTCTCAAGGCCATACTCCTCCATTTATAGGCACGAGAGGCCTATCTCTTTGTATGGAATGGGATCATGGATCCCTTAATCAAAGGGTGTTGATTGCCCTTGAGAATGCTCATCCTTTCATATAAGGATAGCTACAACGGGATCAAAGGGATGCTGATTTTATATATATATTTTTATATATGGTATGGACGGGTGATACTGATTTCATATTTCTTTTTTTATTTATTTATATGGTGTGGACGTATATGTAGCCCATTTGGAGATCTGCTGATTTTTGTTTTGGCGGATTTATCTTTTGAAATTCGAAAGTGTTGTTCGAATCTCGATTTTGAATATTTCTCATGTCCATTGTTATTTAAATATTTGTCTAGATTTGATAAATCATCTGTGAATATTTTCTCCCGTACAGAATATTTATCTGAATTCTGAATATTTATCAGGATTTTACCAAAACATCCTCAATGGTCATATATGTCAGACCAAAATATTTTGAGGGTGGAATGGTTAATTTTCAGACAATTATACCCTGAGGGTGTGAATTGCCCAAAATACCCCTGGGGGCTAGAGGTTTCAGTAAAATTACTAGAATATCCCTGCGTCCATATGGCTTATTTAGGTTACCGTCAAAGCCATGCAAGGTTGTTGTAGAATGTAATGGGGAGTCCAGGCCTGTATTTTGGCCCAAATTCCCAATACGCCCTTGGGCGAGTGAAACTACCCAAATGCCCCTGGATGCCATCGAAGTTAGGACAAGCATTTATCGGACATTTCAAATATGTTTTAAGCTTGCTCGAGTCTATCTGATGTTATTTTGGCTCAAACAAACCGTGGGTACTGCGACCTTTTGGTCTAGCCAAAATTGATGTCAACAATCAGTTTCAGTCTTGAGGTTTGTAATTGTATGTTAATACAGGATGATTATGAATGCTAGGGTAACCACTACGATTAGAGGGAAACCTCACCAAATTTTTCGCTGTAGGTTAGGTTCCGCTTCACATCGCCCGGCCCGGTTGGGCCTACGCTGGTCGGGGCGCGACAAAAAGTTCAGGATAACGAAACTGATTACCTTTCCAAAAGTCAAGAACATCAATATCTTCCTTTCTATCCATTATTGGCTCATCAAGATAAAGTTCCAATTGAGACTTTTGAGCAATAGATAGAAAATCCTCGGTTTGTTCAGTATCAAAGGCCTACATAATATAGGAGTTTAAAATCAGCAAACAAACATAATACAAATCTATGCATAAATTATTTTAATAAGAAATTTACATACCTTCAAAATATCTTCACACTCCTGAGAATACAAAAAGTTTTGACTATTAGCAGAAGAAGAAGCCTCTCGGTTTACAGTTGACCCACTTGAAGGAGGTGCTCTTCTACCATAAGCACGCATATATGTATCGAAGAGGGAAAACAATTTATCCTGAACTTCAGTCATTTCAAATGAATTGCTGCCATATAACTTCCAATAACAGAAATCCACAAACTGAATCTTGTACCGAGGATCCAATACACATGCTATAAAAAGAATCAAGTTATAATCTGACCAATACTTTTCAAACTTAGTGAACATTTGTGTAGCCATTCTACGCACAAAAAAGTCATGAACTTCCTTCCCTTTGATCAAAGTAACTTGAATGAGAAAAACTAGAGGAAAGTACAAGTTTGCCGTTGGATACTTGGAATCAGAAAATATGCAAGTGACACTATAGAAAACAGCTAAAAGTTTGCAAATTCTCTCTACCTTATCCCACTCTTCTTGTGATGGGTAGTAGTTGTAATTAGAATCACTGAGTTCCAAATGAAGTAGTGCACGATTATAAAATATGGCACTCTCAAGCATAAGGTACGTAGAGTTCCACCTTGTAGGAACATCTTGGTGTAACCCTTTTTTGGATTGTAATGACACATGTTTCACACAATCCAAAAACTTTTGCTTTCTAGCTTGAGAGCCTTTGATATACTTGACAGTCTCACGAATCTTTTGTATAGATTCATCAATTTTTTTCAAACCTTCTTGGACAATCAAGTTGAGAATATGTGCACAACAACGACTATGAAAGAATTCACCATCACATAGAAGGGGTTCATTCAACAAAAGTTTGCTTTTCAACATCTCAACAAAAGAAAGATATTCGGAAGCAATATCCAAAGTAATAGAAAATAATTTTCCAACGATTCCCCACTCGACCAACAAGCTAAATATTTTCTCAGATAAGCCAACAACATTATGTGAGGAGGCATAAAGCAAAATCCAATGATTCTCTTTTGTAATTGCCAATCATTATCAACAAAATGAGCAGTAAGAGAAAGATAACCATCTGTTGCTATAGAAGTCCACAAATCAGATGTCAAACTAATCCTTCCAGGAATAGAGTGCAATATGCTTGCTACTTTTGCTTTTTCCATCTTATACAATTTCAGAACATCAACCTTGCAAGTATTTCTAGTGATTAGTTGAATATCTGGACGGATGTATCTTAACACATCTCTAATCCCCTCATACTCAACAAAACTAAATGACAAGTCATGCATAATAATTGCCTTAGTTATCAGCTCACGGGAATTACCATTATCTATTTTGGAGGATCTCACAGACATAGATCCTTCAGATTGGGACAAAAGCATTTGACTTATATCACGAGTGTCATTTTTTGGACAAAAAGAAATATGACGTATCATATTAGCAGTCCCATGGCTAGCAGAAGCTATATATTCAATGCCACATTTCTTACACTTGCACATTTCCTTTTCATCAGGACCCACAGGCAACATATCAAAATAACTCCAAACTCTTGAAGTAAGTTTTCTTTTTTCTTACCACCCTTGTCATTGTCAGCCATCACAGATTCTTGAGGCAGTTTATTCTCATTTACTTCAAGCTATCATCATTATCAACAACCTCAACAGTATCCATCTGCAATCTTCAAAAAAAGAACAATATAAGTACACTACTACACATTTTACATCAAAGTACACTACTATAATTTAACCCGTAAATGATGGTAATCTGTTCTCCAAAAACCAACCCAGAGAACTAAAAGAAACCCATTTCAGCACTTATTAGCATCAAAACCCAAACCCCATTGACAAAAAATAAACATGAAACCCCAAAGAATCCACAGCAAAGGACAAAAACCCACGAAAACTCATTTCTCCTGAAAAAAAAAATGATCTGCAGAGGAAAAAAAACGCGGTGAAGAGGAATAATTTCTCATGAAAAAAATCTGAACAAATGGAAGATATATAATCACATCAAAACAAACAAATGTAATCAAAAACTTAGCTCATAGCATGAAGTGGAAACAAGGAAACATAATGGACAGCAAAGCAGCAGCAAAAAGGAGACAAAAACAAAAACCTAACCTTGGATCAAAATTAGTACCTCCAACAAACAAAAACAACATCCAAAATCCACCTTGTGGCCTTGCCACTCATCAGCACCTCATGGGAGTATGAGAAAACACATTGAAAGTTGTGGAGTAGGGAGATCGGGAGAGTGGGAGACGGGGAGAGGGAGGGGGTTTCGTTGGGGTAGGTGAGGTGGCGGGAGAAGGAGGGGGATTCACTGGGTTAGGTCACGGCGGCGGGGTGGCGGCGTTGTGGAGTAGGGAGGCCGGGAGAGTGGGAGACGGGGAGAGAGGAGAGGGTTTCGTTGGGGTAGGTGAGGACTGAGGCGGCGGCGTCGCGGGTAGGGTAAGGTGTTTAGGGTTAGCCGGTTAGAAAGTTTATATAGGGTCATGACATAACGGGTCAAGCGGGTTGTTAACGGGTTACGTGTCGGGTTCGGGTCACGGGTTACGGGTTATACGAGTTAGCCTCCAAAACTCGAACCCGACCCGCATAGTAATGGGTCAGCGGCGGGTCGATCCGTTTTCGACCCGCACCCGAATACCCTAAACCCAAACCCGTGAAATTCGGGTTGGGTCGGGTCGGGTTCGCCGCTTATGGGTCAAATTGCCACCCCTAGTCTTGGCGGTGAATTTTGAGAGGACGGTCGCCGTTGGCCGTCGCTCTCCACTGTCAGAGGGTGAAAGGACTTTCTCTCCTCTCCTCTCCCTTATCCTTATCCTCTCCCCTTTTCCTGCCTTTTCCTCCTCTCCTTCTTCCTCTTCTCCTTCTTCTTCCTTCTCCTTCTTCCTTCTTCTTCCCGCGGCTCTACTTCCCTTGTTTCCGACAACCCCTTCTTCCCCTCAGTTCTCCCTCCTCCGGCCACCGTTTTGGGTACTTGAAGGCTCATTGGATTCGTGGCATCGAGAGGAAGATTCCTGGTGTGGTTTGCAGCTGGGTTAGTGACTGGTTAGCGGGGAATCAACCGAGGAGGGTGTTTTCGGTAGGTTTCTACCTACTTGAGTTAGTTTAGGGGTTTTCTCTAGATCCAGCCGGTAGATCTATGTGTTTTGGGTTTGTTGGATGCCTCTTGCTTAGCTTAATTTCTGTCATAAGTTTCATAAGTTTTGATTGAGTTTTTAGAGTAAGGCAATTGCTCAAATGAAAATGTCATGGTTGGCTTATGCTAAGGAGATGTTGGCCATCGTGGAGGCAATCAGAGTATGGCGACCTTATTTGATGGGGTAGAAATTTGTGATACAGACAGACCAGAGAAGTTTGAAATACTTCCTTGAACAACGAGTGGTAATGCCGAAGCAACAAAAGTGGGTCTCGAAGTTACTCGGGTACGAGTATGAGATCCGTTATAAACCCAGGAAGGAGAATTCAGCAGCAGATGCTTTATCTCGAAGGATACCCGAAGCCGAACTCCATGCTATTACCTATCCAATTTCACAGATTTGGGAGGCTCTAAAAGAAGCTAATAGAAGCAACAACTACTTGCTGGGATTGCAGGAACAAGTAGCTCGGGAAAGGATGGTCGCAGGCACCTCTAACGGTGATGAGTCCTTCACAGTTCAAGACAAGGTCGTCTATCGCCAGGGGCGAGTGGTCATTCCTCCAGTCTCGGAATTGATTTAGCAGATACTCAAGGAGTTCCATGATTCTCAAATTGGAGGCCATTCTGGGGTGCTACGAACTCTGAAGCGGATAGCCCAGGTGTTCTATTGGGAAAAGATGCGGTAGGATGTTAAAGACTGTGGCAACATGCGATATATGTCAAAGAAGTAAAAGTGACTCGCGTAATCCTGCGGGGTTTCTACAGCCATTGTCGGTGCCCAGTCAAGTGTGGGAAGACATCTCCATGGATTTCATAGAGGGACTGCCGATTTTTGCAGGTATGGACGTGATTATGGTGATTGTAGATCGCCTTACTAAGTACGCCCATTTTGTAGTGCTGGCGCATCCATTCATGACGTCAAAGGTGGTGGCGGCTTTTATACAGAATATGGTAAAATTGCATGGCGTGCCGAGTTCGACAATGAGTGATCGTGACTCTATATTTCTGAGTAAATTTTGGCAAGAGTTCTTCAAATTATAGGGTACTCAACTAAAGATGAGCTCGGCGTACCATCCGCAGACGGATGGACAAACAGAGGTGGTTAACAGATGTTTGGAGCAATATCTACGTTGTTTTGCGAGCCAGAGCCCGAAGAAATGGTTGCATTATCTGTCATGGGCGGAGTACTGGTACAGTACTACGTACCATTCATCTACAAGGATGACGCCTTTTGAGGCCCTTTATGGTTGTAGCATACCCAGTGTGCCGAATTATTTGGCCGGTGCATCTCCGGTCGAGGAGGTCGACAAGTGCTTGTTAGATAGAGATGAGTTATTGAGACAATTGAAGAATAATTTGTATAAATCCATCAACATGACCAAGCAAATTTGTTGATCGGAAGCGGCGAGAAGAGGAGTTTGCGGAAGGTGATTGGGTGTATTTGAGGCTTCAACCATATCGACAAAGTTCGTTGTTCCAAAGAGCACATCAAAAATTAGTCAGCAAGTTCTTTGGGCCTTTTCAAGTGTTGGGATGAGTTGGTGTTGTGGCCTACAGGTTGGCGCTACCTGATGAGGCCCGAATTCATCCCATCTTCCACGTCTATTGGCGAGGCCTTGATCAAATGGAAAGGGATACATGAAGATGATGCTACTTGGGAGGAAGTTCGTGTCTAGCGTTAGCAGTTTCAAGGTCTCTTGTCAAAGGGGAGAGGATGATGAGGGTAGGAGGTCTGGGCGGTCCAGAAGGACTAACCCGAAGTATCTTTCATACTTGTTGGGTCAGTTTAGTGTAATGGTTGGGTCTTAGTTAATTATTAGTAGCTTGGGGTTGTAGGAGTGGGTGTTCGGGTTATCTTTAGCGATAGTGTGTGGTTGCTCTGCTGATACATCATCATCTGTGTCTGAACTCCTGAACTCCTCTTCAATTGGCTGATCACTGTCATTCTTCCCTGAGCCGGAAGATTCACACAAAAGCTCCACCTGCTTTGGAACCCTCGGGTTCTCAACTGCATTTTCATCCTGCGTAGACCCCTTAATCATAAAGTTTTCATCAAAAGTAACATCTCTACTTATCAAAAACTTTGAGGTTTCTGGACACCATAATCTGTACCCTTTCACACCTGCCTGATAACCCAAGAAAATACACTTCTTGGCTCGTGACTCCAATTTTCCCTCATTTACATGAGCATAAGCTAGACACCCAAACACACGTAGTACGAAATAATCAGTCTTATGACCCGACCATACCTCAAACGGAGTCTTACACTCAATAGCAGTCGACGGAGACCTGTTCACCAAATAGCATACTGTGGAAACGGCTTCAGCCCAGAAGTCTTTTCCCAACCCAGCATTGGACAACATACAACATGCCTTCTCCAAGAGAGTCCTGTTCATTCGTTTAGCAACACCGTTATGCTGAGGAGTCTTCCTCACTGTATGATGCCTCATAATGCCCTCATTACTGCAAAACTCATCAAATTCAAGAAGACAAAACTCCATACCATTGTCAGTTCTCAAACGTTTTATTTTCTTACCCGTCTGATTCTCTATCAAAATTTTAAACTGTTTGAATCAACTGAAAGCATCACTTTTATGTTTTAGCATATACACCCAAACCTTACGCGAGAAATCATCGATAATACTCATAAAATATCGAAAACCACCTTTAGAAGTTACCTCAGCGGGATCCGAAAGATCCGAGTGAAAGTAATCAACCGTGCCTTTGGTGCGATGAACATCTGTACTGAATTTCACCCTGCACTGCTTGTCGTAGACACAATGCTTGCAAAAATCCAGCTTCTCAGTTTTCTGCCCACAAAGTAGACCCTGATTGCTCAAAACTGTCATCCCTCTCTCGCTCATATGCCCAAGACGCATATGCCACAACCGAGTCAAATCTGAACCCGAAACCTTAGAAGAAGCGACCGCTGCTGCAGAACCCATAACTGTACTGCCCAAGAGAGAATAGAGATTATTATGCTTCTGACCCTTCATCAGCACCAAAGCACCCCTAAAGACTTTCAAAACTCCACCTTCACCACTAAAAGCACAACCAATAGAATCTAGAGCACCCAAAGAGATAAGATTTTTCTTCAATTCTGGAACATGTCGAACATCCGATAAAGTCCTCACAATATTGTCGTGTATCTTGAGTTGGATCGTTCCATAACCAACAGTTTTACATGCCATGTTATTGCCCATTAAAACTGTACCACCATTGACTGCTTCATAAGTAGTGAACCACTCCTTATGCGGACACATGTGATATGAACACCCAGAATCCAAAATCCACTCGGTATCACAGCGAGAATCTCCCACTGTAACTGATAGAACAGTATCAAACTCATTTGAACTTTCGGCAAACCCAGCAATATTATTACCTCTTTTCTGGTCCTCCTTTTCCTTGTTTTTGAGCTTTAAACAGTCTCTTGCCCAGTGCCCCGATTTCTTGCAGTAATTGCACTTTCCCTTTTTCTTATTCTTCGCTGCTGATTTGGATCGTTCCCTATTACTCGTACCATCCTTCTATGTCGTTCTTCCTCTAACAAACAATCCCTCTGCAAGATTATCAACCTCTCTTGACACCTTTTTCCTCAACTCTTTTGGCCTTAACATCTTCCATGGATATAGTGTCTTGCCCATACAGTAAGGTTGTAACAAAATGCTCATACGAGGGCGATAAAGAACATAACAAAATTAGAGCTTGGTCCTCTTCCTTGATTTTACAATCAATATTTTTCAGGTCCATCAAAATATGATTAAACTTGTCTAAAAGGTCTTTAATAGGCGTACCTTCATGCATACGAAAAGTATACAAGCGTTGTTTCAGATATAACCTGTTCGTAAGCGACTTCGTTATATATATGCCTTCCAACTTTAGCCAAATACCTGCGGCTGAATCTTCTTCTTCCACCTCGCAAAGAACATCGTCTGCTAGACTCAACGGAATCGAACTCAGAGCTTTAGCATCCATGTCTTCCCAATTTTACATGCTGATGTCGGATTTTTCCTGCCCCTGCAAAGTCTTGTGTAATCCCTGTTGAGTTAGCAAAGCCTTCATCTTAACCCTCCAAAGACTGAAGCTACTGCTCTGCCCATCAAACTTCGCAATCTCAAACTTAGCCACCATAGCCACACCCGGAAAAAACGAAACCCTAGGTTTTCAACCTAAACCAAGCTCTGATACCAGTTTGTTGTGAAAAAATACACTATGAACGCAACCAATTGAAGAGGAAACGAAAAACAACCAACAAGCAATCACACGACACAAAGATATACGTGGTTCCCCGAAGATTGAGGTACATCCACGGACGAGGAGAGAGAGAGTTCACTAACAATGGTGAAGAAGAGATACAAAGAGCCGGCTATGATCCGTAACTCTAAAGAGACCAAATCTGCTCGAGGGCTGCACATGCCTCCCTTAACCCTAGAATGTTTTTTTTTTTGTCGAATTTATATTATACTCTATGCAATCCTAAATAGGAATACAATTAGGATAGAGTAAACACATAAGTCCGGCTTTGCCCCTTAGTCAAATTCAAGGCATTCTCAACAGTAGGTTGCTAGCTGCTAAACCATTGGCTCTCATGATCTCAACCTTTGTTTCTTATGATCAACGTTGTGATCTTACATATCTAATAAAATTAGAAGGATCAGAAAATCCTTTGAATAAATAGCTCTGTAAGCTAACGACTAAGCTTAACCATATAATTATAAAAATCTATCTTATATGTTGAAACTTATAGAAAAATATATTATATTTACATATAATTTTAAGTTCTGGAGCAGGATTAAGCCCATATCGATTGAGCTGGCTTATCTCATTATCAGCCCAAAAGGAATTGAGTCGACATCGAATAGGCTTTTATCGAGCTCGAGCCAGCATCAGGATCGAGTGAGCCGTTATTGAGCTCGAGGCCAAACCGATATTAAGTGATTTTTGAAATACAAGCTGGATTGCCACCTCTAGTCTCGAGTTTAAAGTTTCAATTTAAAATTGTTTCGTGAGTGAGTTAGAAGAGTTATATGAGTTTAAAAGTGATAAATGACTCGATTGCAAGCTCAATCTAATCTGACTTCATCAGTGAAACTAATTGTAAAAAAGCAACTCATGTAATTGTAAAAAGGGTGTGGCTATCCGCACAACAAATTAGACTCAACACACCACATCCCAGATTTTTTGAAAAAAAAAATTAAAAAACCAAAAAAAACCCTAAACTACCCTCATCCCCTACCTCCCCTCTCTCCCCCATCCCACCATCACCACCCCCCACCCCCCACCACGCCGACAGCTACCGCCGGCCCGCCGTAACCTCCGCCTCCCCCCTACCCCTCCTCCCTCCTCGACCTCCTCCGCCGCCACCATCCTCGCCTCGCCGCCTACGATCTCGAGGTCTTCCACTGGGCGCCGGGCTCGAGTTCTTCCGCCACGACCACTCCACCTACAAGTGGATGGCCCACAGCCTCGCCTCCACCGGCCGCACCGCGCGCCCTCCCCCACCTCCTCGCCCAGATCCTCCGACACCCATGCCCCTGCCCCTGCCCCGGCGACCCCGTCGTCTTCGCCTGCCCTCGCCTCCAGCCCACCTTCCGCTCCGCCATCGACGCCCTCTGCCGCGCCGAGCACTTCCACGACGCCGTCCAAGCCTTCGACGGCGTGCGCCGATCCCTCGACGGCAAGCCCGACGCAGCCCTCTATGAATGGGTTGTGTGGGGATGGGAGAGCTGGGTTTCGGTTTCTTGGAGGCCACTTGCAAGATCCTAATGAATGGGTTGTGTGGGGATGGGAGAGCTGTTGAAGCTTGTGATCTCTTCATGGATTTCGTGAAGAGAGGTGACGGCGGGCCGGCGATGGCTGCCGGCGTGGGGGGTGGTGGAGGAGGTGAGGGTGGGATGGGGGAGAGAGGGGAGGTAGGGGATGAGAGTAGTTTAGGATTTTTTCGGTTTTTTAATTTTTTTTTTTCAAAAAATTTGGAATGTGGTGTGTTGAGTTTAACTTGTGCGGATAGCCGCACCCTTATAAAAAAGGTCTTGGTCGACGGAAAGCAATAGTTTAATACGCCCATCACATGCTGGCATCCAATCCTTTTAAATCTATATGATTTCAATAAAGCAAGCACTATTGTTATTATTATATGCCATCATTCATGTGAAGAAGAGACTTTCTACTGTCCGTATGGTAATAATATTCATTTCATTCCACCCTATTAGTTACTGTTGAACTAGCTAGCTAGCTAGCCTGTACTCTGTGCTCTACACTCTAGCTTACCTTATGCTCTTGTGCTCTGCGCTCTGTACTCTTGGTTGGAGCTCTGATCTCCGTCTCCTTCCTCCTCGATTTTTCTTCATCTTCCTCCCACCTTCTGTTTTTCTTCGATTTAATTTGTCATTATAGCACATAGAGATTCTCAGTCTGTGCGATGGCAATGATCCCGAGTGTGTTCGTCTCCAAGTTCGCCGATGTGCTGCTAAAATATGCCCAAGATGAGGCTGTCATGTTCGATGGAGTGCCAAGCGAGATCGACAAGCTTCATAGAAGGCTGGGCCTGATACGTGCACTGCTCGTCGATGCCGAGAGGAGGCAGAGCCAAGAAGAGGCCATCAAGCACTGGCTGAACGAGGTCAAAGATCTCATTTATGATGCTGACGATATTATTGACGAGATCGAGATCGAAAACAACAAGCGCTTGGCGGCGGCATCCTCCTCATCCTCCTCTTCTTCAGCAGGGCAGCTGGTACAAAATGTATCTAACCCTTCTCACTTTTATTGCCACATCTATTTACAAAATTTCCATATTTTCCCAGCGGGTAAGATGTTGCCTGTCTCCCTTTTCCTACATCGGATTTCGTCACCGGATTGGAAACAAAATAAAAAATCTAAACACCAGGCTGGACGAAATCAGCACACCAATTTCTCACGATGATCAAAATAGAAGACCCGATCCATTAACAAGTCGACGAATCACGTCGTCTCTGGTGGAACCTGATCTTGTGGGCACAAGAGTAGAAGACGATACCAGGACCTTGGTGAAGTTGCTGTTAGCGGAGGACCATCATCACAAGATGCGTGTTACCGTCGCCATCATCGGCATGGGAGGGATTGGCAAAACTACCCTCGCCCAAAAAATCTTCAACGACGAGATGGTGCAATAACACTTTCACATGGTCAAACCTTTGTGGATTTGTGTTTCTCAAGATGTCAATGAAACCAAAATCTTAAGGGATATCATACAACATGTAGGAGGTGATCCTGGTGAGAATCAAGATCGGGCAAATCTTCAAGTGAACCTCCACGAAGTCGTAAGGAAGAAGATAATCTTCCTTGTATTGGATGATGTGTGGGATGCATCATTGTGGCAAAATTTGCTAAGAATGCCCTTGCAAAGTTGTGAGTATCGGAGCAGAATTATAATCACCACCAGATCTATGAGCGTAGCCAAGGGCTTCGGTGTCATAAATCTTCATAGTGTGGAGAAGTTGTCCGTCGAAGATGGTTGGTTGTTACTTAGCAATTCAGTTTTCTGGAAAGATGATGATAATGATAAAAAGCATGAATTGAGAGATATTGGGATGAAAATCGTGGAGAAATGTGATGGACTTCCTCTGGCCATCAATGCAGTCGCTGGCGTATTGAGTACAAAGGATATGCGACATTCTAAATGGGAGAAGGTTCTTCGAAATCCATTTTGGTCTCTCAATAATATTCCTGAAGGGGCTTTGGGAGCTTTATATTTGAGTTATGAGGATTTACCATCTTATCTCAAGCCATGTTTTCTTTACCTTGCATTGTTTCTTGAGGATTGTCGTGTCTACAAGTTTGAAATTGAACAACTTTGGTGCTCTGAGAGGCTCGTGGAGCCATTACGAAATTTGACGATGGAGGAGACGGCGGAAGAGTATGGGAAGGAATTAATACAAAGGAATCTTTGGCAACCAGATCCTCGTATCTATGACCAAGGGGCTTGCCAAATATATGATCTTGTGAGATTTCTAGCACAATATCTAGCACATGACGAAAGCTTCTGTGGAGATGCAGAACGTTTTACTGACATGATGACATCATCTAGTTCTTCTTCGATGAAGCCACGTCGTCTATTCATACGAGATGAAGAAGGAAAGTACATTACTAATATCATCAGCCAGCAAACATCATTGAGGGCACTAATGATACCTAAAGTCCAAAAACTTCAATACACTGATTTTAAATCTCTCAAGTGTATGAGGATCTTAGATCTTTCCTTTTCACCCTTGGAGGAGTTGCCAGGTTCGATAGGTAATCTTGTTCATTTAAGATATTTAAATCTCGCACGAACTAAATTGAGAGAGATACCTGAATGCATAGGCGATCTTTGGTATCTCCATTACTTATATTTGAGCCGATGTGAAAACTTTTACAGCCTTCCTGCTAGAATCGTCATGCTGCATAACCTCAAGTACCTTGCTCTCGAAGGCACTCCAATCGATGGAATGCCATTGGGAATGAGAAGGCTCCACCGACTCACAGAAATTTGGGGATTTCCTGCCGCTATGAAAGGAGAACGAATTGAAAAAGGTGGGGGTTCTACATTGGAGGATTTGGGATCTTTTTCCAAGCTCACCGGTCTCTCAATAAATAATTTAGAAGTGGTCTCTAGCAAAGGTGACGCAAGGGCAGCATCATTGAAGGACAAACAACATCTTCGGAGACTTTACTTGCGCTGCACTCCTTGCAACTCAGAGATTGAGGAGATCAAGAACCTCCTGTTTATTAAGAAGATTACAATTGTGCATTGCCCCATGCTAGAGGAAGTGTCAAATCTTCCTAATCTGAAGACTCTAATTGTTGAGGCCGATTGGAGAAACCTGAAGAATGTGGTGGGTATGGATGCCCTGCAGCATCTGGAATTACTTGGCCCAGATATGGAGTCCCTGCCAGAGTGGTTATTAACAAGCAGCAGTAATACTACCAATACTGCTAGTACTAGTGCAGCAGGAGGAGAATTGCAGCAGCAACATTTTGGTGCTCTGCGGAAGCTGTACATTGAAGGAAGCATCAACCTGCTCTCCAAGTGTCTTGTGGATGGCCCGGAGTGGCCCAAGATCAGAGACGTCCCTCGAGTTAAAGCCAAGGACTACGACGATGATGGATCAGCCTACTTCTCCTACACCAAGGCTCCCTTCGCCTTCGACACCAATTTAAAACGATGATCATCTCTTTCTCTCAATTGTCTCTCTGTAGTTTCTACTGATCTATAGTTGGTAAGTCTTGCTAGTATATATATCATGAGTTGCTATCATATTTCATGTAGATATGTAGAGGTTTCCTTCCCTTTTGGTCAAATAATTTTGATGAAATTACAATGCTGGGTAGTTTTGCCTGAAATGATTTTTAATGTTTATACTTTTTTGTTGTGTTATAATTTGTATTCAGGAACTATATGGGAAATCGATTGGGATGGCTAGCATAGTTGCTATTATTTAACAAGTGTTCATCTTCAACAAGAAATCATTGGGGGAATATAAAGAAGGAAAACGTCTTGGGTCCACGAATCCTTGACAAAATCATCAGAAAATCTCTTTTACTCAATGATATTCAGTCCCACAGATCTTTTCAGATCTGTTCATCACAGCTCTGCTTTCTTGAAATCTCAAATTTCGGCGCTTATCTAGATTTTCTGAATGGAAGAGAAGCTTGGCTGCCACAGTTGGAGCCTATCGTAAGGAGGTGAAGAAAAAGAAGAAGAAGAGGATAGATCAAGCAGCATCATTGTCAAATAAATAAGTCACTCCATATCTGTCTTACTCTCTCTATATACGTTTATATACGTGAATATATATTGGTGGGTTTATGTGCATGTATTGAGCTGGAAAAAATTGAATTTGAACATTTAAATGCAGGAAGGCAACTTGATCAATTCCTTAGCAATCATTTGTTTGTGTAAGATTTAGATCAGAGTTGGATCTAAACTAGGGGAGCCTATTAATGGTTCAACTACTTTCCAGTCCTACTTGGAGTCTTCTAAACTGGTATTTAGTTCTTCAATATAAGCACCTAATACTTCAATTTGATTGGGAATCCATTGGAATTATGCAAAGCATATGCCTGTCTTCTCCCTAACAATTACTGGATGATGATCGATCCTGTCGGGGTTCTTTCATCATGAGACCTGAACAAGCATGGCCCAGTTAGTCGGAGCAACTGGAAGAGTTGGATGGAGAAGATTAGAGAAAATCAAGTGAGGTGGCAGCTCTATTCAAGAATCTGCACATCTTTAAACGGCAGTAAACTTTTCTAGAAAATAATTATAACATCCTTTTTTACATATAAAGGGGGAACAGAAATTGCCAGAGCTGTACAGCGAGAAACTCATCGATCGTGTTGCCATGAGTTAGCTGCATGCAAACAATTAAAGACATGTGTAGCACATACTAGCTTAATTGTACCTCATTATTCATGAATGATGTTATTCAAAAGGGTTAATTTCATTTTGGTACCCTCTAATTTCAAGAATTATCAATTTGGATCATGTGTTTTGAAACGTGACAAAACATGGTCCGTAGTTAACAATCTAGTCATTTTGGTGCCCTTCTCATGTGATGGAACCAGCCTCTCTCCAAAGAAAGCAGTGGCACAGTGATTCAAACTTCCGCGGTACAGAAACCGGCACATAATAGGACATCATCACATGCACCGGTAGAACATGAAGAGCAGACCTAAGGAGCGTGATTCTCCCGGCCTCAAAGAGCATTACCGCCTTCCATGAGGAGACCTTCAAGACCAGTTTGTCAATGAGCTCGCCAAAAGCCTCTGCCCCTAGTCTTTTGTCGCCCATCGCTGTGCCAGGATACTTCCAAACTTCTATAACCTCACCAATACCAAGTATCCTATAGATTACCTGGTGCTTGTTCGGAGGAACCACCGGGGATATTCTAACACTTGATTTGCCAGGGTTGATGTCAAGACCTCAAACCCTTTTGAAACCAAACAATAGCTTCTTTTGTCTACACGCCTCCATGGAGTCTGTCTCGGATGCAAATACACAATCATCCGTGTAGAGAAGATGAGAGAATCTTGCAACCCCCACCTCATTTGCATGCCAAGAATGCCCACTCCTGGCCTCAGGACCAGCCTAGATAAGATTTCCTGCATCAAAAGAAATAAATAGGGTGAGGAGATCGTCTTGACACAATCCCCGTTGAGAGCAAACCCTTCCAGAGACCCTTCCATTGACTATGAAGGAGAAGCACAGTGTTGTTACACAGGCCATGGTCCATTGCACCCAAGAAGTAGGGAATTCTATGTGATACATCACCTCTCTCAATGCAATCCACCAAACCTTATCATAGGCCGAACTAAGATCCACTTTGACTACTATCGCCGCTCTAGACATAGGAGCAGTCACCATAGAATGTAGCAATTCTTGGACAGCCAAGATGTTGTCTTGTATTGATTTCTCCGCGATGAATGCTGACTGTTCCTTCCCAACCAGTTCACCAAGCACCACCTTCAGTCTTCCCACGAGCACAGTGGATACAATCTTGTAGCTTGCGTTATATAAGCTGTTAGGGCGAAATTCCTTCAATCTTCATGGGTTCACACACTTGAGGATGAAGCAGGTTTCTGAATGATACATCAAGTAGCTTTGAGGGCATAATGGGCAGGTTTTAAGACCCATCAGCCTAGCAAATACACAGACTCCATCCACTGTGGGAGTAGATTTGCTTGAAAGGAAGCAGTTAAGAAGATAAATTCTACAAGTTATTTCATCATTTTCATTTTCATGATAAGGCAACAAAACTGCCTTGAATTTTAGACCAAGAAAGATAAGCAAGACTAATTGCCAAACACCTTTGTTAGGGTTTATGATTCTGATCATTATTTGAGAGGAAACCATAAATACATCCAGTTTCTCATTCCACAGAGCTTCAAGGTTGCAACAGTGGTTCTGATCATTGTTTGGCAGGAAACTAAATACAACATCATGGACTTATTCAGCACAACCTTTAGAAGATTACAGAAGCTGCTGCTCATGTGAGATAGTTGATGATCACGGCAGCAGTGGCAACAGCACCTCCAGTGATAGCATCTGCGATTACCTTGTCTTGGCCCCTATGGGTAGCAGCTGAAATCAGTGCCCCGGTTAATGCACCCCCCAGCATAGCATTCTTCTGCAGCACCATAAGAGAGCGAAATGTCACCATCATTAATGTGTAGGCCTTTACATTGATAACTTTACCATCAGAGAGTGAAATATCATGATCGATAGAGAATATTCTTTTGCATTGATAAATTTGTGTTTCCATCAAGTAAATTAACAATCATTCGAACGTAGCATATCAGCCAAGGCTTTTAGTCAGGAGTTCAATAGCTACTATGGAGGGCATTCCTGGAAAGCCAATATTCTTGCCTTCAGGTTATGTTTTGAAAGATATAGCTCTATACTAGCATAGCATTTTAAGACAGGCAGGAATGCTAATTACTGGGAAGCAATTAATTGCCAGTGTGCTTGTCTATGGAAGTGCACTCTTGTGCGTTGGGAATGCTAGATTACTTATAAGCCAAAAGAAAGACGGGGTTACATACAGTTTTCAATCTCTTAAACTTTTTGGATTTTGAGAAACTCTACGCAGGCAATTTTGGGCAAATGACTTGAGAGATCAGAGTCACAAGACATTGACGACCAAAAAAACTCATCACAAGTATATTGGGCTGCATAAGAAGTTGACATTAATATTGGAGTGAATTCGGTCTCAAGCAAACCACTGTTATTGTTAGCAGGTGAACTAGTTATATGGTGGACAAGAAACAGTAACTTATAAACATTCAACAATTATTTTCCACTGAAGCAGAACAATAGAATCATATTATCAAAGACAACTGAAATTACCATAAAAAAAAGCATCCAATTTGAAGAGATTAAGAATTTAGTGACTAGAATCATAGTTTACCCAGTTTCTGGCGCCACAGATACTTCCCATTCCATAATCCATTCCTACGTATACACCAGCTATGGTTCCTGGAAACAGGGGAAGAAGCAGGATTATTTCTCCATATCTTTCAAAGGGAAAAAAAAATAGCAGGAGAGTCACATGCACACTTAAGTCCAGCTCACCCCAATGCACGCCTTCTTTTCGCATCTTCTTCAGCTGCACATAATCAGGGAAAGAAAAACACTTAAGTGGTTCATTATCATGTCTTAAAGCAGCATAAAGCCCCAACCTAAGAAAAATTCTTTGCTGGAGGATGGTCCCATGCAACTTCCAAAAAGTTACAGAAATGCTCATGTACATGAATACAGTGCATGGGATATGAATAGCGGCAAACTAGGGGCAGTACATTCTGTCATCCTCCACCATTATAAACAGGGATGATATAACTAATGTAGAAAATGTTTGGCTTCTTGGTTAAAGATTATGTTCATCTTAGATGATAGCATTAACCTTAACATCACCTTTTCTGGTTTCAAAGCATGGTATTGCATACTTAAATCAACTTGCAAGTAAGCATTGCCTTGTCACGAACAAAAAACACAAAAATACAAACTACTCATACAGACAAGTGATTCGTGAAGAGCCAAAATCCTCGAACACATATCATTAGGAGAAGGGTTGGGCGATGATCATGATGGCAGCAGTGATCTAACATCTAACAATGACATCTCTTTCTAACTAAAGCCTCGAGGAATTGAATATCTGCATTAATCTTGCCTACACATACTTCCATCCCATCTATGATGTTAGAAATAGAAGTGTTCTCTACATTCAAAGTATGCACAAAAACATCATCTTAAAAAAGCAGGAACTTTTATTATAGCGAAATGAGGGACCATATAGATGAAAGTGGAATCCATTGCAGAAAGATTCCTAAACCAAGCACAATTTATCCCAAATGAACAACTGAAAAAATATAAAATCACATAGAACAACTCATTATATATACTCACAGCATCCTGAAGTCTGCCCTTAGAAAAGCTCCCTGCCTCAAACAATGACCATTAACGGAGGTAAGCGAGATCACACCCAAAAACAAGCACAACAAAAAAAGACTTTTTTTTTCCTGCGAAAGGAGTTACCTTTCTTGATGCAGTGATAGGTTTCCACAGCAGCGACCTTGGAAGCCCCGACCTAATGGAACACAACAACAAGAGCACAATCAACTCACAAACGCATTCCATGAGATAGTTCCAAGGAAAGAGAGATGATGTTGGCGGGGGATCCTATAGGAATACGGCGCCGATCTTTAGGAATCCGTCGATGGTGCGGTTCAGTAAGGGGTTTCCCATGTCCACCACGACATCGATCTTTGGGGTGAGATAGTACGAGGAGAGGGAGATGGTGGTGGGGATCCTACACAACACGGCACCGGTCTTTAGGACTCCGTCGACGGTGCGGTTCAAGGACGGGTCTCCGGTGTCCACCACGACATCGATCCTTGGGAACCTGAGAGAACCCGAGAACCACCTACTGTTAGGCATCCCTCTCCTACCCTCCCTCGATCTCTATCTAGATCTCTCTCTCACTCTGGTTGGGAGATGGATCATCGAGAAAAGACCGCCGATGGTGGACGGCGAGGTGGCGCATGGGTACTGGCAACGTCTCTTTCTAGAAGACATACTTTAATCAAACTTTCAGAGAGAGAGAGAGACAGAGAGATAAAAGAATGAATTGGAATAGGAACTAAATGCCATTCGGGACATCCAATAATTCGTTTTAGCACTATAGAACACATTCCTCTTTTTTTCTTTTCTTTTTTAATGATTGCTTGCATCATAGATGACATATGCACTCCATCAATCTAAATCTAGCGTTTGGTTGCACCGCACGCGGGGCTGTTAGGGGTGAGTAGAATGGAATCGAGGTAAGAAAACCGAATCGATGGAGTGATTCGGTTCGTATTTTTATGTTAAATTTTGATTAAAACCAAAAAACCAAATTTTTTTTATCATATCATCATATTTTATGTTGAAGAGTAAAAAACTATACATTTATTTCAGTTTTTTTTTATTCGGTTTAGTTATTTTATGATGGTTCAGTTCTTAAACTAGTCCACCGAATTAATTCGATCGGTTCGGTTTTATACACTAATTTATATTCAGTTCAATTATATTTGGTATCAAAATTTTTTCGATATTTTGGTTTTCGGTTTAAACCGAATGCTCGCCCCAGCTGCTGCGTAGTGAGGACTTGCATGTTGTTCCAATGAATTGGCAAATCCATGCAATCGGGTGTTCGGTTAGTATGTAGACTACATCGGGATATAATCACCAGACCTACTTATGGTAGGATTAGCTTCTTATTCATATAATTGTATGGGTAACGCTTCTGTCAGGATTGGCAAAAAATCACAACTTTTTGCCATCCGATGGGGTTGTGACACGTAGCATATTCACCTACTTACCCTCTTCGTTCTCCTCTCACCGCAAGGAAACCCAAGCTCCTTCCTCTCCCCCCTCGCTCACCTCCTGATGAGCCGCCATCGTTGCCTGTCCCATCGGCCAAGGACCCGGCCACAATGCCTAGCCATGCCCCCAAGCTTCCCATGTCAACCTCTTCCCTCGCCGATCTCTGATCTCTCTCTCTCCTCTTCACCTCGTTGTCCGTCGCCTCGCGGAACCCCATCAACAACAACTCTGACCTCCACTCCTCCATCCTCCCTCCTCCCTCTCGCCGATGCTGTTGCTATCTGCCAACACCGCTGCTATCTGCCAACGTCGCTGCTATCTGCCAATGCCAAGCTCCACCAGCCCTCGTTGCAGCTGATCGTGCCCTTGGTCAACTGGCTCTTCATTCCATCGCCGTTGAAGCCTAACTCCAACTCCGGCGAAGCCTCAGCTCCGACGGAGCCCCCATCAACTCCAACCGGCCACCGCCATCCCCCCTCTTCTTTTCCAGTGAAGCCGAAGCCACCCGCGACATCCCCTCCTCTTCTTTTCCAGTGAAGCCGAAGCCACCCGCGACATCCCCTCCTCATTCTGTTGCCGTTGCGACCTCCCTCGAGGTCTCCATGCCAAGGTCTCCACCTACCTCCTCCTTCTCCGCTTCAACTTCTTCATATAAATAAGGAACTGAACTTAAATTCTTGGTACTCAAAAGTAGAGAAAAATTCCAAATATATTGGTATTTAATTCATTTGCTTGATCTAACAATCAGAGCCTTGTCTAACAATCTATATTGAACTTAATTTGCTTCCTGGAGTCTAAAGCCTGATCTAACAATCTATATTTCATATTGTCTAAATTTTCAAGTATTGAGAGATCATATAAGTATGCTTTGGGGATTGGAATCAATAAATGATTTTCAATGACATGGTTGATCTCTTGGTTTTATCGAGTTATGGCTTATGATTTGTTTTATTAATAATCTTAAAAATTCCACTCTCTAAACTTGAAGGCTATCTATGATGAGTACTCATAATGAAGAAGTTGAAATGGACCTTCTTTATGATGATACTAGTGATGAACAATATGATCTTAATGCAAAACAAAATGATGCGAATTTGCCTACGGATGATTTGGGGCAAGGAAGTGATGCTCAAGCAAACAGTGGTCAACTCATACCATACATTTGTATGGAATTCGAGGAAGTAGAAGATGCACGTGTTTATTATAATGCCTATGCTAGGCGACAAGGATTTGGTATTCACAAAAATCATACTCGATTATCAAAGGAGGATAGACCATTGGTTGGGATAGAGTATGTTTGTTCAAGGGAAGGATTTCGTCGTGGCTATTATCAAGACATGGACATAATTTATCCGGAAGCTGCAAAGACTAGAATTGGATGTAAAGCGATGATAGGCTTGAAGAAAGTTGGACAAAAATGGGTTTTATGTAAGTTTGTTATTAAACACAACCACGAACTTCTAACTCCTAAAAGTACAGCAATCCTTCGTGGACATAGAAGCGTATCAAGTGCTCAACGAAATTTGATAGACACACTCAATGAATCAGAAGTACCTACAAGAAAGATACTTTCAGTGTTAAGTAAGGAGGCCAGTGGCGACTTCAATATGGGTTGTATTGGTAAAGATGTGGAAAATTATCTGGGCAATAAGAGAAGAGCACATCTACAAGGTGGAGATGCTCAAAGGATGTATTCTTATTTTCATGAAAGACAAAGTAAAGAGCCGGGTTTTGAGTACACAATTGAAGTTGATGAAAATGGGTGCTTGGGCAATTGTTTTTGGGCAGATGCAAGATCACGAGCTGCGTACCGGTACTTTGGAAAAGTTGTGGCTTTTGATGCAACATATCTGACAAATTACTATGACATGCCTTTTATTCCTTTCACTGGAGTTAATCATCACCACCAATCGGTTATGTTTGGATGTGCTTTACTTGTAAATGAAACAGCAGAGTCTTATGCATGGTTGTTGAAGATTGGCAAGCATCAATGGGTGGACATGCTCCTGCAACAATTATCACAGATGATGACAAGGCTATGGGTAAGGCAATAGCAATAGTGCTACCAAATACTACTCATAGGTTATGTCTATGGCATATCGTACAAAAAGTTCCTGAGCATTTGGCTCATGTTTACAATAAATATCCGGAATTCAAAGGAGCATTTAATCATTGTCTTCATGACACAGTCACGATACAAGAATTTGAGTTAGAATGGAGTGAGCTTCTTGTCAATTATGCTCTGGAAGGGATTGATTGGTTGAAAAATCTGTACATGCGGCGTGACAAATGGGCGCATTCTTACTTACAGACAATCTTCTTTGCTGGCATGTCTACGACTCAGCGGAGTGAGAGTATGAATAAATTTTTCAAAGATTACGTCCGCTCGAGCACTATAGTGAGTGACTTTGTCCATCAATATGAGAAAGCATTAGATGCACGTTATTTTAAGGAGAAGGAAGAAGATGTGAGGACAAAAAGTTCTAAACCAATCATGAGAACCACTTGCAAGATGGAAGAAGAGGCATCAAATATTTATACGAGGAAGTCATTTAAGATTTTCCAAACCGAGCTGGTCAATGTTTCAAAATACATGTCATTTAAAGATCGCGAAGAAGGTAGGAAGAAAATATATAGGGTGGTTCCTTATGGGAAAGAACGTCCAATGTATGAAGTTGAATTAGAAACTGTTGTGAAGAAAGCTACATGCACATGCCATATGTTTGAATTTAAGGGAATTATTTGTACGCACATTCTTCAAGTGTTTATGAAGAAGAACTTAGCAGATAGCCTCCCAGATCATTATATATTAGAGAGATGGACAATCAAAGCGAAGAACCATGTCTTATGTGACATACCCATTAGTGATTGTGTTGTTGATGCACCAATGTCTTCTATGTTGATGAGAAATAACTTAATGGTGGAATTTTCTAAGACTGCAGCAATGGGGTCAATATCGAAGGAAAAGTATGATCTTGTTCACCTTGGCATACAGAAGATTAACCATGGGCTTGATGCAATTGATAAAGGAGCTACAAATTACGGTGATGTAGGAAGTGTCGATAATACTACATCACAAAGCCAGGCACTATCAAATCTTCCATTCACATTGCTAGACCCTACTCAAGTTCGTCGTAAAGGACGATCAAAATCGCTGCGACAGAAGAATCCCAAAGAAAATCAACCTGGGGTGAAAAGAAAATGTAGCATTTGCAAGGAAACAGGACATATAATGAACACTTGCCCTTTATATAATCAAGCAAGGTATATATTTATTGTTTAATGTGTTTAATGTAAGTTAGTGCCTTGTTTTCAATTCATAGCTTTTTAACTCAATATGTTTTGCAGGGCTAATGTGAGTATAAGGTTGGGTGCAAATATCATGGATTCGACACATGAATTGGGTAGAAATGAGGTATGTAGCGTTTAATTGTATGTTATTTGCAGTTTTTTTTTCCACATCCTTAATTTTTTTTCTATCTAATTTATGAACCAGGAACCTTGCTCATTGCCAACTATGGTTTGCCCATCTGCAGCTTCAACTAGAATGTTTTATAATCATGCACCCTCATCGACTACAATGGATTTTGGTGCTGAATGGACATTCAACTAAAGCGGCTAAAATATCAATGAAGTTATTGGGATTTTTTTGCAATAGGTTTTTTAATGACTGGTCTTGTAGAAACAATTAATGGTGTTGTAGTACTTTGTTAGAACTTCATTATTTTTGTTGTGAATGGACTATATGGACTAGTAATACACACTTCATTCCCTCTCTGGATTCCTAGTTTGATACACAGGTCCAATAGATGAAAAAAGCCAGCATTATAATGTGTTCTAAATTTTGTCCATTGTGAGTGAAGGAAGGCATGTTGTCTTCGTTTGATTAAACTATAGTTGCATCTTAAACTATTAAACAGCTTGGCAGTCATAGGTCATCTTGACTGGTAAAAGAGCAGATTATATTCCATAATGTGAATAAACATGCTCTTAAGTTCACATGTAATTAGCTAACTTTTTACCTATGAAGCTTTTTTATTTTAAAAAATGAGAATATGTGCCACTATGTTTGTTTACTGTAATTTGTTGAAGAAAAATAACGAGATAGAAGCGTTCCTCTTCAGGCTTCGTTGATAAATAATCTATGTGATAGAAAACTTTTTTAATTTATTGAACATATATAATAGAATAGAAAGCTTTTTTAATTCAGTAAATTAATGCTCTCTCCAAACCTAAATTGAATGCCATGTACAGCTTTCAAATATCTTTCAGACCTCACGCGCAGCAAAAAAAGCTACGTGGAATATCTTTCAGACCTCACGTGCAGCTAAAAAAGCTATGTGGCTGATTTCCATTGGTTTGGAGAGGGCATTAATTTACTGAATTAAAAAAGCCAAAATAGCTAAAAATGCTAATGCTTTTTGCCAAGCCGGACAGAAGTTATTTCCTAATTGTATTGCTTATATATTTCACCATATTTGTATTTTTAACATCTATGAGCATTTCTTTTATCACATATAAGCACTTGTATAATATTATAAGTAAGAATTTTGTTTAAACGCTTATATCATTTGGTTTGCAATTTTATGAGACATGTATAAAAATAAAACATAAACAATAAGAAGTAAAAATAAAAAATGTAAAATGAAAACAAAATAAGAATAGAAAAATAGAAAACTGAAGATAAATAATTGGAAAATAAGAAAATAAAATAAAAGGAGTATTGGTTCAAAACCCCAAATCCGGCCACCTCTTTGTCCAAAACCACATGTCGAGCTTTTTTAAGTCAATAAGCCCAAATTGAATAAAAAAAAATCATAATACCCTTTTCTATTTTTTCCTTTTTCCCACCATTTTCTCTCTACTCTCTCCCCTCTCTCCTCCGGTGAGATCAACCAGCCACCCACTCCAACGACCACCCTCCCTTCTCGGTGATCTCCCCTTCGGCAACCCTCCCAACCTCGGATCCGGGCATCGTGACCCCACCGCTCCTTCCCCAGCGTCTTTCCGGCGATATCCAACATCCGGCGTCGTCCCTCCCTTGGCTGCAACCGTCTTTTTGCGAGATCCAACATCAGGATCCGCCCGATGTCCATCACCCTCCCAGATCCGATCAGATCCACCCTCCTCACAAAGCTTTCACCCTTCTCCGGTGAGACCGCGGCCACCCATGGCAACTCCTCCCAGTTCCGTCGTCACCACGGCCACCCGACAGCTTTGTTGGGGATCTGAGGGGTCCCGACAATGCTGGAGATGCGCCAGATAATGACAGGATGTCGCAGCGGAATAGATAACAATTAAACTACAAAGAAGGGTAAAATGGAGACGAGGATTTACGTGGAAAACCTACCAGCAACAACTGGAAGGCAAAACCACGGGCGGCAGAGGAAATCTTCACTATGAGAGAGAGATTAAAAAGGCCTAACTCTAGCAGAGACAAGAAGAGCCTCTCTCTAGAGTTGCCTAACTCACCCCTCTCACAATGGCCACAGGGATTACAGAGGTTTGCTAGAGAGGATGAACGTCCCTTTAGGATCTCAAGAAGCTATCTCTCTCTCTCAACTTCTTGAACTCTCACCAAACCCTCTATAGAGCATACAAAGGAAACCCTAGAAGCACACGAAGAAGACCTAGAAAACCCCTATTTATAGGCCCTAAGATAATTAGGATCGGAATTAATCCTAACCGTCCAAAAATCACGTCTACCGTTTTTGGATCAATCCAAAGAAGGCTTGGATCGATCCAACTGTGCGACGGCCAAACCAGTTCTTTATCAACAGGTCTGGGATCAATCCACTGTGGCTTTTGGATCGATCCAAGTGAGCTAGATCGATCCACTGGGCTCTTCTGCAAAACACGCATCTGGAAACAACGTATGGATCGATCCGCTGTAGGTTTGGATCCATCCACTGTGATCTTGGATCAATCCAAGATGCAAATAGAGCCAAAAACGCCAGAAAAAATCGATCTTGACGAATTCTCCATATCGCACCATGATTGTCTCCGCTTCCTCGCGCCGCCACCAACTCTCATGTTGAGGAAAAATCCCAACAAGCTTTGCTCCACCTGACGATGCCGTTGACGCCTCCCGTCCTCGAGCCTCAGCTTTTATTAACTCAGGAAACCTTTTATATGTTAGGAATTAGGAAAGTACTGTCAATTAAAAAAATGTTAGCATTCAGTCTATTCCTAGGCGTATCCGATTTGGTAAGTTCTATTTAATCAACGTCTTGATTACGCAGCAAGATCAAGCCAATCTAAATCCTGTTTAGGTAGGACTTCATTTCCTGATTGGATTGAGTCTCTTTAATTTTATTTTCTTATTTAAGTCTTGTGTTAAAGTTGGTTAAGTTCATCTCAGCTGATCTTAATCCTCAAGTCCAACTTTATCTCTATGGATATAATCACAACTTTCACATCAACTCAGCTCCCAATCTGGTTAGATTCGATCTAACTAGACCAAATTGCTCTATCTCGATTCTTTTCGAAGTCTCTCTTTTATAGGTCTAGCTGAAGTTGATCTAGCAGGGTTCTGTTTGGGTCATACCATTGTCTCTATACTACCATCATACTAACGGATAATATGTATTTAGATCTCATCTAATGGTTGAGATCATTATTATCAAAATTCAAGTCAGCATTTTATTAAAAATCTCGATCGTTGGATGATATCTAAACAGATCTCATTCATTGGTATGATGGTAGCATAAAAACAACGGTATGACATAAACATGGCTCGATCTAGCATAGACTGAGTTCCTATCCAATAGTCACTGTAGAGTCCGTTTGGATCAACTAGTCTCGTGTCTTGCTCATTGTTTTTTTGTTTCAGTTGAGTACGTAGTCAATTAGAGTTAATCTAATGGTTTAGTTCAAGTTGTCTAGGATTTGGTACTTCAATTACGAAGAGCGTAAGCGTAAATGAGTGAGTCTGTCCATTGCTTGGCAAGCTATAATTCAATGCAGCAAGAGTAAGTAGAGAGAGAAAAGAAGAAGCCAAGCTCAAGATTAATTTCAACAATTCCAAAGTGGTGTTACATGTGTGATTCAGATTTAAACTAAAACTTGTCTTCATCCAATACTTTTTCGATCCTGACAGGATAAAAGAAAAGCTCACTCTGTGCATCCTGACAGGACAAGCACAGAGTGAGCTTCTTTTTTGAGTTAAGTATTTTTTTGTACCCTCAATTTTGACTAATACGTAATCTACTATTCTATATTTTATAAGAGTGGGTAGCTTTGAGGTCTTGGTGGAAGGACAACATCAATACTTTTGTTGGTGAGACGTTCTAAAGGTACGGTGCTATCGAAAGAAATAAACAATTACCAACTAAATAAATATAAAATAATTAATTGATATATAGGGTGGGTAAGTGTAGGGGTGTCCAACCGAGCACCGGGTCGGGCCGGGTTGGAGGCAATACTCGATCCGGCCCTTGTAAACATCCGAACCTCACTGGGCCAGTGTCGGATCCAATAGGACTTCTACCTGGTCCGGTCCAGGTATGACCCTGCCCGGCTTGCCCGTTCTTTTTTTCTAAAAAAAAATTCGTTTGCTTCTGACCCACCTCTCTCTCCAACGACTCCGCCCCGAGCCCTCCAGTTTTGACGAGACTTGATATTTGTCGTGGCTTAATAAGTCCTATCAAAAATCACAAAATTAACTGGTACTCTACTTAGCTACTAGAAACAAGTAGTTAGCAATCAGTCTAGGTCGACCCACATGGACAAAACTAGATTGAGTTGTGATACTAAGCATAGTTACCTACCAAGAAGTTGAGGGCAATGGGTGATTTCGGGCTTTAACCAAAGTTATGCTAAAATTAACTACAAGGGATTAATGAATGCAAAGAAGGGCCGAGGGATCCTTAATCAATAACAAAGGTTCTACTATGTCTTCTTAGGATAAGGGCACGCTAACCACCATGAATGGTTAAATCTAATAGTCGATAGGTGAATGGCTAATTTCACCTATCGCTCGACGAGGATCGGATTAAGATTGTTAGCCCTAATGACGTTTTGATTATGTTTTGATGATGCCAATATGTTCCTAAATGTTAAAATATATATGTGATAAAATATATGTTGATAACAAGCTTTAACTTTCATATTTGAGCTATTAGTGGAGTTCACGGATGATGCGCGGAAGCATTCGTGGAGCTCACGGATGATACGCGGAAGCATCCGTGGAGCTCACGGATGATGCGCGGATGCATCCGTGGAGCTCACGGATGATGCGCGGATACATCCGTGAGTTTGACGGTCGATCCGTGGATCGACCTTGGAGCTTTTATGAAGAAAAGGAAGAAGCGACGGTCGATCCGAGCATCGACCCTAGGAAGCCATTTTCTTGACAGAGGCTGACGGACGATGTCACGGTCGATGCGACAGTCGACCGTGACGCTTGACGGTCGATCCATGGATCGATCGTGGCTCAAGAAAAGCATGGCAGACGATGTCACGGACGATACGACGGTCGACTGTGAGCCCAGAAACTAGCCGTTAAAGAGCCGTTGCAGAAACAGAAAATAGCCGTTGGAAGCTATTTTTTGAGGCCCTAAAGCTCAAGTATATATGAGAAGATGCAGCAAACTTGGGGTAAAACTAAGGGAGATATTAGTTTACATTGTAACAAGTTTTAGTCTTCTTTTGAGAGCTGTAATTTTTGTAAAACTACTTCAAGTGTGAAGTAAACTTTGAGAGAAATATCCAATAGAGAGCTTGGAGTGATTTGTAAGGTTCTCAAGCACCCGAAAGCTTGAGGGGGAGCTTCAGCAGTTGTTGGAGGATTTGTAAGGTTGCCAAGCACCCGGAAGCTTGGTGGGAATACTTGTAAGGGGATTTACAAGTAGTAGAACCTCAAGGAGAACCTTGAGTGAAGTGGACGTAGGCAAGGTTTGCCGAACCATTATAAACTGGTGCAAGTCTCCTAACTCTTCCTTCATTAATTGCTTTATTGCTTTCATAACTAAACAAACCTACTAGTCTTCTAGCTTTCTATCTAGGTTTTCATCTATTGTATTTCCGCAAAAAGGACCAATTCACCCCCCCTTGGACCTTCAATTGGTATCAGAGCCTCGTTTCTATATTCGAGGTTTAACGACCCTCGAGGATCCTAGGTGTAGATGGAAAACCTACAAGGACAATCTACCAATAGGCCTCCCTACTTTAATGGAGAAAACTATAATTATTGGAAGACTAGGATGGAAATTTTTATCCAATCCTTAGACTATGAAGCTTGGCTTACCATTGAGGATGGATCATTCATTCCTAGCAAAATGAATGAAGGAAGGAATGTACCCAAGCTTAAGAGTGAGTACACTCCATCCGACATAAGGAAATTGGAAATCAATGTTAAAGTCAAATGCTTTCTTATTTATGCATTGAGTCCCAATGAATTTAGTAGAATTTCAAGTTGTAAATCAACCAAGGAAATATGGGAGAAGCTTGAAATTACATATGAGGGAACCAACTGAATTAAGGAAACTAGGATAAGTATGCTTGTTCATGACTATGAATTGTTTAGCATGAAGGAAAATGAGTCTATTAGTGAAATGTTTACACGCTTTAATGGTATTTTAAATGTGCTTCAATCTCTTGGCAAATCTTATGCTAATGATGAAATTGTAAAAAAGATACTTAGGTGTCTACCTAAAGCATGGGATCCCAAGGTGATGGCGATTGAAGAAGCCAAAGACCTTTCCAAGCTATCCCGTGATGAACTCATGGGTTCACTCATGACCTATGAGATGAACTTGAAGAAGAGCAACAATAAAGGAGAGAAGAAAGACAAATCGCTTGCATTCAAGTCATCATACCAAGATTCATCAAGTTCAAGTGATGAAGAATCGGATTTAAGTGATGAGGAATTGGCGTCAATTACAACAAAAATCAAATGGATGCTTAATCGCCAAGGAGGAAAGAAACATTTAAAGAAGAAAACCTCCAAAGGTGAAAAATCAAACTCTACCTCATCTAATTTAAATGACATTATATGTTATGAGTGTAGAAAGTCCGGGCACTACAAGCCCGATTACCCTCGACTCAAGAAGCCAACAAAGAAGAATTTCAAGAAAAAGAAAGGCATGGTGGCAGCTTGGAGTGAAAGCGATAAGGATTCTTCCTCCGATGAAAAAGAGCAAGAAAAGGCAAATATTTGTCTAATGGCCATCGGGGATAAGGAAGAAGATCATGAGGTAAATGATAAGCTAGCTTTTGATGAACTTTTTGAAGTTTATCATTCCTTAGCTAAAGATTTTAAGTTCCTTAAAAAGAAATATTATGCTTCATGTAAGGACTTGAAGAAGCTAGAACATGAAAAACTAGATGTCATGCATAAGATTGACTTATTGGAAAATGAAAACAAATGCATGATGAGTAAGACATCTAGTGATGATCATGCCTCACTTAGAAAAGAACTTGAGAATTGCAAATGTGAGCATGCCATTTTACAAAATAACTCAAGTAACTTACAAAAGGAAATCATCATTTTGAGAGAATCAAAAAGGGATTTCACCCTTGAAAATAATGATTTGAAAATTACTCTTTCTAAGTTTATGAAGAGTAAGATCATAGTTAATGAGATCCTTGATAGCCAACATAGCTCATTGAACAAAAATGGAATTGGTTATAATCCTAGGAAGATGAACAATCTTAAAAAGACAAGCTTTGTTAAAGCATCATCTCATCCTCCTAAATTTGCAAATATACCTACTTGCCACTATTGTTGTAAATAGGGACATGTTGCTCCTAATTGCTATTTCATGAAGAATGCTAGTGCTAACACCCTTTGGATTCCAAAACATACATCTTATATGTACATGTCTAGAACTAACGATAGTGGACCCAAAAAGATTTGGGTATCAAAAATCAAGACATGATTTGTGTTAGGGATGCTTGAGATCCAATTGTCAAGACAAATTCAAAAGAAAACAGTAATATCTTGATGGTGGATGCTCAAGTGATGAGGTGTGGACAAGAATATGTTTCTAAGAAAAAGAAGTATGCTAAATAGTCATCAAAGGATATATGATCCTTCCAATGGTATGAAATCTTGTTCCTCCATTTTCATGTGTTATCTCAAATAGTGATAGTAAACTTTATTCTATGATTTGCTTTTTAGAAGTTTAAAAATTTCCTAATCCTTATGAGGTTTCTCTTCTTGATGTGAAATGAATCTTTGAAAAGAATTTTTATTGGATAAAAATCGTGAATCTTGATTGATTTTAAAAGAGGTCACATAGTCATATTTTGTTTTATAATGCTTACTATTTTGAAATGATGTTTAATCAACTCTTATGAGAAATTGCAACTTGTATGCATCATTTACTACAATTCTTAAATTGGTTTCATGTAATACAAAAGAGGTATGTGTGTTCTTAAAAACTCATCTTCACACACATACACTCATGTGCCATATTTTTGATTAAATGCATGAATTCATGGAAAAATGACTTGGTCCAGCTCATAATATTCAATTACATATGTATGCAAAAATTCATGAGATTTTGATTCAAAAATCATTTTAAATTAAATTTCTAAATTCATTTTCTGGAAGTGACGGTCGACCGTGAGTTCACTTGGATCGACCGTGAGTACGGAATGTTTCATGTAATGTTCAAATCGTAGCTGACGGTCGACCGTGAACCTTTGAAGGTCGACCGCCACTGATTGTGTCACATTGTTTTCATGAAATTTTTCATCGCATCTCATTTTAAAATTGTTTTAAATAATTTGTATTTGGGGGAGATAAAAGAACTTGTGTTTGGGGAGTACTTTATTTGAATGGATTTAAACATTTTTTTTAAAATATATATATATATATTCCCTACTTCTTTTAGTATCATGAATATTTTAGTTGATTAGATATCAAGCCTCCATTAGTGATCAATTTTTTTTTCTTCCTCCATCCCCTCTTTTTGATGATGCCATAGGGGGAGAAAAAGTTGTGATGTGATCTATTGCTATCAATCAGGATATTAGTTAAAGAGGAAATTATACTAAAAGATAAATTATCTTATCATAATATCATGGATAGAACTTTTCTATATCATATGACTAGTGTGCATCCTTAGCATTCATCTTAGAACATCTTTTATCAAAGAAATGGATGCATAGATTTAGGGGGAGCAATAGATATTTTATCATCACATATAAAAAGATTGTCATCATAAAAAAGGGGGAGATTGTTAGCCCTAATGACGTTTTGATTATGTTTTGATGATGCCAATATGTTTCTAAATGTTAAAATATATATGTGATAAAATATATGTTGATAACAAGCTTTAACTTTCATATTTGAGCTATTAGTGGAGTTCACGGATGATGCGCGGATGCATCCGTGGAGCTCACGGCTGATGCGCGGATGCATCCGTGAGTTTGATGGTCGATCCGTAGATCGACCGTGGAGCTTTTTTGAAGAAAAGGAAGAAGCGACGGTCGATCCGAGCATCGACCCTAGGAAGCCATTTTCTTGACAGAGGCTGACGGACGATGTCACGATCGATGTGACAGTCGACCGTGACGCTTGACGGTCGATCCATGGATCGATCGTGGCTCAAGAAAAGCATGGCGGACGATGTCACGGACGATGCGACGGTCGACCGTGAGCCCAGAAACTAGCCGTTAAAGAGCCGTTGCAGAAATAGAAAATAGCCGTTGGAAGCTATTTTTTGAGGCCCTAAAGCTCAAGTATATATGAGAAGATGCAACAAACTTGGGGTAAGACTAAGGAAGATATTAGTTTACATTGTAACAAGTTTTAGTCTTCTTTTGAGAGCTGTAATTTTTGTAAAACTACTTCAAGTATGAAGTAGACTTTGAGAGAAATATCCAAGAGAGAGCTTGGAGTGATTTGTAAGGTTCTCAAGCACCCGAAAGCTTGAGGGGGAGCTTCAGCAGTTGTTGGAGGATTTGTAAGGTTGCCAAGCACCCGGAAGCTTGGTGGGAATACTTGTAAGAGGATTTACAAGTAGTGGAACCTCAAGGAGAACTTTGAGTGAAGTGGACGTAGGCAAGGTTTGCCGAACCACTATAAATCTGGTGCAAGTCTCCTAACTCTTCCTTCATTAATTGCTTTATTGCTTTCATAACTAAACAAGTATACTAGTCTTCTAGCTTTCTATCTAGGTTTTCATCTATTGTATTTCAGCAAAAAGGTCCAATTCAACCCCCCCCCCGCCTTGGACCTTCAAAGATCCCTCGTCGACAAGAGTAATCATCTAAGGATCGGCGACCTAATGATGAGTTGCAATCGCCGCTAACAAATCCTCTAATTAGGAGGGATTCGTCGGAAGAAAACTATCATGGTATGGATCTAACTGTAATAACGAGCTGGTTCTAGCACCTCGATGGCCAAAACCACAAGAATATGATGGGTGGAGGGTTAGGAATAGATTGGTGGTGGTTCTAGCACCACAATCTAGTCCAATCTTGGATTAGAATCCTTCGTCATGAGAGAATCCATGGTTCTAGCATGAATCCCTTTCACGAGAGGTTCCATCCAAGCCCTAGAATATAATAGACCTAGATCTAGGTAGGGCACAATAGGGCAATCCAAGCATCCAAGAATGAAAACAACACCAAATTCATATAGAAATTAAAGCCAATCCATACAACCATTTAAATAAGTAGTACAAACCCTAAATCCTAGGAATCCCTAATAGAAACTCTTATTACATCATAAGAATCACTAGGCTAAGAGTTTAGAGACTCATCTTGGAGGTTTGATCCATAGATGAAGGTTGATGAAGCTCTCCTCCCAAGGATCTCTTCCAAAAAGATCCTCTATAAATTGGGTAAAAAGAGTTTTACAAGAGGAAAATTTGAGAAAAGAGCACCAGAGCCTCCCCCAAATTCCCCCAAAAGGGGCTATTTATAGCCTAGGAGCCTCCCCCACTCGGATTAGATCTTGGCCGTTGATTTTGCTGAGCAGGTAAGGAAAGATCGATCTTTTTAGGGGAAAGATCGATCTTTTGTCTCTTGCGCCCGACTGCTCCCGTGAAAGATCGATCTTCTTACGCTATGATGATCGATCTTTTTCTTCATGTGTTGGCTACGTCCCGACTAAGATCAATCATCATATGCTATGAAGATCGATCTTTTTCTTCATGTGTTCATCAGCTTCATAAAATGATTGATCTTCACCAGGGGGAAGATCGATCTCTTGAATAGAAGCGCTCTGTCATCCCTCTGCAACGGAAATGATCGATCTTTATAGGGTAAAAGATTGATCTTTTGAAATGCTACGCTCTGTCATTGTTGCGTTCATAAAAGATCGATCTTTTGAGCCTGAAAGGATCGATCTTTATTTCCCAGGCTGGATTTCTTCTTCATATCTTGAAATGATCTATCTTCTTTCATAAAAGATCGATCTTCTTTGTACTGAACTTGCCCAAATGAATTTGTTTTCGCTCCAAACTTAATCCAATCCTTGTTGGGGGGGCTCTTGTACCTGCAATGGGATAAGGATAGTCAGTACGGCATTGCTCGGAGACTAACAATGCCAAATTACGAGGGTGATTTGTACACTTTTCATGTCTTATCAAGTTCTGGGTCTCTCCGATGACTCCGCTCCGCCCGACATCACCCTCTCAATTTTGTTTGCTCCAGCCTCCCCAACCCCATGTCTTGCCAGATCTGGGCCCCTCCTCGTCGCAGCGACTCTCCTCCGACCCCGTCCAGAGGGCATCCGCAGTAGAGCCGGCCTGTCCCTCACTCGTGGCCGTCTTCCAAGGGGATCGGGTGGATCGGGGCGACCGGCGACGAGGTGGAGCAGGAGGGAGAGACTCGAGATCGATGATGGAGGTGTTGGGAACATCGTGGATGACGGTGAGGTCGGCGAAGCTTGGGCATCGTGAGGTCGTGGAAGTTTGGAACCTGGCGTCGGCCTATGATGGCACGGGATTAGGTTGATCATCGGAAGAGAGGGCATCCGCAGTAGAGCCGGCCTGTCCCTCGCTCGTGGCCGTCTTCCAAGGGGATCGGGTGGATCGGGGCGACCGGTGACGAGGTGGAGCAGGAGGGAGAGACTCGAGATCGGTGATGGAGGTGTTGCGAACATCGTGGATGACGGTGAGGTCGGCGAAGCTTGGGCATCGTGAGGTCGTGGAAGTTTGGAACCCGGCGTCGGCCTATGATGGCACGGGATTAGGTTGATCATCGGAAGAGAGGAAACTAGGGGCTGCAAGCTTCTGATGTGGGTCCGACAGCAATGATTGTATGCGAAGGGATGGTTTTGATCAAAGGCTTCGACTTGATGATGGTGATCATGAGTTAAATCGGGGAGAGGTCGTAGGCTAGCAGCGGTGGGAGAGAGAGGGAGAGAACGGGTAGGAGAGAGGGTCTCGCCTCGTGTTCCGATAGGGGCGTGGAAGTCGAGGTGGTGGCCGGAAGGAGGGGGCGGCGCGCTACTGCTGAGAGATAGCGCTAGGAGAGACAAAAGAGGCGAGAGGCGAGAGGCGAGAGGCGAGGCGGTTGGCCGCTAACGGCGCCGGTCGGTGAGATTGAGGGGAGTCGGATAGCTATTGGGAGTTAGGGGGGTTTAGGTGATGAACAATAATAATGTTTATCTATTATGTTTGTTTTGTTGGACCTTTAGCTATCTAATGGTCGGGCCTTCTTTAAACCGGATTTTTGACCAAGGGGACCTGGTCCGGTTCTAAACCCGGATCAGCCCAGTCCAGTAGGGCCAACACCAGGGCCGAACCGGGCTACGGCCCTGGCGGGCCCTGGCCGGACCCGTACCGGGCTAGGCCATTTGGGCTGTTTGGACACCCCTAGGTAAGTGTGAGATCTTGATTCACATACGGAAAGCAAAATATTATAGTATGCCAATCACATGTGAGCCAGACTTTTTAACGTGTGGTGCCATCCCCAAAATAAGAAATAAAAAGAGAAAAATAAAAAAAATAACGTAAATGATTTGGTGCTGATGCTAGCTGGATCGGCATCTTGCCAACCTCACGTGGCATACTAAAAAGCTCTTACATGTACAATGAGGTGGGCCAATTTGCTACATAATCTTAAAATTATTATTATTTTTTCACTTCTTTACTTTTCTTTTCCACCCTCTCATCTATGATCGGAACTAGGAATTTTATTCACGAGAGGCAGGTTGAAGTTATAAATATTTTAATTTAAATTATTGTAAATATAAGTAAAATAATTGATGTCTGATGTTTTAACAAATTAAATTTTCATTATAGTAAATGAAGATTAAAATACTATTATTATTATAAAAATATTAATAATATGATAATTAATAAATATCACCTCACCATCAACAGATCAATGATATATATACTATAAATGCTAGCAATTCATAATAACTATAAACAATCAATATAAAAAATATTACTAATACGTAAATTTTTGCTCATGAAGATCTTTTTGATGACCAATAACCACCACTTTTATATGCCAATCATGCGAATTAAGAGACTTTCTTTTTTCTGTTTTTTTGATTAAATGAGTCAAAGGCTGATTACATTCTAAGCTACAATAGAACTCCGCTACCCACCGGCAACGGGCGACAGCATCAGCTAGGTAATTACAATCTTTAGGGATAAATGAAAGCATGACTCCATTAATTTGGCAAGACAGAGCCCACACATGACATAATTTGTACTCCAATTTAGCAAGCCACAGCTCCCTTGCATTCAAATAGTTCACAACAGATTTGGAGTCACCTTCTATTAATAGCATATGCTTTCCTCGAACCCATGCCTCCCGTAGCGGACGCTCCACTGCCAATAGTTCCGCTTCCTCTACAGAATTTGCCGATCTCCGGCCTTTAGCCACCCAGCCCACCTCTTGATCAGCAAGTATAGAAATAACTCCAATGTGAATATCATTGGTAGCTTCCCTCCTAGCAACATCTACCTCAATTGAGAGACCTTCAAATTTGCGTTATCCATCACATGTGATTTAGACTTACTAATGTAAGTGCAGTGATTTAATATCATTCCTGCCTTTTAGTTACTGCTGAACCAGATGGCTTGTGCACTATACTCTATACTCTGTTAAGTTTGTCTCAAAAGTCCTTCTCATCAAAATTTGAAGACCACGGTCGACCGTGGACTCTTAACGGTTGACTGCGGATTGTCACGGATGATCGGAGCATCGTCCGTAGCATCAATCGTTTTGTCTCAAGGTTCTCACGGTCGACCGCCACATCGACCGTGGCATCGACCGTCAACCTCTGTCAAGAAAATCACTTCTCAGGGTCGATGCGAGGATCGACCGCGGGCGTATGATGACTCGTGCCAGTGGACCGTTCAAGCATGACGGTCGACCATAGGAACTTGACGGTCGACCGTGGAAGCATGACGGTCGACCGTGGGAACTTGACGGTCGACCGTGGGAACTTGACGGTCGACCGTGGACGCCCGATGCTGAAGACCGTTTTATATTAGGCAACTATACTTAACGGGTTTATTATACTTGTTTTAATGTAAATCCGTTAAGGTCCTATTGGATCGTAGTGGTCTATATATATAAGCCCTAGATCATGAGATTAGGGTTAAGGTTTGATTGTTCTTCATCTCTGGAGAGAAGTTTTGTAAGTTCTCTCTTTTCTCTTTCCTGAAGAAAATAGAGACGAAGAACTTGGATGTATTGTTGGTGATTTTTCATAGTGGATTCCTCCTTTCCGCCCGTGGTTTTTTACCTTCTATTTGAAGGGTTTTTCTACGTTAAATCTGTGTGTCATTACTTTATTCTCTTCTTCGTTTTCTTGTCATCTTCGATTGTCACTTGTTCTTTATCCAAATCACTTGTCAATTGACGATCTACTTGGGTTTAATCCTAACAAACTGGTATCAGAGCTTTAGGTTGATTGATTAGGTATTTAGTGATGGCAACGAAGTTTGATATTGAGAAGTTTGATGGGAAGATCAGTTTCAGTCTATGGCAACTTCGTATGCGGGGGATCTTGGTCCAGAACAACCTGTTCAAGGCTCTTGAAGGAATTGCCAAGAAACCTGTGACCACATCTGATGAAGATTGGATTAAACTGGATTTGAAGGCTCTAACTGCTATTCAGTTGTGTTTACCCAATGAAGTTCTTTGAGAGGTTGCAAAGGAGGATACAGCAGCATCTCTCTGGTTGAAGTTGGAATCTCTCTATATGACGAAGAGCTTAACCAATAAACTCCGGCTTAAGCAGCAGTTATATATGCTTCGCATGGCGGAAGGTACATCTATCAAATCACATCTTGATAATTTCAATACCATTATCATGGATTTAGAGAATTTGGAAGTTAAGATTGATGATGAAGATAAGGCTTTATTGCTGTTATGTTCTCTTCCTCCATCTTTTAAGCACTTTCGTGAAATTGTCACTTATGGAAAAGAGTGTATCTCTTTAGAAGAGGTTAAGGCTGATATCCTATCTAGAGATATGCTCAATAATGAACTTACTTTTCAATCTTCTGGCTCTCATGCTGAGGGTCTTGTTGCTAGAGGCAAACCAAGTGACAGAAATTCAGAAAATAGAAGATTTAAGTCTAGATCAAAGTCAAGGGGCAAGAAAAATTTTGATTCAACTAATATTTTCTGTTATTACTGTAAGAAAAAGGGCCATAAGAAAGATGACTGTTATAAGTTGAAGAACAAATTACAACGTGAAGCACCAAACAATCAGAACCCTGATAAGACTGCTGAGGCGAGTGTTGTACATGAAGACAATGGTGATGTTCTCTTTGCTAACCAGGATCAGATCCGAAGCAGGGATGAATGGATTCTGGACAGCGGCTGTTCCTATCATATGTGTCCCTACAAGGATTATTTCTCCACTTATGAATCAGTGGATAGTGGTCTAGTTCTCATGGGTAACAATGCAGCCTGCAAGGTTGTTGGTAAGGGAACAATCAAGATAAGGATGCATGATGGTATGGTGAGGATATTATCAGAGGTTAGGCATGTTCCTGAGTTGAAAAAGAATTTGATTTCTTTAGGCACTCTTGATGCAAATGGATGCAGGTATACAGCTGAAGGTGGAGTTCTAAAAGTTTGTTGTGGTGCTATAGTTGTTATGAAAGGCAAGAGATGCGGTAGTTTATATGTGCTGCAAGGAACTACTGTTACAGGCTCTGTAGCTGTTACTTCTTCCTCCATGTCAGATTCTGAAGTAACTAAGCTATGGCATATGCGGTTGGGACACATGAGTGAGAAGGGTATGTCTCTCGTGAGCAAGAGAGGTTTACTATGTGGCCAGAGTACAGGGAAGGTGGATTTTTGTGAACACTGTGTTTTTGGCAAGCAGAAAAGAGTTAGTTTCAGTGGTGCAATTCACCGAACCAAAGCTACTTTTGATTATATTCACTCTGACCTTTGGGGCCCTTCTCAAGTTTCATCAAAAGGTGGAGCTAGATATATGCTTACCTTTATTGATGATTTCTTAAGGAAAGTCTGGGTCTATTTTCTCAAGCAGAAAAGTGATATTTTTGAGAAGTTCAAGCAATGGAAGGCTTTGATAGAAATGCAGACAGAGAGAAAAGTTAAGAGGTTGAGGACAGATAATGGCCTAGAGTTATGCAGTGGAGAGTTTAACAACTTTTGCATGAATGAAGGTATTCAAAGGCATCTTACTGTCCCTGGTACTCCACAGCAGAATGGGGTTGCAGAATGGATGAATAGGACACTTCTTGAGAGAGCACGATCTATGCTCTTTAATGCTGGTTTGGAGAAATCTTTCTGGGCTGAAGCTGTGCTTACAGCTTGTCATCAAGTGAACCGATCTCCAGTTGCTTCCATCGAGTTTAAGACTCCAGAGGAGGTATGGTCAGGAAATTCTCCTACTTATTCTCATTTGAAGATTTTTGGTTGTCCAGCATATTGTCATGTGAATGAAGGAAAGCTGACTCCTAGGGCTAAGAAGTGCATCTTCTTAGGATACATTGATGGAGTGAAGGGTTACAGATTATGGTGTCCTGAATCTTCTAAGTTCATGTTTAGCCGGGATGTAACTTTTGATGAATCGGCTATGCTTCATCGGAAAAATAATTGTGCTACTCCTCTTGTTTCAAAAGGCTCAGATAATCCACCGGTTGGGGTGCAGGTGGAGCTTACCCCTGTTACTTCTCAGGAATCTTCTTCTTCAGTGCAAGCACCTCCAACTCAGACTGTTTCAGATGATGAAGAAGAAGAGGCTACTCATTCTGATATTTATTCCATTGCAAGAGATAGACCAAGAAGAGATATTCGACCACCTCAGAGATATGCATAAAATAATTTAGTTGCTTATGCTTTGTCTGCCGGTTTAGAAACTGACTGTTTTCATGAACCCACATCCTATTCAGATGCTATTTCAGCTAGTGACTCAGGTTCTTCGCTGGTTGCTATGAATGAAGAGATGGAGTCTCTTCAGAAAAATCAAACATGGGTCCTAGTAAAACCTCTTAGCAAGAAGAAAATTGTTGGATGCAAGTGAGTTTTCAAGAGGAAGGAAGGCATCCCTGGTGTTGAGGATGCTAAGTACAAAGCAAGATTAGTCGCAAAGGGCTACAGTCAAATTGAAGGTATTGACTACAATGACATTTTTTCTCCTGTTGTGAAACATAGCTCTATTCACATCTTGCTTGGCCTTGTTGCTATAAATGATTATGAGTTAGAGCAACTTGATGTTAAGACTGCCTTCTTAAATGGAGAACTTGATGAAACCATCTATATGCATCAACCGGAGGGTTTTACAGTTGAAGGAAAAGAAGATCATGTTTGTTTGCTTAAGAAGTCCTTGTATGGATTGAAGCAGTCTCCTAGACAATGGTACAAACGTTTTGACTCTTTTATGTTGCACCATGAATACTCTAGAAGCAAGTATGACAGTTGTGTATATTTTAGAAAGCTTCCTGATGAATAATTCATATATTTATTGCTCTATGTGGATGATATGCTCATTGCTGTAAAGGATATGTTTGAGGTAAATCAGTTGAAGGATGCTCTAAGTCGTGAATTTGAGATGAAGGACTTAGGAGCTGCCAAGAAAATTCTTGGTATGGAGATTAAGAGAGAACGTAAAGCTGGAAAACTGTTCTTGACTCAAAAGGGTTTTGTTGAGAAAGTTCTTGATCGTTTTGGTATGCTTGATGCCAAACCGGCTAGTACTCCGTTTGCTCCTCATTTCAGACTTTCAGCAGATATGTCTCCTCAGACTGATGATGAGATTAAGTACATGTCTCGTGTTCCATATTCCAATGCAGTTGGTAGCATCATGTATGCTATGGTTTGTACTCGTCCTGACATTGCCCATGCAGTTAGTGTTGTGAGCAGATACATGGCAAATCCTGGAAAGGCTCACTGGCAGGCAGTGAAATGGATTTTAAGATACTTGAAGGGTACTTCTTCTACATGTTTGGTTTTTGGGAAGACAGGAAGCAGTGTTATGGGCTATGTAGATTCTGATTATGCTGGTGACCTAGATCGAAGAAGGTCCCTTACTGGCTATGTTTTTACTCTTGGAGGATGTGCCATCAGTTGGCGCTCAATTTTACAATCCACAGTTGCTTTGTCTACGACGGAAGCTGAATACATGGCCATTACTGAAGCTACAAAGGAATCAATCTAGCTTAAGGGCATATTAAGTGAAGTTAGTTCGTTTTCATGTGATGGGACAATTCTATGTGATAGTCAAAGTGTAATTCATTTGACTAAAGATCAGATGTACCATGAGAGAACAAAGCACATAGATGTTCGGTATCATTTTGTTCGAGATCTTGTTGAAAGAGGTGATCTCTGTGTCAAGAAAATTGGTACTGAAGATAATGCTGCTGATATGCTGACAAAGTCAGTTCCTGCTGTCAAGTTCAAGCATTGCTTGGATTTGATTGGAGTTCGAAGCAATTGAGTTGCCCTTCGGGGCATTTTGGAGGAGAGGGAGTATGTGCCACTAGTATGCTGAAATCAGAGTTTTTTGAGCCAGGTGGAGATTTGTTGAGTTTGTCTCAAAAGTCCTTCTCAGCAAAATTTGAAGACCACGGTCGACCGTGGACTCTTGACGGTCGACCGCGGATTGTCATGGACGATCGGAGCATCGTCCGCAACATCAATCGTTTTGTCTCAAGGTTCTCACGGTCGACCGCCACATCGACCGTCAGCCTCTGTCAAGAAAATCACTTCCCAGGGTCGATGCGAGGATCGACCGCGGGCGTATGATGACTCGTGCCAGTGGACCGTTCAAGCATGACGGTCGACCATAGGAACTTGACGGTCGACCGTGGAAGCATGACGGTCGACCGTGGGAACTTGACGGTCGACCGTGGGAACTTGACGGTCGACCGTGGACGCCCGATGCTGAAGACCGTTTTATATTAGGCAACTATACTTAACGGGTTTATTATACTTGTTTTAATGTAAATCCGTTAAGGTCCTATTGGATCGTAGTGGTCTATATATATAAGCCCTAGATCATGAGATTAGGGTTAAGGTTTGATTGTTCTTCATCTCTAGAGAGAAGTTTTGTAAGTTTTCTGTTTTCTCTTTCCTGAAGAAAACAGAGACGAAGAACTTGGATGTATTGTTGGTGATTTTTCATAGTGGATTCCTCCTTTCCGCCCATGGTTTTTTACCTTCTATTTGAAGGGTTTTTCCACGTTAAATCTGTGTGTCATTACTTTCTTCTCTTCTTCGTTTTCTTCTCATCTTCGATTGTCACTTGTTATTTATCCAAATCACCTGTCAATTGACGATCTACTTGGGTTTAATCCTAACATACTCTATAGTACTCTTGGTTGGAGCTCTGGTCTTCATCTTCTTCTTCCTTGATTTTTCTTCGTTAGCCTCCCATCCTCTTCTGACTTTGTTTTCGATTTTACGACTTAGGAACGTGTTACATGCAGTCATGTCAAAAATTTAAAATCTGGGTTCCGCCGGTTCGGTTGGTTCGGGCCATCCAAACACCCCCTCGTGGCAACAAACCCTGGAAAAGAAAGGTGTGAAAAAAATTATTACATAGAAGAGAACTTGGTAGAAAATTATGTACAATAAATACAAGCAAAAATGGAGAGAAACTGATAAATGGATGTTTTCCAAGAACTTGTCCTTCTTTTTACCTCAGAATTTGATTCGTTGGGATACTTTTTATTAGTTGATTCTTTAACTCATAAATTAAGTTTTGGAAATTCGATCACTATCCGGACAGATACCAAGTAGATGTTGTGCAGCTGCTTAGTCTTTCCTTGTCTCTATATCGTGCGTGCTCTGTTTGGTAACATCGTGTTTTAGGCCAAGGAATGGCTTGACGTTTGCATAACACATGTATTTCTATCCATATTCATAGCAAATGCACATGCTATTTGGGAACCTCCAGTGAGGGTAGGTCTCGTGGTAGGGGTGTTAACAAGCTGATATCAAGCGAGCTGAACCCAGCTGGAGCTCGCCTTGAGCTGAGAAATCTCAGATCAAGCTCAGCTCGAGTCAGCTCGAAATAAAGCACACATGCTCGAAACTGTCTGAGCGGAGATCGAGTGGCAAATGAGGAGTGGCGGGGGACACCGGAGGAAAGCAGCATCGATGTTGAGGAGAGTAAGAGAGCGCCGGGCATATAGATATTGGTAGGTTGCTAGCTGCTAAACCATTGGCTCTCATGATCTCAACCTTTGTTTCTTATGATCAACGGTTGTGATCTTACATATCTAATAAAATTGGAAGGATCAGAAAATCCTTTGAATAAATAACTCTGTAAGCTAACGACTAAGCTTAAACCATATAATTATAAAAATCTATATTATATGTTGAAACCTATAGAAAAACATATTATATTTGTTGGGAAAATCCCTCCCCATGAGATACATCGACGAGAAGCGACGAGGACGCGCGGTGTTGGACAAACAAAGGTGCAAGAAGAAAAAAGATAGATCCTTTGCTTGGAGAGGATCGATCCTTTTCCCCATGACAGAGAGATGTGTTGGAAAGGATCGATCCTTTGCCCTATAAGGATCATAAGGATTGATCCTCCCATACGTTTTTTCCCATGACAGGGAGCATGTTTTTGGATGATCGATCCTTATCCTAAAGAGGATCGATCATCTTCGGGGTGGTCTATTCCACGGAATAAAAGGATCGATCCTTTCATTCAAGAAGATCGATCCTTTGCGGCATCCGGGCTAAAATCAAGGGTCCAGATTAATCTGAGTGTGGGTTAATGATGCAGGACAAAATCCGGACAACCCCGACCGTCAGATGGCCATAACTTTTGATCCGGGTATCCGATCGGGGCGTATGACCAGTCGAAACGACCGGGTCGACGAGCCGGTCATTTATCGTCAGAGATCTTTGATCTCTCCATGACGGCTTGTCGAATCGTCAAATTCCGTCTCCTTTTGCTCTAAATCGCAGTTTTAGTGAAAACTTTCCTTTTATGGCAGTTTATCGATTTCTATTTTTGGCAAAGTCCTAGTTTGAGTAGGATTTCTCCTTTTCTTTTAAATTCCGAATTTAATTTCAGTTTTAGGACTTGGATTAGGATTGGTTGGTTGAGTCCATGTTTTAGTTGAGTTGGTTGGTTGAGTCCATGTTTTAGTTGAGTTGGTCTTTCCTTAATCCTATAAAAGGAGGCCTTAGGGTTTGTAAAAGGGAGTTTTGATGAATAAGAAAATTAGGGTTTTGTTTTCTCCCCTTGAGAATTCTGGTCTTTCTCTCCCATAGAGAGTTCGGTTCTCTCTCCCGTTGAGAGGGTCACCTTCCACGTTTTACCCTGCGCCAGAGTGGTATCAGAGCTATACGAAGTTCCTGGGAAGAGGAGCCATGCCGCCTCGAACCAGAGCCCGTGCTCGACGGCCGCCTAGTGTATCTCCACTGCCGTCGCCGCCGCCCAGAAGGCGTGGCCGTCCTCCTGTCAATGAGGGGCCGCCCCCACGGGAACAAGGAGTGTTGCAAGCAACCATCGTTGATCTTCAACGACAGGTCCAACTCCAGTTACAACATCAGAATCGAGATGGGACACCATCGCTGGAAGAGGAAGAGGAGTTGTCATCAGACGAGTCCTCCTCCTTTCAGAATATGTATCCACCCTTTCGACGCCATGACCAGCGAGACCACCGAGCTTCAGATTGCCGCCGGCCTGCCAGCCGACCAGGGAAGGCTCTGCTCTTGGAGGAAGACGCGGATGATCAGGCGGACACCCCTGAACCCGTGTTTGATAGCTACGGCGATGAAGAGGAGATCCGGTACGGGGATGAAGAGAAACATGCGGACCTACCCGAACCCGTCTACGATGACTATGGCGATAAAGAAGAGATTTTGTACGACGATGGTCCTGCAACCTTGGTCCGCAAGCCACTGAGAAGCTCGCCGCTGTCATCAAGTCCGGCCTCTCTCCCCCCGAAGTTCCATCTCTCTCTCCATCGCCGGCTTGACTCTCCGCCTCCCTTGCAAACCGCTGCAACTCGTGTCCACCGCCAGAACCAACACCTCCCCTGTTCCAGCCGCAACCAACCTATTTGGCCTCCGGCATCACCTTGTCCGGGGCTAGTCCCGTCATCAAGAACCTCGCCTTCACCTCGCAAGCCACGGCCGCCGGATTCTACTCACCAAGCATCACTGCCAGATCCGACCTTGTCCTCACTCCGGCATCTAAGGGCTTTCCCGAAGCCTCCATGGTCGAGCTCGCCCCGGATTGAGGCCCTGATCATCGGACCCCCACTCTGGCGACCATGTTTCTGCCGTTCCTCCTTGCTGAAGAACCCCAGCTATGGGCCTCCGATCTGGGGCTGGTCACATCCATCGGAGGAGCCAGGAGAAGTTGGAGTCCTTCCAGCCACCGCCTCGACGGATTCCAATCACCGACAGGCCATGGATCGCCACCGACGATCGTCTCTACCCAAGCTTTGCTGGCGCCGTCCTCCTCCAGATCCGCCACCGCCGTTGTCCTCCGGCGCGATCAAGACCGTGGGATGGCCGCCCGTGCCTCTGGCGACCTTCCCTCCACCGTCTCCGACGTCCGACGAGCTTCCCTCACAAGCGATCGGACTCCGACCACTCACAGCCGCCGGATTGTTTCTTTCCTTCATGAAGCTTCTTCCTCAGGCATTGGACGGATCTCAACCGTCCAAGATGACCACATCAAAGCCCCTATGTCTGAACCCGATCCAACTCGGACTCAGTCTCACAGATTTGATCGAGTCAGGCTCAGATCAAGCTACATTTGATCTCAAGGCGAATCTTGACCGTACAGCTCTGATCAGATCAGATCCCAGCAAGCTCCATCTGATTAGGCTCAACCCCAGTCACGCAGATTTGATCGAGCTCAATCCCAACCATCCAAGCTCAACAAGGTTGGACTGTACCAGCCAGAACCAATCAAGCCCAGACTTGGACCAGGTCAGACTGAGTCATATTCAATTGGGTTCAGCTAGACCCAATCCAGCCAAATCAGATTTCAACAGATTGGATCTAGCCAGAGTCAGACTCAAATGCCCGGAATTGGTCGAGTCAGATCCGGACCAGTTGGGGTTACCCAAATTTGGTTACACTAACCAGATCCGATCAAGCCCAGGTCCAGGCCAGTTCAGACTAAGTCAGATTAGATTGGATTTAGTCAAATTCGGTCTGGTCAGATTTGATTCAAGCAAGTCCAGCTCCATCACGCCCAGCCAATCAGACTTGACCAAGCTTGATTTCAGACTTCAGCCAGATCAGAAGAGACTTCGCTGGCGGAAGAGCTTCTTGTCGTCCAAGGAGGAGGCCTATAGAGTCCGGTGTCCAATCCAAGTACATAGTTCTACTACTCTTCCTGTGCAACGTCTGGGTACAGACAGAGGGGTTCAGAGTGATCCAGACTCGAGGACGAGTCCTTTCCAACCAGGGGAGTATGATGCAGGACAAAATCCGGACAACCCCGACCGTCAGATGGCCATAACTTTTGATCCGGGTATCCGATCGGGGCGTATGACCAGTCGAAACGACCGGGTCGACGAGCCGGTCATTTATCGTCGGAGATCTTTGATCTCTCCACGACGGCTTGTCGAATCGCCAAATTCCGTCTCCTTTTGCTCTAAATCGCAGTTTTAGTGAAAACTTTCCTTTTATGGCAGTTTATCGGTTTCTATTTTTGGCAAAGTCCTAGTTTGAGTAGGATTTCTCCTTTTCTTTTAAATTCCGAATTTAATTTCAGTTTTAGGACTTGGATTAGGATTGGTTGGTTGAGTCCATGTTTTAGTTGAGTTGGTTGGTTGAGTCCATGTTTTAGTTGAGTTGGTCTTTCCTTAATCCTATAAAAGGAGGCCTTAGGGTTTGTAAAAGGGAGTTTTGATGAATAAGAAAATTAGGGTTTTGTTTTCTCCCCTTGAGAATTCTGGTCTTTCTCTCCCATAGAGAGTTCGGTTCTCTCTCCCGTTGAGAGGGTCACCTTCCACGTTTTACCCTGCGCCAGTTAATTAGTGGATATAAATAGGGTTGGTGTGTAACTCTAAAAGAGAGAACGTGGATTCTCATATGAGAGGCCTAGAGAGAGGTTTTAGGGCTTGAGAGAAAGCAAAGATAGAGAGAGTTCTCTGTAGTTCTTCGTAGAAGAAGAAGTTGAGCATTCTAGAGTGAATGTATATGGGAGGGACAAGAGAGATTTATATGTGAGAGTTGAGAGATCAAGTCTTGTAAATCTCCTACATATTGAAGTTTTCTCTCTTCTCGTGATTTTTCCTTTGCGGTAATTTTCCGAAAGATTTTTCACGTTAAACTGTTGTCTCATTGTTCTATTGCTTTCCATCTTGGTTTCATCCCCGCCAAATCCCTAACAAATGGTTCCAGAGCCAGGTTAATTGGTTCAACAGTTCATGATGGCGGCGAAGGCCTCAGCTTCTAGTTTTGAGGTTGAGCGATTCGATGGGAAAAGCAACTTCGGTTTGTGGCAACAGCGGGTGAAGGATATCCTGGTGCAGCAGGGTCTCTACAAGGTCATGAAAGGAAAGAAGCCTGAGTCTAAGACGGCCGACGACTGGGAGGAGATCGAGATGAAGGCGGTGAGCACCATCAGGCTCTGCCTAGCAGATGAGGTCATGTACAATGTCATCAATGAAGACACGGTTGCAGGCCAGTGGTCAAGGTTAGAGAGGGTTAGAGAGTTTGTTCATGACTAAATCTTTGACGAACAAGTTGTTCCTGAAACAACAGCTGTATGCCTTGAGGATGAAGGAATAGTGATGGCAACGGGGCGGATTGGGGCGGGTATTGGAATATCTGTCCCCGTCCCCGCACTCCTCCGCCCATACCCGCACCGCCCCGTCCCCGCGCGGATAATGGGGATCGCGGATCATAACCGTCCCCGCGGGTACGCGGATATTACCTGCAACCCACGGTTATCTGCAAAACCTAAAAAAAACCATTCAATCTCTAAAATCTAAATCTAAATCCACCAAACTATCATCAACATTCACTCTCTAAAATCTCTAAAATCTAAATCCACCAAACAGTCATTAGCATTTAGTCTCTATTAAAATATTATTACAAAAATAGACTCTCAAAATCCACCAAACCAACATTCATTGGCGGGACCGGGCGGATAGCGGGGTGGATATTACCAAATACCATAATTCGCCCCGTACTCGCGCGGATTTTAATTTTGTAAACCATACCCGTATCACGGGTAAAAAATCTATACCATACCCGTCCCCATCGGTGCAGATCGGCTCGGTTATCCAGTGGTGTGGTCGATTTTGCCATCTCTATGAAGGAAGGTTCAGATCTGATAGAGCACCTAAACATCTTCAATAGGATCATCACCCATGGATTTTTTTTAAAGAAAACTGATAAAGAACTAAGGAAGAGCAGAAATTCAAAAAAAAAAAAAGGCATGAGGATTTTATACTCCGATCACATGTTTCTACGTACGATGCTATGCACCATCACATGTGGAAATAAAAAATGTGGACGTGACTTTCTAAAGCGCGTGGAAATAAAAAATGTGGAGAAATAAAAAATTAAAAATTAAAATAAATATGAAAATAAAAAATGGATAAATTAGATCTTGGCTGAACGGAAAAGCAAATACCTAAAATGCATGCACCATCACATGTGGACGTGACTTTCTAAAGCGCGGTGCTATCCCCAAAAATCAACTCATGTAATTGTAAAAGGTCTTGGTTGACGGAAAGCAATACTTTAATACGTCCGTCACATGCTGGCATCTGATCCTTAATCTCTATTATTTCAATAAAGCAAGCACTATTGTTATTATCCATTATTAGGATTATTATATGTAATATGTCCATCATGTGTGGAAGATCTCGTCCATCATGTCATCATGTGTGGAAGATCTCCCTATGATGGCATCTAATCCTTAATCTCTATTATTTCAATAAAGCAAGCACTATTGTTATTATTATATGTAATGTGTCCATCATGTGTGGAAGATCAATAAAGCAAGCACTATTGTTATTATTATATGTAATATATCCATCATGTGTGGAAGATCTCCCTATGCTGGCATCTAATCCTTAATCTCTATTATTTCAATAAAGCAAGCACTATTGTTATTATTATATGTCCATCTTGCGGAGAAGAGACATTCTAATGTCCGTATACAGTAATAATATTCATATCATTCCGCCCTATTAGTTACTGTTGAACTAGCTAGCTAGCCTGAGCTCTGTGCTCTATCCTCTTGGTTAGCTTGTCCTCTGTGCTCTTGGTTGGAGTTCTGATCTCCGTCTTCTTCCTCCCTCGATTTCTCTTCATCTTCCTCCCTCGATTTCTCTTCATCTTCCTCCCACCTTCTGTTTTTCCTCGATTTTATTTGACATTATAGCACATACAGAATCTCAGTCGGAGAGATGGCAATGATCCCGAGCGCGTTCGTCTTCAAGTTAGCCGATGTGCTGCTAAAAAACGCCCAGGACGAGGCTGTCATGCTCCATGGAGTGCCGAGCGAGATCGACAAGCTTCATAGAAGGGTGGGCCTGATACGTGCACTGCTCGTCGATGCCGAGAGGAGGCAGAGCCAGGAAGAGGCCATCAAGCACTGGTTGAACGAGCTCAAAGATATCATGTATGATGCTGACGATATTACTGACGAGATCGAGATAGAAAACAGCAAGCGCTTGGCGGCAGCATCCTCCTCCTCTTCTTCTTCAGCAGGGCAGCTAGTACGTGCATTGAACCCATCTGATGACTTTTTACTCTATTTGGTATCATATACACCAGTTCAGGATCGAATTTAGTTTTCTGATATACTATATACATGAAAGCATATATTGTAACTTGCATTGATCAAATCCCTCTTTTTCCTCCTAACAGGTAAACTGTTGCCTGTCTCCCATTTCGTGCATCGGATTTCGTCACTAGATTGGAAACAAAATAAAAAATCTAAACACCAGGCTGGACGAAATCATTAACGAGAAAAATGATTTCAATCTCACACCAATTACTCCCGATGATCAAAATAGAAGGCCCGCTCCTCTAACAAGTCGACGAATCACGTCGTCTCTGGTCGAACCTGATCTTGTGGGCCCAAGAGTAGAAGAGGATACTAGGACCTTGGTGAGGTTGCTGTTAGCGGAGAATCATCTTCACAAGATGCGTGTTACTACTCTCGCCATCGTCGGCATGGGGGGGATCGGCAAAACTACCCTCGCCCAAAAAATCTTCAATGACGAGATGGTGCAAGATCACTTTCACATGGTCAAACCTTTTGTGGATTTGTGTTTCTCAAAATGTTAATGAAACCAAAATCTTAAGGGAGATCATTAAACATGTAGGAGGTGATCCAGGTGAGAATCAAGATGTGGCAAATCTCGAAGTGAAGCTCCACGAAGTTGTAAGCCAAAAGATGCTCTTCCTTGTATTTGATGATGTGTGGGATGCATTATTGTGGCAGAATTTGTTAAGAAAACCCCTGCAAAATTGTGAATAAAATAGCATAATTATAATCACCACCAGATCTAGCAGCGTAGTCAAGGGCTTCAATGCCATGCATCTTCATAGCGTGGAGAAGTTGTCTGTCGAAGATGGTTGGTTGCTGCTTAGCAATTCAGTTTTTTGGAAAAATGATGACAATGATAAAAAGCGTGAATTGAGAGATATTGGGATGAAAATCGTGGGGAAATGTGATGGACTTCCTCTGACCATCAATGCAGTCACTGGCGTGTTGAGTACAAAGGATATGCGGCATTATGAATGGGAGAAGGTTCTTCGAAATCCATTTTGGTCTCTCAGTAATATCCCTGAAGGAGTTTTGGGAGCTTTATAGTTAAGTTATGAGGATTTACCATCTTATCTCAAGCCATGTTTTCTTTATCTTGCATTGTATCCTGAGAATTGGTCTATCCACGAGCTTCACATTATACAACTTTGGTGCTCTGAGAGTCTTGTGGAACCATTACCAAGTTTGACGATGGAGGAGACGGCAGAAGAGTATTGGAAGGAACTAATACAGAGGAATCTTTTGCAACCAAATCCTGGACACTACGACCAAGGAGCTTGCAAAGTACATGATCTTATGAGATCTCTAGTACAATATCTAGCACGTGATGAAAGCTTCTGTGGAGATGCAGAGTGTTTTAACGACCTAATGTCATCATCTAGTTCTTCTCCAATGAATCCACGTCGTCTATTCATACGAGATGAGGAAGGAAAGTACATTACTAACATCATCAGGCAGCAAACATCATTGAGGGCACTAATGATTCCTGGTGTTCAAAAACTTCAATACACTGATTTTAAATCTCTCAAGTGTCTGAGGATCTTAGATCTTTCCGATTCACCCTTGGAGGAGTTGCCAGGTTCGATAGCTAATCTTGTTCATTTAAGATATTTAGATCTCTCACGAACTAAATTGAGAGAGATAACTGAATGCATAGGCGATCTTTGGCATCTACGTTACTTATATTTGAGCGACTGTGAAAACTTATACCGCCTTCCTGCAAGAATTGTCATGCTGCATAGGGTTCTGTTTAGGTTCACCCAGCCGCTGCATCCTCCCATTCTCCCAGCGGCTGGGATGGATCGAGCTCCATCCAACGGTGCACAAATGCCATGTCATTAGCATCTTACACAGCTCATATTTCAAGCTGTGTAAGCCACTAAGCCGCCTAAAGAAGGGTTCGTATCTCCTCTCTCTCGCGTCCTACGGATCTCCCCCGTCGCCGTCGCCTTCGTTCTTCCCCGTCACCGTCGCCGATTCTCCTCCTCGTCGTCGTGGCCGCTTCACCTCCACCGCCCCAAATGCTACAACTGGCGGCGATGTTGGTACTACCCAAAACACCTACAGCTTTTGCTTTGTGGTTAAGCGGGCTTTTTTTTGTTTTTTGTTCTTTTGGTA